>JAWWLV010000001.1:104863664-104885236 GCA_035041135.1 Platyrinchus mystaceus
GTTAAATCTTTTTAATTACTAAGTAGTCCCAAGGGCACCTATAAATTAAAGGATTATTGGAAGAAATAATAATGTGATGAGGAAATTGGGGATACAGAGTGTTAAACTATCCTTCAAAGTGTCAATAATTAAAATTAATTAAGGCTCGTAATTATCACTGACTGTAGAAGGAGGGTGATGCTATAGGGAAATGATAGAAGAGGAAATAAACGAAATAATATGAGAGGTTATTTGAATTTTTTTTTACCTCACTGTCTGTTTGAATATTACCAGAGAAACTTTGAAAAGTTTTTTATGAGTGGTTTTGCTTTTGAACCAGTAAGGTTTTTTTTGGTGGTTATGTTCCTCCAATTAAAAAGAAGAATTACTCAATAAAAGGTATGAAGAATGTTTAATTCTAAAAAAGGACAAATGAATACCTTCTATTACTTTCTAATGTTTTTAAAACCCAGAAGACCCCTCCCCTGCATGTTTGTGTTGTATGAAAGGAACAACAGATAGACAAGATCAAATAGACAGACAACAATAAGGTCAGTAGCATCTTACTTTACAAATGTTCATGCTTACTTGCTTTTTAGAAGCAAATATCACTGTTTATTATATGGTCAATTTAGAAGGCAATTATGAAGACTGGATGTTTTCCTCCAATAACATGTTTATAGAGAAACATTCAATCTCTTTATGAGACCAAAAAGTATCTTAGTTAAGAGGGCAAGTAGGAGTTTATTGGTTTATTCAAGGAGGCAGGAGTCTTGCATGGTAAATTGTCCTTTTATAAAAAAATAATTCTACATTAGTTCATCCTCTGACAAGTTATATTTATGGAAGAACTTAATATTTCTCTTCTCTTTTATGCCATACAAATAATCATATGACAAGAAATGTGTTAAAAACATATTTTATCTGTCTACAAAACCAAAATTATACTTGAAACTGAATTTTTAAAAACAGTATTGCTTTTTTCAACTTATGACTTTTATCTTCTTTTTAGTGACAATTTACACCATTTGTGCTTTATAGCTAGACACACAAAGGAATTTATTCCTTGGAGCTCAGATGCCATTTTAATTGTCTGTACTCAGAACTCAGATTACCAAAGATGCTCCATTGCAGCCACAGCCTGAAAGAACCTTCACTTTTCTCAAATCTAATTTTTCTTTATCCTAATTATGCACATATGCACCTCTGCTTTCTGCAGCTGTCTTTTTATCTTGTGAAGGACAGAACAGACATTATTCCACCCACTTTGTCTATTGGCTTAATGTGTTTGCAGCACATGCCTCATCAGTTGTCAATGAAATACAGGGAAACCATGAATATTTTCCATTCTGCTCCCTGCTCCCGCCCTTCCCAAGACATCATGTGGTAGACAAGATCAGGGTCCACAGAGGGCACAAATGTGCCTCTCTCAGTGTGCTTACATTGCTCATTGCTCAGGCACTGATTCTGCAGCAGGGTGATGGCTCTTCACAGTGGTGGAGTGGGAGATCAGTCCACCCTGTTGAAACTATTGGCTTTTTTATACAATATAGTCACTAAGTCAGATCTTGGGTATGAAAAAGAACATGACTACCTGGCACTGTCATGACAACTGGGATGGATACATGTCTTCCTACCACAGAAAATTTAGGAGTGAGTGATTTCTGGTGTTAGAAGGATGTAGCTCTCCTCCTTCCTCAACAAGAACCATGTTGACAGAGTTAAAGTGACATTTGGCCTCTTTCTCTGGAGGAATCAATATTTAAATACTAAATAAAAAATGGAAGAGTCTTTTTACAGAAAGGAATAAGATTTTGTCTTCTGGAAATCCTATGAAGTAATGATGTGTACTTTCTGGCACCTTGTGTGAATTTGCTCACCTGGAGGCACGAGGAAGATCCAGGTCTCATATACAGTGGTCTAACCAGTGCCAGCAATGGGATTGGAGGTCCCAGTAATTTTTTTTTTCTTATTTGAGAGATGGGAATAAACTGTTCTTGATTTTTAAGAGGACTTTCTACCCCTCAGCCCCATATCTGTGTCTTATTTCTCATGTCACTTAAGGTCCTGCAGAATCCACAGCGCCATCTGATTGCTGTGGCTCAAGTTGTGGAAGGAAAGAGGGAAGAATTAACTGGGCCAGAAACAAAGGGACCAAAATTTTCTGTGTCCTGCTGATTATTGCTTGGGATAGCACTTGGCACTGTAACTGTTGGATAAAATATGCAAGCAGGCCCCCATTGCTGAGCTGATTCACCTTCCAGTGGGAAGGTTTAAGCAGCTCCCTTGGAGAAAGGTCCTGAGCATTTCAAGACTCCCTGCTATGAACCCACAAACCAAGACCTGGGCAGGCATAAAGTGTCCTTACTGCCCATACTGTCTGCTTGTGTTGTGTTACCCAGATCAGAGCAACCAGTGGGGCTTCCCTCTGAGGTGCAGTCTGAGGGACCTGTCAGCTCTAATGAACTGGAGATACTGATGGGGAAAGGAGGGTGTGGGGCAAGTTCATGTTGTTCTGGCCCCAAAATCTGGAGCGAGGAAGCATTAGACCCTTTATTTGAGGCAATCAAACCAGAGTTTTCTCAGGGCTCATTCAGGCTTAGTAATGTTTGCTTTAAACTTCAAATGCTTAAAATTTGAAATACTTGAATATCAATGGGCTGGTACTTTTTTTGACAAAACCCTGGTGGAAAAAAACCTCAGGCTATCCCTCCTTCTAGAAAAAGCATTAACTATCACAGAAAATGTAATAGACAGAGAAGTCACTGCAGGTTTTTCAGGTATGTTACATGATAAACAGAAGAAATAGGTGCCCAACCTCTTTCACTGCTTTCCTTTTCTTGATTTCTTATGACTCTTATGATCACAGGCAAAAAAATTCAGCATTGACTGTAAAATATGTCATGCATCCCAAATGTATTTTTCAAGTTTATTTGTAGTTGAGCATTTTTTCATGGAAACTAAAAGGCATCTGAAAAGTTTAAGATAATATAAATCTATATGTATGCATGTGCACACATGTATGCAGAGCTAGAGGCTAATGTGAGTCTGAGTGAGAAAGAATGAAAGAAATACAATGTCAGAGAGTTTCTGGAAGTGTAAATAACCTGTGCCATCTAGCTTACTGCAAAGGAGAAAAAAACCAGATTGTTTCTCCTTCTGGGAGCAGACAAATTACAGAACTCTTTATTTTCTTTCTGAAAAGTGTTTTGAATATTCTTATCTAAATCTAAAGTAGCATTATTCAAGAGGTAGAAAATAAGCAGAAGACATATAAAAGGCTACATTACATGTATAAGTTTACATCTTTCTGGGCTCCCTGTGACCTTTTGGGGGGGACCTAATTCATCTGTTACACATCTCTGATTTAGAGATAAGAACTCTTTTACCCAAACTTTCAGACCATTGTAATTCCAGTTATTAGTACTTTTTATCCTAACTAAATATGCATTTTTTCTGGAACAAAGGCAAAAATTTTGACTATTAATTACATAACATAACTAATTTTTTATTTGCTTCTTCATTGTCTCAATTTTCCATGAATAAGCTTTGAATAAATTTACCCACATTTGAGTTCTTTGAAAAAAATGGCACATGCAATTACTTGTAATATGTGCATGTGAAAATAGTCCTTGATAACTAAAGTGACATCATTTTAATATAAAGCCATTTATATGCTGTGCATTGGTAAGCTTAAACATAATATGCTGCAAAATGTCCACGGAAGGAGAAATTTTTGTTAAAGCTGAATTGATATTCATCCTTCAGAACTAATTATATAATCAACTTAAAGAAATCTCACACTCAAAATCATGAAATTATGTATCACATATGATTACACCAAGCAACCATCAGATATCATAATTCATAATGTTCTGCTTCTGCATTTACCTTCTGAGGTGGTTTCCAGGTTAAAGTATCACATATACAAACAAATGATCTAAGTAGCAAGGAATGAAGTAAGCAGGGGGATCCAGCCTTCCATTCCTCTGCAACAGGAGGGGCTGAGGCCAGGGCTGGGGGCAGGTAGGGGTCCTTGGATGCCTCCAGGAGGTGATCCCATCCACCTAAAACAGATGCTTCAACTTCAGGTGGACTGGAACCCTGCCCAACAGCTTAAGAAAATAGTTTCTTACTTATTTGCGTTAAATAATTAAATATTTACAATTGAGGTGGCATTTGGAATACAAGCCCAGAAAACTCTGTAGACAAATGAGTATTCTGACTATAAATTATTATTCTAGCATATGAGCACCGTAGAATTACAGTATCTGTTTATGCAGGAAGCAAGAAATGCATTTAATATTAATGTGGTTCCAGGATCCCGTTTACAGGATAATTTATACATATGCATTATAAAACTGTTTACCATTCTTAGCTCTGTAAGTTTGCATGAATATGACCTAAATATATTGTAGAGTAATTAATTCTTAAATATAAGAACATAAGATGTTTTGTATTTTTTTTTGTTTAATTTCAGTGTCTGCTGGTCCCCTTCTCTGTAAACATTGCACTTAGGGTGTCAGGCTGGAAGAAGAACACGGTAGTCCCATGCAGGAGTATTACTTATTTGAGCAGGGAATTTTAAATGATGAAAACATATTTTTGTTGCAAGGTATGACAGGCTCTTGGGTACAAGAATATGTCTTCTTATGCACAACAAGCACGTAACAGAACTTTTTGTTTAATGCATAGACCTAATTTACACAGTAGTGAGAACTAGGGTCTAGGCCAAAGTTCTCTGTTGTGCAAACCCAGTCTTTTGGAAGTGATTTCTCAGGTTGTCCCTACAAATGTGTGTGCAGGGACAGCTGGGCTCGGCCTGGCCACCAGAGGTATGGTTTCCTTCACTCCAGATTTATTGGATGTTTCAGAGGGAACAAGGCACAAGTGCCTTTGAAAATATGTGCCTGGCATAGCAGAGGTATAAAAAGTCAGATTCAAGTTGTGGAGACTCCTGTTTAAGTGTCCTGTCTCACAGCACTGCTTTTATTAAAAATGTTTGTCAAAGACTGTAGACTATCTACCTACACATGATACCACTACACTGTCATCTACCTGTTTCCCTACCAACACATGAGAAAAATTACTTAAATGTATTTTTATTTTGGTCCTGTTTAAAGAGGATTCCAGAGTAGGGCCATGAATGTAATCAGAGGGCCAATGAAGACAGGCTGGGAGAGCTGGGGCTGTTTAGCCTGGAGAAGGCTCCAGGGAGACCTTCTAGCAGCCTTACAGTACCTGAAGTGAGACTGCAAGAAAGTTGGAGAGGGATTTTTTACAAATCCTAGTGATAGGACAAGGGGGAAATGGCTTTACAATGAAAGAGGATATGTTTAGATTAGATATTAGTAAGAAGTTCTTTACTGTGGTAGTGGTGAGGCACTGGAACATGTAGCTAGAGAAGCTATGATACCTAGAGAAGCTATGGATGCCCCATCCCTGGAAGTGTTCAAGGCCATGCTGGATGGGGCTTTGAGCAATGTGGTCTAGTGGGTGGCGTCCCTGATGGTGGCAGGGGCTTGGAACTAGGTGGTCTCTAAGGTCCCTTCCAACCCAAACCATTCCATGATTCTACGATTCCCATTAAAGCTGGTTTACATGGACTTCTCTCCTTACCCCACGCCCCCAGCCTGACCAAGCTAAGCAGGACAGAGCAGTCCTGATGGAAAACAGCTGTTTGCCTGGAAAAGTTAACAGCCTTGTGAGATACTGAACGGCTTTAGAGAAAAAGCCTGACTAGGAACTAGGAAAAAACAATTTTTTTTTTTTTTTTTTTTTTGAGTGGAACACGATCGGTGTCTGGCTCTGTGCGGTGCTGGAGCCCGGAGACGGGTTCAGGATCCACGAGATGGGTTCAGGATCCACGAGATGGGTTCAGGATCCACGCACCCTCCCCGCAGCTGCCGCCGGGTGTCAGCAGCGGCGCTGGGCTGCAGGAGCCCCCCTGCCAGAGCCGGGGAGAGGGAAAAAGGATTAATGCCTTCCGAGCAGCTTCTTTCCCCCGGTGTCACAGAGGCGTTTTGTAGGTCGAAAGATAAATATTTGTGTTTTCTGAGTCGGCTTCACCTGTGGTGGATAAAGGGCTCAATAAATCCTCTTGTCTGTCCAATAAAGAAAACAGTGTTTCATGCTCGTGTGACACCACAAATATTTGCCAGGTCCACCTGGAGGTCATCAATATGCAGTTGTGCCCTTCAGCCTCTCTCTTCACCTAGGATTTAGCTAGTGCCTTTGCTTTGTCTTATCAACACTTATTTTTCATTACGCATATGATGAATATTAACTGGTGGCTGGAAACCTCCTTTTCTTCACTTAAACAGTTTCCCTGTCTCCTACATTGCAGCACTGTTGTGCTATGGGCTTAAAGATACCAACAGAAAAGAAGGAGGCAACATGTTTAAACAAAAATGGTCTGTTTTGGAAAGGCTGGGATGAATGCTTCTTGTTGCAGGACTTGGATTTAGACAAAATATTAAGCTGTTTTTTCTTCACATTAGATTATGCCAACAAACATTTTGTAAATATAGGTCACCACCTGTTATTTGATATTTAGTTGGAAATGTGATGGCTGTCCTTATATACGAGGTAGTGACTAAAGGGCAATATGTCTGTAGTAAATAATATTTCTTATTCCAGGAATTGTTTATTCAGAGTAACAGGAATAATTCTGAATTATTATCCAGACTTGATGCTCTGTGTCGTCTTGCTCTTCTTCTGTCATCTCCCCCTCTTTTACTCTGTTGAGTTGTTAAAAAATGATATGCCTTTACCAGTAATAAGAAACATAAATCTATATTACCCATAGAGGTATGCCTGCACTCCATGAGCACCCTCTGTAGCTCTTGTTATCCGTAGAGTAACGATGTGTCACACAAGAAATGTATCTTTTTGTTAATTTTTTTTTTCTCTTTGCTTCCTGCTTTTCTGCTACAGAAGTAGTAAATAGAAGCAATGGTTTTGCTTTCTGGTACAGCCATCCCTCTCTAATTGAGTAGATCAGGTAACCAGTCACTTCAGGCGCCTCTGTGTCCCTGAACATTTTTACTGCAAAGTCTGGATTTCTTCTATTTCTGAGTTTTAAAAGAAAGGGAAAAAATAGAGAGAAAGAGATCTCCATGTCACACATTAATTAAAACTTTCAAGTAGAATTGTTTAAATCTCATTTTCACTTCTCTGTATGAGTTTCCCATTGTTGCCAGCTCCTCCAACAGACCTCATTATCCTTGAGGTTTCTTAAAGTTCCAGTCAGAGGATTAGTTTGATTTTGCAGAGAAGTCTAGCTTTTACTAAAACAAACCCAACAGCAGTAGTAACAATAACTTAAAAGAAAGAAGAAAAGGGAATTTGTGATCTCTGTGATTGAGCACAAAACCTCAGCCACTAAATGAACAAATAGAAAGAAAGGAGGAAAGAGATTAAAAATTCTTCTGCTTCTTTTCTACTTGCGTGATTATAAGCAAAGAAAATATTTTTTTCATCTCTTTTTGACCTTGATGCATGCTTTCTGAATGTTCCAGGTCACCATAATTGCACCCTGACTTCCTTGAAAGTTTATCCAATTATCAGTTCTGAAAGCTGAGGGTGCATTTCATAGGCAACACACAGTTTCAGCTAGCTAAGATAAAGAGAGAAGCTGATCCTGGATCCAGTGCTATATGGAGGTATTTCTGAGATATCTTAGCACTGGGCAAGAGGAATAAAAGGCAGTTTTGAAGCTGCCATTGAACTCTGACTTTTAACAGAATGATGGTTCCAGTGTATTTTCATTTACTTTCTTGGGAAAGGAGTTGTTTACAAGTCTTAACATGTGCATGCTGATTATACATGCTGCTTCACACAGTTTAATATATATCAAAATCAGTGGGCATTGGAACAGATGTAAAAACTTGGCATAAACTTAATGACTCAAGTGGTTTAAAAATGGGATAAATTTATTAATCCTTCAGGACAATTAATTTCAGCTCTTTGTTTGTTAAGCATCTGCTCTAATCACAGTATGGTGGGCCAAGAAGTTACTGTATTCCTGAATTCCTGTGCCTTTCTTTTGAAAAAACTGTGATTTCCAACTGCTGACACACAATGAATTCTGGAGCTCTGACATCTAATTTGTGCAGTACCGCTGGGTGACTGTGTTCCTTGGCTGTGCTCAGTTATCTAATAGGTGCTGTATCCTCTGGCCCCTATGTGTGTTTGTAGGTATGGCACCGACAGTCATTAACTTTGCTACATTTTGGCATCAGTTCAAAAGACACCAGGATAAGATCTTTTAAAAGCTGAGCAAATCAGTGCCAGTAACTAAACACATACGCTGGCACTTCAATATGAGTGACCTTCTTTAGAGCACCTGGAGTGCCTGCTGAATTCAGCAAGACTAATCTTAAGATGCTAGGCTACAAATCCTTAGGAAAAAGCAAAACCCCATTCTTCTAGGCTTCTAAGACACAGTTGAAGTCTAACAAATGCCTTGCAGATTTCACTCAGGGGTTAGAAGGTTCAAATATTACTGAGGTAATGCTCTTAATTGCTGCACAACTGCACAGGCACATGGTCATGCTATTATCCATTCATTGCTGTCTTAAACTTTTATTTCCCTAAAGTAGATTGGGTTCTCTTCTTTCCTGTCATACCTTTTTTTTTCTTTGTGATTTTAATTTGATTTTGTTTGTTCATACAATATTTTTTTTTTTTTTTATTTCTTCACAGTTTGGTTACAATTTTCCTCACAATTTCCCCACTAACATTGAGTCTTTCTTCCTTACTCTTCCTTCCAGAGCTGATTTCCCCCTGAAACTGCCTGCAGTGTTCACCTTTTTTTCACAGATGAGAGATACTGAGTGTCATTTCTTAAAGTCGCTGGTTTGAATTACTGGGAAAGCTGTTTCAATGGTGCCACCCGGAAGGACTGGTTGAGTGATCTGCCTATGTGCTGGCTTTCAGTTACCACATTACATTGATTAGAGATATAATTCTCTTGAATGTCAAGGGAGACCTACTTTTCCCTTTCCTTTTCTCTGTATATGCATGCTTGCAGCAGGAATATGGTGACTTTTTAATAGGATATGTTGTTTCTGTCAATGTTTAGATAACTAATACCACAGTGTGGTGAAAGAAAGGGAAGAGAGTTCGGTTGCTTTCAAATTTATTTTTTTTTCCATTGACAAACAGCAAGATATTGTATATTCATAGCATGAGATAAAGGAAATAATAAATGCAATCAATGCAGACGATTAATGCTCTTCACTGAGAGTTAACAACGACTTTTTCACAGGATAACAACTAGATTGTCCTGTAACAACCTAGTTCTTTAAGACAGATGGAAATGTGCATTGAGTGCATGGGGGGAATGAAAGCACCTAGGATGTCATATGGCACTGAGATTCTGAATTCCTTAAGCCAGAGCTGCCAAAAGCCCTTGGACCAAATGCTTTCAGAGAAACAAAATTCCTCTCAGCATCAGCATTTTTGACTGCCAAAAGGTTGAAAGTTTGTGATAAATCTTGAAAAAAAGAGTCCTTCTTGCTCCCAGACACTTGAGGCTGTCATACTGCTCAGTTATGATATGGCCATTGAGACAAAAACGGCCACAAAAGTTCTGCACATCAGCATAGTGGCAAACAGTGCCTGACTGTACCGTTACAAGTGGCACTGCACAGAACATCCAGAAAGCCACTGGGTTTAAAATGCTGCTGAATGTTGCTGTGACCCTTGCAAAACAGGCCTGAAAATTTGCAGTTGATCAAGTATGGTATTTTAGGAACAATGAACTCTTTCAGCCTGGAAGAGAATTAGTAGAAATGTAATAGCCATGAATACCATTTTACTGTTTCAGGCCTCAGTGGACCATTCAAACAGTGGCAAACCCACAGGAGGATGTAACAATTTCCTGTCCCAAATCCTCTCCATTCTTTCACTTCCCCTTCTCCCATCTTACCTGATGTAGATGCTGCTGTTCCTGGGGCAAAACACTACCCTGCAACATTTTCTTGAACAAGAGTGGCAAGAGATATGACACTTTATAAAGTGCTGGCAAAGTGCAAGCCTATTTGCGATCTCCTCTTAGTACCATTAGAAGTTTCCAGGGCTGTTACAAGACCAAGGCAGGAACTAGATTCCAAAGAGCTGTTTTTGTTTTTTAAATACATTTCAAAAGGAATAACCTTTACAATGTTTTCCACAGCCTCCTTACACTGACCTGTGAACAAGGGGAGTACAGGACAGTAGTCTAAAACCAGCATGAGCAGTTCTCACCCAAAGTGGTTACAGGATTCAGATTCATGACCTATGAAATCCATGAAGCCTTCAGGAAAGCCCCTGTCCTCAGAGAATTTCAGGTTATCCACAAGCTATTTATCAACTTTATTTATCCTCTTTGGTTTACATAGACACAGGAATAAAGGATGGCTCAAATAAGAAGGACTGCAAAAGAGGTGGAATTTTATTGGACTAAATTATCCCTAAAATGAATAAATATTTAAATGTGAGCAATCATATTGCAGCTACACACATTAGATGTTTATTGTCCAGTGCTGCCCTTGTTTTCACACCATTTTTCTTCTTTATTGTCCTTTGTAGCTGTTTGATGATGTTATTTTCCGTTCACTTCATATGGCTCTTTTTTGCTGTTCATGAATTGCCAGAGAATAATGGGACAATTCTTCAGCAATTACACTGAAATGAGCACAACAATGACCTGGTTATGTTTCATATTTCAGTACAAATGAGCACTGCATGCCATCTTTCCCTCAAATTTCCAATATATTAAACTTTAATAAAGTTATTATTCAATGTTAGGTAAGACTACTGACACCAATAAATTCCTTTTTATTTTTCTGTATGCAGTCCAGATGGGGCATCAATGCATTCTTCAGTCAGGCCAGATAAGATCTAAATCACAGAGGGGTTAGGGTGCTGACAACCAGTCTGCTCAAGCCATTCCTCCTGTTTTTTAATTCTGTGACTGTAGTGACAAAGCTGTCAAGTAGAAGCAAGAACATGTGTATGACTTGCACTCCTTGCTGAATGCCCTGAAATTCAGTGATTGCAGGTCCCACTGGCATCTTTCCACAGGTAAAGTTTGCAGTGCACAGCACCCACAACTGTTTTTCTGAGGTGACAGAAGCACATTTTGCAGCTGTCCTTTTCTTAAAAATCAGATTTGTTTAAATTCCTATACATAAAGAACAAAGCCTTCTGGGCTTATATGTTTTAGTTCTTGTAAGACCTAGGCAAATCACTGGATACCAACAACAAAGAACACAAATCCTGTTTCTTTTAGGTATGTAAGAGAAGTGAGATGCAGTCTTTCCTTTAGAAATTGGAGGGAGTTGGATATCCAACTTTTCTTTATAGCTTACTTCCACAAAGTGTATGTTTTCTGTCCAGAAAAAACTCTCCCTATGGAAAGAACTACTTAAATAAAGCAGTATCTTTTATTAAGCGACAAAATCCTGAAAACATCCGTCACATTGAGAAAAGTTCTGATTTCTTTTGCTTAAAATATTTGATTCCATTCCTTGCCTTCAGGGATTGCCTATCACAGAGCTAGAAATGGAGGTTGGAATCAAACAGGCGGAGTAGATAACAGTAAAAATGAAGTTGCTTCTAAATCTCTGTCAATGTTATATAAAATCCATTGATTTATGATGCCAATTTTTGTGATAAGAACAGAATCCCCCCCTTGTACAATCTCTCTTGTAAAACATTGAATAAACTGTTCAGAGGCATCTGTAACCGAAGGTGTAATCAGTGCAACCTAGTGCAACCACACTGGCCTGAACTGAGTATTTCTATTTGTGGGCAGTTGTATGGGTTTTCCCAGGTAACTTATTGGGAATTCTGTAGTGAGAAGTTGTCCCCTCATGGAGAAAATCATCTTGGTGACCAAAGCTGATGTTTTCATTCATCTTCTGGTTTCACCCTACCAGCAGTTGCATCTGTTGAGGAATGTTTGTGCCTTGGACTTACTTGAGTACATGTAGATGTTATTATTAGATGCAAAGATCAAAATGACTAAAAGGCTCCGGCATTTAGATGCAGTCTCCTGTATATTTAGGTGTCTAGATATCAAATAACTAATTTTGGAAGCAGAGAGAAGCCCTGCCCTTATGTCACTCAGGCATCTGAACTGTCTACTTCAAAAACTCTGGAGCTGACAAGTTACTAGAAAGCTTTTAAATTTAATGCTTTTAAATATGAAGCATTTAAATATTAAGCATTTAAATGTGGAGCTTTATTTTTCAAGCTCATTTATTATTTAGTTATCATAATACATACGAGCATACTTCATAATTTACTTTATAATTTGAGAGGAATGATGGTTGGTCTCCTAGAGAGAGGACTGGATGTGGATCAAGAGAGTTAGGTTCTGTACGTCTCTTTGAGTCTCAGACTTTCCTTTTTTGGGGACACTGGAATGGGGAGTGGGTGAAACTCTTAGAATCACAGAATGGTTTGGGTCAAAAAGGACCTTTAAAGAACACTTAGTTCAACACCCCTGCAACAAGCAGGGACATCTTCAACCAGACCAGATTGCTCAAAGCCCCATGAGGGAACTACAACTTCTCTGCGAGACCTCTTCCAGTGCCTCATAATAAAAAATGTCTTCCTTATATCTATTCTGAATATACCCTTTACTAGTTTAAAATTCCCACCTTTCTCTTGAAATTGAATGAGATTTTTGGACTCTAAATTCCTAGCTAAGTAGACTCCAATTTATTGTATAAGGTAGTGAATGCAATGAGACACCCAATTTAGAGGGGCCATTTAAATTTGATGTAAACAGGGGAAAAAAGCACAGCACTAAAATGATCCTATAAAATGTGAGATGCTAATGTAGATATGGGTAATTCTTTAAGGGTTTATCCCTCCCTTGATTTTACATTATTTCTCCCCATTTAATCAAGTTTGCTATTAAAAAAATCAGATTCAAATAGGGAAAATACCTATGTTCTTCAGTGCGTTTCTTGTCATTAACCACAGCTGCTCTCCTACAGCCAGTTCAATGCTCTTGTACTGCCTCTGATCCATATTATTTCAGATCAACTACTCCTGTAACAATATGGTCTTCCTGTTAGAAGAATATCTTGCTAGATAACAGTTCTGTTGGTTCCTGGTTTATTTTTTTGTTCATTTGGTTGTTTTTTTTTGTTTGTTTGTTTTTCAAAGAAACAAAATATGCCATGCATTGGATTTATTTTGCGTGGCAAACTTTTAAACCTCCTCAATATCTTCTGACCTGTCAAAGGAGAAAAATTCTGTTTGCACTGATTAGATTTGTCATGTTATTTTCAGTGGAAGTTTGACTGTGTAGCAGTTACATAAAAAACAGTGAAAATCTCAGATGTGAATTCAAACACTATTCCCTTGAATGCAGCTGCTAAAAAATCCCCATGGATACAGTTAGCCTTGCTTCTGGCACAGTAGTCACATTGCCATTCTCTCTGTGTGCTTAGGCAGAGTGAGTCAAGCCATTTAATAGCTATAAAGAAGCCTGAGAATTAAAAAGGTCTCTGGGTTATTTCATGCTATGAAGTATTCATTTTTTGAATCAGATTTGTCAGTACCAGTGGTACAGATGATCAGCATATGCATCAGTAACACAGCAAAGCCATGTTTTCTTTAGACGACAGTACTTTTTTGAGAGATCCAGCTCTGAGCAGGGTCAAACCATTCCCTCTGAGTTAGTGGAAACAGCAGGGAGCATGAAGTAACAAGTCAATACTAAATGCCCCAGAAAATGAATCACTTCATGGGCTTCATCTTAGCAAGTCAGTGTCCATGGAGACTGTGGATAGAACAACAACAGATGGACCTTAAAGACCTTGGTGTTTCTGTAAGCAAATGCAGCTGTTGCCAACTCTGACAAAATTACAGACTTTGAGGTACAATTGGTGTTTGCTTCCAGAAACTCTTGGCTTCTTAGATCTGCACTCTAGGTCACAGAAGGAAGGGAAAATGGTCTAAGAACTGCAAGCAAGAAGAGGGTCTGTATATTTTTGACTAAGACAGATTCAGTTCCTAATCAGTTTGCTTCTTGATTAAACTACATAAACATTATATGAGCATTAAATAGCAACATTATTAAGGTAAGTTGTTTCAGAAGCAATCCAGGTGTCCCCAGTTCTAAAGCTGGAAGGTTCAGCATCACAGAAAAGCTTGTTGCCTTTCCTCCTTTCCCTCCAAAATTGTTAGTTCTCATAAAGCAGAAATTGCAGATGGTATAATGCAATGCCTTAGCCATTCATTTGGTACATCCAGACATTAATGAAACACTGATTAAACTAAGAGTCCCTTCTCACTTCTGCAGTCCCCCCAGATCTTTTACCAGTCAACATTTTTCTTCAGTATAAGGCCCATACCTTTTGTCAGTGCGAGTGGTGCAGAGTCCAAGATTAGTAACTTTTTCTGTGGTGAGCCACATTTTGAGACTGATCCAGCTTCCATTTTGTCTCAGTTTAAATGAGACACGAGTGTGTTGCTGAGGATGAGTTACGATGAAGACCCAAACTCCTCCCTCTAAGCAATCATAAATTCAAAATTAAGAGGCTCCAATTGAGGAAAAAATGTGGAAAGAGGAAAAATAACAACCTTTTATTAAAAGATATATATGTGTGGCAGAACAACCAAGCAATAATCCTATACCCCAAAATAATCCCCTTCAAAACAAACAGATAAACAAACAAAACAAAACAAAGGTAAACAGTTCAGTTTGTGCCCTTTGGTGCAATTCTAATCACCATCAGCAGGGGGCACTGTTGGATCACTGGAGGTGCAGAGCCTGCAGTGCTCTGTTCTGGCCAGCAGGGGTGCTGTTGGATCACTGGAGATGCAGAGCTTATAGTGTCTGGTGCCGGTCAGGAGGTGGTGCTGTTGGATCACTGAGGTCACTACATAGGAGCCTTCCTGGGTGTGCTGGAGAAGCCGAAAAATGGAGGTCTTCCTTCCCCACCCACTACCGGGGAAAAAAAGGGGAGAGAGAGGAGGGAAAGAAAGAAAACCAAAAAAAAGTCCTTTCCAGCAGAAAACTCAGTCCTTCTGGTTGAATTGTTCAGCACAACCTCCCCTCTCCTCTGATGTGCACAAGAACTGCTGCCAAGAAAGGAAAAAAACGGGAACAGAGGAGGGGAAAACCCCCTGAAACAGTTCCTCTCCGATGGAAAATCCAAGCAGAATCCTCAGCTGGCAACCAGGCTGGGAACAAAAGCCCCCTTCCCAGCTCCTACCCTGACCTTGTCCCAGCTCCGGCCAGCAGCTCAAAACTCCTCCCCCCCTTTCCCAGGAGACCAGAGGAAAAAAAAGAAAAAGAGAACTTCTTACCCCTCCCCAAAGACAAGATCCTGAAGGCCATTAACTAGGAATGTGGTCTTACCAGCCGTATCTTTTGTGTTTTTTAACTGCCTAAGCCAGAGTCAATCTGCTCATTCAACATCCTCTTCACACAGTGGGCAGGGGGAAGGGAAAAATTCCTGCTTAGTTTCTAAGAGCCAGTAAAACCATGACACATTTATTCTGCCATAAATCAAGAGTAAATCAATGTGTGTTATTAGGACTTATCACACTGGATCAAAACTGGTGAAGGATGAAGAGTCAGGCTTCCTATGTCCTATTTCTGGTGTGCATTCACCCTGCTCTTTCTGGACCCTTCATTGGTGGTGTTTGACAATGTCTTAAGCTTGTGAACATGATGGTCCAATTTACTGTCACTTAAAATTGTCTCTACTAGACTAGAAAAAGAAAGGTTCTCACTGATTCTGAGCTTTCTATTACTCTTTGTTTCTGTTTTGGTTATTGAGTAGCTTTCACAGATCCAGCTTTCTTGAAAGTAAAGGAATTAGACTGTCAGCTAGTCTTTGCTTTAATGGATTGAGTTAGTGCCTTGTGTCTGCAGTTTTGTCTTTAGAAAATTCATCTTTCTGAAATGCTCTGTGATTTTTCTGGCAGCACTGTGCAGCAAAAGCAGCTGGACATGGAGAACTATGGCATAGTACTTCGGCATAGTAGGTTGTTTTGTTTTTTTTTTTTTTTTTTTTTCAGAAAAAGAAAAAGATGCCCTATCTGGATAAGGAAAGTGCAGTAACAGTGAAATATTTGCTCCAGAATGAATGATCTCAGGTGCTCTCCTAGGACTTTCAGCTAAGCTCTGAAGCAGGGATCTTGACAGAAGGCTCTTGTAAACACTGGACGGTTTTGAAAATACGATTCCAGAGTGCCTGCTTTTGCAATTGTCCATCATTAAAATGTAAATGAGGGGGGAAAAGCATGTAAAAATTTTGCAGAACATATCATTAAGTCCAGCCTCACAAGGATATTAGTGTGCCTTCCACACCATAGATATTAGATGCAGTAAGGACTGCAGAGGATTAGCAACCAAGTGCTTGTTAAACAGATCCTCGTACATGTTACACAAGTGGAAAGGGCAAGCACATGCAATGCAGAGATGCTGAAGCAGCTGAAGCTGTGAATCTCCTGTAATTTAAAGCTAACTTTATCTAACTAACTTCTAAAATCTGGCCTAACCTAAGCTTTTAGACACATAATTAAGTGAATATATGAGGATATTTCCTGTACTGAGAAGAAATTGCAATATCTGTTCTGTTCACTGTGAAAGTTTCCCATTGTTAAAATCCCAATATTTTCCACTTAAATTGAAAATTCAGGGCTGTAGTGGATTCACATGCTGGGTCCTGTCAAACACTTCATTCTCTCTGTCATCCACAGAAAATTTCAGACCCATGCCATCTATTCATGCCATTTTTTTTCCTTTTGCTTTCTGAGTGTGCTAGAGAAGTTACTAAAGTGTCAGATTTTTCATGTGTTTTGACCTACAGACACAAGTCATAATCAGTATTGACTGCCATAAGACAAGGACAAAGTCAGATGGAGGGAATTACTTTCTAGTGCTGAAAAAGTAGTTTCCAGAATTCAGTAAAAGTAATATAATGGAGCTGTGAAATTAGTCATTCAAAACATAAAATCCGTGTATTAATGTTGCCTGTGGACTTTTTAAAATATGGAAATAGCTGATATATAACAATGGTTTTGCCTATTCAGCCAGCCACTTTTTCAGAGCTCTTTTATGAGCTCTATGGTCCCAGCACTCATGGTGACAGACTGCAAGGATTATTTCTGCATGTCACTCTAATAAAAAGTATTTTTTTGTAATGATAGCCATAACACATGGACAAGACATTTGTAAAAACTTTGTTACTTTGTGAGGGTTATGTCATCATAAAAATGAGGGACATTCAACATTTCTGATTCTTGAATGAACCAGGAGCAGTGGAAAAAAAGGTGTTTCAGTGATATTGCATGCTATGGCTGACCCTGAAAACTGCAGTTCCTTTCCAAGGTCATTTTTACGGTGGCATTATTGGATGCTGTGTTGCCCTCTCTACCCTGTGGCATTTCAAGACTATACTTCCATCTCCTAACAGGGAGGTCTGTGTGGATTGCTTCCACTGTCTTTTGCTGTTGGTTTCACTGGTGTAGGTTGACAGCTGAAATACAGAAATACAGAACACAAGTCTTGATTGTTTGATGATTTATATGCTACAAAATTAATTCCACGCTTATTTGTTTATTTATTTGTCTATTTATTTACTAATTTTGGTTGATGAACAAACACACATGGTTGCATTTCTTGTTTTCAGCCTGAATCACTCTCCTTTTGTGTTCTAATCCCAACAGATTTTTCTGACAGCATCAAGGTGATAAGAAGGTGCAGAATGACTCAGGTCATGCTTATTCCCTGATGCACTGCTACTCAGTTGGTTTTTCAATAATAAATGTCTGGTATCTGTCCTTCTATGAAAACGAGAAATATTACAATTTTCTGTATCAGTAGGGGGAATACTTTGCATCTTCTAGGAGTGTCGTTCTTCAGTTTTTCAAAAATGAAAAGCTTGACCTTATTTGAGTCTCCCAGCCTACCTCAAGCTTATCCTATTAATAGTGTACTCAGCATTGAGATATCCTGAGTTAAATGAACGTGGGAAACTTTCACTTGAGCAGAAATACTGTAAAGCAAATATTGTTAAGGACCATTTCTTATGGAGAAAAGCTTATAGTAAGCACTCTGTAGCAGCTCAGCTTATTTTCCCCTTTTTCATGCTCTCATCTGAATTCTTTCCACTGAACTTTATGGCTGAATCTGAAAAACTTGTATGGCACAGACAATCCCACTTAAATTATACCTTGTAACTGTCTCAGTCTAGTCTGTCTCAAATCTCCACTAAAGTGGCTCCCAGGAGTTTCAAAAGTTAGTATGATTGAAAGAATATTATTATACCTGTCTTACCCTTTAAGGAATGCAGTGTGAAGTAGATGTTAACAGTGAGTTATTCCCCATAAATACTCCAAGGACGCTAGTCTCTGACTGTTCTCTTGTCTTCTCTTGTACTTAATTATCTCAAAATTTGTTCAGTAACAAATTCCTGAATGGAATTTGATCTTTACATTAATGTCAGTGTCATGGAAACACTAGTCCAAAGTGTGAAAGAGGGAGCAAGTAAGCCAGATATTGCCTGGGTGTCTTTTCTTTGGCCTATTTTTCATTTAAATTTCAATTTCTTAAATGAGATGAAGGGAAATTGTGCACCATATATGTCTGTTCATTAATACATGGTGTAGTAGTATTAATTATGGAAAAAAGAATAAACATTATTACAGATGAGCTTTTGAACAAGAGGCTGAATTTACATTTTCCTATATGGTCTTCATAACCTTGTAGGTAGAATCATATCTTTGTCTTTTGAAAGTGACATAGTAAAGAGGTGGTCTAATGAGATGCAAAAAGAGTGAATATATAAATGTGCATAAGAATTATAGTCTCTTAAACTGCAAATGATTGAAAATACTGATTTTTCTGTACCTGTATGAAGTCAATTATAGTATGAAAATCTGAAAGTAAAGGGGGAGTGAGAAACAGAAACTGAAACAGAACATCAAATTTTCCCAAGTGAAGAGTCACTGACAATGGTAGCAGTTCCTGAGAAATAAAAAGACTTTATGAAAACATCAATATGCCCATTTAGGAAAATAAATATGCACTTAGGAGCTGAAGCTTAGCCATCAGTTTCTGAAAAGTGTGTCCCATGGTCTGTGCAGTTCTCTGTCTGAGCAACTATGGCCTTCAACATGCAGTTAGAAGCATGGACAGTTTCTGTACTCTGCTCCAAACAGCTGCAGTAGTGCTCTGCCATTTCCCTCTGGGATGTTTCCTTAAGCAACCCATGATTCACAAACATTCTGAGTTTCAATAGGATGAGTTTGGCATATGTTTTTATGGATATTTTGTATATTTTTAGGGCTTAGGGGGTAAAAACAGTAGGCTTATGATTCAGGGTTCAAAACACTGGAGAATTTGCCTCTGTTGCTCAGAGGTACCTTGCATTTTTGAAAGGCAGTGGTGCCTGATCTTAGCTAAATGCCCAGATTTGCTACAAAGCATAACTGCAGCATTTTACCCCAAATGGCTGCATGGATTAAAAAGTGCTGGTGTACTGTATGTCTTACACTGCTTCAAGTTTTGTATATTTTTCTAGTTTTGTATATGTGGAACAATATTTTTAGAGGGTCACATCTCTTTTACTATATCATTTCTTTGGATTTTTCTCCCATTATTTGCAACAGTTAAGAGCTCAGATATCTCACTGAACAAGATTCTAAGATTTTGTATGATTCAGTTTTAAAATTTATTAAAAATTTAATTTCAGTATCTTAGATTTTCAAACACACAAAGAAATGCATCATAAAATCTGATGTGTGGAACTAATACATGTAGGAAGAACTCCAAGTAAGTATGAAAATACAGCATGGAGAGAACTGAAGAACTGTGCGTATCTTTGAAATAATTTAACAAAAGCTATTTTGTGGTGCCTTTGCAACTACTTGGAGGTGTTCTGTCAGAGTGCAGATCGGCTTAATGACCTGGGTGTGTGAGTTGACACAGGCAGGCAACCAGAACAACCACAGACTCGCATCTGTAATGCAAAGAGTAAATTGATTTCCTTTGCCTTATTAACTGGAGGATCCTTGAAGCAACACCCAGGTAAGAGGTGCACAAGCAAATAGGAAGGCAATATTAAAATTGGTCCATGCCAGAGGATCACTGGCTTGCTGTTCACACAGGCTTATCAAGAGTTTTGCCCAGCTAAAAGGTCACTTGGGTGATTTACAACCCTCCTCACCAGTTTTCTGCTTTTAACCCATTCCTCCCAGCACTGGAGATCATTGAAACATCCTTGTCAGGTATTAACATGCTTCAGTGGAGAGAAGTGATGATAAAAGCTAATGGATCCATTGAAATTAGTAGATTTTGTTTCAATAATCATTCTACAGGTTTCCATATGAGGGAAGTTACGCTTAAAAAAAAAAGGAATACAAAGAATAAAAAGTGTTTTTCATCAGCTTATGAAGATTAATACAATGTTTGAGTGTAATCCTTGATTTTTGCTTAATATCAAAACATTAATATAATGGGGATCAAGGATAAACTACTCAAGCATTTAAGTTTTCTAAGGATACCAACAGCAACTAAACATAATGACAAACTGGTTAAAGGGAAATCACCATCATATTCTTTCAAAGCAAATCTATTTATCTGTGGTTTCTCCCCTCAGAAGAATGTCTGGGGTTTGCTTACATTTTGATAAAACTCAGTCTTAGTCCGAGTGTTTTGGTCTGTTTAAAGAACCTGGAGAACTGAAATCTGCCATCTCTTTTATTGCACAACAAAGATCTCTACCACACTGTATGGGTTTTTAACATCTTCCCAAAGGATAAAGATAGTTGGTCTGGGTAAAACCTCCATGTAACTGTAGTAGGACAGGCTGGGAGCAGCCTTTCCCCCAGTGTTTGGAAAGAGGAAGGCTGCAACCAAGTATTTTCCCCTTTTTTTGAGTAGGCAGTTCTCATATCCCCACACACTGTAATTTGAAAGGCCTGACACCAATGAGGGTAGTGTTTTCAGTTCCCTTCAGAGGGGTTAAGAGAGCCCTGGAGAATGGGTACAGTTTCCAGCTACCTGTGAATTAATCTGTTTAAAAAGCTTGAAATTTACCAAACCATGGTGAATGTTATTTTTCAATTTAATAGGTGTGGTTTGCTTACATTAATAGCCTTGATAAATGTTCCAAACCGCTAATTAATTGCTTCCTTCATGACACTCATAGCCAAGTTGACTTGTCAGAACAGAACAGAACAGCTGCTGAGATCAGTGGTGGCCACAATCCTGCAGCAGAAATCTAGCCTGAATAGGCTTATAGAATATTGCTCTATAGGGGGTTTCTGTGGGTTTTGGTAGTGGGGGTGGCTACAGGGGTGGTTTCTGTTAGAAGCTGTTAGAAGCTCCCCTGTCTGGTGGAGCCAATGCCAACCAGCTCCAGGATGGACTTCCTGCCGCTGGCCAAGGCCAAGCCAATCAGGAGTAATGGCAACACCTCTGGGACAATATATTTAAGAACAGAAGGTTGCTGCACAGAAAGAATTCCAGCCAGGGAGGAGTGGGGTGAGAACATGGGAACAACAATGCAGACACCAAGGTCCGTGCAGAAGGAGGGGCAGGAGGTGCTCTGGTGCCGGAGCTGAGGCCC
>JAWWLV010000001.1:104885336-104897993 GCA_035041135.1 Platyrinchus mystaceus
CACCCCATGGAGGAGTGACCCACGGGACAGCAGTTTGGGAAGAACTGCTGCCCAAGGGATGGACTCATGATGGAGAGATCCATCAAGGACTGTCTCCCATGAAAGGGACCCCTTGGGAGCAGTGGAAGGACTCCTCTCCATGAGCAGTGGCAGAAAGAGCAACTGACCATAACCCCCATTCCCCATCCCCCTCCACTGCTGGGGGCAGGAGGGAGAACATGGGAGAAAGGAGGAGTGGGGAGAAGGTGTTTTTAAGATTGTTTTATTTCTCACTCTTTGGCTCTGATCCTGTTAGTAATAAATTTAAGTAATATCCCCACTTTGAATCTGTTTTACCCATGAAGGTAATCAATAACTGACCTCTCCCAGCTCTTCTCTCTACTCATGAATCCTTAGCTGTTTTCTTTTTCTCTCCTCTGTCCAGTTGCAGAGGGGAGTGTGAGAGTGGCTTTAGTGGGTACCTGGCAATCAGCCAGAGTCAACCCACTACATGCCCCTTTTTGCAAAGTGACACCAGTATCCATTCCCTTTCTTATGGTGCTGAAGAAATAACAACCCCGCTGCACTGTCAGGTCTGTTCAACAACCTACATCAGTAGCAACATTTTGAGTCTGGAGGAAAAGGAAAGGCCTTAGGCCTGATACTCCCCTTTCCTTCTGCAACAGAAGTACTACCAAAAGCAACAGCCTCAGGAATTGCTTAGAATTTTTTGATCCAGTAAGGAATCTGGAATGTGCTTAGGGGTCCATTTGGAGAAAGGTATCTGTCAAGCAAAGACTGGAACATTTGCCTTGCTGGTAAAGAGTTTGAAAAGGTCACAGAAAAGCTACGTTCTCCCTCCCCATTCCCATTTATTTTAAACATATTTGATCCTGCTGTGCATGAGGCCTCAAATCTATAAACAATAAATGCTCTTAGACTCTTTTCCTGAGAGTAAGCTTTGGGACTTAGATGGATTGAACTGAGAGAGAGGTTTATTCAGAATAGCTCAGTATGAGATTCAGTTCTCAGATTAATGATTTAATTTCAGTGAGGGACATGGAAGATCTTTTAAAATGTCTGTTCAGGCTCATAGGTAGCAATAGGTCAAAGTACTCTCAGGGCAGCTTTCTAAACAACCCCTCCACGGTTTAAATTAAACCATTATGTTGTGAACTGGAGGTACTATTACAAACCCTCATATTATATGGTAAGGAGCCTTCAGACTTGCTCCCTAGTGACAAGATTATCTTCAGAAAAACCCAAGAATCATGAAAGGACATCAGAGTGGGAGCTCTGGGTGGAAGCAGTGTCAAAGAGAAAGAAAAGTAAGAACGAGCATTGTACTTTGATTTAACTTTTCTTCCCCTGCAGTGTGGAGGGCATACTGTGAAAAGAACATCTCTGTAGGTGGGGTTTTTTTTTGTCCTGCAAGCTCTCACAGCCTGTGTTTAAAAATACCAGCTTTTACTTTAGGCAAAAGAAGAAGCATTTGTACTATTAAAGAAATGAGTAAAAATTGTTGCTAGCAGAACAGATTTGAGCCATATCACAGCAATGAAGCATCTGGTTTAAGTATAATAGTTAATCTGCTGGATGTGTTAGTGGAGCTGCCTTCTGTAGTAAAATGCTTGAGCACTTGCTTTAAATCTCAAGGATCCCAGGGTGGTTTGAGCAGCAACATCTTTCATAATTAATTGCATGTGTAATGCAGTCCATTTGGGAGGTCTGTGATTACTTACCTCTATGTTCTCGAAGACATTACAAAATCAATAGACTACTAATTTTAATTAAAACTTTGAAATGTCTGTTGGTTAAAATATTCATTATTATCACTTGATTATGTTGTTTTGTAATCTTCTGCACTCTCTTCATTGCAGTTTATCCAGACTATGCAAAAGTATGACAGTTCAAAGCACAAACCTCCTCTATAAGGGCAATGGTCTTCAAAGATGTATTTCAATTTTGTTTTTGCTAAGAGACAAAATACCACCCCCCCCCCAAAATACTATGAGGAGTCTCTGAAACACGTGGACAAAGCCACCATCTGTCATGCTCTCAATCCTACAGTTCAACTGATCTTCAAAATGCTGACTGAAATGTAAGGCTCATGCAGGGGTTTGCTCATCTGTCTTTTATCTCTAGACTTTTTTTTAGATCCACCTGATAGAGATGAGACTGAAATGCTCATGTATCCCAAGCAGACCTAGTCCATATCACTGCTTGTGGTCACAGTCCAAGAAAGATGTGGGAGGCCTAGAGCACAGAAATGAAACCTTAGGAAAGACTGTATGTGTGGATTTCAATCTACACCTCTTCTAAGAATCTCATCGTAAGGTAAAATAAACAAATATCTCATTGCTCCTCTGTATATGCTTGACTGTGTTTTTCCAAGAAGCAAGAATTCACCTAAGCTGCAGTGACAATAATTGATAACTCAATATCATATAGTTTTCCTTTAAGAATGTACTAATCTAGCATGACATAAACAACAAACTCTCAGGCTGTCAGTAAAAGTATATTGGCATGGACAAAGAAGTTTCAGTGAGTTCTGTCCAATCATCAAAAATTATTTTAGAAAGCTACCCTCTCATTCAACTAGAATCATGAGAAGTTTTTGAAGAAGCTTGTAGGCTACAACCAGCCAGAATATAGCACTTTGTGGATGTTGTATAACAGATCCTGGGCATCTAGAAAGTCACATGAAAATAAAACTTCAACATAAATGGAGCGAGAAAAAGGTTTTGAATAGCTGCTGCCAGTAAATAGTAGCTCCTTTGGAAGGAAGAATGACCTCAAGAATAGAAACAAAATGTGCTGATACTCTCACACCATAGAAGGTAAGAATCAGTTTGTCAGCACTACAGAAAATTCTGTAGCAGCTGATATTTTTATATACCATATAAAAATAACTACCACTGTTTCTTTGTCTCATCAGTAATTTTATTGCTTTAATTGTAATCATCTTGATAGCAGTTATTTCCTCAGTGACCTGTGAAACAAAATATTAGGGAGATGGTTTTGCAGCCTATTAAAGAGATAATTTGAAAAGAATTGTCCACTGCAATAGCTATGATATATAGTATTCATAGACTCAGCAGCTAACAGGCCTTCAGAGATGACCTGTAATCATCTGCAGGACATCATGCTGCTCCTGGACTCCTCTGAAGGGAGGAATCTTCCTTGCACATAGTGTGAGTAGGCTCAGGCTGGTGATATGCCCAGCTCATCTCCCTCATTTTTGGGTGATTTGTGGTGAGCTGTAAGATGTAGGGACTATTCTTGAAAGCCAAGAACTTTTCTGACATGCCCCCGTGCTTGAGGAGAGGCTTCATGATGTAGCAGCTCACTGGAAGTCTGGGACAGTTGGGACACTGGTGCCTCTCTGGCAGGCAGTGCATATGCTTGAAATGGGGACAAAAGCAGGGCTGCAAGCCTGAAGACAATATTGTGCAACAGTACATCCCATTTAGATTTAAAATTGGTCAATGTCAGCATATTCACTGCAACAGTATATTTCTGAGTACAGCTCAGAAATTTTGCCATAACATTTTTGGAATTTTTAGTTTCCACCTATTGCATCTTGCTGTATCATTGCCAGGTAGACAGCTATTGTCAAATTCCTTTTAGGCACTTAAATCTTTCAGATTGCCAAGTCATTTCCATTTTTGTTAAGCTAAAGAGAGGCACTCCAGGTTTTGTGATTTGGGTACTTAAACAGAGGTACCAAGTTAAATGCTTTCATATATCTTGCCATGCCTCCAGCTGCTCATGTAGAAAAGCAACAGTCTCCTGTAAGTACTGGGTCATACCTGCCATCTCCTCTCAGGTGTCTTGCATGATAACTTGGCCAGTAACATTTGTTTAGAACAGGTGCAACTGTATGGCTGAGGAAATCCTCTCCATCCCGTCTGGGACAGTTGGGCCTCTTCCATATTCAGCAGGTCAAAATAAGGTTCTCACAATAATTTGTCAGTTTTAAACACGAGCTGAGGAATGAGAAGAATTATAATTTATATAATAATGCCTGTTACTGAAAATGGAAGAAACCTTTTAAAAGCTTTAGGCAAAAGGTTAAAATACTTGCAGTTGGTATGGTGACTGCTAAAAGACGGTCAGAGATACCTGCTTTGTTCTGTCTATAAAAAAGTAATTGAAAAGCCCAAACAAAAACAAACACAGTTGAATAGCTGTTGCTAGAAAAGAGAATGAATTGGGCCAAATTAAAAGCAAAAGTGGAATAAGGAAAAGTTTTTGAATAAGTTGCCAAGGGTAAAATATACAAGGGTTTTTTCTTTCTTTTTCTTCAAGTTGATCAGAATGAAACTTACCACAGTGCTTGTAGGACAGACAGATCCTCAGGGCATAAAGGGAGTGCTCAGAGGTGGTCAGCCTATAGAAGTAAAGCCAAATTAGATATTTGCCTTAATGTTTTCTAGAAGAGTACGTGGGCAAGTCCTTACAAAGAAAGAGAAACCCTCTCAAAATGAAGAGTCAAGTTAAATTTCTCAAACTGAAATGTTTTTAGACAAATATGTAAAATAATTAGTAATAAATAAAAGAACCAGGTGTTATTCTTTCAAGCATTTAAACAGAACTTTAAAATGAAATTGGGAATCAATCTCAATGGTAGACAGTGGTAGTGTAGTTGACTAAATAATTTCCTAAGTTAGAGAGCACTAAAGTAGTAGGTGACAAAGGCAATGTAGAGGACTACAGACTAGACTTTGATTTTCTTAACAGATATATAATAACCATAAAAAACAGCAGACTAAAGCAAATAGAATTCAAGAATGCAGACCTTCTTGTATAGATACAAGAATATGACAAATGGTAACGAATTAGTAGAGCTTTCATATAGGGAATTCATGCCTCACAAATAACCCAGAGCTCTTTGAAGGAGTCAGTGATATATGAAGATAATTACCAAGTTGGTCTATTTGGATTTTCAAACAGCTTTTTACATGATGCCTCATCAAAAACGTTTAAGCTGTCTTGAGATTAAAGATAATTTTTTCTTATGACTTAATAAAAGCAAATATGATAGGAAACGCAGAGAGGGGAAAATGGGGTTATGTGGTTGCATGAAAGGAAACAAAAGGTACAGATAAGAGAGGCATTACAATGGATGTCGCTTTTCAGGAAGTTTAGCTATTCCATATATTCACAAATGACCTAGAAAAGAAAGTAAGTACAGGGTGACAAAATTTGCTGCTGATGAGATATTACTCAAGGCATTCAACTCTCAAATTGACTGCAAAGAATTACAGGAGGATTTCATGATACTGAATGACTGGACAGTAAAACAGCAGATGAAATTCAAGGTCAATATATGCAAAGAGATGCACATGGAGAAACACATCCTTAATTGTACATACAGAATGATGGGTTC
Organism: Platyrinchus mystaceus; assembly: GCA_035041135.1. NCBI lineage: Eukaryota > Metazoa > Chordata > Aves > Passeriformes > Tyrannidae > Platyrinchus > Platyrinchus mystaceus. Next base: position 104,890,708 of record JAWWLV010000001.1, read on the forward strand.
TAAATTAGCTATTGCCTCTCAGGAGAGAGATCTTGAAATTACTGTGGCTGGTGCTATTAAAACATCAGTTAAATGCTCAACAGTGGTCAGAGGAGCATAAAAACATGATATATGGTTAGGAAATTAAATGAGAACAAAATATAAAATATGATTAAGCCATTTCATAAACGTGTGGTGTACCACATTTTGAGCACTATGTATAGGTTTTATTTATGTTTCCTGAAAAAAAGGAAAGGGTAACAAAAAAGGTCAAGGGAGTGTTAACACAGAGGTGGAATGGTTTCTCTCCAGGAAAAACTTAAACAGGCTGGGAAGGAGATGACTCGGGATAATATGAAATATATATACGTAAATGAAAAATAATAAATGTAATAGATAGAAATGGAGAAAGTTTCTTGCTTTGCCTTCATAGTGCATTATATAAAGGGCATGAATTAAAAATAGCAGCTAGAGACAGTAAATAAGCAAATGGGAGTTCTTTTTTACACTGTGTGTAATTAAATTGCACCACTCCTTAAGGGGAAGTTGCGGTGATCAGATGTAGAGTTGGGTTCAAAACCTGCTGAGAATGTGGCTGTTAAACACCACGATGCATCTCATGAATTCCATCCACTGCTCTTTGTTTGGCTGAGGCAGAGGCAGACATACCATACAGTCCTTGCCCAGTCTTTTCATTCTTCCTTAGCCATCTGCCATGCAGCTGTGCTTGAGGGGATATTGAGGGATGTGTACCGTACTTCTTACCTGCTACAGTGATGTTTTGTTCCCTAACTCTTAATATTTGTCTTCTGACAGTATCAAGAGAATCTCTTCTGACTAGGCACTCTACATGCAGAGAGTGAGTGCCTCTCCTTGCCATTAAGTGCTTACTTGAGGACCTTGTTAAAAAAAAAAAAAAAGATAAGGAAGTTTGCCTCAGCAAGATTATATAGCTTGTCCAAGGTTATACAGAGAGCCTGTTGCCTGTTGCAGTGTGTGATCACCCTTGCACTCCAAATGTGGCTAGGAAATATGTCACAGATTTAGTCATGAGCATTTTTAATTATCTGGGCCCTGCCTGGATTAATTATTCAAAGTCATTTAAGATCATGGTCTTATTAAGTACACAGCAGCTTTCTGTATCTAGTGATTTAATTATAGAATATTACCTCATTAAAGACAACAAAACTGACCAAAATAAAGAATTATTTAATAAACATAATTTAATTCTTAAGCTTTTAATCAAATTAAACATTGATTATTAATTAAGTGAAATGGAAACCACTGTCACCTTTACCAGAAAAAGTGGAGACAAATGAACTAAGGTTTTTCATAGGATGTCTGAAGGTGGAAGTATTGGAAAACTCACAGGTATTCACTGGTGGGAATAGAGTCCTGATGCTGCTGGGACAGGCATGTATCCAAAATGGACATGACAGGCATGGCAACTCCTTCCAGGTTCTGCTCTGCACAACCTAGTCTCAAAGGAAAAGCAGGATCATCATTTCCCAAGTGTTTCATCTGTGTAGTGTGCTTGATGGCACTTCAATTCTTAAATTATTTCATGAATATCAGTATTTTAATTTTAAATCAGTCAGTAGGCAGGTTGTGCTGTTAAAAATATATCTTCAGTCTCTTTTATGTCTCTTTCTTTTTCTATTCAAGTTAGCGCATTATAGTTGGAATCCTATAATATCTCACAATTTCCTCAATAAACAAATAAATTAAGGTTTTGACCTTTACTTTTATTCTCTACAGTTCCAAAGGTTTTTCTGGGATAGTGTCATATTCTTGAAATTTCATGAAGATATTTCTTGTAATGGAACAACATAAAATCTTTCTCTTTCCTTTTTCTCCTTTCTAGTCCCTTTCCTTGAATATGCCGTTGTCACAATCAGTCTAACTTACATTTTTTCCCCTTCCTTTACTGCCTTCTTCATTTTTCTGTAGCACACCCACAGTGAGGTTCTTTCTCATCCCAGCTGTTTTCTGTCATTTTTACCTTTGTCCTGATACTATGGGAGCAGAATGTTCAGTCATTCCATGCTGCCAGGCTTTTTTTTCTCTCCTCTAAACTTTATTGCCTTTGAGTGGTGCAGGAACTGCCGCATTGTACCTTTACCCCATGAACCTCAGAGACCCAAAGCAGATCAGGAGACCTTGAATAAAGGGAGCAGACTACACTGTATACCATTTTGTTAAATAATTGATGCATATGATATGACCACACGTATGGTTCTGCTGCAATTAATGTTGCAGGTCAACAGTGTGTTGAAACACTCCCGAGGAAGGTTTTGAAGTCAAATATTTACCTTCCCCAAAAAATCCTGAGGGAAGAGCTGCAAGGCAAACAAAATTATAATAACTCCAATCACAAACTATATTTTACTTCCTTTGGTCACTGAATGTAGGTGGTTGACCTTGGCTGGATGGCGGGTGCCCACAAAAGCAGCTCTAGCACTCCCTTCCTCATCTGGACAGAGGAGAGAAAGTGTAATGAAAGGCTTGTGGGTTGAAAGAAGGACAGGGAGAGATCACTCACGAGTTGCTGTCATGGACAAAACAGACTCCACTTGGGGAAATTAATTTGATTTATTACTATTTAAATCAGAGTAGGATAATGAGAAGTAAACCCAAATCTTAAAAACACTTTCCCCCCAGCCCTCCCTTCCTCTCAGACTTCAGATTCTGTGTACCTTCTTCTTCTCAGTGTCACAGGAGGATGTGGAATGGGGGCTGTGGTCGACATTAAATGTTGTTTCTGCTGCTGCTTTCTTCTCAGTGGGAGGACTTCTCATACTCTTCCCCTGCTCCAGCATGGAGCCTTGTTGAGGAAAGGCTTAATGACTGTGGGCTTCACACCAGTTTTGGATCTTAGGAGCTGACTTCTTTTGCTTGTGGCCCATTTGTGCTGTAAGAGGTCACACTGTAAGACATGTCTTTGTTCCACTGCTTAACACTCATAGAATGGACTCAAGCCTTGGTTGCAGTTCAGGATTCAAAAGGAGTGCCAAGCTCATCTATTTTCATGTCCAGAAAAGCACTAACCCATATCGAATCAGTTATAACATAGGGCTGAGTTTTGATTTGTAACTATGATGTATTACAGTAATCGAGTTGAAAACTCAGCAGTCAGTTACTAATATGATGATAGAGGTGTAAAATAGTAGTTGAAGGATGTTGTTTTACCCACCCATGACTGGTTATGGAATACTTAGAGAAATGTATGTTAGAATGTGCTAAGAAGTATAGGAGAGCAGACAAAGGCTGACTCAAAAAGACCACAAAAGAGCTAGAATCCCACCCATATTGACTCAACAGACAATAAGGGGTTGTGACAATTCCCAAGCTCCAAAGGTGACTGATGTTCTCTGAAACAGTTATCTCATATCTTTGTCATTCCCATGTCACTTCTGAGCTTTGCTAATATCACTTCTGAGCTTTGCCTGCTGAACCCTCCTGGCTCACACTGTTTCTCAAGGTCTCTGCTGTGATTTGGAGTAGCTCTGCTGGCAGCCCACCAGCACAATCAGAGGGTTTTGCTGAGCTCCAAGGGTCCTTGGTCAGGCTTGGTTGACAAGGTGGCAGGTTTGACAGAGGTAGGGCAAAGAAAGCTCTAGGAACTCTTCTGTTCCTAGTCCTAGGTCTGGTTCTTTAAACTGATGCCTGAAAATTTCCCAGTGAGAGTTAATTTTTACTGCCTCAAGAACTTCTACTGAAGTTTTAGGTGAACAGACTTTTGGCTTTCAAAACACCGGTAATAGGACGTGAGGGAATGGCCTGAAGTTGTGTCAGGGGAGGTTTAGGTCAGATATTGGAAAAACATTCTTCACCCAGAGGGTGGTTGGGCACTGGAACAGGCTCCCCAGGGAAGTGGTCACAGCACCAAGCCTGACAGAGTTCAAGAAGCATTTGGACTACACTCTCAGGCACATGGTGTTACTCTTGGGGATGGTCCTGTGCAGGGCCAAAACTGAACTCAATGATCCTTGTGGGTGCCTTCCAACTCAGCATATTCTGGGATTCTGTGAAAAAATGGAATTACACAATGGAGTCAGAGATTCTCTTCACTTCCAGTCAATCAAACTGTAAATAGGGATATATATAAATAGGGACTCTTCATCACCCCCAATTCAGCAAAAACCCTCTTTGCTTGTTTAAGAATCCACTGGTGGGCACAACTGCACAGGAAAATAGGAGTTACTCCCATATCACAGTCTTGCTCTGTCAGTGCAGCTAAATTGTGGCTCAGTCTTATGACACTGAATGCATATGATGGGTGAAATGCTGCTCCCCTACTAGGTAATGAGAGTTTTTCCATTGCCTATGGAGAAGCCATAATTTATTTTAAGCATTAAACTTTAAGCACATATACCTCTCTTCTCTTAGAATAATTTTTAATAATAATTAAAACAATGTAAAACCGACACCTGTTACAGAAGTTCTGAACTACATAAATTTGAAATATGCATCTAAATAAAATATATTATATTTTTTGTTTACATTAATGTAATTTTATCTCATGAATTATATTATTAAACTGGTATGATTTTAATAACAGTTATTTTTATAGACATACATATAAACATGATGCTGATTTCCTGACATAAATCATATTTTTTACATGGAAGTATTCCATCCTTCTCTTTTATTTGTAAGGACTCTTAAAATTTTGATGTGATCATTTCTCAAGATTAGAGAGACCAGCTAATGTACCTACCCAATGAACTAAATTAGACATAAATTAAACCCTCCACTGCTTGTCCTTCTTACCACTTCCTGCTATTCTGTAGTGGCAGCATGAAACTTATTTATCACTGTAAGAAAATATAATCAGCTATTCAGAATAAAGGAGACACTCTCCTTACCTTTGTGCAAACACAACTGATATGCAGTGTAGACTGAGCTTTCTGCTCTGCAGAGAGGTGAGTGAAATGATAATCCTTTTAAGGCTTCTGCAATTGAGGCACAAAGAATATGCACATACGCACACTTTTTCTTACTTGTTTTTGAACTTCTTGTGGTAAACTATTTTCTCTTTATGAATATTAGAGATGTTGTAGTGATAGCACTGCTGGAGCTGTCTTTCACTAAAACCATCTAGGCACAGTTCTTGTCATGTAGTCAGAGGAGAAATTAAAGGACAATTGTATTTTTCTGGAAAATCTTACCTCCCAAATTGAAAAAAATCCAGCCATGGAAAGATAAAATCTAAACATTTTCTGATGCTGTCTTTTTGTGTCATTTCACGTAAGACAATTGCCAGGTTTTAGTAGCTGGTGACAACAGAGGAAAAGTAAGCATGTCCTCCTCCTTGAAGGTAGCCTATCATGAATGAGATCTAGATTTAAAAATATTAGTATCTCTTGTTCAAATTGCTCAAAAAATTTTAAATCATTAAGCATTTCTGAAAATCACCTTCACTATCCCTTATTTAATTCCAGTTGATACATTTTTATATTTTTGGTTGTGAAAAAATTAACATTTGAGTTAAAATGTTAATGGATTGAGCTTTATTTCTGTGAATGTAAAATATGTATTTATCTAGCCTTCACAAAATAACTTTCATGCTGCAAGTTGTTTACAGAGTCCACTCTGAAACCAATTGTGCTTTTTCTTTCTTGCTGTATGAAGAAATAACAGGTGATGACACAACTCCCCTATCTTTAAGCACACACAAGCATTCTTTCCTCACATATGTCAGTATGAGGTTTTACATATTCAGAGTCCACTATACAAATTAGGCAAAAATACCAGGGAATAAACAATATGTAAACACAAGGTTGAACTAAGAATTCATCATCTGAAAGAGTCAAAATTGATGTGATGGTAAATAACCCACTATAATGGGGTTGCAATTTCTTTTATTGCATTCTTGGTGCTTTTGCAGATATTTTGCAATATCACTGAAACATCCGTTTGGAAAATGCTATCTAGACTATCTATCTACTAAATGCAAACAAAACAAGATGGTCCCAACCTACCAAATTTTATGAACTGAAATACAGAAGGACAGAAATACAAGAGTTCTGAGGAATAACTTAGGAAATGTATTATGCTTTGCTGGAGGCCATATGCAAACATAGCACATGGAATGGTGAAAAGAAGAGCAGGATTATAAAAACATGATGTTCTCTTGCCTCAAGATCCTGGGCCGTGCAAGACTGTTTCAAATGTATGCCTAGCCTATTGAGTGGAAAACCAAAAATTTGAGCAAAGCACTGTTGGAAATTTGTTCTCAGAGCCAGCCATCTGAAAGACAGGGTACCTCAAAGTGGATGGGTGTGGGGTGGGGTGTCTGCACCTGCTAAAGAGCACACGGGACCAGGCAGGCCTGGCTGGGGGTGAGTGACAGACATGAGTTGGGGAGGACAAATGAGGCAGGAGGGTGGAGGGCACAGTGTTAGGAACATGGCTGGAGACACACCGCTGAAAGAAGGAAGGTTCCCTTGCTGGGGCTGGGACAACCTGAGGGGCTGTGTCTGTGGGCCACTCACACAACGACAGGGACACCTCTGAGGCACCGTGCCCTGATGGAAACCCGTGCTGGAGCAGCGGAGCAGTGAGAAGCCAGGACACAGGAGTTGGAGTAGTTCAGCCTGGAGAAGAGATGGCTTAGGGGAGACTTTACTGCAGCCTTCCAGTACCTAAAGGGGGTTACAAGAAGCCTGAAGAGGGACTTTTTACATGGGTATGTAGTGGTAGGACAAGGGGAAATGGCTTTAAACTGGAAGAAGGTACATTTACATTAGGTATTAGGAGGAAATTCTTCACTGTGAGGGTGGTAAGACACTGGAACAGGTTGCCCAGGGAAGTTGTGGATGCCCCATCCCTGGACGTGTTTAAGGCTGGCTTCTGGGACTTTGAGCAACCTGGTCTAGTGGAAGCTGTTCCTGCCCACGGCAGGGGGTTAGAACTAGATGATCTTTAAGGTCCCTCCTAATTCAAACCATTCTGTGATTCTACAATGATTCTAGGAGGAGAGAGGAAGGACGAAGGAGGAGCATCAGGAAACTGCTGAGTAGGGCCAGCACTTTCTTGGGCTGCCCACTGTCTCTCCAAAGATAGCAAGGGGTCTGGCCCCATGCACTGTGAGAATATGGGAAGGCAGGAGAAGAGGCATTGGGCTGAAGCTGAGAGAAGGAAAGGGAATGAGAGATGTTTTCCTCAGTGTTAGTTTAATTATTTTTCTTAATATTTGAATCAATAGTTAAAAATTGATGTTAATTGGTAATAAGTGGCCAGTCTTCGCGAACGAAGATCTGGGAAAGGTGTTTTTACCTTTCAAGCCTGCGCAATGGATTTTT
>JAWWLV010000001.1:104898093-104916124 GCA_035041135.1 Platyrinchus mystaceus
GTGACCTTCTCTTAGATGGATGGCCTTAGGGGCTGACGAGCTCCATCTACCCGGGGGACCCGGGATTTGAACCTGTGGTCTTGGCGCTGAGAGACCAGTGTCTTAACCGCTAGGCCACCAGGGGTCCCCCTTAATTGGTAATAAATTGGCAATAAATTACATTAAGTGCAATTCCCCAAGGTGAAACTGCTTTGCCCCCATTTACTTCTAATGGTGCTGCTGAGGAGGAGTTTCAGTGATAAAGGAAGCAGGGTTAGAAATGATGGAGACTCCTCAAACGAGAATCTCACCAACCTCAGTATACATATGTGTTCCTCCTTCTACTTCCAGCTTTCTCCTACCCTTCTTCTTCCCTAGTCCTCATTCTCTTTCCATCATTTAGGGAAGATAACACTGCCCCAGTCCCCCCAGAAGAAACCAACTGTGGTGATGGGGCACAGAGCAGACATTCAAGGAGCAGAAAACTTCAGAAATCATATGGTGGAGGTTCTCAAACTGTGGGAGGAACATGTCCTTGAAACCATTACAGTACACGGGGTAACCTTTGAGGATGGCTGCATGCTGCCAGTGTTGTAGAGTTTTTAATCTTTCTTTAAACTACATTATCAAAATGAATGTAAAATAAACTACTATAATGCCTTGTTCTTTTCTGCGCTGAGTACATTTAAGAGGGGAAAAAGGATGCAATTATTATCTGTCCAATGAATAAATGCAAAAATAAATCCTTATTATGCAGCTTGCTTATGTAGGTCTGTTTCAGATATTAAGCCATTATATTTTGCCTCTAAACTGCATTATTCCCCAATGCAAACTGAAATTTTCACGAGATGGCATTTTGTACTACTGCATTAGAATTATATATAGTAAGGCATAGTGTTCAACATATATCAGTAAAAGCCTTTGATTTATTTTTCCTAGAACTAGGTCACATAAAGCATTCATTATAGAATGAGGATATGTATGTGCCTGCTTGTACTGGCATTTTTGGCTCTGAATGAGAATATATAGCTGTATTAAAGAGATATTTGTCAAGCAAAATCATGGCATATTGTTTTTCTCTGAGTTAAAGGTGATAATTACTCATGGTTTATAGGAAGCCATCAGCTATACACAGATTCTTTGATATTGCTCTTCACCCTGTAGGCACCCCTGTAAGTTTACCCCAATGCCTGTTACTATCTTGTTGGCGGTTGATCATCCTAAGAAAAATTGAGTTATGGTGGGAAATGGCCTCCTGTGTCTCAGAGTTCAAAACTCTGCTACCGCAGACAACTGCACCATGTAACATCTTTTCTTCATCTCATCATTCCCTGGGTGAAAACTCTAGTTTTGCTGGAACACATTTTTCTTCAAGAAATGCTCTCACTTTGCTGAAGAATAGAGTTTTCTTCTCTTCAAGGAGCTGTTGGATAAATGTTAATATGCAGTTTATACCTATTAATTCATGCACCTACAGAGACTTTTCTTTTTAAGAGCTCCACTTCTTCTTGTAGTTTATCACAAATCATGTCCTTACAAAGCACAAAATAAATATACTTGCAAACTTTATAAAATTGCCTAAATCCCTACAGTTTTTTAAATTCTCATCTAATGGAATAGGCTTTTGATTCCCTTAAATACCTGTACAGCCCTTGCATTAGCCCTTTGTAGCCTGTGTTCATCTTCTTCAAACACTGATGTTCAAAGCATTGCAAATGAAGCCAAGGCAGCGCCTTTTACAGAGCCTGGTTGCCAAAATATTTCACCTGAATCTCATCAGAGGATCACTTTTGCCATTTTTCTTGCCTCTGTTACAGAAGTAATAATTTTATGACTGATTAAATCAGCAAATGCAAATGCTAGTAAAATTACAACATTGTGGAAGTAATGGATTTTTAAGTGGCTTGATTTGATAAAGTGTTAATTCAGCTGTTCTGACATTTTTTTCTTTCTGGTGCTAGATAGGATAGGTGAAAGCAGTGCTAGGTAGCAAAGCTTACACTTATTATAACTGACTAGCTGATCTCTGTAAGTTAAAAATCTGGAACTTTACTCTTCCTGTAAGTCACAGAGAAAATAATGAGTGGAAGGTAGACAGAAAAGGTGTGAGAGAGGGAATTCACAAATTTGTTCATGCTCCAGAAGAGGCACTATCTCTGAGAAATGAAAACACCACCACTTTCCATAACTGACCCTTCTCACTTGAAATAACTTATTTCCTATTTGTTTCTAGCTGTGATTTGGCTTCCTGTCTTGCACTGAGGAGGGAGGTCTAGCTCTGTTCCTTAAGGTCATTAGCTTTTGCTGCAGCAGCTGGTTTTGAGCTTTGCAGATGGTAATGTGGCAATGAGATATGGTAGGTATGAGTAGATAATGCAGTGAGGCAGGACTCCCTTTACATTGAGACTGATCTGAATAAATTACAGGGAATACTGTTAAAACTGTGGCTTGTGACCTATTTTTCTCTTACATTTCACCAAGCAAGAGAGTCTCTGAGTCTTCTTCAAGCTTTAATGAGACCCTACTTTCTAGTAGTTGAACTCTGAGAGGAAGGAAACATCTCAGTGAATAAATACCAGGAGCCAAACTCAACTAGACTGTGTGAATGATAAACTTTTTTCTAGCAGGATTGACTTTAATTTAGTTTTATCCCAGAGGATGCTGCACTACCTTACAGGCATTAATATCACAGGATTGGGTTTAGGGTCTGCCCAATAGATAGACCTTGTTATCTCTGGATACAGACAGATAGTCTGAAGGATATGTGTAAAGCAGGGATGGAGCATGGATGCCCCATTGGCAAGGGCAGCTAAAGCAAACCTTTCATATTTGAAGACTCTCAGAATGGACTTCCTTCCATCAAATGTTATAGCACAGACTGCTTCAGTGAAAACAAACAATGAACTCAATAAAGAGTGCCTTTTAAAAGACATTTACCACTATTTAGGCATGTGATTGTTGGAGGGGATTGTGAGAGGTAGCAGTTGAGAGATGATCTGAAATTCAGGTGTGATGAGCCCTTTGTAGATGACATATCAGACACTGGAGCAGAAACTCCAGAGCAAAAGACATAGTCTCTTCTTTGTGACCACAAAAGGTGTGACCTTTTTGACTTTCTTATTTTCTTTAGGGAAAGGCAAAAGTGAGACTGAACACATAACAATTAGTGAGCAACAGAATCCAGAAGGAACCAACCCAAGGGTCCTTTCCTGTGCTCAACAGTTCACATCAAGCATCATCGTTTGATCTCAGATATACAGCCTCAGAAGAATGATGCACAGGCAGTGAGACATCCCATTAACTGGCTGAAAGTGGCTTCTCTTAAACTTTGAAAGTTTAGATTTTTCTTAAATTTTTTGTGTTATGAGCTTCTGCTGTCCTCACAGCTGAGCAAACACATTCATGTGAATAGTCATGTGCTTTCTTTTTCCTTGCAGCAGTGGATAATAAAGAACAGTCTGAGCTGGGAAAAGTAGATCCATCTATCTCAGGGACCTGAGGGAAACTATGACAACAGTCAGCTTGCCGAGTGCATATTGTGAAGTTCTAGAAATATTTAGGTGTAGTTTGATTTGAATTCTAAATGATAATTGTTCTGAGAAAAGGGAGATCTTCTGGATTGAGATCTTAGTCTCAGTCAGTTCTGCAACAGCATCAAAAATTTGCTTTCATATTTTTTCTGGGTTGAAATATATAACTTAAACAAGTTCTTGAGACCAATCAGAAGGATGCTTGTTATTAAACTCCACTAATGTAATACATCCTTTTAAAAGGTCCTTAAGTTAGGAGCTTTCTCTGCAATCACTCTATTAAAACATCAACCCAGTGATTAATCCAAATGAGACTATGCAAATGATTGCTTGTATCTCTCCCTCTGATGCCCATACTTTGGCCTGTATTGCTCAAAATGAGGATATTTATTTCTTCCTTCCCTTTGAAATGGTGACTCCTTTGCCAGAGAATGTTTCTGAATTCACAGAATCACAGAATATGCTGAGTTGGAAGGCACCCACAAGGATCATCAAGTCCAACCCTTAACCCTGCACAGGACCACCCCCAAGAGTTACACCATGTGCCTGAGAGTATCATTCAAGTGTTTCTTGAACTCTATCGGGCTTGGTGCTGTGACAACTTCCCTGGGGAGCCTGTTCCAGTGCCCAACCACCCTCTGAGTGAAGAAGCTTTTTAAAATATCTAACCTTAACATCCCTTGGCACAAATTCAGGCCATTGCCTTGGGTTCTGTCACTGGTCACCATAGAGATGAGATCAGTGCCTGCTCCTCCTCTTCCCCTCAGGAGGAAACTGTAGACTGGAATGAGGTCTCCCCTCAGTCTCCTCTTCTCCAGGCTGAACAGACCAAGTACCCTCAGCTGCTTCCCCTCAAGGTCCTTCACCACCTTCGTTGCCCTTCTTTGGACACTCATAGCTTAATATCTTTCTTATATTGCAGTGACCAAACCTACACACAATATTCAAGGATTGAAACTGACAGACCTGTAGTTTCTGGGTCCTCCTCCTCGCCATTCTTGAAAATCGGGATGACGATTGCCAGGTTCCGGTCAGCTGGGACCTCTCCAGCTTCCCAAGATGGCTCAAAAATCATTGAGAGTGGTTTTGCAACGACATCAACCAGCTTTTTGAGGATTCTGGGATGAATCCCATCAGGCCACATAGATTTGTAGGGATCCCACTAGAGCTGCAGATCCTGCACAATTTTGGGATTGATTGGGAATTGATCATTCTTGCAGTCATGGTCCTTCAGCTCAGGGCACTTCATGGACAAACAAAAACTCTGAACTTTCTCTCTGAATACATTTGAAAGTTACACACACACACACACACATTCCCACTTTGGAAAGGCTTTCCAAATCAAGAATTTATGAATCACAAGTTTTTGAGAGGTGGACTAGGTCAGAGCATAGAAATAATTTTCTACCTATTCCTTTCCCATCACATTATTTATGCTCCTTGAATCACATGCTCCTTGAATTGCTATACATCCTCACATTGTTGTCTTCTTCACTAGAATTTCAAAGCTTACATTTCATGGGCATCTAGTACCCATACTCTCTTCTCTGTTATTTTTACTGTAATTGTTATGGTGTCAACTGTGCTGATCACTTCAGAGGACTGAGGTCTTAAAAGTGTGGGTATACAAATTTAATATTTATATAGCTTTCTATCAGGATATTGGCTTTTTTCAGTCACTTCCTGTATCAGTCTAGAAATGAAAGGAATATTATTGCCAGCCTTTGTTTTCAGCTTCTGTTGAGATTTTTCAAATAGAAAATGGACTTACCTTTTAAAACATCAGTGACAAGAAATGAACTCTACATCTATGTCACCTGAATTATTTAGCCTGACACTTAACAAATAGAGCAGCTTAAGTTCTTCATGGAAGCAGTTTAATTAAGAAGGAGGATGTAAATTAAACCACTTGCATATTTAAGTGTGACTGACCCAGTGTGTGAACCCCATCACACTATCATGACAACTTTCAGTAGACATTAAATGTAGTAGCCATATGTTTTCTTCCAGCTTTGGTCATTTAGAATATGTGTAGAAGATTTCTTTCTCCCTATAAGCCCACATTATGCAGTCTTGTTTTTTTTTTTGTTTTTTTTTTTTAATCCAATCTATCTGTGTCAGAAGCCCAGCAGTAAGTCTGCTTCTCTGTATGAGGAAAATTGTTTTCTACTAACTGATGACCTCAGCATAGCAGTTTCTTTTCCAGCACATCAAAGCTCACAGTCAGACTTGCTGCAGCAAGAGCATTTCTGAGTGGCTTTATGACATATAAAGACCCTCTTTGGTATTCATACTGTGCTTCTCTATTGTTTACAAGCTAGCAGTGAATTATTTATGGAAGTTGCTGGAGATATGGCTCTCCTTTTGCCCAAAAGCTGTATTTTATCTTGTGGTGAGATTTTATGTGAAAGCTATTTTGGGGGTTTATGTCCTTTTTACATTTATTTGACAGGTTTTATAGTACCAATTCCTTGTTTCAATTTTTTTATTACTTTTGAACCCAATCTCTGAAAATGATTATTAAATGCAGCACAGCGTTAACTCAGCTGATGAAATTTTTCTTTGCATTTCTATTTTTGACTGATTTCAGATACGATCATATGAGCAAACTGACATGAATATTCCTAGCAAAGGAGCAGCCATTTTGTTTCTTTAGATAAACTCAATGTTTTTAATCCATTTATGGTCCATTGTGAAAAGTAGCCATTGAAATTAATCTGACTCCAAGATATTCTGTTGTTCTGAGCAGCACTGGAGCTTTCATAGTGAAAGATGTGGCATGATCACATGTTTATGTTCATCGCAGATGGGAACTAACCTTTTCGGGGTTAGTATGGCTTTTCAACTTATAGGTGTAAAGCGTTGTGTGGAAGGTCTTTTGAATACATAACATGGGATTTTCAGAAGTGGATATGACCATTAAAAATCTGTTTCATTCCATTATAAGAGAGCTGGATTAGCACTGAATGCTTTAGGATATACTATTTTTAGCATGAGCTGTTCCTCTTGGGGCTTAAGCATTTATGTTGTCTGCTTCTTGCTTCAATTCTTTGAGGAAATATGTGATCTTCTGAAACACATAATGGTTGCTAAATTTTAATTCAAAGGACTCACCTAAGCTGCCTAAACACTGGCAATTAGTTTTTTTGAAATGCCACAGGGCATTCCTGACGTCTGAACAGGGCTGACGTATTACGAGAGGAAGAAGGGATAGATGTACTGCTGGTTTCGCAGATGAAGGCCAGTCAGAACACCCTAGAATATCTCAACTGACATTAACAGTCTATGCTTAGGATGTGAATCATGCCTTAATTTCCTTCTATGGTTTCCTTCAATTGTCCAGATCTGGTACTGAAGCAAAAGAAATTGGAATCTGCTTTGGTAAGTACTCTTGCTGTAACAGAGCCTTAGTGGAGACGAGGCACTTCCATAGTGTCAGTGTCACAATTTCCTATCTGACTAATGTCTTATATTTACACATAGCTTTAAAGATCTCCGTATGCAGGGACCTGTTTTTATAGATAGACCGTTGGCATAGGTCTTGGCAACAATACAGATAGTCCCATGCCAGAACATACTCAACTGCACAGGAGTATGAGTGCTTTTTTCTCCAGAAAAAGACCCCCACTCCTGCTTGTTTATTCGTTTTCCACTCGCACAGCCCAATAAATAGAACTTGGTCTTGATTCTGGTAGCTGGGGCATGGAATTTCTTAGACCCAGTGTCTACTTGACTGACATTTTTAAATTTTCTTCTAAACCAAGGCCTCCCCACTCAGTCAGCCATCCACAGACCAGCATTTCAGAAATAAATGTGTAACATCTCTGCAGATCTGTCCCTGGTTACTGAAGCAACTCTCAGTCTCCAAGATAATTGAAGTCTTACCTGTGAGCTATGGTTTTATTTGTGAAGTAGGACCTTGTCTCTCAAAATATCAAATATTGTGGAACCTGCAAAAAGCTGATAAAATTCAGTCAGTGACTTTAAGACCTATTTTCTGGCTGAGTTAGGAGTCAGTGTAGAGACATGATGGAGCTAAAATCAGCAAGGAATAAAGCTCACTGGCCCTCAAGGGAAGTTTTCATGCTTCCTTATACCAGAATTCTGCATACAGAACTTCCATCACTTTCAGCTAAAGCTTTATGTGAGAGGCAAGTATTAAACAGGAATTGATCCAGTCAAACATTGCAACCAAAATTAAAAAATGACCAACCAGTAAATAAAGCTCAAAGTGAAGAGAAAAATCTTAGGCAGATAATTATCTCAAAGGAATTTTCAAATTTCAAAATATTTAAAAAATTTCCTTAGGAAAACTATTTATTCAATCCCTGATGGGCCAAATTTAATTTAATCTAGTTTTTGTCCTATCACTACTACTACTACTACTATTACTATCACAAGTACTACAACAACTAGATATATACCTGGTTAAAGTCACTTGATTTTGAGTACCTGTATTTTTTATTTCTTAAAAACAGGAGGGCACAGACAGGCCTACTGTCTTAGAAAATTCCCTTAATGATTAGTAGTAAAAAGTAGCCCCGTGTCTTTCATTGGAAAGCTGATGGTTTTGTTCAAAACACAGTCTATTGTTTTTCTCTTCCAGACTTCCACTGAAGACAAGAGACTTGGTTCTTTAAATTCAGCAGACAAGCTTCGCACATCTGGTCAATTACCTGTGTCCTACTTGCCCTTTCAGTCTAATCCCTCTCTTATATACAAGTCCTTTATGATGTGACAGTTGAACATTAAAAACAATGTGAGGTTAGATCACAGGCAAGCTGAAAGTAACCCCTGTCTGAATGACAGATGCCTGTGTGGTAGTCATATTTTGCTTCTCCAGCACAAATGCCCATGAAGCTAATCTTTCATATATGACTTTACAGAAACTCAAGTTAGAACAAAATTTGTTGGGAGACCTTTTCAAAATTACAAACACTGACAAAATGGGTTTTGTATAAATGAGTTTGGTATTTATTGGCAATGTTTGTTTAAAGGTGTAAGATCTTACAAAATTCTTATTAGAAATGACTGAACAAACCCTGGATTTCCTGCTTGGGCAGTGGAGTAAAAATAATGCACCTTAAATGCCTTATGCTGATGAATGACATCTTTGTGTTTATGAGTGACTTTAGCGCTATAATTTTGGGACATTTCAACATGCAATTTAACCCTATCTGGAGTTAAAAAGTTAATTTCTTTTTTTGCTATAAGTCTTTCTTTCTCCTATACCTCAGCCTTTCATACTCATAGTAAAAGTAACATAGACGGTATTCTAACATTTTAGTTGTGATCATTATGTGCTTGAACTGGGTGTAACAGAAGTAACCAAGAATATGTGTTCTTGGAATAAACATTTCCAGCTGGAAATATTTTCTGGGAGTCATGGAATAGACTAAGCCAGTGCCCTTGCACTGATCAAAAAGGAACAGTTTTAGAAGTTTTGCCTCATATTTTGACTCATATTTATATGTATTTAAGTTGACACTTGGGAACTGCACTCCTGTGCCTAACTCACAGATCCATGGAGATTTGTCTTATTCTTCTCTTTGCTATTTAGTTAATCACAAATGGTTTAAATAAGATTTAAATTTTGAAAATTTTTCCAAATTTTGATCTGAGGATGACTGGTGGACTGCAAACCTGTGGAAATTGTTTTCTAGGTTTATTAAACTGCGTTTTCAATAACATTTAGAATTTGAAGCATAAAGAGTCAATGACTATCTACAAAAAATGAAGACAGCAAACAATGGCCCACTCCTCATTCCCAAATTGGAGCGTGATATATGCAGTCATTAGTGCAGCCAGTGTGAATGAGGACTGCAGGTACTCATTCCCAGTCCCAACTAATTTCCATTCTGGACATTCCAGTTGGCTTGGCTTAATCCTCAGTCTTCCAAAAGCAGCAGTTTTTTAGGCACACTACATAATACTCAAGACTAATCTAGCATAGCATTAACTGAAAATGTTAAAAATATATTTTAATGTTTTCTCCAACACTAAGTATAAACCTTATGTTAAATGAAGAAAAGGTATTTATATCTGTGTTTTCAGAGCTCTCAGAGAACACAGGAAATCCATACATTCACTCCACGGATCCCAACCCACTGCCATTTTCATGCCCTGAACATGATATTTATTCATTGCAAATTAAAGCCTTATCATTTCTGCTTTCAATTCCTCTGTAATAGCAGAAGCAGTAATCTAAACAGGCTGCTAGATTCCAATGACATATTCATCAGGACTGAATTACTAGTTCAGCACATCCTGAAAATAGGGACTACTTAGTACATTTGTACAGCTGTTATTTTGCTACGGGCACAAACCAGAAAAGGAATGACTGCAAACCCAACTGCTATAGTTCTATTCATACCAGTTGTTTTGGTAATCATACCCTCCTTTGCTCCTCCAAATGGTATTCCTCTGACAGGGTTTGCCTGACAGAGCAGAGATGTAAGTCGGTATTTGGAAATCAACTTAAGAAAAGGAAGGGGGTTCAAAACTGTTGGGTGAAATGTTATCTGAAACTAACATACGTCAGAGAATAAAACCCACTTTCTGCAATATAATTGCTGCTTTAAAATGGTAAAAAAAGCAGAGAAGTTCACATTGCACCATATGGTGTTGAGTTAAATCTGCTTCATAGTTTTGAGTCAAGAACATATGCACCCAATGAAGTGGCAGTTGTTATAGAAAATATGACTGGTTTGTTAGTAAATAACATTAGAAAGCTACAAACAGTCCCTTAAGTGTTGTTTTTTTTTTTTTTATTTTTTTTTTTTTATTTCTGCAATAGATTATTATGCAGAAGAGTCACTATCATGAATGAGCATTTAAAGTCAAGCGACTCCTAATCACTTTAGAGGATGAAGGAGCCAGCTTGGTGTGCATGAAAGCCTGCACAAACTTGCTTGTCTGAGGAGATCGTAAAAATACATTTCTTATACTGCAGGTGGCATTTTAATGTTTAAGTTCCACCTTTTCAAATAAGGAGTGATCAAGCTGTCAATCAGAGAGGAGCAAGAGAAACAGCCCCTTTTTTGTCAGATGCATTTTTTCATTTCATCTTATATGTCTTATGTGTGTAAATCAAGACATGAATCCTGCTAAGTGCAGGCTAAGTCAGGCTTCATTTACCTATTCCACTGGGGAAAACCATAGCTGTTTTAACACAGTGCTCTGAGCCTGCTGGAGAGGTGTTGGTACTCTGTGCTGGGTGCTGGTGAACCAGCATGCTCCAGCCTCCTGACAAACTGGTGGCATTCTACACTGTGTTAATACTGGGTAACAGCTCCGTGGAGGAGTCAGGGAGGGACATAGCCATAGAGGAAGGGACACAGATTTCAGAGGATATTGCAAGGACTCAGAAAATTCTCTGCCGTCTTATTAACACACTGGCTTTTACTGTGACTAGTCCCATTCTGAGTTTGGAAGTGTTAAAAGGATGTTTTGGGTCTCTGCCACATCTCAAGTGAGGAACTGGCCATATTCAAATACTTACACATCATTGACTTCAATGCTAGTGCTATCTAAAACAGCAACTGCAGTTTCTGAAGAGTAGCATGTCTGAGTGTTGTTAGGGATATGATAAAAGCTTAGAAAATGAATGGGGGGAACCCAAATAATATCCTGTCCAGCTACTGCCAGGCACATCCCTGGAGACATCCACCCATCTAAAGCACACTTGCATAAGTGCAGAGGAGAACAGGGGCACAATGACAGGTAGAGGTGAACCTGAATTGAGGATTCTTGAGCAACCACCACCCTGTTCAGGCCTCTCCCAAAGCTGCAGGCCCAGTGTCCAGGTATGAAATCTGGGAAAGGGAAATTTCAAGGTGATTTTGGGAAGAACAAGAATGGGAAATTCAAGGAGTAAGGAGGTCAAAAGGGCTTGTTGTGTATAAAACAGTGTGCATGTCTGGCCATGCCCTGTGCCTGATCAATAGTCTGTCCTGTCTTATTAAATTCCTTTCTAGCTCTTTCCTGGGTCAGTGACTCTATTCTGTGTGTACAAGTGTGCATGGAGGTGTGAGTGCAGCAACTGGAGTCAGACCATGGGTTGGAGCACCTGTGTGTCTGTGGTGCCAGTGATCACTAACGAAGATCAAGCTGGTGAGCGAGCAAAGTGGCCTGGGAGCAAGGGGCTTACTTGCTATGAGTGTGAGAGTGCCTGGGTAACTCTACGAGCTGGCTTAGAGCACAGAGGGTAGGTTATTGAGACCTGGAAAGTGCCAGATATCTGTGTGTGTGTGTGTGTGTGAACATGCATGATGATCTGTACTAGGAACTGGACCGGGATCACAGCTTTGGCATTTCATATGTCTGGTTCCACTAACTGGAGAAGCTGAAATCAGGGGAGAGCTACTTGGCAGACTGTCTAAGATCAACCACTGACACATACACAAGCGCACGTATTCTTACTAGTGGATTCTATCCTGCTAAGCCAGAGAGAGGGAAGAAGGATGAGGCCTTTGGTGCTGTCTGTGTTTATACATTGGTGCTCTGAGTGTCTGCCTGTGATCTGCATGGCTGACTGTGTATATATATGTCTGTATACATAAACGTGTATAGTTGTGCATGTAAGTATGTATCTGGTGTATGTGTGTGCTCTGTGTGCATGTCCCTAGGGGGAATACATGTTCAACCTCACTACCAGCTGGACCATGGGACATGAGTTGGCAGCAGCCTTACGTCTGTCAGTGCTCTAGATCCAACATGATACATTTTTGTCTAATATATTAATTATGTATTATGTTTATTCAGCCTTTTATTTTATTTTCTCATCATTCCTGTTAAAACCCAGTTGCAGAGAACAGCTTTCAAGTGCAGCAAATATCTGATTGTAGTGCTAGACCTGTATTTCAGTAACACATATCTCTTTCTGAGCCTGTGCCATTAGAAGCAACTATTTAAAGCCCATCCTGCTGTGTGCTGAAGGGATCTGCTGGAGCACATGCATGCTGGGGCAGACCCATGTGGTACCAAGAAAATTAAACTTTTTCTTATCTCAAAAGCCAATGACCAGGAACAGAGTGCATGGAAATAGGCTCGTGACAGCTGTGAGTCTCCACAACTTGTTCTCAGCTCTCCGTGGGGAGGAACGACTGCCTTTTCTCAATAGTGACAGCAGAAAAATTGGACATGTGACAGCTGCCTTGAAAAATATCTTCATCATAGTGCTTACTCTTTCCTTGACATTCTTCACAACCAATGAAACATAACTCCTATCTTCAAGCTTGACAAGATCCTGGAGAACTCAAACTAATTGTCAATATTGAAGTCTAAAACCTTTGAAAAAATATTTACATGGTGTAATGGCATATATCTAATTACAAAGTTCTTTAACACATCTAGGACACTGTAAGTGTTATTCTGTTCTCTGCTGAGGGCAGTTGCTTTATCGTTGCTTTTGCTGACCTTCCTTTCTCTCATTTTTGCAGTGCTTGCTCAGGTCTTGGTTTTATAATTCCCCTCCTGTACTGTAGCATGACTGAATCTACAAGAGGATATTTGGTGAGTGGCTGATCTCTAACTAACTGGGGTGTTCATTCTAGTCAGCATTTTAGCTTTTATATGAATAAAGCATGAATATGCCTTCAAGATTCTGTGAAATTGTGACTGCAATATTGAAAAAAACCCCCACATCTCTAGCTTCTTTCATGTCCTTGCCCCTTTTTTCCCAAAAGAGGGCACTCTATACCTGACTTTCTTTCAACGTTTTAACTTTTTTTTCCTTTTCTTGCATTCATTCATTAATTGCACAAAAGACAGTGCCACTTTTTACTTACAGTTCAAATACGTGAATCTCCTTTGTTTATCTCTAATGAGAATCATTCACAAGGTAGGGAAAAAGAAAAACATTCACTGCAATGCAATAAATAATGAAGCATGTTTCCTTTTCAATTTTTCTCCAGAAGTAAAAGTCAGGAAAAGGCTCATGATTTGACCCATGGTGTTAACCTGCAAGCAGTTTCATTAGGGAAGTTGCATTTTTCCTTTCCCATGGTAGAAGGATAAAATAATCCAGTCTTATGATTTTGTGTGACACCATATTGGGATTTCCTCTCTTGATCTCAATGTTTCTTGGGACAAAGGTATCACAGAATCATGGAATCATAGAATACCAGGTTGGAAAGTACCTCAAGGGTCATGCGGTCCAACCTTTCTTGGCAAAAACGTGGTCTAGACACGATGGCTCAGCACGCTAACCATCTAAACATTAAAAGAATCCAATGTTGGGCAATCCTTCACTTCCTGTTCCTTGGGGAGGTTATTCCAATGCCTGATTGTTCTCATTGTGAAAAAATTTTCCTTCTGTCTCCAATCAGAATCGCCGCAGAAGCAACTTGTACCCATTACCCCTCATTTTTCTGTGGGACTCCTTGTAAAGGAGGAAGCCTACACCTTTGTAGCCACACTGTAAGTGCTGGAACATGGTGATAAGGGCTCCCCTAAGCCTGGTTTTCTCAAAGCTGAACAAACCCTGTTCTCCTAGCCTTTCCTCATATGGCAGGCTTGCCAGTCCTTTGATCATCTTCGTGGCCTCTCGCTAGACCCTCTCTGGCCTGTCCACATCTCCTTGTATAGCAGGGACCAAAACTGAACACATTATTACAGGTGTGGTCTGACCAGTGCTGAGTAGAGTGGGATAATGACTTCTTGTCTCTGCTGATGATGCCCTTGTTGATGCAACCCAGGATCCTGCTGCATCCTTTGCTGCAGCAGCACCACAGTGTTTGCTCATATTGAGCTTGTTGTCCACCGGAACCCCCAAGTCCCTTTTCACATATCTGCTCCCCAGCTGGATAGACCTCAGTCTGTGCTGCTCTCCTAGATTATGTTTTCCCAAGTGCAAGACCTTATACTTGTCCACGGTAGCCCTCGCTTCCAGCCTATCCCCATATTCCTACAGGACAGCAGGATGTTTAAGAAGAGACTGGATGCGGCACTTAGTGCCATGGTCTAGTAAACGTGGTGGTAGTGGATCAAGACTTGGACTTGATGATCTCAGAGGTCCTTTCCAGCCCAGCTAAAATAAAAATAAATTCTGTTTCTGTTTCTGCTTACTGCTTATGTACCTGAAAAACCCTTTCTTTTAGTTTTTAACATCTCTGGCCAATTTTAATTTGATCTGAGCTTTTGCTTTTTTAAGTGCATTTCTGCATGCCCTGGGGCAATGTTGTTGTAGTTCCCAATGAGTATTCATCCACTTTTCCTTGACTGGTACTCTTCTCTTTTGGCTTTGAGCAGACTCAGAAGCTCACAGTTAAGCCAAGGGGGTCTCTTGCTCTGTCTGCTTCCCTTACCTTTAAAGAGGAGGAACTGTTTTTGTGCTTCCAGGAGAGAATTCTTGAAAAACTCCCAGCACTCCCAGCTCCTTTATCTTCCATTAAAGCCGCCCACAGAATTCCTCCCAACAGAGCTTGGAGTGAGCTGAATTTTGCTCTTCTAAAATATAAAACCTTTATCTTAGCACTAATCTTTAGCATGCTCAGCTGGATCCCAAACTCCACAATATTGCGATCACTGCAGTCAAGGCTACTGCTAGCTGAGATATTCCAAAGCAGGTTGTTTAGGTTTGAGATTAGTAAGTCCAGCAGTAACTCATTCCCAGTTGGCATATCTAAGATTTTTATTAGGAGGCAATTCTCTATGCATTTCAGGAACTTGATGGATGACGTGAACTACTGCATTGTTCTTCCAACAAGTATCTGGGTAACTGAAATTATCTGTAAGAACCTGGTTCTTTTGACATGAAGCTTGCTTAAGTGACCCAAGTAGTGCTTCTTTGGCCTTATTGTCTTGGTGTGGAAATCAGTAGCATATGCTACTATAACATCTGCATTGGAGATGACCCCTCTGATCTTGACCCAGAGGCATTCCATAGGGTTTCCATAATTGCTGTAGTTAACTTCTATACATTCAGGGTTCTCCCTAAAATAAAGTGAAACTCCTTTGCCTCTTCCTCCCTGCCTGTGTTTATGAAACAGCCTGTTGCCATTCATCACGATCCTCCAGTCATGTGAGTCGTCCTACTATGTTTCAGTTATTCCTATGATTTCACAGCTTTCTGACTGGGTGTGGACCTCCAGTTTCTCCTGTGTTTTCCCTAAGCTGAGTGCGTTGACATACATACACTCGAGGTGATTAATCTTCTGTTTTTCATGTTGAGAGGCAGCAGGGAACATTTGTTGCTCTGTTTGGCCTGGCTTATTCCCAGCTGGTGGCAGTGGTGTGAGCTTTGCCACTTTGTACACAGCCCCGAGTACTACAATTTAAAGCCCAACTCAGCCAGTTGTCCAATATTATCTATTTCTTCACAATTTTCTCCAGCAGAATTAGAAATTATTGTCCCACCACTAAGTTTCTGAACCTGTGGGGATTTATGACCAGAATGTTTTCATGAAATAATGGAGTGTCAAAAAGTGATAGACTTGACAGCTAAAAGGCAGTGCTAAGAAATGGAAAAGTGAATGGATGGAGTGATAAGTTTCAGGGAACACTGAAAGGCCAAAGGAGAAATAAGAATGGGAATTCAGATAGTGCTTGTGAATCTGTGTTAGAATGATTTTAAGGATGATTTTTAAAAACCATGAGTGCTAAATTCTGTGATTAATTTTATCTTACATAATGATAGGTGCACATTAATCACTGCAAACACAATACTTTATTCCTTCCTGTGATTACATCTAAGGGCTAAATTCTGTCATGGTCTGGACTCTGCTGTGCTCCATAGTTTGGGGAAAAACTAATCCAATGAATATAAATCATGTACAGGAGGAAAGAATCTCCATTTTCTTTATTTTCAGAATCATGACTTAAATTACATTATTAAAGCAGAATCTATTAATAAGAGGTGTTATCACACTTATAAACTTGTGAGTTCTTTCCATCTAGCACTGTGGAAATGATTCAACTACTTGAATTTAGATGTAGTTACCTAATTATTTCTTAAGATTTGTCTTTCTCTTTCTTTCATCAGCAAAAATAAATCTGTGTTTTAGATTGTATCTGTGGGTCAAGAACTGTCCATTGCTTTGGCTTCACTTAGGAAAATCACACGTAATTTTTTTTTGTGCCTTTTTTTTTTTCCCAGATGACTCTTCATTGCCTTTATATTAGACTTTTACTTATGCCTAAACGTCTCTCTCTCTTTATCACATCATATTTATCTACCATATCTATAACCATACCCATATCAATAAATTTTTTCTTTGATTCACTTGGAGTTCTTGCAGATCCAACTCTTAGAAAAAAAACCAAAGAGGACAACTATTTTTATACACATACCAAAAAGGAAAGTTCTTAGTACTTACTTCTTAAAAAATGAGACCAAAGTTTAATTCCACATACTTTATCTGCTGACTTTGCTGCTTTTGAGCACAGATGCTGTCTTATTAGCTACTTTCGTTCAATTCTCCAGGTCAGGTTTAGCCCACCTTTTTGTCTCTTTGAGCCTTCTTGAGTTCCATTTCATTGTACGTTCTGAATAGGTCTGCCTATTTTCTCTATTTGATATTCTGGTAGACATATCTCTCCTACAACAACTGTAGATGAAGCAAACCTACTTCTTGAAAAGGTGAATTTGTGTCTTCATGAAAAAACTTTTGATTTCAGAAATGGTGTTTGTCAGTGTATAAAATATATATACTTTCAAAGAGTATCCAGGAGCTTCAAAACATTTTCAGAATTGCAGACTTGTATCTCTGGCTGCTCAGCTACCTTTAAAAATTGACTACAGGTACGTCAGTCAAAACATCTTTACATGGGTCTCAGTTGAAGCACTTGAGGCTTTGCAATCTCTTCAGAGAGCCTTCCTCAGCCCAACCCTTCCTCAGCCCAGCATGATTTCAGCTAAATGGGGTAATATGCAAATTAACCACACAGCATTATCACTCATTAGATGTACAGAAGGTCTGCCTTTCTCTTCAGTCATAGGCTTCTCCAGATTCCCTCACAGACTGTCAACATTGCGACAGGGTTTAATTTTTAATCTAAACTTTCTATCTCAAACCTATATATCCTATTTACCTGAATAGTCCCGAAACAAAGTAGCTTACATTAGGAAAAGTTTAGGATATAATTGAGTTGATGTAATTTATATGCACATGTATACACACACACGTAATTACACACATAGACACACAAAAATACATATATATGTATACATGAACATACATATACCTCTCCCTAAAAAGAAAAATAATTCCAGAAACTGTGCAAATTTGATAGTGGATTTTTTTTTTTTTTTCCAGCAAGGAAATTTTTTATGAGAAGTAGCAGCTGATTAGATAAGAAAGTAATTGTTTAATACGGAAGACAAGAAACATAAAAAATCTTCTCTATTGTCTATCCTGTGCAGCTGAAGAGAAACAAAGTCTTAGAAAGAGTTAATCAGAGCCCCTTACCTCAAACTAGTTGCCCACTTGTTTCTCCCCCCCCCCCGCCTTGTTTCTACCTGACTCAAAGGAAATTGTGTCCTGTACAAGCTCAGTAGACCTAAAAACCACAAGAACATTGTA
>JAWWLV010000001.1:104916224-104938604 GCA_035041135.1 Platyrinchus mystaceus
ACCTGTTATGAATATTGTAATCAAATGATGTAATGATATGAATATGTATGTAAAATTGTTGTAATCATCTTCCAAAATTGTATAAATTGTCTACCCATGTGCTGACCCCTCTGAAGCTCTTTGCCTGGCCTGAGCCAGGGGGCTTCCCAGCGCTGCAAATAAATACCTTCTGTTTAAAGGCATAAAACTTTGTCTCTAAACAGTTTTAATTGCCTTTTTGGGCATCACAGCCCAGGACATTGAAATTTTTTATGATTAACAAAGCCTATATAAAGCATGGAGAAAATGAGTAAGTGATCAAATAAGGTTGTTTCCTCCATTTAAAAAGTTGTGAGAAAGACTGAATTTGTTGCATTCAAATATAGGTTACGTAAAATGTGAATGGAAATGTATTCTTAACATTGTTACGTAAGGATAAGGAAAGATGTGTCAATGATAGTGACATCAATTCAAGTAAACACTGTCATTTACTCCTAAAAATACCCTGGTTTATATCCATTTGAATATATATATGAACTGACATGTCAATGTAGAAAAAAGGGACAGAACCAAACAGATAAAGGAATCAGCTTGGTGCAGAAAGATATGTGTGACATTCAGGGGGCCTGGAGTTACAGTATTTAAAAAAAAAATCAATTAAAATCTGCTCTACAGAAGTTTTCGAAAGTTACAAAAAGGATTGTATCAGGCTTTATGTGATAAAGAATACTAAATTTGTTCACCTTGGAGAATCATTCAAACCTTAGGAAAAAGGCCTCCATAGGGCACATTTTGCTCAAAATTAGTCACGTGATAAATGGTTTTCTGGAATGGAACCCTGTAGGAAAGTCAGTTAGAATTACAATCTGTTAGTAACAGTAACCCTGTGGGATATATTATTGGGAATAGTGGCTTTAATAAATAATACATTTTTGTTCAGGGACACACACTGAACATAAATGTTCTGAAACAGGGTATTGTGCCAGTGTAGAACTTGGAAACTGGGATACTGCTAAAAAAATAGTGTTCACAAACCTTTGATCTATCTCTCTTTTCCCAGCTCTTAACACTACTTGTGGTTTAATACCATCTTACCATCACTGCCATTAGAAAAAGCTACCTTACGTTAGATATACCACTGCATGCAGTGTTCAAACAATCCTCTCAGAAGTTTTCATTTAAACTATGATAAACAAAAGTGGATGTACCTCTATTTTACTCAAACTAATATATTATATATTGTGACTAAATGTGTAAGAAAAAAGAAATCAGGAATAATGTATATTACTTTCCCTGTGGGTGACCAAAACATTATTTAGCAGTTCTATAATTATGGTGTACTAGGAAAATTCACATTCAGACTTGCAACATCCACCTGAATGGTTAGACTAGTTAGAGAACACTGAGCTATAATAGAAATTATAAAAGAGAACAGTTTAAAACATGCTAGCAGACTTTTTATTGATAATGTATTCAACTAAGTTTGTTGTTAAAAAGCCACAGGTGTAAAGCACATGAAAGAGTAATTGCTGTGACAGTTCAATGCAATTATTACATTTTAAATATTAGGGCATAGTTTTACTATTTATTTTTAAGATATTTATATACCTGAACAACCACATCTGAAACATCATAAAAGAGGAAAAGTTAAAAAAGGAACTATAAAACCAAATGAAAAAGAGAACCAGAGTTATGAGCACAGTTGGTGAGAATTGTAGTAAGAGTATAAATGGACAAGGAACTGCTGAATATTCTCACATACACATTTTCCACCATAGGAAGAAATCAAAATGTACTTACCCACAGACTGGTGAACACTACTGAGTTTTCATTAGTCTTCTGGAACATTAATCACTTGCAAAATTTAAATTGTTAATGTGAGTAGAAATAAAATAACCTTTTTCTCAGAATGCAATTTCTTTACTTCTCTCAGAAATTATTCATCAGTCTGCAATTTTTTGTCTAGTTCTCAAGAAACATTCACTCAGCCTTAATGATATCTCCATCTCCAACTTGAGTCAAATGAATTAGAAATTGCAAAAGAACCCCTTGGATTATAAAGTTAACAAGACAATATAGTACAATTAGGGGAGAAAAAAAGCCATGCTTGTACCCTCAAAAAGGGGAGAAGTAGAGACTTCAGAAAACCTGTTAGGGACTAGACTGTGGTTATCAATTTTACATGGAAGGCAATCAAATTCACTAGCAAATCCCCTTCAGAGATAATTCTGTTTGAAGAGCAGACAAGTGTAATTGTTACAACGCACTTCTCTTGCCTATCTTTGGCATATACAGCAACCACATCAGCTGCTTAATTAACGAAGGCTGGCTTAGATCTATGTCTAAGTTTTGGCATGAGTCACAAATTGCACACTTAGGTTCAGAGGAAAAGCACAAGCAATACTGTGATCCCTCACACACTCGCTGAAGATTTCAGCCTGCTAGATTGGGATTTACACATTTAAAACATACAAAAGTTCCTAGAAAAACCTCTATACAGACATGGACAGTTTCTCTTGAAAACCCCGTGGCTGGCAATCATGGATCACCAATGGACATATGGAAAAGCCCACTCTAGGGGAAGAGCACACCTGACATAAGGAATTCTTTTGCAACTGAAGCCCAGCAAGTGGAAATGGTGTAAGTGGACATTTTTGTTTTCTGTGATCAAGTGAACTGGAATAAAATTCTGCCAAAATACGTGCAAATACCCTGAAGACTCAGGTGAAGAAGAGCTAGAGTAAAAACCACCTCAATATCTAGTAGCTGGAAATGGGCTTTATTTGCACAAGCTGAAAATGAGAGAAGAAAAAATTAAAGGAGACTGTCTGTTGCTCAGGGAGGAAGGACACCCAGTGTTGTCCCACAGAACAAGCTGTCCCTGCATATTTCCCACAGCTAGTGTCACATAAAAACTATACACACTCCAGGCAGTAATACTGAAAATCTCAGTTCTGCTCACTTCTTGATATAAGTGAGACTCACTCTTGTTTACAGCTGGCCAGGAATTACCTTGGGCCGTGACTTATCTCATTGGCAATGGGATGTCTTCTGTAGATCTCTTATTGTGTTATGTCTCCTCCTACCTCTGTAGCTGAAGGAGAATAAAACCTATGACCCTTCTAATCACCAAATGATGAAACAAATACAGGCAGGATATTGCTGCCTCTGTTGCTTTTTTAATTTTTTCTTTTTAAAGACCCTGCCCTCTTTCACTAGGTGCCTATTCTGGGCAGATGATGAAGCAGTTGGATTCTTTGAGTCTGTGACTGGTGTCTAGGGTTGTCTGTTGGTTGCCCTCATAAACACTAGGGAGGATCAGGTTCCTGAGGAATGTCTTGATGGACTTGGTTCCAGATCTCCTTCCAGAGATCTTCAGAGGTGTCGGTCTCCATCACTGACTTTATAGGAAATGTAGGTGTTCCATTTAGGGGGCAAGGTGTCTGAAACTAAGATTTCAGCCATGTTCACTTGTCTGGTGTCCAATATACCTCAATATGTTAAGGGAGAATGGTGATACTGTTTTATAATTTTATGCATTTTACTTATATACCTATATATAGACAGATAACAGGTGAAGTGGAGCCCAAAAAGGAGCCATTGGGGAAGGACAGAGTTTTCCTGAGGGTGATGTGGAATACCTAAGTAAAACTCCAGCTCTGAATTGCCCTATTTCTTTGCTAATTATTGTTAAGCTACTTTGGTTAGTAGAGGCAAATGTCTTAAAGCCGGCTGTCTGAATACTAGGTTCTGTAGCCTGACCACATGCAATAATGTGTCCAGTCCAGAAGATTCAGGGGTACACTGGAGAGGTTGCAAAGGTAATTTAAGTCGAAACATTTTCTGCTAGTCCTGCTCTCTAAAGATGCCAGTTAGTTTTCTGTTCACTGCCCTTTGGTATAGCCATACACCAAGTGCTTCATTGTATGAAGCACTGAAATGAAAAAATCTGTCTTGTAATATCAGCAGCACAGCACTGACCAATAGTAGGAGGAGATGATGAATTGTTTCTGGAGTGCAGCAATTTTTAAAAATTGTTCTTGTCCTGCTGAGTACCAGTTGCTTGCTGACTTCAGAAGTGCTGCAGAAAATTCATGCATTGTAACAGAGAAGCTTTTTTCTTCTCTTAAAAATTATCTTCTTGATTTTACTTTAGCATTTATTGTGAATCAGAATCCCATTGATCTGCTCATGACTGGCATCAGTTTACTCATTGGTTCATTACACAACTGGTTGGAGATGCAACTTCATCTTTCTCAGAGGAAAATGAGACTTGTTTGAATTAATCCAAATGGTGGTAAAAAGCAAGCCTGGAAAATAAGATTTCCTTTGTTTTATTAGAAAATTATAGTATTCCCTCACTGATGATAAAAATTTAATGAAAAGCAATTAGCAAAGGAAATAATTTTCAATAAAGGCAGTAATGTTCTATTAAGTCATACTTGATAGCTCAACAGAAGTCTGTTTTATCTTCAGTATTAAACTCTATGACAAAGAAATTACAGAATTTCTGTCAGGCATAGTGTGATTTATTTACCATGAACATGCAACAGTGACTGGAATTATCGTTTCTATGACAGGACAAAAATCAAACTCAAGACTTTCTGCAGATACAAATGCCAAAGCACTATCAGCCACGAAAATTTTGTTGGATCTTACCTCTGATGGTGATTATCATCCAGTGATGGAAGGTAGTCATGCTTTATTTCGAGGTTTAATTTGTAAATGCTGTACAAATTAATAATAAATAGACCTCTCAATTAGTGGTTTATCAGTTTCTAATGCCTTCTGGGTTGGTAGACTGCCTATAATAATGGTTTATATGCATCTATTGATGTGCAGTCACTCTCCATGAAACATTATATTACAGTTTGAAATAAGGAAATAATACCTATTACTGACATATTCCCCATTAAGAATACATAAAATACATCCAACACATCCAACACATTAAGAGTGATGAGATGGCTCCTGCTGCAAGATGCTCTTCTTCAGCAAAATGCCTTTGCCAAAGCTGGCAGCACTGTTTCCCTAAGTCTCCTGTTGCAAGCATGGTCAGTGCAGCAGTAATCCTGTCTCATTTTAAACAGTTCATGAAGGGATGAAATAACAAATTAGTGTCTGTCTGATATAACGGACTTATGTATGTAATGATGATATTAACAGTCTTAACCAAAGTCCACCCCCAAACCTCTATATGCTTTATGACTCCTCTTAGCAATAAAGACTGAGAGGAGTACTAGGAAAATAAATGTCTTTAGTTTGGCTCACCCACTACCAAGGGTTTTGTTAATTTAGCTCCAGGAATGATCTCAGCAATGAAGGAGTGTTGCATTCCCTGTTGCTGCGCTCCACATTTTGAGTAGCGCAAATTTGGAAGGGAGATTTTAATTATAAACAACTTATGTCATCTAGGCTGATTTAAGAGAATGTTAAGATATAGAACTTTACAGTGACACTTTCTTAGAATAATTGAAGATACAATAAATGGCCTTTAGAAAATGAAATAAAAATTGAGGGCATGGTGTACACTAGAAGGACCAGGGAAAAAGACAGATGCTTGTCCTCTGAAGGCTTTATCCCTGAAGGGGTAAAATAAAATATCCTTCTGTGTTTCCAGACTGGCTTTAAGTTGTGGAGCAGTAAATAATTTAGTGTTATTCCAAGTATCTTTAATTTCTGAGAAACTCTGAGCATATTGCTATTAAAGTTTTAATTCCTCTCCTGTTTGGGAAATATTTCAAGTGTTATTTGGACTTGCTAATTCTATGTTTAATGTCTTAGAGAAAGAAAGAAGAATGTTAAATGTTAGCTCTCATGAAAGATAACAGTTATTTATCTTGTGTTACTTTGTAAAGAGAGGTTAGCAAAATAGGCACTGGTTGGAAAGGTCAGAGAGAGGTGGGAAAGAAGTGCCCAGGCTGGCAGAGGAGCAGAGGCACTGCTGGGAAGGTAGGAGCAGGTCACTGAGCTGTATGACATTGTGGCAGTGGAAGGGATGCTAGTGATCAAGGTGTTCATGAGAACTGGGATGAGGAGGAAACTGTTATCTCGTGTAACAGTCACTGTGTCCTCCTGCTCAGCCAGAGGGAGCCAATGACCAATGCATGGATGACTCACAGTGTATGTGCAGAGAAGAACAAATTTTCTGTGCCTTTTAATATGATATAGCAGGTTAATTACTATCCTATGTTTTCACTCAAAGTCCAAGACCTGGAAAAAAAGAGTAAGGGACTCCTGGCTGTGGTGTGGGAAGGAGGGAAGAGACCCATGGGAGCTTCATGAATGCCAGGGAGTGCTGGGAGGCCTTGACTACCCTAAGAAGAATTTTACTTTTCACCAATAGCAGATGTTTCTACCACTTGCCTCTTCTACTGGTTAGAAAAGCTGGACCCAAAATTCCCAGGACAATCAGACATGTTTTGGGATTTATTAATTTTCTTAGGTCTTGGATATATTGCCTCATTCAAAAATATCCTGGTGGGCGAGGGAATGTCTTCAATATCTAATGGAGTGGGACTGTCAGTAAATAAAAACCTAAATTCAATGAGGATCCGTGTCAGGAAAGGTGAAATGAGAGCTTCTTTAATTGCAAAATAATTTCGTTTTGCTCCACTAATTATTGAAGTATGAGCTTCATGTAATTATACATGGCTGGAAACAGCTCCAGCTAACACTCACTACATTTACCCAATTAAATTTTACAGCACTATGTTTGAATACAGCCAGTTACGCTCATTAATAAAACTGTAGGTGACAATAAACATGAAGGACTTTTAAAAGGAAGGTTAGAATTTGCATTTTCTTCTTCTCAGCCTGACTTGTTCGTTCTTTGGGTAGTGAGTTGCCTCCATATTCGCTTACTGGCCACGAGGCCTCTGAGAAAGTGTGGCCACCCCGTGCAACACAGTGATGTGTCCTGCACATCTGTGTGCAAAAGGACTCCGCAGGGGAAGGGCTGTACAGCACTGTCCTGTATGAGACTTGCATCCTTTAGTACGCACAGCCCTCTTGCATGTTATCTGCTGGGAAGACCTTGCTGTCAGATAATTTTGCTTGAGTTTTTAACAGAAGAGAGAACAGTCTTTTGGAAAACAAACAAATGGAACCAAACCCCAACAAAAAAACAGTAGAACAAAACAGTAGACAGAGTCACCTGAGAAATTCTCATCAGATTGAGTGATTCCTAAATCTTTTTCTCTCCTTCCTCTGCTCCTTCATCACTTTCCCACTGATTTGAGAAGCCTGGAAAAACTCCCTCCTACTACTGACGTTTTGTTGAATTAATTTAACGCTAACCTGTTTCATCATTATTCTATTTTTCCTCAATATTTATCAATTCTCTCATAGGTCATTTGTGTTTGTTTCTGGCTTCTGTCCCAGTCCTCTTACATAGGCAGAACATGATAATTCTAATGCAATTCTTTTTGGTCATTTGTCTTTCTGTCTCCTCTGTCACTGAACTCATCCCACAGTCTCAATTGTCAGTGGTTTCTTTACAAGTCCTTTGGTAGGTATGTGTGCATACACACACACACAGAGGTTACAAAAAGGGAAAAGTCATTTAACCTTGCTCTTTTCTCCTCTGTTCAGAGTTATGAACTCTTTTTTTTTTTTTACCATCTTGCTCTTTTAATATAGTTCTTTCTGATATTTAGTAAGAAAGTTCCTTTCTTGACCTTTGTTCTTTATCATTGAGGCTGACTTCATAGCACACGACCCTCAAAAGTGCAGCATTAAATATTAAAGTGATTAAAGTTATTGAACAGAGAGAAAGCCTGCATTGCACATTTCTTTTGCACTCAGACCAAAGACCTGGTCTATCCTTGATATTCCCTTAATAAGCTACAAACTCAGTGAAAGAAACTAATAGTTATATTCTCATTCTATTAATTTTTTTATTATTATTTTCATGTAGGAAATCTTCTTATTAAGGACCAATTTTCATATGACTCAATCACCAACATATATTTACACTATTTGCCATCAGTTTGGCATTACTCGAGAAACATTTAACTATAGGAAATTTTGTCTTGGAAAAGGAGCTGGAGGTGCTTGAGTCAGGTTGATAAA
This sequence comes from Platyrinchus mystaceus, assembly GCA_035041135.1. Lineage (NCBI taxonomy): Eukaryota > Metazoa > Chordata > Aves > Passeriformes > Tyrannidae > Platyrinchus > Platyrinchus mystaceus. Next base: position 104,924,277 of record JAWWLV010000001.1, read on the forward strand.
AGGTATAATAAAAGCAATCTATTCCATACTATCTTGTCCTTTCAGTGAGGTCGGTGCCTACTGACCCTGCACCTCTTCAACCATACAGCGTTTTAGGTGGTGATTAGAGGCTAAGGCTGTATCAGAACTTGTAATCATGAGCCTTTAGTATCACAGCAAGAAGCTTAAGGCTGCAAGAGAGAACTTGAGAAGGAGAGTAAAAGGATCTTCCAGCTGCCAGCCCTAATAGATAAACTAGTTTTAAATTAGCTATTCTAGAAATGGTTATATTTCAGCCCCAGCCTCTTATAAGGCTCACACGCACTGCACTGTCTGTGCTGGAGACATAGGACACAGTTGTTCTCAGCACCTCTAATCGTTCACAGCTTACCATCCACATCGGTAATATGTGCTCTCTAATTCTGGTGACGAGTAGGATGGAGAGCACTATCAGTGGGATAGGTGATGCTTACGCTGTCAAGAACTGCAGGAGTTCAGCTATGACTGGGAGAGTTGGGAAGATGTGGGAATCACCCCAACTCCCACCAAGGTGATAGGACATAAGCCAGTGCTACTTCCAAACAGCCTCACTGTGTTCACAGGGAGATGAGCTCCAAAGAAGAAGTTCTGCTTTAAGGACAACACTCTGCAAATAGCAGAGTCTGCATCAGTCTGCCTTTTGCCTTCACAGGCAAGTGCAGCCAGTGCTGCACTGCACTGCCTGATTCCTGACCTGCATTGTTGTGGGACCTTGCACTTGTTGCACTTCAGTAGGTTTGCACAGGCCCATCTTTCAAGCCTATCAAGATCCCTCTGGATGGCATCCCTTCTCTCCAGTGTGTTGACTGGAGGTAAACAGTCACACATGGGTTGGTGTTGTTGGCAAACTTGCTGAGGGTGCACTCAATCCCACTGCCATTGTCACGGACCAAAATCTTAAACAACACCAGACCCCTGAGGGTCACTCATCACTGGTCTCCACTCAGACATCGGCTGTTGACTACAACTGTTTGAGTGTGATCATCCAGCCAATTCCTTATCCACTGAGTGCTCACATCCATGTGTCTCCAGTTTAGAGACAGTATGGGACACTGTCAAATGCTTTGCACAATCCCAGGTGGATGATGTCAGTTGCTTTTCCCTCATCTACCACTGCAGTAGCTGTCATAGAAGGCCACCAGCTTTGTCAGGCACAGTTTGCCCTTAGTGAAGCCATGCTGGCTGTCACAAATCACCTCTTTACTTTCCATGTGCCTTAGCATAGGTTCCAGGAGGATCTGCTCCATGATCTTGCTGGGCCCCAAGGTGAATTATATTTTCATACTTGACAAGTCAACAAGGAAGCATGGTTTAATTTCTAATTAAGTCCCTAACTAGTAAAGTAGACGCATAAATGCTGTGAGTGGAAAAGAATAAAAAAAACCTAACAACTAAAAACTTTTTGGCTGTCAATGTGCTCACATGCACAAAACTTCTCTGATAGCATTTAAAGTAGATCCAGAATGTAAACTTGGCTCCACTGATTTAATGGTAAGTACACTTACCTATGCTTGCAGAGTACTAAGTGTATGTATAAATAAATACATATTATTGCGACAGTGGATTGGAAAGGGGAGCTTCAGGCCCTGGGGTTTAACCCATTACCTGGAGGGGGATGCTGCCCCCCTGCCCCCCTGTCCATGGTCCCCACGGACACAGAGACCACCGCAGAGGGACGAGCAAGAGAGGGATTTTATTGTGGGGTAGGGGCTTATATAGGTTTTGGGTGAATTAGAAAGATAACCAATTACAAGTCTCAGAGAGTTTACAGAACCACCAATTGCAGGCAAGGGTTAACAATCAATAGAAAAGAGTTAATAAAGCCAATAAGAAAACTTCCCAATATCTTCCCAGGACATTCCTGAAATAGAGATAAGACTGTGAAGTGGACTCTGGGAAGAAGATGCAGTGAGTTAGCAAAAAGACTATAAAAAGCCATTTTGAAGCATATAAGACATTTAGGCTGGTTTCTTCACTGTCTTCACAAGTCCATTTCTGACAGGACTTCTTCCATTTTAAATACTGCAGGCTCACTGCCACATATTATGATAAAAATTCTTATCAACCTTGTTTTTTAAATACTCAGCACATATATTATCCATAAATTGAAAGAAATAGTTATTAAATAAAAAAGGCCATGCTTAAAGAAGTCAGAGTTACTTTTTGAAATCCCAAGACAGGTTTGCTCAGGATTGTCCTTTGACTGCTCATTTATGCAACGTCTGTTACAGAAAATGGAAAAGAGGAGGACCAGTCTTCCATCACGCCTCGGTAAGACAGCATTTTACTGTGCTTGTTTTGTGCCACGTACAGTCCACAAAATACACAGAATACTTTTGTAATATTTGATAGAAATTAATTCAGAGCCTAAATGATACCTTACACCAATGAGAGTCCTCCAAGAAATGTGTGTTCTTATGTGAAACTTAAAGGAGGAACAACGGTACTAGTTAGATTTCAGTTCCAGGACAGAAACAAGGAGACAACAAAATTGTAGGTGACCTCAAGGACCATCTCCATGGCTTTCACCTGGAGGGCATGTGGAAGGAGGGGCAAGCACAGAAAGAGCAGGAGAAGAGCTCTGCTGTTCACCAGAGAGCAGGTCTGCATTTAGCAGTTACTGCTTTTACTTTTCCTACTCTGGTCACCAGATGTTTGCACAGCAACTTTCCTAGACAAACCTTCACTTTTGAGACCAGGGACCAGGATCCTCAAAGAAAACAGATGCTGGGAAGCTTGTGGCCTACTGAGTCAAGTACCAAGTATTTAAAAAATGGGCCAAAACCTTACAGGTTGGATTTTAAGTGTGGTGGCTGGACAAGTCAGGGAACATATTTATGCTACTGTGGTACAAATAAAAGCAGAGGAAAAAAGCTAAAATTCTGACTGTTCTGTTTCACACTGCATTTTACTTAAAATGTCCTTAAAATGAAAGGAGGCACCTGAATATATTTGACCACCAGAGGAAGCAAACATTCCCTTAGTTTTGGTTTTGGTTTTGGTATGCCGTACTCAGGACACAGCTAATCATGGCACTGGAGAGTATTTCAAAGGTCCCAGCTGACTCATCCTCCATTTGGCTGAAGCTGATCAGCCTTTTTTGCCATCGTTTTCTATTTCCTTTTGTGCTAGCTCCGTCTTTAAATGTTCAGAGAACATGCCCCATTACACTTGATTACTATGAACATCTTGCAGTCTCCTTTCAGAAGAAAGCAATGAAAATTTTACCTTGCAAGGCAAGAATAGGAAATAAAAGGCTGTTAAAAAATACAAAAAAAAAAAAAAGAGACAGGAAAAACATACTCAATAACATAAGTACTGCATAAAATAGCAAGAAGACTGCAGTGTCATTTGAAGTTATGATTTAGACAAATATGAATCATTTGCATTTACATCCTCAAACATGCAATTTCTTAATCAGAGTTTTTATGTGATTACAGCTGCAAAACCCCCAGAGACTCACTTTTTTTTTTTTTTTTTTTTTTTTTTTTTTTTTTTTTTTTTTTTTTTTTTTTTTTTTTTATTTTCTTTTCAGCTAACTACAAAGAGATTTGGGAGGAATTTTAAAGATAAGAATTTGTGTTTGGTTTTGATCACTAAAAGTTCTATTGAGGTGTTTTTCACAACTGTTTTAGATAACAAAGCAAAGCTTCCCACTGAAATATATTTTCAGTAAGACTTTTTTTGCTTGATAGAAATTAATCCTACATTTTTAGTCAGTTTTGTCAAGAGAAGAAAAGTTTAAGATTTCCCCTTCAGCAAGGGAATCTGTCTATGTAAATATTTACATTTTCATTTTCTTTGTATGTTCCTAACTTTGTGCTTTCCATTATTAGTTTCTATGCATCACATCCCTCCTGATAAAATACTAGATTGGTACCTATATACTTTTTTTCCTGAGTCAAATGGTGAAGTCCTTCAGCAATTAAATAAGCTTTTCAGTAGCTTTGGTGTGCAGACTGTGCTGAGTGGAGGGCAGACCACTGAAAGAAATGGAGCACACCCGGAATATGTATGACTGACTGCTGGCCAGAAACCAGAAGGGGCAGCACCTAAATTCTGCCCAGCTTCCCAAACCCAACCATCTCTTGACTGCAAAGTTTGCATCTACATTGCTATTTTTACGGGGATCCGGAGTGTGCTTTTGAAACAAATCTGATCAAATCCATTTAGTGTGGGTTTTGTTCACACACTAATAACAGGTTCAGAGAAATGGGTTCCCTTAAGATAAAACAGGCCAGATGGTGCATTTATGCACATTGTTAGTAGGTCACTAACACACATCCAGCCTCTGGGAGCTGATTACAGGTAGTCTGATGCAGAAGTCCCAGAACAAGTGTAGTGTTGAATACTCAGCGTTGTCTCTTACTCTGGTTGTTTCTTGTGTCTTACTACCGCAGACTCAGCCAAAGTCAGTACTCAGTTTGCGTTCAACAACTTGGTGATATGAATAAGAGAGAAATCCTCAATGATATATATGTATAAAATATTTTTATTATGAAAATAGACTTATATTTTCAGTCTGTGTTTTGGCTAATAGGCATGATTTAGCCATAGAATTGGAGCCAGCTGGGTGATAGGGAGTCAAAGAAGTTCCACCTGAAAGACTAGTGACATAGGAACTGAGGAATATCATCCCATAAAAGGATAATTTTAGTTCTTATTAGATTCATTTATAAGCTGAAATTGTGAAAGCTGTCCTAAGCTTGTATGAAGTCAACACATTGTATAAGCGCAGTTTCACCTTCTCAAGAAAATTTTATACTATATGAATGTTTTCAAACCTTCTATAGGTGAATTTTCTCTACTATTACACCATCAGACACCTTGATGCAAAAGTTAATTCTAGTTCTACAGCAGTTTCCAGCTTTAAATCTCCTGTTCCAATTGAATTATAATTCAGGTTACTATTTAAACAAATCCTTTCAGTAGTTCTTCACCTTCTGAAATGGAGTCTTACTGTAGGAGAACAGACATAGTGTTGACATACACATCCAGGACTGTGCTGGGATACTCGTACCCAGAGTAAAGTTTGGACAATTTCCCATGTCTTATCCATGAAAGCAACCAAGGTATTTTCTGGACTATCATGCCACAAATAAAGACATAATTGCTGAAAAAGGTTGTCAGCATTATTCAAGTTGAAGTAAATGTGCGAAAAGCTTGCACTAAAAAACAGGAAGCATATGTTTGCCCAAAGCAAACACAGTTTTTCAGCATGCAAAAGTCGTGAGCGTGTGCAAGGAGTCTCTGAGTTTTTTGAACATTTTTAATATGAGCTGAAGCAGCCAGGTTATAGACTTTGGCAATGCTGAAAAGAGGAAATGAGAAGAGAGTCCATAATGTTTAGAACTATCTCTCCTCAATTATCTTAAAATACAAGAAATGGGAATTGGCTATAACCTGGCCTTGTGTGTTAGCATAGGTGCAATTGCAAGCAATATTATTAGCATACAAATTGATATTGTCCAAACGCACTCATTTGTTTGGAGGTAATGGCCAGGACACTTAGCAAAAGAAGAAAAGCTTATGTTCTAATGTGGCAGAGGAAGCAAATCAGCAATTTACACTGTAAAAACATGCTGTTGCAGAAATGTGACTGGCAAAATGATCCATTTGTAAGCAGTCTTTATGTTGGTTTGGGAAATTTTGTAATAAAATTGCTTCTTTCTTCAGTCAAACTTTGTTTTCTGTTAAGGCACTTGTTTTTCTTGAGTGATTGGATTTTGACACATTATTAGAAATGAGAGTGTCAGAGAGGTGGGTCAGGATCTAAATGCTGAAATTAAGTTGTTTTCTTTTAATTTATTTTCAGTGGCAAAACACTGATATCTGTATCAATAGCATAAGGAACACCAGCAGGTCCTCATTGCACCAACTCACAGTCAGAGCAGCACCTCTGCCCAACAACATATGATGTTTCTCCTCCAAAAGGCAGAACCTTAGGAAAGCAAATTCCTAATTCAGCAGTTGAGAGCTCTGAGTGTATCTTTCAAACACTGAATTAATTTTTATTAACCAGTTAGTGGAAGCTCTGGGGGACTTTTCAAAGGCTTAAACATTGCACATGAGTCAAAATATCTTGCTAAACACAACCTAAGTGAGTAGACAGACAGTGCTTCTTGATCAATGCAATTTTTGGGTGAGATAGAGGTTTCCAAAGTTAAGCAAAGCATGGCTTTGTGCCTTTGCTGGAACTTTGCAGTGTGAAGAGAGTGCTGCTTCAGAGTGTTTATGAAAAACAATAATGCTGTTAGGCGTCCAGTTAGAGGGAAAAACATAAACCGTGTGTGAAGATTCTGTGGATAATTAAATTATTAAGGAAGCTTTATGTAAGGTGGAGGGAAGGTGTTGTTATTAATGTTAATATTAAATTTTGACAGCAGAAGGCAGCCAGGTGCCTTTATTCCCCTCTAAGAGATGATTATCTCTTGATAAATCAATTTCCCCTCAGTAGCCTTATTGCAATTTCAGAACAGGTGTATTATTAACAACACTGTGTTGTACTATATTGGAAAAGATGGAGTTCAGCAGCCTGAACAGGAGCAGCAACAGAGCTGTATAAATCCCATAGATCAGTGTAATCACTTAGACTGTTAACCAGGACTCTCTTGTTGCCTATTTACCTCTGGAATGGGAATTTCCAAGGTTTATTTTCAGAGTATATTCTGGTGGGTAAATCTTGATGAAAATTTGTCGAGGTTAGGAAATTAGAATGACTAACAATGGAAGCTAACAATAGTCACCTTCTCCTTGTTGTCTGTGGCAAAAATGAAAAAATCCTGTAAGAAATGAACTCAAAAAGAAAATGTGCCCTAAAATCAAAAGCCTTTGTGTAATATAGGTTACAAGATGGATTCCTTGTTGTTTTTTCCCTGAGTCACCTTTTCTCCTTCCCAGAGTCCCGTAAAACCCCCAGTATGCCTGAAACTGTCCCTAAAAGTTTGTATAAGTTTTCTCATTTTTTTCCTTTATATACCCTGTTTCCATTGGTTGTTATATCTCTGGATTCTCATTAGGTGTAGCTAACGTCCCACAAAGACCTATAAATTCCTTGGCCCAGAGCAATAAAGCCTCTTTCTTGCCCCACTCCTCGTGGTCTCCATTTGTCTCCTTCAGGCATCCTGAGGCCCTGGGGAGAGGGGCAAAGGAGGAGCATTCCCCTCAATCACTGCAGTTGTCACCCACACCTGATGGCCCACACTGGTCTCTGTTCAAAAACCTTAGGAAGTTGGGCTGCCCAGGACAAACAGAAGTTTCATGAAGCAAAGTGTGCAGTTTTCAGGGGAAAGAGACTGCCCAATTAGCCTACGTGTGAGGAGGCAGCAACAGGCTTTTCTAGCCCAACAAGCATCACGCCCTTAAAGCCCTCTGCTCCTGCTGGACACCTGACCTTGTCTTCCCTCCTGGTAGCTGGGAAGATCCTGGGGAATGGAGAGCAGGACAGAGGAGTGTATAGAGAAAGGTTCCTGCTTCCTGCAGTGTTATCATGTAGCTCCAGAGAGACAGCACAGCTTCTATAGCACAGCCATTCCTCACTCCCCATCCTGGCTTCAGGGAGCTGCTCTTGGAAGCCCCCTTTCTGACTGAGCACTGCCTAGTTATGTCAGGTACAGATGCCAGTAGGTACATCTCTCATTTCTGGGCAAAATTTGGGGTGTGATATATTGTGCTCTGCTGGGCATTTAATCCTGATAGAAAAGGCATGAAGCTTGTTTGATTGTGTTTGGAAGAATACTGCTGGCATCAGTATTTCTCTCTTCTCACCAAACAGAGAAAACCAAATCCCGAACCATTTTCATGACGTAGGTTAATCTGCTCTAGTGTATTGGCATGATGTACTTTCTTTCCATGTTGAGTTAGTATGCATATGCAGCTTTGCACATGTATGAAAAATAAATGTGAAAAAAATTTTACTATTTTAGTTTTAATTTATACTGAAAGACAAGAGGCATAGTTTCTCTTCTATAGTTACATTTCAGCTATTTGAAGCCAGCTGAGAGCCAGCTGTGTGCCCACAGCCTCTCAAGGGTGTGATTATTTAATGATAAAACTCATTTTCCTCAGCGCTGCTGATTAGTATTGCAAAAATTATTTTAACATAAACTGAAGTGGTGAATTTTTAAGCTGTCAAAAGGCAGAGTTGGTTACTCAGAATACTGAGCAGCATTTTCAGCTGAACTGAGGAAAGTCCCATAAAATAACACCACCTGTCAAAAAGTTAGGCTGAAATCTAGAGTCCATTTTATCTTATAGTGGTAAATAGTCTTCCTAGCTGAAAAAGAAAAACATCTACCGTGCCACTGACAACATAACTTTTAGTTGCATATTCCTTAAAGACAACAATCATTCCAGGTCAAATGGGCTGTATCAGCACTCCATTTGACATCCTCTGAGGCCGACTCTGCATTGGGGAAGACCTTCTTGGGGAAGAGCCAGACATGGTCCTTTGAATCAGAGAATCATTTATGTTGGAAAAGACATTTAAGATCACAGACCCAAACTGTATAGAAAAATGAAGGCTGAGTGTTGTTGTAGGCTCTTAAGAGGACCATAGAAAATGGAATGACATTTTGAGGCAGAGGAAAAAACTGTTATGATGATTCTTATAAGCCAGCTGCATATTAAGGAAAGAATTTGCATAAATCACTAATTTTATAGTTCTCCTTAAGTTCTTTCCTGAATGGATACATTCCCGCAGTTGAAAGGCCTACCAAGGACAATCTGTCTTCAGCACTTGGAAAGACAAAGGGAATGAATGGCGTCTAATTTCTTATTCATCACCTGCCAAACTAGAAGTTATACACCAAAAAATAGGAAAAATGCATTTTCACCTTTGTGAAATAAATTGTGCTTAAGGTAGACCCAAAAAAAGATTTTTAGGAGGGATCTTTTGGTAAAAATGGAAAACTAAAAAAACCCTTTAAATTTTAGTCTGTTCTAAAATTTGTAGATTCTGAAAAACTTTTTTTTTAAAAAAATTCTCTTTATTTTTCATTTCTCATTTGACACCTGGTACAATTGTCAAATTTGAAAACAGAAAATCTGGTTTAAAACATGTTGTGGTTTATTAATAATATTTTTGTCTTCTTGAAATAAAATATTTGACTTTGAAGCATTTACATTTTTTAATGTTAAAATATATTTTTTATTTATGCCTCTCTAAAAGTTGAATATTTGGATAAATTTATTAAGAGTTAGAAAAAAATACTCCCAATTTTTGTGTTAATTAACAGATTCAACAGCAGACTTATGGTTCCAGTTGATGAAGACAGCATAAGCCTAAAAAAACACTCATTAGTCATAAGCATGGATTTTCTCTGGAGGTTTTCAACCATTCTGTGTTTGAGAGACCTTGCAGATGGCAGCAGTGCAAATTGACCTCGCACAATAAAGTGACCTTGCACTGATAGCAGTGCAAATTTTTGAGGACCAAGTGGTATCGGCATTTGCTGTCTGACAGTTGCCTAAAAAATGCAGAATTAAAATTTCTACATTTTTAGGTGTATAGCACAGAAAGAAGCAGCCAACTTACAGTTACAAGCAAGAGATAGAGTATGGGTTAGAAAGACTATATCTGAGAGTTATTATTACCATCAGTTATTATGTAAATGATTCTCCTTACTCACAAACACACACACACTTTTTCCATCCCAATTTAAAACATAATTGCAGTCCTTGACAGATTGCCATTGAATTTTTTCTCATAGAATGAATTAAAATATTGAAAGTAGAAAAAGATAGAATGGAACATTATGTTCTATTATACTGAAACTAACCCCTCCACCCCAAAACCACCCCCTGCTGCCATCCACTGCAGCAAGATGGGTTATGAATTAACAAATCCACTTGGCACTTTACAAAATGAGGTCGTGATAAGTGCATGAAAAAAAAATAATCAAAGCCCTTTATAGCTGGCAGGCTTCTGGCTTTTTAGCAATGAGTTTAAATCAGGGCTGCAAGATCATGAAAGTGCTTCCAGTTCCTTACAAGAGCAAATTATAATTTTCTGTTTCCTGACAGTCCTTTGTAGCTGTTGAGCAAGTTTGTTAAAAAAACATCACCAAGACATTACAGGGGCAAATAGCATGAGCTGGTTGAAAAAAAGAGATGCATCATTTGTCAGGAGGGTAGGTCTAAGGGAAGCTCTAGAAGAGGATGTTACCTCGGAGGCAGGAAATCCCTTTGTGACCGATGGTCAAAGGACAGGGCAAGGATGGAGGATGGAAAATGGAGCAGCACCCACCTCTGCCTTGGGGCATCCATGCTTAGGGCCTCTGTAAGACTTGCTCCCCGTACACATTCTTTCTTATGAGATCACTTCCGCAGTTACATGCAGTTACACTCTGGGACAAAAGGATGCTGGCAAGGTCTTTCCTACTGAGAAAGATCCAGGGAGTGGGAATATAACTTATCATCTTCAGGAAGGCCATTTTTATGTACTGAAGCAATTTAATTATTATGACAGTTAGTAATGTATTAGAGTCTTTTGTTGGTGGTAACATTGTGTAAATGATCAGCAGCTCTCTTTCCTTTATAACTTAACACTGCAATATTTCTCTTCAGTTAGGGATGAATGAACTTGGACAATGTCAAGCTCTCTGTGCACTGAGTTTTTGGGGAGGTGAGTTTCAATCCAGCCCGGAGCACTGTCTTGCCTTAATTGACATACTAAACGAAAAAATTAAAATAAATTAATAATTGACTTTGGTTTTGGATTTGTTGGAAAAGATTCCCCTACATGCATCTAGGCATGCCTCACATTTATATTGTTTGTGTTATATACTACTCAACAACATTCAATGCATTTTGTATTCAATGGCTTCCCACAGTAATTCCCTTCCTGAACTCTATCTTTAATGCTTTAAATAGTTCCCAGGTTTCTGAAAGATATTCCTAGAAATCATCTCTATTTTCTTTCACTTTCCATTATGCACAGATGGAAATTCATATTTACCACATTGATCTTTGCATCATATCATAAGAATATTGCTTAGGTCAGTGGTTTCTTATGGTATCACATATCCTGTAGTTGCTCCTCTGTACTCAGTACAGTGCAATATTCTGTCAACTTTCAAACTATTTGAAAATGCACTTCAGATACGATGACTAATTTTGCTTAAAGAACAGACATGATCTAATATGCCAACCTGAAAGGATCTTGTGAAGAATAATTTCAGACGTCTGCGTACACTGAAACCTTAAGAAAAATGTACTTCAGTCATTTAATGTGCATACAAATTTTCAAGACTGGTTTCTAAAAATGTGACTACTCAACACATTATATCCTCTCAACTTATAGTCTGAGTAATTCAAGTGTGATTCTATTTCAGGTAGCAATAAAAGAAAGATTAACACTTAATAGTGGTAAAGAGAACAGAGAAAGCACTGTCCTCTTAGTGATGCATTTTAGATCATGGCAAGAAGAGAAGAGCTGGCCTACTTTTTATTATATTAAAATTTAACTTTGTATTTAGAATTTGTCAAGAGAATTTTAATTATGGTAGAGATTGATTCTTTCTCACTAATGCTTTGAGAAACTGGCATCTTTTTTTGTCACTGTTTGCCACCTAACATGTTGAGGTTGGAATTCAGTTGCTTTAACATACACCTTTCTTACTAGCTTAGATCTGCAAGGGGTGTTCCCACTTGCCTCTACCAAAAAGATGCAAGTTCCCCCCTGAGTTCTGGGTAATACTTGCCAACGCTCATGTCTCAGACACCTGGGGTAATCCAGAATGACACTGGATGTTTGTGCTGAGGAAACTGAAACCCATTTCAGCTGTTTTTAAAATTCTAATTTGAAATTACTTTTACACTTTTGCAAAAGCTATTGATTTTTCCTGAATGGTTCACCATGGGCTTTCAGCTTATTGCTTTATATCTGGAAACTGTTACTTGCGCCTTGTAACTGACCTCTTCTACGAATATTTTCCCTGTTTAATAATTTGATATTAGACATTATTAAATTCATTGTAACTCAGAAGTGGCGTGCAATTTTGGGGTTTTTTGGTTACAGTAAGAATTATCCAGCCAGAACTCAAAAACTACACAAGATGTCATTGGTGGTTTGTTATGTTATTCCTGGTTTGTAAGCTATGTAAATGGCTTTATTGATTAGTTCCTAATAACCTAACTTACAAATATATAATTTTTAAAAAGCATAGATAATAAATACGATTTAGACTAATATTTGGTTTCCACTGTGCTGGCTGTCTCGGAAACATGATACCACAGCATGAATCATACAAGTACCCAGCTCCATGCTGACTGCAAAATTAATACCTAATATAAAATTAAAAGTTTGCAGTTGACACCATTTTCAGCTAGCTTAAACTAAATATTGCCTTTCTGCAAGTTTTTGCATTAATGACATTAAAGTGCTTAATGTGTGTGGGAAACAAACTTGGGAAGAATTGCGAACTCAGTAAAATGAAAATTCTCTTTCAAGAATGTTGTGCTCAGAAAGTATGGAGATGGGTAGCAGCATAATATCTTAAAACAAATTTGAACAAATGTTCAAATATTCCCTCTGCAGACATTTACAATATTTGCAGCTAGTCATCCATTCCCTACCAAATGCTGTGCTCTGGAAACCAAGCAAAAAAACTATTGTAGAGAGGCTAATTAATCATAAATGAGTCTCATATTAGAGGATTTTTATTAGCCCTAAAAGACCACAGTAGCAGCTCCACCCTAAGTACACAATAAGAATATGAAATGCCCACTGATTTACTATAGGGAAGATGCAGTCTGACCTTCTCAGAGGACAGTTCCATACAGTGACCAAAACTGTAAGCCTCTGAAGAGATGTAATTTTGGTCAACAACACCATTTTAATTTTGTTTCTTGTGAAGTGTACACCATGAATACACTCCATATTTTATTAAAATAATAGAGAATAAAAAATAATAGTTATTGGTGGGGATAAAGGAGTAATTTTGATATTTCTGTTAATGGTCTTGGACAGTAGTTTGCTATCAGAAAATAGTAGGCTATCACATGCAGATTGAGCTGCACAGAAGCACAGTCTTGATACTTACTGTATTACTAATATCTGGATTATGAAATGATTTGTTTTTTGAAGAGGTTATAAGTGCACATCTAAACGTATTAAGAATTCTGTATTGTCTTGCACGGTTTTCCTGTCCTTGAAGAATGGGTGTATATGAGTAGCTGAAGAATATGAACATTTGAAATCTTTATTACGGTATTTAGGTTATTGGGGACAGCAAAACAGACATGCAGATCATCTCTGAAGCTGTGAGAGGAATTTGTATGACAGTAAACGGGCAGCAGAAGGAAGCCAGCCTGGAATTTCTGCTCATTTCAGAAGGTTTGAATTGCTTCAAGAAATAACTCAATTCTGGAATACTTAGTAAATAAATGTTACACTATCTGAACCAGAATAGTTTAATGCTGGTCCATATTTTAATTGTTAGGAAGGAACAGTTTGCAATGTTTTAGGTGGTGCTGTGTTCTTTCCAAGGCACATTTACTCCTTTCTCCTCTTCTGTGTGCAAAAACAAGACCTTAACAATTAAGCACCTGGAATGGGCCTAAAAATGATAAAAGCCAGAGGATGAGACGGGAAAATTTGAGCAAGAAATAAAACAGAAGATGAATCAGGAAAAATTAAGCCAGGCAGGTGGCTAGGAAGTTAGTTCCATGTTTTAGCTGCTTGTTGCTTGGTTACTTTGTTCATTTGCTCTATATCTGTTTAAACATTTCTTGATTTTAAATTTTTTGAACTTAATAAGTCTATGGCACAGTCTCAATAGAAGGGTATTTCTGGGAAGGGTAAGTTAATTTACAGGGAAAAATGCTTCCATTTATAGTGCAAATCAGAAAGAATGTAGCTGGAAAAAAATTACTCTTGTTACATACTAATTATAAATGAGCTTTAGTGGAAAATTTATATGCTCATTTGAAAAGGATCTCTGTTTTTTGCCTTGGAGTGCTGACTGGTAATTAGAATAAAATGTGGAGCCAAATACACTACCAAGGCTGTACTGCACAAGCCCAGGTTTCCCTAGTGTGCAACCCCTAAGCATCAACTCATATTTTCCAATTAGGAGTGACTAATGTTCTCCTGTGTGTGGCAAAATTATAATCAGTCATTTATCCTTCCTGGCAGCATATGAACAGAAGCTACCACTAAAGATTATGTCTGTCTGTCTGTCTGTCTGTCTGTCTGTCTGTCTGTCTGTCTGTCTGTATCTATCTATCTATCATCTATCTATCTATCTATCATCTATCTATCTATCTATCTATCTATCTATCTATCTATCTATCTATCTATCTATCTAT
>JAWWLV010000001.1:104950110-104979016 GCA_035041135.1 Platyrinchus mystaceus
GAAGTTTTGGCATGGTCACAGTCACCCCTATGCCTTTCCTCCCATGTCCTGATTCCATCTGGGAGAGAGTTCATTTTTTTCTTAGTAGATGGTAAAGTGCTGTGTTTTGAATTCAGTATAAGAATAATGTTAATAACACAGTGATGTTTTAGTTGTTGCTGAGCAGTGTTTCCTATTAATTAAAGACTTTTCAGCACTCTGCCAGTGAGCAGGTGCACAGGGTGCCAGGAGGCAGTATGACCAGGACAGGTAACTCGAAGTATGCAGAAGGATTCTCAATACCAGAGAACATCACGCCCAGTATATCAACTGGGAGGACCCAATTGAGTCTGGGGATGGGCTGAATCAGTCAGCAAGTGGTGAGCAATTGTATTGTGCATTACTTGTTTCTCTTGAGTTTTATTCCTCTCTCTTTCTCCTTTTCATTATTATTCAATTATTATTGTTATTATAATAATTATATTTGACTTTATTTCAGTTATTGAACTGTTCTCATCTCAACTAATGGGTTTTATATTTTTTTTGTTTCCAATTCTTCTCCCCATCCTACTGTGGCAGGAAGAAGGAGTGAGCAAGTGGCTTTGTAGTACTTAGCTCCCTGCTGGGGTTAAACCGCAATAGGCCATTTTTCTGTTTCTTTCAATTCCACCAAGACTCCAACATTTGCAGAGGAAAATTTTGTCTCCAATCCACCACAACCTTTGTTAGTTTCCTGCCATGCCACTGCTGTCTAAAGCAGGAATGCCGCCAAGACTGAAGGAGACACCTAAATTCATGTGGTACTTCATGTGATCTTACTTATTCTCAGAGCAGTGTAGTAATCCTTAATGCTTTTTCCAGTCTCTCCCAATCGACTGGGGTGTGCAAAGTTTATTGCCCTTTCACCCAGTGAGCTCTCCCATCCTGGAGGAAAAGCATAATGGCCCTGAAAAAAAGAGATAAAAAACCATTGCTGGATGTCAGCTAGCAATTTCTGTGGCAGAATTATTTATCACGAGGTGGAGTATCTTCTCATCTCAGGAGTAGGGAGGCTGGTGAAAATGTGTATGTGTGTGTGCATTTGTGCATATGCATATGGGTGCTGACAGTTCCCATCCATTCTACTTCAGAATGCAATGTTTGGCTTCCCAGATAGGAATATCATACTCCTCTATGAACACAAATGATGTCACTGTTCTTTTTGGAATTGAATTGGTATGAAGGCCTTGATAGTTTCATCTAATGCACCAAATTGTACCCTTTTATATTTAATTATTAAATACTTCTTTGAAGCACGTCCTTGGTCACTTGAGCTACAAGAAAGGTTCAGGTTTGCAGCTCTGATTTAATCCAAGCTGTTGCACACTTGCTGGTGGCAGCATTTGTAAAGTCATACAATTTGACTATTGAAGATTGGTCATAGCTTTATTTAATCTATCTAGACAGTAGTTGTTTGTTTTATACTCTATCTTTCCAAAATAGATATCTAAATGGTGCTTTCCTTTTGCCTCTGACTAGCAAGGGAGACTCTTAGAGACTATCTAATTTGAAAGTCTTGAAGAGGCCATGACTGCTTGCAAAAATGAAGATAGGAAGGCATCTCACAAGACTGGCGGAATATTGCTTCCCAGGTCTTAAATCCAGTGCATTTCATTTGACATACAGATATTTCCAGCCCATTTTAGCAGCTGTCCTCCCCCTTATGCTCTGTTTCTCTCTGGTAACTGGGATTTCAACATATCAATTTTTATAGGAGGAGAGATGATAAGTTATTAGTTGTAGTTTTCTGCACCATTTTCCTCATATGTCCTCCTTAAAAACCAAATTACCACCCAGTCCACTTTGTTCTTTTTAACCTATATAAAAATGAAAAGATTCAGATTGGTTTAACAAAGCAAAATCTTTTTGTGGAGCACTGAATAATTGAAATACCATTGAAAAACATAGTGCACAGAAGTGACTCCACAGCCATATCTTTCTGCTGCTTATATGCTTTTTTTATGACCCCTAAATCCTTTGAACTTTCACTTCCAGCCATGCAGTGTGTGATTAGACACCTCTCTGTAGGTGTCTGTAAATACTTCTATCTATGTTGCATAAATTTTATATGCTTATATGGAGCTTATGTGGAAAGGCACTCTGGGTGAATTTTCTTGTACTGCAGAAATAGCCTGTAGGAGCCTTATAGTATTGAATATCTCTTGTTCAGGGCCATTCAGGCTATCATCCAGGTTGTGGAGTGACCTGATAAATATAGCCCTGATTTTATAGACTTTCTGATTCTGCTACAAGCCATGTGTCATCTCAGGTAGCATCTTAGAGGTAGAGTGAGAGTGACTTAGTCTTATAAAGATCTTACCAACAAAATCCTGGATTCTAGTTACTTTTAAGCTTTTCTCTATCTATTCTTCTCAATTAAATATTGTACTCAAGTTCGAATTTGGATAAAATCGCATTTAAGATAGTGGATATTTAAATAAAAAATACAGGAAAAAATGTGATTGAAATATATATTAGCAGGCTTAAACATCTGTAATACTCTATGAAAACTGAATTATTTTAATTCTTTGGAGTGTGCCATGTTGAAAAATAAATAGAAAATTGTACACTGAGAAGCAATTTTGAACAAGACAGAACAAATACCAGTCCTAACTTTTTTAACAAAAATTAATACTCCTCCAGAGTTTGAAATATGAAACAAAATAAAAAGGATCTTGTAATCTGTGGATAGGGCTGTGCAGAGGAGTGAGAGTGCTTATGGCAGTTTGTTTTGCAGTAAGTAATAAGGCAGAGCAGTGAAAAAGGGATCCCTACTGAGCCCAGATAGCCTCTATCATTCACATCTTATATTGCAGTGCTGTGTTGTAGATGCCCAAGCTGGCTCTGAGAAACTGGTATGTGCACTCAGCACAGTGCAGAGATGCTAACTTGGGTCCCATCATCTGTATTGCCAGATCAGTGCAGCTTTCCACTTTGCTAAGAAGCAGAAGTTTTACCTCGCTAGAGAGACATCTATACAGCCTCTGCTTTGAGAGAAAATGTGTTTCTGTGCATTGTGGAAAACACACTGGAAAATCTGTATTTATCCAGGAACAGGCTTGCTGTTGGCTTGATTGTCTGGGAGTCAGGCTCTCAGAGGCAGCTTCTCATCTTGCTTAAGTCTTATCACAGGAGCCAACATATTCTGAGTCACACGGCTGGGAGAACGTGAGACCACTTAAAAAGAGCTCATACTGGGACATTTTGGCAGTCTGGTGTGATGCTTTGGCTCTAAAACAAGATAGAGGTTGGGATAGGGTGGAGCCTTCTCAGATTCCAAAATTGTCTCCTTCAGAGGGAAACCTATGACATAGCTAACACATTAAATTCAGAAATTGTAGCAGGAATGTGCCTCTGGATCAAACATGACATTAGACAAACCAAATACACTGTGAAATACAATGCTACAATAACTTCTATCCTCACCTCAGGGAGTTCATGCCGCAGGGACAAAGCAGCCCAAGGGTTCTGATAGCTGACTCGATTCACACAAAATATGGGAGTGTCCAGCAGAGTTGTATAAAAACTTCACTTGCTCTGTGAAAAGGCCACCACTTAGTACTTTATCTGGGTGAAATTGGAGACCACATTGTGAAGCTGAGAAGAAACAACTTTCCAGTGAAATTCTGCCTCCATAAAAGAAGGGCCAGAGTCCTCGTGGACTTTGCTTTTACTGCCAATTTCATATGAAAGGTATTCATACCTGTAGGATGGACAAGGGTATAAAACTTGTAAGATAGACAGAAAAAAAATGAATAATATGAAACTAGAGACTACTGCAGTAGTCAATTCTTCACTGAGAATATTTCTCTGTTAAGAGCTGAAAGTTCATACCATGGACAGCAGCATAAGGTAATGATTGTAGATTATTATCTCACCATTACTCGATGTTATTTGGCTCTATTAAAAGAAAAAAAAAGGCGCAAGTTTCCTGATTATTTCAAAATCCAAAATTCTTCCACTCACAACTATCCCTCAGTCTGTCATTCACATATGTGTCTGAATGCTATTATGGAACCGCACAAACATTCTGTGAACAAAATCATTTAAAGAAATGTCATAAAAAATGAACTGAAAAAATATTGAACAAAAAATCTCTTTTCATCCTCTCCTCCTCATACTTTCACATTAATGTGTATTTCCTTGCATTTTGCATTTTAGGTGATGTCAAATTGTGTTGAATTTTTGGAGAGTAGGGAAAAAGCCTGCCTACATCAGAAATAATTGTGCTGTACAAACAGTGATCATCACTTTGGAGTAGTTTTTGTTGAATGTCTTATTAATGCAGATATATGTATTTGATTCAAATGTGAATTATCTTGTAATTTTCCCAGTATTTTTTCAAGAACTTGTTTGGATTAATTTATTTTTACTTATTGTGCACCCCCTTGATGGCATAGAAATTTAGCCTTGAATGGAAAACCTTTTTTTTGACAGCTTATTTGGATTTTGAATCTGCTCTGACTAGCCTGTGGGCATACAACATGAATCTAAATGTAGGAAGTCTGACCCATCAAATGCAAACACATGCAGATGACCTGCATGTGCAGGAAAGGCCACTTGTTGGACTAGAGAATATTTGTAGAGGAAATGGACAAGAGGTAATAAATGACAGATACAATGGATTTATTGCATTTATTCTGCACAGATGTTCTTTGTTGTGTGTTAAACTCCCTGAATTCAGAACAAGTCAGGTCTACTTTGCCCCTTGAGATGAGCTGTGCAAATCCCAACTGTAATTTATATTTCATAGTTTGGGTGCTGCTGTAGAAATATGATTCTTCCATCAAGTCTCTGTATGTATTTTGGCATCTATTTATTTTAAATCTCTAACAAAAAATAAACTTCATTGTTCTGCAATCACATTGACATGCATTAAGTGAAGAACACCTGTGTGATTTGTTTCTTTTTAATAATCTCTTTAAAAAGCATGAGGATGCTTATCCAATTCTCATGTTAAATTTGATTTAAACTCTGGGTACAAGGTATAAGGCATTAGATGGCATTTTATTTCCTTTCATTGGTATATCTGGTAAAGTCCATTAAGACTAATTCTAGATGTATGTGTTGTACACATCTGTATACAGACTTGCTGCTGCTGCCTGTAGACCAGGCTTGTGTTACAGATATACAGACAAAAATTCTAAAATATATCAGATGTCTAATGCCTACAAGTACCTGTTCCTCTGCCCTAGCTATAAAGGGATCTCTGCTCTGTGATAACCTTAGATGTACAGGTACTCTTTTGAAGATATTTAAAGCTCCTGCTTTGTTCCTTCAGTATCTTCTCGGTTAGCTGAGGGGTTACCATTCCTGGCAAAGAAGCTCTGTGTATAAGAGCAGCCTGCAGACTTGACTTGCATTTACAACAGATATGTTTCTATCATTATCAATTATTATGACCAGAGACATGGATTTCTGAAGTAATTGAGCCCAGGTATCCCCTCTTTCCTCAAGAAAAACCCCCAGAACTCTAATCTCTAAGTTTAGAAAATGTTAAGATGGAAAATATAGCTAGCTATGAGGAGTCAGTTTTGAAGTCAGAACAACCTAGTAAAAATTAAAGAGACTTATAAAAAGGTAAAGAGAAGTAGAAACAAAGGATTGTTGAAGTAATTTAAGATTTAAAGAGACTAGGAACTATTAAAATCTGATAATACCAGTCTCCTTAATAGCCTTTTATTTTTGCATTTCACACAACTTAAAGTCTTCCCCCTCCCAGCCTAACCCCCCAAGTATGGAGTATTTATTATTGTGATAAAGTATTAATATTCTCTAAGTAGTAATTGTAGTTTGCCATTTATTTGCCAATAATTGCTTATCTTTCTGTTCCACTCTAGGGAGCATCTGAGGACACCAGCTGGCTGAGTATTATTCTCTCTCTATCATCTGCATTTATAGGCAATAAAAGAAGCCCATGGGAAGAATCAATGATTTATTTTAATCTTAAAGAGTGCCCCTTGGTATAGTATGACCCTTCTGTTTTGAATCCCGTACTTTCTGCTGAAATTTTCATGACTACGGTATAATTCCTGCTACATGAGTATGCTTCCCAAATACTTCAGTCTTCAGATTGAACATCAGGCATTTCTTCTCCACCCAAAGTCTCCTTGCTCTTTTGATAGTAAGCTGGAAATCTAATAACATTTTTTCACTTTTAATTTCTATGAAGCACCTCCATTGCAAAAAGACAATAAACCATTGTGCTAGTAGTTTGAACAGTCATTTGTCATCCTTGGAGCAATTATGTTGAGAAAGAGTTGACAGAATGGACGACTTTCTGCAAATAGTGCCAACACTCTGCTTTAAAGCAGAAGCTATCCACAGCCAAGCCCAGCTAATGGCTATGTGTCAAAAATGTTGTTTCTGAAGCAAAATCTCTGGTACTTAAGACATTCCTATTCCCTTCCCCAGACATCTGCTTAAGGTGATGAATGAGAAACTGCCACTCTTCTGTATAATTATTGTCTGAAACAATATTTGCTGATAGCTGACTGTCCTTAATATTGATTACCTGGAAAGGTCAAAATGATTCCTTGGTATTTTATTAGCTTTATAAATAGAAATGGCAAAGGCAAAACGTGAAAGGTAGTAGTGAGGAGATTCAATAGAATTAAAAGTGTGAAAATGGGAAAGGCAGTGGAGATATCTCAGGAAGAAATATCTGTGCAGAATAGCAAGAAATATTTTTTGGTTGTATGTGATGTATACACATAATTAAAAGAAGTGTTATGAGGACTGAGACAGAAAGCCAAGAGAAATTAAAGCATGTCACCAGGAATAATCAAGAAAAGGTCACATTCTCACTTAGATTTAGAAGGTAAGTGTCTTAGATAGTGGCATGCATAAGAAAAAGACAAAATGTGAAAGAATTGGCACATGCAGCAGAACCATGCAGGAATTTTGAGCTAAATAAAGTGCCACAGCTATTAAAGTTAAAATAAGAATTTCAGTCAGCAGCAACACTTTATACCTAACAGGCAAAGTCTCAGACAAAAATATTTTCAAATCATTGCCACTTAAGGTATCATTCTGTTATCAACAGGTACAAGATATATCAAATCAAATCTCTTTTTACTGCTACTAAGCAAAACTAGGACGTGTTTATCACACTGTATGTGCATCTCTTGTAGCATTGCCATTTTTAAAAATGAAAGAAAAGATACTCTGTAATATACAAAGAAGCTTGAAATAGTTGTGAGAAACCATCCCTCCATGCTAATGTCTTGTTTATGCTGCTTTAATTTGTGTCAAATGACAAGATTGAAGCAGAGAAGCCTAAGGGATGATAGTGTTAGGAGTGTCTTTTGTCCTGGTACTGTCAGAAATAGTCTTTATGTTAACATATAGTCAATACTCCAAAGGGATTCTAATCCCTGTGTACAGCACTTCTATCCTTTCTCACTCATCAGAAATGGGAAAGCTGCAAAACCCTCCCAAAACCCCAAAGCCAACCTCTCCGCTTCCCCCACAGTGAGACTCCCTTCTTTAAAATATATATAAAAAAGGATTCATTAAAGTTTTGCTTGAGAGAAATGGCATTTGGATTAGGTTCTTAATTTCAGTTTTTACTGAAGAAATTTCAGTTTACTTAACCTTGGCATTGATTTTTATTGGTGACTTTCTAGATGTTTACAAGCAAGTACTCTTTTCCCCTGAAATTGCTAGAGGAATGTGTGACTTCAGGAAAGGGGTTCAGTGATGACATCAAGATCATTGTCCTACTGTTGAGGAAACTAAATGTAGTGTCTGATATCACACTGATTCTAGACACTAGGATGTGAATGGGTGTAAGAGATCTGTAATATGAGGTATATCTTCAGAAGTGAGGTGTAGGAAAGAGACTAAGGTTACAGCAAGATGGTTTTTTTTGCCCAGTAGCAGGACACTTTTTCCTTTTCTCATTTCAAAGCCCTGCAGTTTGAGTTCTTGGATCCTTTAATGACTTGAGGACTTCAGATGGCACGAGTCATCCAGAAGTGCCATCTTACATTTGCATCAGGCTAGGTACTTATTAATGACTGTTATGACCCACCCCAGAAGGAAAGGGTAAACCAAGTCCTTATTAATAGATCCCTTGGAGCGGATTAGAGTGAAACGACATTGAATGATTGGTATTTATAAATACATGTATGTGGAATTATTTGGTTTATTTTAGAACTATTTGGATACAATGGAAAGGAGGTATGTCGCCCTTTTGGTCATTATTACCTAGAGTAATGTAGCAACATAAAAGCATAAAAATAACACTTAAGAAAATGTATAAGAGAAAAGAAAGAAAGAGAAAGGATAAGAGTAGAAACATATCACCACCCATGGATCCAGCTATGAGACTTAATTGATGTCCATTGGTTGAAGTGATGGTCTTGATATATTGGGGGGTAGGGAAAGTTCATTAAGTTCAAGTATACATGGGAATGCCCAAGCACCTCCCCTGGAGGTGCAGGGGGGAGGGGACTGCACCGCTGTGGATCACTCTGATGGAAGGCATCAGAAATAAACCTGTGTGCTATGGCCTCCCCTCTGCTGGACACAGATAGAACTGATTTTCATCACAACTGCTGATTTGCCTTTCCTTGTGGATACATTCTTCTCCCCCAGCCTTGTATTCCTCTCCTTAGACCTGAGATAATTGGACAATAGTACCATGTTGGGGTTAACAGCGGGTCTGTGAGCTGCTTGGAAGAAGAGATTGACTTGGCAAACTTTCATGTGTATCCCTGAAGATAAGTGAGTTCTATACACAGCCTAATTAAAGAACAAAGACAGACTATATGTCCGTGAGTTTGTTGTGTGGGAATCACAATCTTAACCTTGGGCATCTCCAGGTGTCTCACAACTGGTGCCAATTGTATTAACAATAATAGATAGCCAATTAAAACGCTGTTGCTTGCTTGCTGCTTGCTAGCTGCTTTAGAAAGATATAAAAAGGAGCTGAGATTAATAAACAGAGGTTTTTTATGTTGCCCCAAATAAGCCTTTCTTTCTTTCTTTCTCTCTTTCTATCAACCGTCACGACGTAACTGTAACAGTACCACATTCGTCTTATCTCAAGTTCCTGTCAGGTGGCTTCACTCAATTTCCTGGAATCCAGGAGGTGTGTTCAGCAGGATGGGCTTCAGTGGATGCAGGT
This sequence comes from Platyrinchus mystaceus, assembly GCA_035041135.1. Classification (NCBI taxonomy): domain Eukaryota; kingdom Metazoa; phylum Chordata; class Aves; order Passeriformes; family Tyrannidae; genus Platyrinchus; species Platyrinchus mystaceus. The sequence goes on from JAWWLV010000001.1 coordinate 104,959,262, forward strand.
GGGCGGTTGCTTCTTTGCACAGTTTGCCATAATAGTCAAAGTCCTTCAGTGATCTTAACAATGTTTGAGCCATTAACATCTCAATCTCTCACAATAGCCCTCTCAAAAAATTATTTTAATTATCTAAGCCCCCTTAACAGATCAGAGTACAGCCATCTGCTCTGCACTGGGCTAACCCTGAAGCCTAAGAAAATGTTACAACTCACAGCAATCTCAGCTGCTTATTTACTTAATCATATTAGATATAAAATATCATCTCAGTTCTTTCCCAGATGAATGAACTTCACTTTTTTTTTTTTTGGAAAAAATTCAAGACATTTTCTTCAGACTGTGAAAACCTTTATTGGTGTTAAATGCCAAAAACACTGTCACTGATGAAATTATAATATAATGGAAATAATATTCCAAATTTCAGCACCAGGTGGTTGCTGCAGATTTTTATAACACGAAAGCCCTTGACTGTGCTTTATATGAACATTTGATAGAACTAGAAATTTATTGAAGAGCATAATGAAAGGTTTAAATTTTCAAAGGCTTGTGCTTTAGAGGAACTTATATGAATATTGATTTTTGGGTATATGTGGTTTTATATTTTTGGGGTAAATGACCAGTTCATATGCAGTGAATGAACAGGTGCATGCACATCAATAAAATGTACTCCGAGAAAAGAAAACTGCAAATAAACTGGAAAATCCTGAGGCAGTGTATTTTCTCAAGTAAATTAACATAAACTAATATTAAATCCTTAGGCACTAACAGCTTCAAGTTACTCAAATTAAAAACAGTGAATAGCTGGACAGTAAGCTCATAGAAAATGTCAGAGAAAAAGAGTTTAGATTTGGATATTCAAACTCACTGGAGACAAAGAAAGGACTTTTTGATAAGAAACTTGAATCCAAATTACAAGAAACCCAGTATATGAAATGTTTTAAGAGGAAGCCTTAATTCTCAGTTAGACAGTCCTCCCTGCTCCTTTTTAAGCACAGCTATTTTCTTGGCCCAAATTAGACCTTTTGTATAAAGAGAAATCTGGAAAATAAGAAGTATCAGAACACATATCTAGAGAAAATAAGGCTTTGTTCTCTCAAATATTAGTTCTTTATACTGATGACCTTTCAAGGGTGAAACCAAAGTTCCTAGTCAGAGTGAAAGAGCGAATGAAAAGCAACAGTCCTAAAAAACAAAAGCAAATTTTTTCAATCCTATTCAACTGTTGAATTACTTTTCTTCCTACTGTTTTTCTACTACTGTCTCTATATTTCCTAACACAATTGTGGATTTTTTGACTTTGCATCTTATTGCAAATAACACTTGCTACAGTTGGCAGACAGCCATGCACCTCAATTTTTGACTATGCTTTCTTGTTCAAAACACGGTTTGACAGGTGTACTGGGCAGGGGCTAATGCCAAAGGCACCACTGTAGGAACAAAATTTCTCAGTTGCCCAGGATAACTACTAATCACAGCCTCTGAAGGAACAGATGGAGTCTATTTGGTGTACAGTAAATGGACAGTCTAACATTAGCTCAGACATATTGCTTAACCTGATGAGAGGCCAACATAAAGATGACAATGTTCAGGTGTTACAGTTTGTTGAACAAAAGTGTACCTAAGTTCATAGCGCTGTGGGACTCACAGTATTAATATGTATAGCTCTCCTTTTGGATTGTAAGCAAATGCTGCTCTGTTTGGCAGAGAGTAAGGTTTGTGAGTTTTGAAGCCAGACATAGTCTCTGCAAAAGAAACTGCTGAATACAGAAGGCAGAAGATATTTAAGTTCCATTCAAGGATTTAGCTACTCAAAGACATTTCACAATTGTTAAGAAATGTGCTTTTCCAGGAACTATCCAAATGTTCGTAGGGAACAGTTACATCCTCTCTGTTTTGCTATCGAGTCAGTCTGGTTTATTCTCCCTTCATGTGATAATGACTGGCATGGCCAGGGGAACAGAGTGCTTTTCTCCTACATTTGTTCCAATAAGGATTCATTGATTAGGACCATGAGTGACATACATACATTACATACAGTAATTTCTTCTCCATTTTAATTTCCAACTTTTGAGTTTTCTGCTTATAGCAGATATTATTTTTATTAGTTCTTAAGTGAATTTCAATGTACTTTCATTATTCCAGATATCCAAATTTAAAATCAATCCACATCTCACAATATGATGCCCTTGTCCTTATTGCACAGACAAAATCTCTTATGTTCATGTCCAACTTTCTTAGCACATTGATTGTTGTACTGAGGTATCTACCAAAAGCATAAGCAATCTTAATGACAGATTCTTCAGGTTTGTGAACCTTTATCCAACACCAATAGTTTGCTTTCCGCATAAACATTATTGCCTCCTCATCAGGTAATTTTACAGGCTTGTTATAAGTCCTGTATTTCTCTCCATCTTCTCCAGCTTAACTAATTCCTATAGGTCCCCATGTCAGATGCATTGCTGAAACACACATATCTCCTTAATTTCCTTGCTCTAGTAAAAATCAGTCCTTACTAGAAAAGTTGTCAAGTTAGTATGTGAAAGTCTATTTTTGAAGGTCTGACACCCTGAATTTCACTTTTTTGATTTAACACTGTGTCTTCAATTTATTCTCATATTATTTGTCACCTCTTACTTCTCTAGCTTTTATCAAGTATCTTACTTTTTGCAGTTTACAAAGCTGAGTTTGATAATTTTCTCTGTCTCATTCTCACTCCCTTTTTCTTTTTTTTTTTTTTTGCAACTATTTCTGAGGTGATAAGGCGATAGCCAGAGATTAAACATGGCTTAGAACTTTTCACAGTAGACTTCAAGAGTGAATGTAATCACTATTTAAGCAGGGAAAGGAAAAAAGGAGGTCTGCAAGTGTGACAGTATCAGCTGAAGTAGAGCTTCATGTCCTGTCATTCACTGATGAACTGGAAATGTCATACTCTCTGTGTTTGCTGTCTGATCTTGCTGGATATGTCCATACTGATTCAAGTGTCTAATCTAGAGCTCAAAGCTCTAATCTACTGCCCCAGGCTAGATACATACCCTGGAAGTGTGGCTGAGAGGTGGAGAGGGGTCCTGAGGGCCTGGTGGAGCTGCAGGTCACTGGTGTAAGCTTTTATGCAGACAGTTATACTGTCTGTGAGATGAAGGCTTCTGGACCTTATAGAGAGCATAGAGACAGATTCTCTTAAAAATGCAACTTCATCCTGATATTGAAAAGTTTAGGATTGAAAAATCTCCAGTGAGACATATCCAGTTGAGTCACTCTAGGAATATATATTACTTGTTGAGGTTGGCTTTGCTGCAAGGTCTCTTTGAAGTCAGTAGGAGTTTTCTCTTCATACTGCATTGGAAGAAGGATTTGAGCTGTAAATATGTGCCACAAGACTAGAAGAAAAATTTGAGCCCTTGGGCACCTTTGCCATGGAGTCAGGCTTGTTGGGCACCTGGACAGATCAAGAGCTGCCTTATGAAACAGTGTTGTCTTCTGTGCATGACAGGCTATTTCATTCTTGCCTTTGTACTTCTTAACAGCCATCAGGAGAAAAAAGCTAAATGCAAAATGCCACATGATTCAATCTCCTTTCTGGAATATAAATCTATTCCTACCAGCAGAGCTGGTCTTGATCTACACCCATGTGAAAGAGAACTGCATCAGCTCTGAAAATCATTCAGCACAGAAAATATTGATGGGCTCCCTGCTGTCTCACTGGGATAAAACAGTGCTTTTTAACTTCTGCTCCAGGTAACTAAATCCTAGAAATGAGGTCCAAATCATTTCCACCAAGAGAATGTTAACTAAGAAGTACGGGAATCCAATACATGTAGCAATAAAAAAAAAAATTCAAACCAAAATAAAATGGAGTAAAAAATGAAGTAAAATAAAATAAAAATTAAAAGTTGCATTAGTATTCAGGCTTTCAGTGAAAAATGAAATGAAGTTGTAAAGCTACTGAGTAACGTCTTCAACATTTCCTCTAACTGAAAGCAAAGGAGAACAAATTAAACTCCAGTAAGATGTTTAGCCAATATTATTCTTAGTAGTAAAAGCTAGCCTGCTTGAAACAGCAAAAACTCAAGATATTATTTGTCTTTTAAAGCTGCATATTAAATGCAGACATAAGCATTTGTAAACACAACATACTAAAGGAGCACAAATGCTGTGGTTCCTCTGTACAGAGTCCAAATAATTTCAGAAATGTGTCTCCTGACTAAAGACTTCAATATTTCTGTCTGGTAATTTATTCATTTCCCAAATCCCTGACATTGCTAGGAATTATAAACTTTATCAAGTTTATTGTCTTCACCAAGCAGTGGTAGTGAGACAGCTAATGGCAGGCAGGCCGCTACTGTCTGCAGTGTTTGGATAATCCCTGTTGGTTTTTCCATCCAAATACTGCCTACAAAATATTTATTTTATCAAGAGATACAAAAATTAAACAACATGAGAGGAGAGAGGTTTCCACTCTCTTATAAAGAAAATGGTCATTTACTAATTTCCTTTTTATGGTCATATTATGTTGTCTTAAGGTTGGAAGATAGAAAGATGTACTGTTGCTTGCCCTGAAGAAAATATGATATTCTTGCACTGGTAGAAAACACCTCTATGGATGTTAACCAAACACAACAGTAATGAAGAACAATGAGGTCTGTAACTAAGCATTCTTAATTGGCAAAACACTAGAGTCTATCAACCAAACCCAATGAAGACTAAGCAGGAGACTCAAAAAGGAGCTATGGTGAATTTTTACACAACATGGAAAGCCTGTTATAGCATTATTAGCATAAAGTATTTTTTTCTGGCAGTCCAAAACAGGCATAACTACAGTTACCATGAATTTACAGTTAAGGCTGAAGAACTTTTTAAAGGAACACATGTACCTAAAAATACAATATGAAGTTCCATAGGTGTATTCTAGCATGGATCATATGCGTATATAAACTGGCACTGAATTATAAAATGGTGTTAAAAACTCAAGGTCATTAATTTCTATGCCTTTCTTAGGGCAATAACATGGCATATTAATTTGTTCCTAGCATGTTAGATTTCATTTTTTACCAGCTCTAAGCTGGTCACAGTGCTGACTGTACCAGTTGCTTCCATAAGCCTCCATCAGTGTGTTTTATCTAAGCTGAATTTAACCTGTTGTACTGATACTCAGCAACTTTGCTCCATCTTTGCTTCCTCTCATCAGTTTTTCTTGAATAATCTAAGTCACTTTATGCCTCCTGCAGGTTTTTGCACTCCACTTTACAAAAAGTAGGACATCAGTGCTACAAAAGAAGTGTAACCTAGCATTAGAACTGCTTTATATGTGTGCACTATGATAGAAGAGAACTTCAAATTGAGAGTTCCACTTGTGACCTGGCAAAAATGCTTTCTCCTACACATAGGCATCTCGAGGCTGATGCTGAGATTTTGGTAAATGTAATTAGATAGTTCAAAAAAGAAGGGCTAACAGTGGAAATAAATGGGATTTGTTACTAAAAATGTAGAAGCAGCAGCATATACAAGAACAAAAATATTATAGCCATGTGGTCCAAACAGTAAAAACCTAGCATATAATGTCATAGGCATATCGGGTGCCCTAAAATGAAAATAAAATATACTACCAAGACTTTAATGAGAAATGGTAGATTTAGAGAAAGGCAAGATTTCTCTCAGGCAAGAGAGAAGATAATGAAAAAAAGGAATTATGAGGTAGATTCTTTTTATAGATGGCCCAACTCTGAAAGGATCAAATAGTAGACAAGGTCTTCAAAGGACTCTCAACAGGCTAGAGAAATGGGACAACAGACAATTCTTGAAGTTCAACAAGGGGAAATGCCAAGTTCTTCCTACAGATAGGAACAACCCCAGGTACCAGTACAGCCTGGCCACTGTCCAGCTGGAAAGCAGCTTCAGAGTAAAAGACTTGGAGGAACTGGTGGATACGAGGTTGAACATAAGCCACCAGTGCGTCCTTGCAACAAAGAACACCATCACCTTGAACAGCATTAGGCAGAGAGTTATCAACAGGTTGAAGGAGGTGCACCTTCCTCTGGTGATTTCAATTCAAAATGTAATCCAAGTTCAGTCTAATAGATAGAATTTTCATATTCCTTACACTGGTTTGTGAATTTTACCACACACATAAGAACTCAAAAATATTGACTAAATTTTCACTAGTTTTCTTGCTCTCTAAAATTTAATTTCTGTCTTTTTTTGTGTTTGCAATAACAACGGGAACAAAGATACATCCTGACAGTCCATGATATCTCCTAAAAGTCTTAATTCTTTATGCTGACTTTATCACCATACACTTGTTATCCTCTACAACATTTATGCTGGTTCTGTTGAAGTCAGATTGGTAATTCTTGAAGGTTGTTTCTATTGCTATGCTATTACAGTGATATAGATGTCAATATACACCAGCAATATAAGACATGCACCATTTACAACTGTATGCCACTCTAGTAATAGTTTCAATAATAGAAAAAAAATCACCATAGCATAATTTGTTTTATTCTAAAATGCAGTGTCTGTTTTTAATATTACAGTTTTTACCTTCTGCGCAGTTTATGTGTGATCTTTTTAGCTGTACAAATTCTCCTCCTTATTAGCAGAATATTTAGTTCTGGAACCTGTCCTTTCTCTGTATATTTTGTCCCTTGCTGAACAATCAGTAGTTGTCTCCTAATTCAAGAGGATTCTCTTGAACTGTTATTTTAAAAGAAATCTTCCTTCTTAAGAAGGAATAAATTTTGAACCTGAAATTGTCCCTTTATCGTGTCATTGTAATCACATCATCAACCATTCTGAGTGACTTTTGTCTTCTGCATCACACATCACATTTCACTCTTCTTTTCTTTCCAATAAGGATCTAACTCACATAACCTCTAAGATTCTCACTGACCTGGCTATACTTCATCTCAAATTTGAGATGTGTCTCAAAGCAAATTTTGTTTGTTAAAATTCAAAAGGAAGAGGAATGGCCCACTGATCAGCATTTGCTATGAAGCTTGAGGAGGTTTGCTTTTTCTTTAACTTGCTTGACTGGTTCTTCTCCCTATACAGAACACTTTCATAGAAATGAAGAGGATTAGTGAAGCAACAACACCTTGGTAACCATTAACAGTAGGAAACATTTCTCCATACAGAGCAAGGCTGGCAGCACCATATGCCCAATTACATTACTACAAGGAAAAAGGGATTAGGCAGACCAGCCAATATGTTGCTCCAATCTTTAAATCTCTAAAAAGTGTTAAACTTATTATTCTTGCTAACAGACATGCTAATGATGTTTTGTTTTTGCTAATGACAGGTATGCTTCTCTGGAATCAGTTTAGGCTATTTTTTTCAGAATTTTCTTTACCAGAAATCTCTCTCAATCTTTTCCCAAGTGATCCCAGACATTAGTTTGAAATCAAGCTGTTCCTGAGTAGAAATCAAAAGTTTTAGGCCTAGCCCAAATCTCACAATTGTTCACCCTGCTGACTACATCTGAACTGTTCCAGGGAATACAGTTATAAGACAAACAGAGAACTCAAATTTTACACAAATTCTTCAGTTTTGGACATGACAGGAAGAAATTCTCCACAGGAAAAAACCTCAAAGACAGTGGGTTTTGCCTTTTTCTTTCCCTTTCTAATCAATGCTTCCATCAGCTTCTGACTTCTAGAATGTTGATTCAAACTAGAAACTGAGTCAGAGATAAAAGTTTTCAGGCTCTAGTGTCCTCTACTAGATTAACTAAAAAGATCTACTTTCCTTTGTATATTCTGCCTTCTAAATCAACCTCCTTGCCTTTGCTAGCCCCTCTTTCCTCCTAAGAACAGACAGGGCCTCATCTGCCAAAGTGGAGATAGTAGCACCATTTCCACCTGGCTTGTTGATCTAGTAAGGAAGACTTTGAGCCAGGTTTTTCAGGGATGGTGATCAGTGCCTGAAGTGAAGTGAAGAAGCACCCAGGGCATGGCATGATGGACGTTCTCACACTTCACTTGATGGAAGCACAACAAAGAGTCCATCTGATGTGCCTTTACACATGACATGCATCTTAGGGAATAAGCAGGAAAAATTAGATGTCTGTGCACGGTCATGCTGGAAATTGGTGGGTAGAATCACACAAGAGGGGTCCTTGAGGTCAAGGAGGCTCAAGGCAGCCTCCTCAGAACACAGGTATGGTACACCCTCATGTGCAGGATATCAAAGGTCTGGGCCAGAAGACAAGGATGGCTGAGCTCAAGCATAAAGAGGTTTTCAGAAAGTGAAGGGGCCACAGTCTAAATGATAAAGTGATCTTGGCCAGGCATATAGGGGTGGAGTTAGGAGGGATAAAGATCAACTGTCAAACTAGTAAAGAATATGAGGGATAACAAGATTAATTTTTCACATTTTCTCACTTCTGTCTCCAATTGTAATCAGGGATTGTTGCTGTTGTGCAGCAACTTTTCTCCCTTCTTAAATACAATATTTCAGCAATGCTACCACTGTTGCTGATGGGCTCAGTTTTGGCTAGAATTGGGTCTGTCTTGGAGTAAACTGGTTTTGGCTCCATTCAACACAGGGGAAGATTATGGAATCTTCTCTCAGAAGCCATCCCAGTAGCCCCTCTGCTACCAAAACCTGACCACGTAAACTCAATACAAAACAATAGACGCAACTTGCAGCATTAGAAATTCTGATTAGATAACAGGAAAAAATGTCTCTTTCATTCACAGTGAGGGTGGTTGAACAAGGGACAGGTGCTCCGAGAAGTTATGGGATCTCCATCTTTGGAGATATTCAAAACTTGACTGGACACTGCCTGAGCAAACGTGCTATAAGTTGACCTTTTTGTGAGCAGGAGATTAGACCAAATGACCTTCAAAAGTCCTTTCCTTACAGACTTATTATATTGTTCTAAATCTCCGTGAGTACTAACCAGGAACTGAGGCTTTGCATTTGTACTTCCACACTTTCTCTCTTTCCCCTTCTTCTTTTTCCTGAAGTGCTTATGTCTTCCTTAATCTCAGTGTATTCAAAAGAAATAGTTATTTAGGAAGTCAATCTGTCACACACCATTAGGAGAGACACGTTTATGTTATTTCAAATTTAGGCCAATACTCATCTTCCTTCAAACACTCAAAAATGCCCTTCAGCTGACTCCAAAGACTCCAAACTGTTTTTAGGCTTAGATAACATTTGAGTAATAAACAAATGAGTTCAAATTAAGAGTGTCACTGATGAATGTGAATTCAGATGTTACTTCAACGTTGTTTCAGAATTTTCAGAATTTATTTTGATAGTGACAAATTGTATAAAATTTCACAGATATTTTTAAGCTCATTCCAAGTCAGACAAGGACTGTGTTGTCAGAGCAATATGATGCTGATCCATAACTGAAATATTCTACCTTTCATGTCATAAAAGAATCAATGGGTAAGAAGCAGAGAAACAACACTAAACAAAGACCACAACCAAAAACCAAGGTAAAACTTTGTCTGAGGAACCTACGTATCTCAAGTTATGACTTACACTAGGGACAAGAGACTTGACAGCAAGCTTTTCTGTGGAGCCAAATCAGTGACTTTCTATGGTCTACAGATTATTTCTATGCATGCAGGAAAAAAGGCAAGTAAGAAATGTCTACCCCTTGCTCTTATGGTTAAAATCATTATCTCATTGACTGCATCTTCAATTGAAAAAAAATGAACTGTTTGCCAATGTAGCAAGACTTTACTTTTTTGTATTCCCCAGCTATGCATAGGTAAGAAATGTGCATATTTGAGAAAAACTTGCAAGATATGCATACAGAAATTATTTCTTTTACAGGTGAAGAAATCCACTTTCTAGACTGATAAGTTAGCAAGTTTACTGAACCTATATAATAAATTATAGTTCCTTTTTGGGAAAAAAAATATTCTTTTGGAAATTAATGTGGTAGAAAATTCTAAAATATTCCAAAAGAAAAAGATTAAATTTTTGTTTCAAAGAGGACAGAAATAGAATTATGATGAGAATTAGAGAAATTCTAAGAAGTATCGACTTGACTGACAATTGTCAAGACTAATATTTATGAAGAGGAGAACCATTACAGATGGCAATATCAAAAGCTTCTAGCCCTAAGTATTTTTTTTCACCAGACAGTGGTTGCTTGGCAATAAACTGTGTTAACAAATACACTCAAAACCAGAAAAATGCATGCAGGTAGAAATAAAATATCACAATCATTAAATAATACTTTTGAAATGTTGCAAATCTACTGACACTTGCATTTCATGTAATTTCAGTTTTTGTACAATGATGCAGGTTAAACAAACAGTGTTAGCATCACTTCTCAAATAAGATTAAGTCAGGCAAATCCTTTGGTGACCATGTCAACAGGTCAAATATGAATTAAATCTTTCCAGAAGCCTTAGAAGAACTCAAACTGAACAGAACCTTTGTGCTTTTATTTAATAAAAAAATGATTGTATTGTCTCAGCTTTTAAACCTGACCCTTGGTTACTCACTAAACATTACACAGGACTTTTATAATCTGCCTGTTGGACTTCTACAACAATCCATAAGATCTGTTAGTCTTCACACAGAGACAACCAGCAGAAAGTGATAAAAACTTGGCCTTTATGCCAGTATGAAATACAGTTATCTAGCAACAGAGGAACACTTTGTGACACTAAGTTCTGAAATTTCCACATCATTTTTCAGCAACTCTCTCAGATTTTATGAAACGCATCACTTTGGAGAGTTTTCTGTTGTTTGTTCACCATCAAGGATATTTGAAAGAGAGAGTAAAAGAGGGGAAAAAAACCCTGTACAAAAATATTACAGAACAAGCAACATTAGAAGAGCAGATACATGAAAGGATGGTGTGACTGGTCACTGTGAGACACAAGTTGTTTGGTTTATAGAGCTAACTCAGCCCAGTACATCTGTCCTTATGTTTCCATAAAAATACGACAGGGAAAAGAATGGTAGCTATAATAAAACCACATATTTATCCCCACAAGCAAAAGACATCCACAGCCGCAAGACTGATTGCCTCTGTCCAGTTTCTATTGTAGCTGTAGTAAAGACAGCCTCAAACCCAAGTTCAGCTACTGTGCATGCTCTACCATGGCTGTGGGCAAGGGTGCAGGCTGAAATGTAGCCCAGGGAATATGTTCCTGCAATTGCCTGGCAGGTTAGTGAGCTGCCAGGAATAGATGCATGAGGCTGTGCACCAGCTACCCCAGGCACTGAAGCCCTTGTATGGACAGATGCAGATGGGAGGTGGAGTGAGTAGTGCTGCTGGCTGCTCTTGGGAGTGCGTTTATTAGAGGAAAGATAAAGTCTTACAATTATGGCAGCTACATGATTGTAACAACAGTCTCCTTAGGAGCTGGAGTGAAGAGTTGTATACAACTAGAAAATGTACATGGCTCACCCGGTAATGATCTCCTGCCTTGGCCCTTCTACAGAAGAAGAAACTTTGCAAATAGTGGTCAGAAAAAAGAGGAGGTTTTAATTTTCTGTTCTCACTCTGGATCTGTATCTGCTGTCCTACAATGGATTGTTTCCTCCCCAGGGCAGCCAGGATGCATGGATCTAACCAGCCCTCACCCAACATGCAGATTATTCCTCCTCTTTCTCCTGTGCTCCAGCACTGTGGGAGGGCACTGTTCTTCAGCTGGATCACACCACAGCTGTAGTTCAAGTACTTGCTCACTGAACTGACAACTATGGCAGGGAGGCATTTGTGCTGTTTACCTTCAACTCAGATTAGGACCCACAGCTGGTGCCCCAGGAAAGAAAGATTTGACTGACACTTTTACAGCAATGCCTACACACTCAAAAGCTCAAAAAAAAAAAATGCTATGCCTAACAATTTCTTACAGCTATTACCACCAAACTCTCGTGTATCTTAGATCTCTGACAGAGGCAGTAAAGTCACCATTAGTCTCTGGTTTCTTCACTCAGACACAACTCCCAGACAGACCCTCAGCTGCCAAAATCTTGCCAGGTAATCCCAATATGTCTCTGTTCTGAACCCTTGGGAATGTCAAGGTGAGCAGGTTAGGAGTTATGATAGTAAGGAGAAACGAAAGAGTATCCCCAGAACACTGGTTAATCCTCTTGTTAACATCAAGCCTAGACTGGAGATGAAGAACAGAACCTTTGAAACAACAATGAATAAACATCTTAACTAGTTGCCATACTGGTAGTTTTGCTGGACTTGGCAGCATCCTCAGCTCTGGAGGGACACAATAGTGTATCTTGGGAAGCCAAGTAGCCTGATCCCTGCCATAGGAAACAACCCCAACTATGTCTCTGGAGTCTCACAGGTGCTCATTGGTAACCGTAACACTGATGCTGAGAAAGTTGAGTGGGAGCCAGCAGAGACTGGGTATGACTCATATTGCTCATGACCAGATGACCAGGTCTGATGCTCTTTTTCACTTCTCTGGATCCTACATTTACCTAGACAGTGGTGGGGTTTGGACTTGTCTACCTTCTCCAGCCCCTGTCCTCTCAACCTCATTAAAAGCTGCGACTGTTTATTACTGATACTTTCAATTTTTTTCTTTTTATTTTTCAAGTGGAGCAACTAAAATTTGTATAAATCTAATGTCTCCTGTTTTGTCAAAGCTCTTTCTCCTTATGATAAAAGACCACTTGTTGGCCTGGAGTGCCAGCATCTACTCGTCTACAGCCCAGGTGTTCCTTTTTGCCTCCTTCCTGCTCTCCCCTCCTGGTAGTAAAGCCTTGTTTGTCTCAGCCGCTGGCAAAACTGTGCAGAGTTCAGTACAGTTACCTCACGTCTAAAGATCCTAAAGTTATACTTTCCAAAGTATATCCAAGGCATTCCTCAATCCATGCAGACACTGGTAGGCTCTGCTGTAGCTGTTGTTGTGGCTTTAGTGGCACAGACACTTCTGTTGGTTAGTTCTGAATTTTGGAGTGTGCTGAAGGAGTCTGGTAGCTGGGAGAGCTCAGTCCTGGTGAGCCAAGCAATTGGTGTAATGTGTGGAATAACCTGGCCTCAGTCTCCCTAGGCTCCCCACATGGAAAGACACAAACTACACCAGAGTGTGGTTCAGAGCAACCCCATCTTCTGTATGTCCCTGGCAATTGCCTCTCCTTCTCCATTGACAATTAATATCACTAATGGCATCCCCTTTCTAACTTACCCATTGCTTTAATATGGAGTGGGAAGGTAAGTCAGACACAGTAGAGTTTGAGAGCAGAGTGTGGACGAGAAAGAAGACTTGCAGATAACATGTTATATAACCAATGTTATTATGGACATATGCATTAACTGCAGAAAGTCATTAATAGCACAAAACAATAACAGCACAAAAACTTGTAGACAGATTTTAATTTTCTTTTCTTTACACATCTTTATAAGCTGCTCATTCCCCAATCAGCAGAAAAGAGTAGCATGAAAAAAGCTGCAGAAAAGAAAAATATATTCTTATTAGCTCGGATTGCATTTTTGCCGGAAGCATTCTATATTCCTTTAGTGTCACTGAGCAATGGCTGCTGAACTGCCAGTGCAAGTATTTTATTGCAATCCCGTATATGTCATCTACCTGCTGCCAGTGGCATGTGTACTCATCAGTCAAACAGAACTACCCACCATGTTTGATTTACTGTCACTGAATCAAATCTATTTGGGGCTTTCCATAACATAAAACATTTTGCTAGAGATTAATTCCCTGATTTGCATGTTGCTCTTGGGAACTATATTATTACATCCTTGATGGATTCATTTTGAAGTCAAGAAAGATGCAACTTGATTTTTTACTCTGCATTCAAGGTGGCGCCTTGCTCTTCATTATCTGACCTTTATATTAACTCTTCCCCTTGTCGGTCTCAGAGGCATTACTCATATTTGTGTCTGCTAGTGAAAGATTAAGTGATTTCAGCTCAATCAAGACAGTATGAATAGACTCTCAGAATGCCTGTACCAACAGGTACCATGCTTCTGATCTTGGAATTGTTGTGTTTTCTCAAGCTTACTGCTGTGAACATGCTAGAAAATAAAATTGTATTTGTTCACTGACATCTGTTTCAATTTATTCTCCAAGATGAATATCCACTTGGATAAATGCCTACAAAATTGGTCACTTGTAAGGAAGGCTATGTATGGTACAAAGGGTGTTAACTTACTGTAATGTTGGTTAAATCATATGAAATTCAAAATATTTTATACTCTGCTAACTGGAATTTTCCATACATAAGGAGAATATTTAGTTTTTAAAAAGAGTATATAATCTAATCCTCTTTTAATACTCATAACCTATTGCTATCTAGGATGGTTGCCAAAGCAATGATTTATAATTTCTCAATTCAAGCAAGTAAACACTGAATTTAATTCGGCTTGGTATAACCAACATTCTTGCTTGAGCTATCAAAATAATTTAACTGAGTTTCTTTCATTATAGATGTTACAAGGACTACTGGTTTTTCTCATGCTCACAACACTGCAAACCTGATATTCTTCTTTGGTATCAATTATATCACAGATGAGAACTCATTAAAAGCTGGATTTTAGCATTACTGCACTGGTCAAGGGAAACCTCAACTTCAATGGGGATGAGAAAATAAAGTCATTAAGTGGATCTCAGTGTCTGATTATCTAATCAGTACATCATTTGCTTTCAAGACCTTCTCATGCCTTTTCATGCTATGAGGATTTGCCCCAACAAAATCAGCAGAATAAAATAAATACACTGGGGGAAATTCATTCACTCCCCACTGAAAAGTTCCCAGAGGAGTCTAGCCTGGTACTTAACTAGCGGTGCAGAGGGCAAAACTTTTCTGTAGGTCCTGTATCATCTCTGTCAGCCTCATGCAGAGGTGTCAGATAGCCCAGAACAACTGAATGGCTCTAGGAGCGTATGGTTGGGCAACTCAGTCTCTGAGTGAAGCCCCTAGCCCTGTGCAGGACATGGAGTCTGAATTATGCAGTTAACAGCTACAGCTAGTAAGTTGGAAAGCTTTTCTGAGTCCTTTGCCTGTACTGAGCAGGGATTTAATTGCCCACAATTGAGTAACTGGTGACATGAAGGATACCAAAGACATACTTAGGAGATTGGCAGGTATGACACAGGGTCTTCTGGGGCCTCCCACTCTTCTGGTGGGTGTGCTAGGGAGGCAGGGTGGCTCAGTGGCACCGGGTTCTTCTGTGTAGGCAACTGTCTCTAGTTGCAGCTCTCTGTTGGCTATTAAAGCAGCTTACTCAGTGCACATATCTGTATCTGGATTTAGACATCTAAACTACATGTGCCCAGTTGGTAGCTGAATCCAGACCTTAGCAAGAAAAGCTAAATATTGGTCTCAGGCATTTCCATGTATCTATGCCTAGAAATGAGGTATATTTTTTGAAGACAGGTTCCTAGGTCACTTTTGAGACAGCACTCTCTGCAGGTATTGCTTGCCAATGTTGTCAAGATACTATGTAATTTGAGGAAAAGGAATTCCTATCATAGAGTCATTATTTAGTAGAAAGAACTGGAATCCAAGCCTATGTACTTAGGCTTCTTTTTTCTTATTTTTGTTTTTTTTTCATATAGCAGTGCATTTTTCAACAATAGATTTCATTTCAATATCCACAAGTGCCTTGACCTCTTGCAAGGTTATGTAGTTTTCTTCTAATTAACATGGTACAGGGAGATTCTGTGTTGGCTGGTACACAGATGTTGCCCCTGAAAAGTAGGTGTTGGACAGCGTGACTAATGAAGGCAGAATCCCTTTACTGATACAGACTTTGCCTCATTTGCTCTGAGTTCAAAGCAGGTGAACAACTTAGAGCTTTCAGACTGAAAGCTCTTACAGGACAGTGTTTAGTGGTGTGTTTTAAACACAGAGTTGTTAATCAGTTTTATGTATTTATCAGCAAGGTTAATTTAACACCTTCTGAGATTAGACGCAAGCTTGTAGCCCGTCTTTCTTTAGAATGGGAAGAATCATGCTTGGAGTTTATCTCCAGCTGAGGACAGTTTAACTCAAATTCTATTGAGTTAACATGCTTAAACTGATTTGTCTGAAAAAACACCCTAAACTTCATGCATTTCATATTGTATTTCAGGCATGTGTATGGCATCATGTCATTAATCTTTTTCCAGGAGTTGTATGTTAGGGGTTTTTTTTTCAGATTTTTGTTGGAAGATGCTTTTGGTATTGTTTGATCTATGCACAAAAATCAGTTAAACTTTTCTCACCTTCCATTTTCATTTGTTTCATTTGGAGACTGTAGATAGAATGATTCTCTTTTAAGATCTCATCTGTTGTTGAAATCACCTAGGATGTTAACAGAGGCAAATTCAGAAGCTGACAGGAATAGTCACGATTTCTGATAGTTTAAAACAAGATTGAAACATAGCATTATAAACGTTAGATTTTCAGAGGACATATACTATATTGATGCATAGGGAAAGGGAATGGAAAGAAAAATGGAGTTTATCTAATATCGTAGAGTAATCTGACAAAATAACAGATGAATGTATTAATAAAATATTCTAAGGATTCAGAGAAAGAACTAATTAAAAATAGTAACAATTATGTATCAAAGTAATATTTGTCTAACACAGGTGCTCTCCTTCTACAGAAACTGTGCATTTAAGGCTATCCATTTTTCTGTTTTGACAATTTTTTTGGCAGGTCTTCTGATGCAGCTTTGTAACAGAATTCACTTTTCAATGCAGAGTGCCATCTTTATCCAAGAAGAATTGTTTCAAGACAGAACAGCACATGTAATCCCTTTTGACCTCCCTCTGACATAACTGAAATCCAATGTAAAGCAACCTTGTGTGAGCTTATGCTGCTAAGATAATCACATGCCTGAGATGGATTGGGATGTGTTAAACAGTTTTATGATAGAAAAGAGCCTGCTGATGAAATTCAATTAACTTTGTAGAGTACAAAGGAAAACAAGAAAAATGGACTCCAGGAATATGCTCTGGGAAGTGTTAGTGTCCTATATAAAATAGAGAAAACAGATGACAAACTTTTCCACATGGGTGAGAGCCAAACTTAATGAATATAGCTAATCAGAAGGATGATATTTAATGAGGGTGATGTAGATGGATGAAACACAGTTGGAAGGTACACCATTTGCTTGGTGCACCTGGGCATACAGAAATTAAATGACTTAAAACTCCTCAGAGAACAATAGAGGGAGGTTTAAGGAAAGATAAAGCAAGAATGAAGAAATAATTTATGCTTCCTGTTCCCAGTGGAGGACAGACAAGAAAGCTGTCAGTGTTCCCTGAAGGAGAGAAAGAAAGTATGAGAGAAAGAACCCAACTTAGAGGACAGGGAGAGTGAAGCTGACTGAGCTTTGATATTAAAGCCATGTACTGCTCCAACTGTCCCTGAACTGATATTTTCTTCATTAAATTTTCTTTAAAAGAGAAACCTTAGAGTGAATACTAGGCCCCATGGAAACCAATTAGGGTTTTGTCAATGACTTTAACAGGACAGACATTCCATCAAGCCCATAGACATTCACATGTTTCTCCCCAGTTCTGTTGCTCTGAATAGTTCTGCTTGTTACACATGATGCATCTCAAACTTTGCAAAGCACTCTAATATGGACTTATTGATCTCAGAGGTCCTTTCCAACCCATCTGATTTGATGATTCTATGATTCTATGAATATTAACTGGTACTAATATTTGACCACATCTTCAAATTGTCACACTAACCTTTGAGTACCTGGCACTGTTCAGCTGAAAGAAGTCATTACCATCAGAGTGGAGCTCAGTCCCAGGTTTACCAGAGTCACTGAAAAAAATTTCCCATCACCAATGGGGTAAAAAAGCTCACCCCCAAAACAGCAACAAAACTCCTGAAAAATACGTTTTTAGGTTCTCACTGAGTGCTGTACAAACCAAGTATGGGTTGTAGGGAAGGGAGGGCAGGAAAGACATGGCCTGACTGGAGTTTGTTGGCCCACCATTATTTAGACTAAACTTCCTCTCCCTGACCCTTGCCACCCGCAATCCGCATGGGCACAATTCTGAACTAAGTAGGTGTAACTCTCCCATAACTACGTTGTTTGACTGTGGGACATTGGAAAAGAGTCATTATGAGACAGAATGGTCCTGGAAAAGACAGTAAACCTTGAACCCTTCCTAGTACGAGACATGTCAAAGTTACTAGTGTGGCCAATAGCTAGAGAAGTTTCAGGATTTCCTTTTCAGAGGTGTCGTGGTCAAGAATGTGACCAAAGAAGCTGTTCCCCAAACACCTTTTTAAGCCAGATAGGCAAGTCAACATCTCAGACTAGTGATATTTCAGTAACTCTAGGTTGTTCAAAGAAAAAATAGAACTGAGTAGAGATTTTAACTTCAATTTGAACAGGAACAACAGGAAAAACAAAAAAACTGTGTGCAGAGATGGTGATATCCAGATCTAAAAAAAAATGAATACATGGGTATCTAAAAGTTGCCTAGATCCATGCTGAGTTCTTGGTGTGAGAATATCCTGTTTTACTTTTAACTTGGAAATGTTTGTGTGTTACTACTATGTATTTGATTTATGTGGCAAGGTTTTGATAGCAGGGAGACTATTGGGGTGGCTTCTGTGAGAAGATTCCACAAACTTTCCTCATGTTGGATGGAGCCAGTTCCGACTGGCTCCAAGATGGACCACCACTGGCCAAAGCTGAGCTCAGCAGCAACAGCGCTAATGCCTCTGCGATAACATGTTTAAGAAGGAGCAAAAAATGTTGCACAGCAGAAGCCAGGAGAGGGGACTGAGATTAGGTGAGAGAAGCAGCCCTGCAGACACCAAGGTAAGTACAAGCCTGCATTGAGTGTGCCAGTGAGTGTTCTCTCCCTGTCCTTACCTCAACCTTTTTTCTTCTCTCATCTTGTTGAGGAGGGGGGTTGATAGAGCAGCTTGGTTGGCACCTGACAGCCAAAGTCAACTCAGCACATACCTGTATAGTAAAATTTTAACAGGCATTTGCAAGTATGGCACCATTTTTTATCTTGGTGACTGAAGAAAGACAAAGGCTCTTTCGACAGTTGCTTTACAGCTCATTATCCAGACATAGCACGGAAGTAAAGAAGGAATTCCTAAAGCCTCTATGTGGTTTGCTTGACAAGAAAGTATTTCCTCATTTTTGTATGGTAACCTGAAATAACCAATTCAGTGATGTCCTTTACTGGGAATATATTGTAGGATATGTCCTGTGACACTTCTGGAAGTGTCAGTTGTTTCTGAAGAAGAAGAGGAACTGCAAGTGTTTTTTTTTTCTTTTCTAGAAGGCTCACAAAAACATATCTCTGCAAGCCAAATAACAGATGCTTTATTGGCAGGCTGTCATGTTGAGAAACTGTCGTTGAGTCTTGATAGCAGATATTCCTCTGTGGTGTCCATCGTCTTGTACATCTGTGCTTCCTCATAGACCCAATATGGATTGTGCATTAATTATTATGTGTCACACACAAAGAAATTGGAGGAAAAAGCCCTTTAAAGCAATGTTAATCTTCTGCATGTAGAATTCCTAAGCTTTTATTACGCCATAGCTTTTAAGCTTTTTAAAAGTATTCCTTAATACTGCTGAATAGCCAACCTCCAGAATATTGTATTAATGTGCATTTTACAAAGTTTTCAGGGTCTGCACCAAATCAAAACAAAACCCTCAACATTTTAAGGTAATGATTTGTGAATTATTGTATTTGGAATTTCTTTGTCCAAAGGGTCCCAGATTTTCTCTGGAAGGTGATTGTTTTCATAGAATCAGATGGGTTGGAAAGGACCTCTGAGATTATCAAGTCCAACCCTTGATCCACTACCACCACAGTTACTAGA
>JAWWLV010000001.1:104989153-105035675 GCA_035041135.1 Platyrinchus mystaceus
GTGTACAAACACAGTGCTATGTGAGTGGTCAGTCCAGAAGTTTATGCAGCAGGGGTGAGCTGCCTGTTTCCTCATGCTCTGGTGCTTGTTTTGATGCTTTGGAAGAGATTGTTCTGCATCCTGTCAGTTTCTCTACAAAATTATAATACAGCTGGAAATAATTCCCTTGAGTTACAGACATTCAGGACAGAAGAAAATAAATTTGTTCTGATCTGATTTTGTTAATTTCTCCAGCAATATTGCCTGTAATATGTGAAATTTCTTTTTGTAAAAGCAAAATAAGACTGCAAAAATTATGTCTTTAAAACAAGATCACAGGCAATTTCACCACTTATTGTGGGAATGAGCCTCTCTGCAGTCAACTCACTGAACTTTTTCTGAAAGAAGTGTCCAGAAACATCAACATTAGAATAAAATCCACTGGCTTATTTAATTTCAAAAAGAATAAGTGAAGTATAATTTGTTACTTATAGACTTTTCCATATAGAGGGAGCTGAAGTTATTGTTTCAGTAAAAATTCACCATGACAATAATCCAATTACTGATGTCTGTGGTCTGCTATAAAAGAAAAATACTCTTGATGGCAGCAGAATTCTAGTCGCAGGCATATAACTCATGCCTCTACTCCAATTAAGTATTTTGTGCCATGTCCCTCCCACATATAGGAAGCTGAACAAGCTTCTGCAAGCTAAGTCTCAGCTATGAGGGGTCTTGCACTGGTTTCTTTTTCTTTTTTTTTTTTTTTTTTTAAATTAAGAAAACCTACTGACTACTAAAAAGTAATTGAGATGAAATCACACCAAAATCTTGTGAATGATGATGAAGATGAAGGCTTTTAGTGGAACTATTTTTTTTGTTCTGTCACTTTGAACACTCTCATATAAAATTTCAACTAAACAGGCTTCCAGAAATGAATGGAATGATTTGTTAAAGAAAGTTAACTTTTGCTCTTGTTTATGTTTTTTTTGGACTACTACCAGTTTTCTGCTGTGGAATCAAGGACTAATTCCATATGAAATTTATGTTAGTGATGTGCAAGATATTGCATCAAAACACAAAATCAGATAAAAACAATGAAGAAATCAGATCCAGTATGAAACCAAACTATTATTAAGACTTTCAGAAGTATTTCTCAAATAAAAAAGTCAGGTCAGCAAGAATAAAAAGAAATTATTGTCAGTTGGCTCATTCTAAAGGTGTCTGTGAAGAGAATATAACTTTATTCAGACCATGGCTGTTTAAGAGTAAACCTGAAGAGCCAACAGTCAACAGTAATTTAAAATGGAATTTTATCAAAATCACTCCTCATTCTCAGACATCCTGAAGTTTATAATTTATTACTCTTTATAATACACAACTACAAGGCTGGAAAACTCTTACCTCTCCTCTACAAATAAGTAATAGAAACCAATCACTTGGAAAGTCTTGGTTTCATCAAGTGGCGTCAGAGAAAATAATTAAAACTCAAGAATGGTCTTGCAGAGGAGAAAATTGATATATTTCAAATATTATTTTCAGTAAACTGAAAAAGACCTGGGAATAAATAACTAATAGATAACTATAAAAAAATTGAAATTGACTGGGCTTAGTCAAGGCTGGATGTGTCAAACATATTCTACACCATTCTTTTTGGAGGGGCATAAACCTCCTAGAGTAATTGTCAATTAAAACTTGTCTTTTTCAGGAAAACTATATGTATGGCCTGTGTACAGACTGAAGTGTCACTGGTAGTTTTAGGAAGGCTTGTTCATGAAAAGAGAGGTAGCAGAAGGACTGTGGAAACAGTCAACAGAGTCCAAGAGCAAACTTGGGCACATTTATCTGAATGCGATCTCCATTGATCATTTCATGATTTTTTTTAATAACCTCACTAGTAACTGTAGGCAAAACTCCTACAGCTGCTCCATTTTAGAAGGGTTCAGGGCTAATCATGCTATAAATATGTTGTACAAAATTATGAGTTCCATGGCAGCACTGCGTTTCTATTTTACCCTCAGCTCTGGTAACCAATGAGAACAGCTACTGGGATTCCAAGTGTGCCCTTATTAATCAACACACCTTAATTGTTAATCATCAGCAACCCAGTCAAGTTTCTTGGGTAGTGAATATTAGTATGCTTTTCACTGTCACATCAACATTTAATTTTTTTTTTTTTACAGGAATGCATTGTAGTAAAATTCCTCAGGATCATCAAAATATAAGCATATGGTAGAAAATATCTTTCCTTAAAAGAAAAGTAAGAAGGAGAACACTGTGGGGAAAAAAGAAATCCTGTGTGGCTATAGTACTCGCTCACCTATGAATTCAGAATTCACTAGCTGTGCTGCTGACCACGCCAGTCTGACATTTTGACTAAAGACAGATGTGTTGTCTTAGATCTGTTGTCTTGTGTACCTGACTCTGACAAAGTCTATGACAAATTCAACTGAGGTCCCAAGTCAAAATGAACTGGGGTATGTTAAACAGTTAGTCCTTGCAATACTTTCGTATTTGAAATAAGACATTTTATGGGGACCTAAAATATCATTTGGAGATTGCAGAGAAGAAAGGCTTGGATAGACCATGCTTCTGAATCTGCTGTGGCTGCCCCACATGTCACCATTTCTCCTTCCAGGATTAGCACTAGAAATCCATGATTTCCAGGATTCTGGTACAGGCAGTGTCCTGTTGCAATATGTCTGTTCCTTGCTGCAGTTTGTGTATCCATGGTGTCAGACATGAGGGCATCAATTATTTTTGTCAAAGTAGTAACAGTATGTGTCTGAGTTGTGATGGAGGACATGTTTTCTTCTGACAGCACAACTGTCTATAGCCTTATATAACTGCTGTCCCTTCTTGAAGCAAAAATAATTTCTATACAGTTTTTCCAGGAATGCTATGTCTGCTTCCCCGAGGAAACAGATTTTATTTTTCTTTCTGTCTTTTGGTCAATCTTATTTAAAGCCATGTTTTTTTTTCTCCCTAAAACTGACATATGCAGTTATTCCACTTCCCCATGTAATATAATTTCTTTCCCTGAGGAAACAGGATTAACAATTATTATGTAGATAGCCTTTGATGTGTGTGAATAATCAAACCAGATTAGTGATCTCTTTCTACTCCCACCTCACCCAGGGTTTTCCTCATCTGAACTGTTGGCGTTAAAATATACTGTACCCACATACTCTTTTTTCTTCTTGTTATTTGTTGATATCACATATCACTTCTTGACTAAGAGTTTCTGAATTGTCACAGAATAATAAGAGGCCTTAATAATATGTTGTATAAGGAACCAGGCTTTTTATCTTCAAGTATGTCTCGTCAACCAAATCCTCTGACTTTTATCTGGTTTTAGGCAAGGCATCAACAAATACTGCTTAAGCACTCCTGCCTTTCATTTATCTCTCCTAGGTCAGCAGTCTTTACAGTGTTGTGTGTCCTCACAATTAACTGCACCACATTGCTGAAGATTTAAGATGCCTGAAGGAGTGTCACCGGGTGGATGTAACTGGTGTCCTTGTGAGTGCTGGTTGCTAAACTGTCAGGAGAGGGTCAGGAGAGGCTGTGGCTCTGTCTGTCTCTACCCCAGCTGAGCTGGTACTGAGCTTTGTGGGAGACAGAACTTCAAATGCACTTTGAGAGCTTTCTGAGAGACAAGCTGCATTATCCTGGGTCCTGAAGACTTTTGTGACATCCAGAGGTATTATCAAGGCCAAGATGCATCCTGCTTTCTGTGCCTGGGACAGAAAGCCTTTTGAATGTTCTCTTGGGTTCTGTAACCCGGATTACCCCAGAATGCAAGCCTTATGCTTCAGTGGGTGTGGAGTAGTGGAGCTGTCACATAACTGCTTTTTCAGCTGCAACACTATGACAGCCTGACCTCTTATTGCAGTCCTGAAAACTGATGCACAAACTCCTCTTCTGGTCTTCTACCCCATTTGACTGGCTTTTCTGTTGCCAGCATTGTTTTACTCCTAACTGTCTGCATCAGAGTTGTCCAGAGGTTGACACTTATGCCTGACATAAAGCTATTTGTATCTGTCTCACAAGTCTTGCATGAGCAAGTTTTAACTTTTTTCTTTCTTTAATCTCTACTTCAAATATTTATAAGAAATCTTATTTTTCATCCAGTCTTTTGACAGCAGATTGCTGGTTGTAGTATTTCTTTTCTCTTCTTCCTCTGACACCCTAACTCTATTTCTAGTTACACACTGTGTATCCTTCTCTAACACATCTCTCCCAGTAACTCCCTTTTTTCCAGGAGGCACGTGCTATTATAAGAACTGTGCAGTGTCACATTATGGACTCCTCTCATGCTTACAACATAGCTTTACAGTTTTAACTTTCACTGGGAAAACACAATGTCTGGTTTGCATATGGAGTGGAGAGGGTTTGTAAGAATGTGACTGCTACTGGCTCTGGAATCTGGGTTTTATGCCATGTGTGGATTGTAGGCATCTGAGTGGTCTCTGTAGACTGTTGTCCTGGTTTCAGCTGGGATAGAGTTAATTTTCTTCTTAGCAACTGGTACAGTGAGGTGTTTTGAATTTACTGTGAGAATAATGTTGATAACTGATATTTCAGTTGTTACTGAGCAGTGTTTAATCCAAATCAAGGACTTTTCAGTGTCTCATGCTCTGCCAGCGAGCAGGCACATGAGAAGCTGGAGGGGATCGTGGCCAGGACAGCTAACCTAAACTAACCACAGGGATGAATGCTCCATAACATAGAACATCATGCCCAGTATATAAACTGGGGAGAGCTGGCCAGGAGCCTCCAATCACTGCTCAAGGATGGACAAGACATCGTTCAGCATGTGGTGAGCAATTGGATTGTGCATCACTTATTTCTCTTGTATTTTATTCCTCTATCTTTTTCCTTTTCATTATAATTATTATTTTTGCATTTTTTATTATTGATATTATTATTATTATTAATTTTTAATATTATACTGTTCTTATTTCAACCCAGGAGTTTTACTTTTTTCTTTCCAATTCTCCCCACCCGGGGCAGCACTTTCACAGTAAGGGAGTCAGCCCAGCTACCAGGAGTAACACTTGAAAGACACAGACACAATAGTTAAGTTCCACGGAGACCTCGAGTCAAAAAAAAGAACGCTTCAGACAGGTAAAAACTCTGAGGTGTACCCGTAGAAATCAATTATTTTGTAACTCTGTAGTATTTTTTAGGAGATTCAGCAGAAAAAGCTGTGTTTAAGAAATTCTCCTTGAACATTTGTTCTACCTTTTTTGTGATTTCCAAGGAGCTAAAGCTGGAAACAAGATCAACAGTGATGAGAACCTGAATAATACGGAAATGACTGGAAAAGCTTTATTAGAATTAGTTTTTGAAGACCAAAGCAGTTCATTGTGGAGTCCTTTAGCCCACAAAGGAGAGATCTGATCCTGGGTGAGTGGTTATGTACACCACAACTGGGAACTATAAATATACTTTGTTCACAGCTAATCAGTTCAGAGAGATATGTGTGGTACAAAGGTTTGATCCAATTAACACAGTCTGTTGACTTTCTATATAGAGGATTTAGCAAGGACTGTGATTAAGCTCAGAAATACATGCCAATTGAATGATTTCTCTGCCTCAAAAGAAAAACGGCACAGGTGAACTTTGTTAATGGAGGAAGACAAATATTTTAAAACAAGATCTACTGTGCCTTTGAGATGTGTGCATGAGAAACAGGAGCATTAGAGTTGGTTTTTGTCACATCCAAATTACATTTTAAATTACTCTGAGTATAGATGCATTCTTTCACAGCACATTTCATGTACTTCTCTTCCTGCATAGAAATATAATTAAATTTTTTGTGTTTACTGCTAAGGGACATATTAAGTTGTCTATATCAGGAAGAGGAAGAAGGTGCATATCCATCACTTTCACTTAGAATACTAACAAATAATCATGTTATTAATTCCGGAGTAATTTCAACTCTCTCTACCTAAGACTACTTCAGTTTTAAATGGAACTCTAATATTATGTGGAACCTGCCATGTCCCTATGTCATGAGAAACATTTTTTTGAAAATTTGTCATTTCACAGGATACAAAGAAGCACTTACACATTGAACCCATGACTTCAAGGATGCTATTTGTATATTTCTGTCTCAAAGGGATAGAATCCCATAAGAGTTTCAAAGCTAAGGCAGTGCATTTTTTTCTCTTTCTACAAACTTTGGAGCAAAACAGTTTTGACACTGTGGGAGCAGTGTTGGGTGAGAAGAGATAATGCTGTGGGCCCATAGAGCCTGGAGAAGCTTGGTGGCCTTTATGAAGTGTGGCTCTGTGGAACCTCTCTCTTGAAAGAGGCAAAAATGCATAGTTCAAAATTTGTAAACATGTTTCCATGGCATGAACAGTGCTATCTTTACTGCAGACTCAGAACTAATGGGAAATCGACCCTGGACTTATGGGAAATGACTAAAGAATATTTGCTCTGGGGGCAAGTCAGTTTATGAGACTGATTTCTTCTGAAAGGTCAGCATAGTATAGTCTAACCTTGTTCCAAGTACACATTCATCTTAAAATTCATGATGTGTAATATGTTATCAGGTATCCTAATGGTACAGCTGATGATGTAGTTCTACACCAATCAGTTTTTCATGGTTATCCTTAATTATGTCAATGAAAGCAAAAGTTCTTGGATCTCTATTTCTGTTTGCAAAATTATTTGGACTATTTTCTCATTCTTTCTTCACTGACTGGCAGCAGTCTGCAGCATAAATGTTAAGACGATTTTTAGATATGTTTGAAAAATCTTTTCATTTTATATGTGGTAGGCTTTAAGTATAGAGTCATGAGGTTTTTCTGATAAGCTGACTTGCAGTTCTGTTTTAAGGACAAAGATAAATATGTCCTCAAAATTACAGGTTCTCTCTTGGCTGTAGAGACAGGCTTTATTATTGATCAGACATGAAATGTACTTTGATACCTAACAATATTCCTGATATTTCTTAGAGAAATCTATTTGCAAATGTAAATGTTCTCTCAATGATAATTAATGACTGGGAAATATGTCAGCAAAACTTAATCTGTTTACTCTATGTAATTTGTTTGTTAATGAACTGTGTATGAATGGAGCATAATCTCAGCATATGCATTTTCATTATTCAGATTTATTTGTTGAAATGTGTTGTTGACAGGGTTTGCTCCTCATTTGTGATTAACTTGTTAAACAAATTTGTTACAAACTACTTTTAAAATAAGTTGTTCTGCTTCATCTCAAGAAGCACATTTTCTGACTCTTCCTTAAATTTTTGAGTGCTATAGTTAAGGTCAGGATCTCCATAGAGACTCTTTAGCAAAAAAACATGAAATAATTCACAGAATTAACCTTAAACACATTTTTTGAATTTTATTGTTATTAACACACCTGTTTGCTAAAATGTCTTTTAAAAAAATCCCATATGTCATTGTGTAGTCATGGTAAGTTTGCATAAAAATTCTGAAAGCCATTTTATGGAGAAATTTTGCAATGAACACTCCAAAACCACTCATAAATAACAAGAGAAGAAGCAATAGTTCGTTGACAATTTCAGTTGCATGGGATGATATTCTAAGTGTCAAGTTGTTGTTGAGGAAGAAGGAAGTGTAAATGTGCTACACTGGGAACTTTTCTCTGGGCTTTTATGACTAGAAGAAGAGACCCAGAAAGTTCTCTGTTAAATCTGAAAATGAAAATCGTCACAGATTAATCAGACTACTAGCTGCTTTATGAAAAATGACTTGATTTTCATTTTCAACTTTTAGGAATTAGAACATGAAGTGTATAGTTATCCTTTTAGAATAAATCAATAAAATTAATTTGTGGTTCCAGTGTTGATATGAAATACCAAGGATTTCATCCTTGTTTCCCTCTATGACACTGTAGCTATAAATAATTCAGTCTATCTTTTTCCATCTTATGCTATATCAGAATGTATTTTGCTTCATATTAGAATAATATGTATTATTTATTGTAAAATTTAAAGACTAATAGTTTTTCAGTGCAATAATAAAAGATAGGTGATAGAATCAGGAATAATCTACGTTGAGATGGAAACCTAATTCAACTCACCCCACACAACAGGGCCTGATTTTTGAGTATATTCAAGGATGTAGTTTATATCACCTCTCTGTGTACCTGTTCTGGTGCTCTACCACTCTTGCTATGAAGACCTTTTTCCTCTTACTCTTCCACTTGTGGGGCAATTTGTGTCTGTTGCCTCTTGCCCTTTTGCTGTGCACTTTCCAAATGCCTGGCTTTACATTCTTTGCACTCTTGCTCTAGTTTCTTCCTTACTCTACTCTTCCAGAGTGAACAAACCCAGTTCTCTCACTCATCCTTGTATGCCATGCACTCCAAATCCATGAGCTGTGAACTACCACTGGACTCACTCCAATATGTTCATGTCTCTCTTAAACTGGGAAGTCAGAACCGGACCCAGCACTCCAGACTTTTTTTCACCAGGGTTGAGAAATGTCACCTCCCTCAATCCCTCAAAAGCTACACTTTTGACAGCACAGGCCAGCCCAGGATGTGGTTTGCTTTCTTTGCTACCAGGGCACACTCCTGACTCATATTCAGCTTGCTATCCACTGGAACACACAAGCCTTTTTCTGCAAAGCTACTTTACAGCCAGTCATCCACCAACCTCTACCAGTTCTTGGATTAGTCCTCTGAGGTGCAGAGCTTGACATTTCTCATAGTTGATCTTGATAGGTTTCCTACAAATACATTTCTCCAGACTGCCAAGGTCCTTCTGAACAGAAAACCTGTTGTTGGTTTGGTATCAGTCACACTCTTCCAGTTTGATATTATCCATAAACTTCTCAGGATGCATTGCATCTCATCATTCAGGCCATTAATAAAAACAAAAACCACTGTTGGCTTCAGTGTAATTTCCCCTCCTGAGTATTACAGGAAATTGGCCACTACTTGGCCATTGTACCACTGATTACATAATCAAAGTCATATTTCACCAGTTCGATAATAGGCCCTTTGGGAATCTACTGGAAGCCTTGCTACATTTAAGGTAAATGACCTCAGCTGTGGTCCTCTTGTTCAAAAAGCCAATAATTTCTTTGCAGGAAACAATGACATCATGGTGTTTTCAGCCCCAGCCTTCCTGTGTCTTTTGCCATTTAGCCCCATTAAACAGTGGTCCCATACCTTCTGTAGTTTTAATTCTGTTGGTGACGTATAGAAGCCCCTGTTGCTGTCCTTCACATTCCTTGCTAATTTCAGCTCCAGCTCAGTTGTGACTTTCCTAAATCCTCTCCTGTAAATTAAAGCAATATCTCTACATTCCTGCTAGGAGTCCTGTCCTTGCTCTGTGCTCCTGAATACTTGTTTTTTTGAGTTCAGTCATAAGTCCCTTGTTCACCCATGCTGGCATCTGACCACTCTTCCTTAGATTTCTGCATATTGGAGTGGTCCATTCTTGTGGTTTGAGGAAGTTCTTGATCATCAGGTGTTCTGTGCTACTTTGTCCTTCAGAGCTACCTCCCATGGGATTATGCCAGCCAATTACCTCAACCTAACATATTCTGTTCTGACACCAGCAATGTTGTTCAGTGATGATCATCAGAGCTTTTTAAGAGAGTTTTCGTTTAGTTTTACAGTGTATTTTAAGAGTTTGACCCAGCCCAGTTGTACTTGATCCCAACCCAGTGGTCTGAGCCAAAGACAAATCATCATTCCATCTGGCAGAAACACTAAAATCTCTGGCCCTGAAGATATTAGGATACCTACATTGATTTAAATGAAAATTAGAATATTTCTACACAGATATCTGGATAGAGTCCTAAAATGCCTTGCATTTAGACAGTGTATTATGCTAATGAACACTTGACTCAAAGATGAATTTCAGCAAAACTTCAAGCCCAAGGAAATGAACCAAATTCACAGACGTGTATTGGTTTGGCCAGGCTTTTCTTGCCAAGGCCAAGCTGCCCCCTCCTCCCCTCCCACTCGTTCAAGCGAGGGAAAAAAACCTGAACCACCAAAAATCCGAAAGAAGCCCAGATGAAACTATATTATATCACAAATGTATATATTTATATATATATATATATCCAGATGCAGTCTGGAGAAGTGGAAACAGGAAATACTGAAAAATCTTTCTTCACTTACAGCTGGCAAGTGTTATCTACAAGATGAGTGATAGGAGAATCTCAAACTGCCTGTCAGTTTCTTTTTGACTGAACAAAGTCATTCCTGGTAGATATCTATGGAAAGCTAAACAAATTAATTTAGGTCATTGGTACATTTGGATGATTACAGAACTTCAAAGACTGTCCTGGTTTTGTATTGTCCCTCTGTCTGTTTACACCAAGACGCCCCTTTTATACAATAATGTTTGGACCTTCACAAAAGGGTGGAACAATCTCATGTTATATCTGGGGTTTTGGTGACTGTGGTCATACACAGAAAGCATGTTCTCTTTTATCTTCATTTGTATTATTACGGGTATGAAAGTTAATATGCAAATAGGGCTTAATAAGGGTCTCTGTTACTTTCAGTCAGAATTTATAGCTTACACAAGAAGTAAGATAAACACTTTGGTCCTGCTCCACATACTGAGGTGGCAGTAGAGGCTGTCAGAGTTTGCCAGAGTGTCTTTTCATGCATCCTTAACTCCTTAAAGAATCAAATTTACAGTAGGACTTGTCTTTCAGGGTGAAGGTGGAGTGAGACCAGTGGCTGGTACAGAAGCCCAGATGCTCTTCTGTGCCTCACTGGAACAACATCAGGCTGTGAGGCCTCTGCCTCACCCCAAGCATCCTCCAGTTGTTAGCCCTTGCTTGAGCCGGGTACAAGATAAGGATGGGGGTCCAGCTTGTGCTTTTCTCAACAAGCCTAGTCAATTCTTTACTGACTCAAGGTACCTTTGCAGCAAGTCTGAAAATCTGCCACATCTTTTCATTGAAATTAATATTGTTATTCACTATGAGAGTGATGAAGCACCGGAACAGTTTGCCCTGAGGTGCTGTGGATGCCCCATCACTAGAAGTGTTCAAGGTCAGGTTGGATGGGGCCCTGAGCAACCTGGTCTAGGGAAAGGTGGCAGGGGGCTGGAGCTAGATGATCTTTAAAGTTCCTTTCAACCCAAACCATTCAATGATTCTGTGATTATTAGTATATTTTATTTTATTTCAGTTACTAAAGTGTTCTTATTCTTTTTTCTGATTCTCATTCTCATCCCACTGGGGGCAGGGAGGGAGGAGTGGGTGAGCAGCTGCATGGCACTTAATTGCCAGCTGAAGCTAAGCCACAACAAAGACCTAAGATGAAAAAGGCTAGCAAGGATGTTATTCCCCTTCCCAAAATCTACCTTCCTAGGACAGAAAGAAAAGCGGGCTTATGTATTTTTCTATTCTTAATCCAAATCCACTGAATGCTGCCAGAAAAGAAGATTCAAGAAACCTTTGTGTCTTGGTTCTTTGGAAAGGCAGGTGACTGCTTTACTTGTGCTGTGTTAATAAACTGCCCTGGTCTGCAAAGCCACAGTAAAGATAAAACTGGAGGGTCACTAAAGTATTGAGAAATAACCTGGCTATCTGTATGGCCACCTGAAGGGGCTCCACCATTTCAAGTTTGGAAACCAAGAGGTATGTGAAGAGAATGTGAAGATGGTGATGAAGTTTATGTTTACTGTGTGAACAATGTGAAATTTATGATGCCTTTACTACTGTTTATAGTTTAATTTACATAGTTTGTGAGCAAAAAACATTTTAAGTAGATAAACTCTCCTCGATGAACAATCTGATCAAGTGAAATTCTGACACACGTGTGAATCAGCACTGACCTATACTTCAGCCCAGATCTTTTTCCTTGATGCCTTTTTCCTTGATCTTTTATAACCTTTCTGGGTAGAATAAGAAATATTTTCATTAGATAATAGTAGTTTTCATTCTTTCTCCTGTCAGGAACTTCAAACTATCACTAAGGATATATATTTACCCTTTATTACTTTAGTCATGCTAACTTTACAATTCCCCATGACATTTGTTCTGTGCACTTTCATGTATTCTTGAGTTATATAATGTACTTTTACTTGTTCAGAATAAAAGTATAAAGTTTAAGATATCCAGATTTCTGCTGGGTCCTTATTAAGAATGAGAACTCAAATTGTAAGACTTTTTTTTGCTCAGCTGTCAACATCTAATGAAAATGCATCAGAGAAGCTAAATCTTTTATTGTCTAATTTTATTGTGTATTGTTAATCTACCTTTCTTTCTGAATTGATGGCTTTGTATGTGCCCTTCTGATCCATGCTGTTGCAAAAGGCACTACAGCGTAAATATGATACCTCAATTTAATAGTACATATAACTTATATAGCTTTAGACTAATCTTTGCCTCAAAAAAAATAAAGCAAACAACCCACAATTACTTTAAGATTATTTTTCATATTTGAACTCATTAATTCAGAAGAAGTCTGGAAGATAACATTGTATGACATAAGTTAACGTTGTATAATGTAGTCTGAAGTACTTATATGTAAGAATTTTCTTACTCTATTCAGAAGTGTCCTTAAAGTCTACATGTTTGTAAAACAAGTAAGTCAGAAGGGTGCTCAGAAGGCTATTAACTTTTTCTTGGGAATGTTAAGATCTTCTTTGGAACTGTTCAAAACAATTTCTGTGTCTAGAAGATAAGGAAGATGTAAATCAAGATAGTGTTGGAAGTTATTATTCTAACTCATACTAATAATCTAGAACTGGTTAATTCCCAAACTACCAAATGATAATCACAGCAAGCAGAACACATCATTAAAATGGGAGCTGTTAGTAAGGTAGGTGTGATTTTGTGCCTGATTTCATTTATTTATGTACTTTGTTAATGAATCATAATTAATTTAGTCAGATGGATAAATATGTTGTTAAATTCTCCAATGAACTACATAGAGTTATATAGACAACAAATGACACCTTGTCATTATGTTGACATTGAAGACTGAAAATAATTACTTCCACTGACATTATAGTATAGTGCAGTATACACACAGGCATATTGAAAAGGGATTTTAAAAGTGCTTGAAAGCCCAGGTCATTAGTTTGTAAAGAATACTGTAAAACCTCATTTCTGCAGCAGGAAAGACCATTGTAGGCTCCCAAAAGTTGAATATCTAAAACCCTACATTTACAAAGTAAGTAAATACTTAAAATATTTACTACCTGTTTCATGTTCATTATCATGCATCTAATATTTGTCACCTTAGTGGTCGTGCCCTCACATCAGCAGTGTGCAGAAAAGACACGGCTGTATCTCATGGGCAGCAGGGGAACCTCAGGCTCTACAGCCCACCACGGCTGCCGGGCCTCGGCAGTGACTCACCCTCTGCGGCTGAAAAGCCGCTTTCAGCTGAGTGAGGCTGTTTTGTGTCAGCTCAGTTGTCTCCTCACTCTCATGCTGTGATACTCTGTCTGTAGTGTGAAGGTGAGTAACCTGAGAGGATGCACATTTCTGACAGAGGAGGGAGTGCATATCAACATTGTAAAGTGCACAAAATGAATGCATCTCTCTTTGGCTCTATTATGCAACCTTATTTTAAATGTGAGAAACTACACAATTGCTTTTCCTTTCCTTTTGCTGTTGCCTTTCAGATTTTGTGTGCTCTTTTCTATAGCAGCTTCCCAAGGTTAATTCCTCAATTACAAAAGAGAATTAAGAGAAAAATTGTAAAATGGTCTTCTCACAGATACTGTCTGATCTTTTTCCCTGTTTACTGAAATTCCTCACCTCTGTTCCCTGAGGTTTTTTGTTTTTTTTTTTCAGAGTTGTAAACACTGGGCAGAGAAGGGAAATGTTATTTTATGTATTTTCACAGGTTTCACAGAATATTCTGAGTTGTAATATGATGACAATGAGGGAATGAAAACCAGGCATTTCTCCCACTACTAAGACAGTTAAAAACCTGGACTTTTTACAGTGTTGTCAGACCAAAGAAAGAACAACTATGCTGCTGATGTAGAATGATTAATGGAATGGAAAGGACTCTTACAGGTGTATTAGAGGACAGGCACCCATGGATTGAAAAGGCAGTTTGGAGGCTGAATGCTTCCCAGATTCTCCTTTCACATAAACATATCAGACATATCACACCTGGTAATGTTTACACAAACTTAAAGTTCATTTTCTTTCAGAAACCCATCAAATTGATAATTAACAAGTTGATGCATGGGGGATTTTTATTTAATTTTATTTTATTACTCTTACTGGCACGGCTTAGCTCAGGTTTTCCTCAGGACAGTTCTAGCATGGTGGATGTTGAGCATTTTGGACACACAGGTAGGTCTTCAAACAAGTGAGGACCTTGCTGTCATTGCATGTATGTCTAAATTCAGTGGTTTGACAACCTGACTCCCTGTAAATGACCATGTGAACAAGATATATGTAATTCTTCAGTTAATATGAGTCCAGTTTTGGAAAGTGGATCAAATTTCTACTTCCCTAAAATAATACTTTTTCTCGTAACCTTATTATTTTTCCTAAGGCTGATAGGTTGTTTGTTTTCTTTCCAAGTAGATATGGAGAAAAACCAAACAGTACAGTCAAAAAAAGCTTTGGTTTATTGTTTTAAAGATTTCCTTCTCTGGTGAAAAAATTAGACTGTAGGTGTCTATAGAGACTGCTGAGATGACAGACCTCTGATCTGCAGGTCCCGAGGAAAATTTGATGAAGTACCTGTGGGAGAAAATGATGCACTAAAGTTTTAAAATCTGCCTTTTCTGCAATTCAGGTTTCATTTGTCTGTTGATTTTATATGTGCTTTCTGTGTTCCTCATTAGTGAAAATAACACACAAAAGGTTTCTAATGAAAAATAATCTGACACATTTCAGAGGTATTTGTATTACTTACTATGTTGGGATGCACTGACGCAGGCAGGAAAGCAATGATTATGATCAGTTCTGATTTCCTCCAGCCTCACTGTGCCCTGTGCACACTTCTTACAGCTCTGTTTTAATAAGCTTCTTTGTTAAGAATTTGAGAGAGCAGACCTAGATTCTCTTGTGCATTACAACCAAGGTTAGTAAATGTGGGAAAAGAGTATCTAAATAAAACTGCTTATTTATTTGTTTGTTTATTTAATATTTATTTATTTATTTTTTCATGCATGACAACGTTTTTCCTCTTTGAATTATTTATTTCCCTGTCTCAAATTCTATGAATTGGAAAATGACTTATAAATTTACGATAGTCACAGAGGCAATACTGAAAATCTTTGTAACACATCTAACTCTTCCCTGACATTATTACTCATCAATATAAATTAGTCATCAGACATGAGAAAACAGAATGCTCTTCTGGGAAAATCTTAAAAAGGCTAAAGCATTGTTTAAAAATTAAATTTAAGAACATCTGGTTCAAATGAAACACAGAAACTTCCTCTTACAAGCTGCATACTGGTGAACAGCAAGTGCCTCTCAGCCACCTTTTTTCTCTGACTTCTCTTCAGCCAGTTTTCCCCAGCTGCTCAGGCTGCTGGGAGCATCCCTCTTACAAAGAAAGGCTGAAGAAGTTGGGCTTGTTCAGCCTCAAGAAGAGATGACTGAGAGAGGCCTTCATCAATGTCTGTAAGTATCTGAGGGAGAGTTGTCAAGCAGATGGAGCCAGGCTCTTGGTGGTGCTGAGTGCTAGGACAAGGCAACAGGCAGAAACCAAGGCACGGGAAATTCCACCTGAATATTAGGAAGAACTTCTTTACTGTATAGGTGACTGCGCACTGGAACAGATTGCCCAGAGAGGGTGTGGAGTCTCCCTCACTGGAGATATTCAAGAAAAGTTAGGACACAATCCAGTGCCATGTGCTCTGGGATGACCCTGCTTGAGCAGGAAGATTGGACCAGATTACTCACTGTGGTCCCTTCCAACCTGACACATTCTGCGATTCTGTGAAGACATAGCAGGTTTCACAAAGGAACTGACTTTTTCCAGTTCTGCATTCACACTGGCTTAGCAAGACAGCCTTCATCAGTTCACAAAAAACAACCTGCCTACACACTCAGGGTGCCCAGTTTCAGCTACTGCATGTTGTATAATTCTACTAGTTTGTATTAGTGAGGTTGGAGCTGGTGTTGGCAAGTTGGCCACACTGCACATCACAGATTCCCTCACCTTTTCACTTGCTCTTATTTTCTTTTTCTGCTTCTTTAGCTTTTCTGTTTTTCACCTCTCCTCCTTCCTTCTGTACAGTCTCAATTCTGCAACTCTATTACACTACTAGATGTCTTGGCTATCAGTATGGGAAACCCATGGTTTTTTCCCCCTTTTTTTTTTTTTTTTTTTTTTTTTTTTTTTTTTTTTTGTTGGCACAGCTAAATTGTTAGTTTTCAAAAGCAACCCAGAAATTAAAATCAAGCAAATGTTATCCTTCTCCTGGGTCACAAAGATGTGCAATATATCACAGTGCTATTGTAGCTTAAGTACCATTATAATACTGCCTTAACTGCTTTTCTGATGGAGCCCTGTGCTTCCTTTCACCGTATGCAGCTTCATTTACTTTCTGAGCTTCCTGTCCTTTGATTGCTTTTCCACTGCAAATGCAGTTAAGAATTAGTGGAATGTTATTACTTGCTGTGATTTACTAATTTTAGTGTGAGTTTTGGTAAGAACCATCTGTAATGAATGGAAAAGGATGAGAGAACTGAGAGTCAAAACTCTTGAGTTCACTCATGTTGCTCTTTCTGTATGATCTTTGTCATCTCTCCCTCTAACATTGCATAAAAGAGGAAATGCAGTGAGGGTTGCAGAAATTAGCTGTTATAAAATTGATAAATTGTGGGGTTTCTTAGTAGCAATATGTAGTTAATAAATTAAATGAAAAAAGAGGAAAAACATTAGGAACAAAAAAATACAACAGGTAAATCACTTTGTGATTCACGTAAAATAGAGCAAACTTCCCAGCATTTTGCTCCATGAAAGGGAGCTTCCCAATTTATGAGGGACTACTGTAAGACAGTGCTTACCTCAACAGACTTTCATGGTAAAGACACAAAACAATCCCTGAGCTGTCTCTGGTGTCAGACAGCATTACCCCTACAGCTGGAGTATTATCCTGGGGAACTAATAGCCTCAGAGTGTCCTACTGCCCTGATTTAAAAATTCTTAATATAAAATTGTTCACTGATAGCCATTTTCTCTGAAGTCATTATGAATGCAAATAAGGTGTTTGTCTACAACACATAAAATGGACAAGTCCTCCCCCCAGGTAAGAAAGCAACATCCCCCCAGTTCATCTGCTTAGCCCTAAATTCATTCAAAATGACCCTGTCTCACTGTCTTGATGCAGAAGTCTCCTAACACTGCCTATAGTGCTGTGCTGGCCTTCCTTAATATGTGTGCCATAAATTGTGTCTCAATGGGACTCCTCTTGCTGCCAGAAGGGGTTTGTTTCTGTAGGTAACTTTTGGAGGCTCGATATGCACCTTGCAGCATGAAAGGCCTTCATCCACTGAGCTGTGCATTCTTTGTTACTTTGCAGATTGCCTGAATAACTGATGCAAATGCTTAAAAAGACTGAAACCCTGGCAACTGCTTAATGCTGAACATGAAGCTATCAAATGTTTTCAGGTTAATGCAAGCTTAGGGTGACTGACAGGTGTCCACTTTTCTTTCAGGGATACCATAAAATAAATAGCAGAGAGTTATCTGTAAGGAAAATACCAACCTAAATGTTCGAATTTATTCAAATGTCTTCTATTTTATTTACAGTTTTTTTATCTTAAGCTGACTCTAATAGACTCATAATCAGACCTAAATTCCTCTTCCTATAGTCACACATTGTTCTTAGACAGACATTTAACTAAACTTTATTCAATGTTTCTAAGTGAGAAAGCATTTACACTGTAGTATAAAAGGAATGGATTTAAAAAAATTACTCAAAAATCTGTTAAATCTTATAACTTCTTAGAGAATGGAGGAGATATTGCCAGTTATTTAGAGTGAAACAGTTGAAAAAATGTCTAAATAACTGTGGATAAAGACTCTAAAAGCAACATTAACTCTGAGCTCCATCTCCTGCAGAAGATAAAAAAATAAGATCCTGGCTGATGAAAGGGGGAATTTAGTGTGCATGTTTTTTCCAGGAGGTGTTTGTAAAATCAAAATGAAGAAGTAGTTTTAAGATATGGAAAAAATGAAATTATTTTTTGAGGAAATCTTATATCAAAAAACACTCCTCTGATTTACATTTTGCAGACAGCTTTTTAGAACCTTTACTCTCTTAAGCACAAATTTAAATGAATGTTCTAGCTACCTAGATTAACCACACAGTGGTAAAAAACATTTTCAACCAAAGTGAGTAAAAAATCTAAGAAACCCATTACTAAGTCTATAATGGACAGAATAATTCCCCCTATAACATTTTTGAGAAAATCAGCTCAGCTAAATGCAAGCCAGATCTAATGTATGGGTGCATTTAATAATATAGACATTTTAAATTAGAATTTCTTCAAGATGAATTTACAAGGAAAGCAGTACAGGCATAGGTGCTTTTTCTTTATTTTCTTATGAAAGAGTTTATAAATAACTATTATAAGGGTATATATAACTATTAAGAATGGAAACTATGGTTGTATGAAAAATGTTTGGAGATACGGTAATCACACACGGTGAGAAAAGCTGTGTCCACAGGAACATATTTACAGTACTAGGTTGGATCCATAGTGATAAAATGCAGAGTTTCACTCAGTTGTCAGGTGTGTGATTGCAGAACTTTTGCATCACAATTTATTCTGGTTTTCACACTGTACTGAATTATGAAGAACATTGCTTTGTACTTGTGATGAAGAGTTGACCTACTTTTTTAAGCCTGCTCTGCGTTATAGTCACATATATTGAAAGAATTCAACTGTAACCTTTTATAATTAAGAACAATGCCCATGCATGAGATCTGAACTGCTTACAGGACTTAAAAATCAATTAATTTCTCACTAGTTGTACTGTACTGATTAAACTATTCAACAAAATACAAAATAAACTTCTGAACTGAGCTTTGTGAAATAAACCCAACCTGAGCTAATAGTTTTAACTCCTTTCTGTCTCTGATTTATTTGCATTTGATCCTATAACCCAAGTTAGAAATGGAAAAAAAGTTTTTTTACTCTTACCTGATGGTGTAATCAAGATAACAAAATATCTGCAGTATTGTAAAGCTGGCTAGCAACATAAACCTAAGTATATTATACTGTTTAAAATTTATTTATGTATATGTAAATAAAATACATCACAAGAGTGCTGAATTTATGATCTGAAAAAGAATCAAACTTGTAAGGAAGTATAATTGAACATAGTCACTTCCAGGAGCTTACCAAACTTGCACTTGAAACTATTTAGATTTGCTGCCTCTTGAGGTTTTTCCACGAGGGTGGAAAGAGATGTTTCTGTGGTCACATGTGGGACACTAAGGAGCTCTTACACAGAGGTGCACACTTTCACTTCTGTTAGCAGCTCTGTGCTGAAGAACCTCACTGCTCTAGAGACAGAAAAGCATGTAGTTTCCAGGCTAAGTGTATGAATTGTCTTTATACACTCATTTTGTTTGTAAGTCAAAATAACACTTTTTCTTAGTTCATATCCTGATCTTTCCTTTGTTAATATTAACTTTCAGTTTCATGTCACCAGGAAATATCCAAGGCATATTCCTGTGTGTTACTGAAAGGTTATGAACAAAACAGTAAGCAGGAATGGTTCTATTAGTGCTTCTGAAAAACTTATGGGTCCTTTTTCAGCAGGACATTTTGTCTCTCACTTATGTTGGATTCCTCATTTTTGTCACTCCCTTACCCAGCATACATTTCCTTTAGGAACTTCCATCATTCAGATATTTTTCAAGAGCTTTCACAAAACATATCATCAAATGCTTCACTGAAAATCCTTACAGACCTTCTTTATCACATTTCCTTTGCTTAGAAAGATAATTTTTCTCATAACCATACCTTTTCTTTTCCAAGCACATGTGTGCAATGCAATGGCAGTTACATGACTTCAGAATAGCACTGGTTCAGAAACATCACTTCTTTGCAGATTAGACAGTAGAAGAATAAAAAAAGAAAATAATTCAGTTTTAATGTAATTATGAAAAAAATTAGGACTGTGTACAGCACATCTTGTATGAGTTTATGAACTTTCAAAACTTTTGAGTGCCTACACAGAATGCATAATGGTAACATTCAATTCAGAGTATACTTCCAAATATGAACTGTGAACTGTGTCTTCATTAGCCCTGGTAATACTGCTTATATTATTTGATCAAGGTTGAATGGGGGCTTATTTTTGCATGTTTTTCTGACAGCATAGTGAGGGAATGGGTTTATAAAACAGCTTGAGTGTCCATGTTAATTTTGACCATAAGAGCTATTCCATTCAAGTCATTGGCTCTGGGGTAGTTCTGTAGTGGTTGCCACATGCCATTACATTTTGCACTTTTTGCATTTATGTGCTGAAATGATCCAGTACATTATTAGGCAGTATTGAACTAAACATTTCTGAATTTGCACTGAGACCTTACTCTTTGTAGGCAGGCAGATATATAGTTCAGTGGTCTACTTTTGGTCTTAAAGAAATGACCATACCAAAGTTCTTTGCTGGCGCAGGACCTTAATGTGTCATAGTTCCAGAAGGATTAATGACACTTGTTCAAATAATGAAAACCTCCCTATAATGCATATTCTCCCTTTCTTGCAATTGGAAAACTTAATATTTGATATGCAGTTTCAACATTGTGATTTCATACTTTTTTTGTTTTCTATTAATTTTATATTTGTTTTATATTTATTTGGTTTTTGGTTTATATTAAAACTTGTTTTTTTGGAGTCTGAGTTTGGAATGTCCTACAGTTATTTTGAAAAGCTCAAGAAATCATATCTAATGAAGGTATTTAAGAGTTATTTTATGGAGTTACTTAGGATTTTCACCCCTATGGTCTGGCATTCAGAGGTGGAACATAGTGCAATCAAATGGAAGATAAGAGTGTTATCATATTAGATATAGCATCACTCTTGATGTCCCCATCTTGTTCCAGTTATACATAAAGCACATATTTAAATGTGGAATAGAGGTGACAAAAATTATTACTTTTCCTCCCCTAAAAGCCAACTATCCAGTCATGGGCTAAGAGTTTAAATGTCCAGAAATCTTTCATACTGCATGACATTTACATGTTCTGTGTATCTACCTCCTTAATTTTTTTTACTGCTTTAAGGTGGATTATATTTATATATACCCAAGTATATATACTTAAAACAAAATAAATATTCATATGCAGAGGATAATATTCTTACATCTTTGAAATTGTTACTAGTACGCTTTTACTTAAATGTTGTCATAGTCTCACATTTTGTTTATGTTGTTACATCATGAAACCAGTCACTTCACTAAATTATTAAAATGTTCTGTCACTGCAAAATGACTGTTTCAGACAGACACTTTGTGGAAAGGCTCAAATTTGTAAGCATTTAGTGAAATGACTGGAATAACAAGTACTTTGTCACTGACTTGGACTGCTCCACTCAGTCGTTGCATGAAATGCCTTCATGTTTTGAGCAGTTCACAAAATCATTCTCATTAGTGAAATCTAGCATATTACAAAGTGTAGGATGTAGGATGTCCTGCTGCAGTACTGCTACAGAAAGTAAAATCTTCTATCAAAATGGTACTCTCAGAAGCATTTTACAGTCTGATTTACAAGCTAATTTAACTTGATACTCCTTCTCTCCTGTTCATTTGCAACTCGTTTCAAATTAGGTTCAGGGCTGTGTCTGCAGCTTTGTGCTTTGTAGGAGAAAGGTCACTGACACTAGAGGGTGGAAGTTGGGGTTTTGTTCTCCTGGAAGGGAGATTCATTACATCCACTGTTACTTATTAAAAAGCAAGCACAGGTTCATTAGATCATTGATGGACTTGATATATTGGGAAAAGGCAATAAACTATTCTTAGCACAGTACATTTCGGTATAAAATGAAAGCTCATTCCGTTAATGGCCTTGGATTGTTAGGTGAAAATAAAGTCCCCTTTTAATTGGATGCTGCATTTTTGGCATCTCACTAAAAACATTTTAAAAGCATTGCAAGGTGGGGGTTTTTTTTTGTTTGTTTGGTTTTTTTTAAATTTACATTTCTTTATAATATCCCACACCAATATTTATACATACTCTATAGCTCTTTCACATTTCTGTTGCTTTGCAAGATCTATCCAATTACACTGAATGAGCTTATGCAAAGAAGAGAGGGTATCTCTGATAGTGAATGCTTGGTTTGTTGTATGAAGTGAAAACCCTTGGTATAAATATCAGTTCTTTGAAAATAGAACCCAACTATTTCCTAGTGGTTTTTAGAAACACAGGGATTTTCCAAACAGTAAATCAAACAAGAAGTTTACTTTTCATTAAGAGTAATGCATACTAGGTGGAGTGGCCATGTGTTGTACCTATGTGCTACTTGGCACTACCTGGAACTGTTACTTTAGAATGAGTAAATAAATACATGTATATTATATACTACAATATATACACACATATATATATATATATATTCTAGTGATTGAACAACTGCTGAAAAAGTCTTAGGAAGCGACAGTAAAAATGTTGCTTTTTATGGTAGTTTGTAAACAAGTAGAATGTTCTTTTCTGGTGTGTTTATAACTGAGTGAATCGTACACTGCTAATGTTTAAAACATGCTTCCAGTATCTACTCAGAATTCAGAATTGTAATACAAAGTGACCATAAAATTCCTCCCCAAACTCTAGCTAATAAGTTAGTTTTCTTATTTCATTATGCCTACTCTAATAATATAATAAAATCACCATTATAAACATATTTTTGACTCCAGGGAAGTATGCTTAGAGAAACTGCTTGACACTTGAAGCAGGAATTTTGAATGCCAAATCTTGCAGGATATATATTTGCTTCTTTGTTTATTTCTTGCATACTCAAATGTAGAACATACAGATAAGATAAATGAGGTCCCATAGCCATGTGGAGAGCTTCAAAAAGGGAAAAGGAAATAGATATTTCTGAGTTTTTATAAGTTTTCTTTTATACAATATCTCTTAGTCTCTTTGTAAACAAAAGTGCTTCAGTAGACAACATGACTCTTTTTCATAGTTTCATCTTTAAAAATCACTTTCAGAAACCCATTTTGAAAGAAAGAGAGCTGTTTTCCATATCTAATAGGGAAGAAATCACAGAAGATCTGCACACAATCCTATTTTACTAGCACTCTAGTTTTTCTCATTTTGTTTGAAATTCCTTAAGGTTTGATGCTAGTCCTGGAATGAATTCCAGTACTGCATACATGTCACTTCATTTTGAAGGTTAGATATGTCTTGCAGGTGTTATTTGGTTTAATTAAATGTGTAAAGAAAATCTTGTCTCTCATTTAATGCAATTGGATGAATTGGTCTCTGACATCCATTTTCCCTTGATTACTTTAGCTAGACAATTTACTCTAAATTGGCCAATCTTCACAATGAAAGAGAAATCACAATGGAAATGAAACAAATAGGCAAAACTTCAGAGTTTCTATAGAAAAGTACCATGCAGCACAGAAGGTTAATAGGGATTTGGTTTGTTTTCAATTAATGTTGTAAAGATTGAAAACAGGTCAGAACTTTTCTGAAAGCATGCTCTATCTTTTCTGATGGGATTCATGTCAGTAAATAAAAGACCTGTAGCAAAGATACCACAAACTGATATCGAGAAAACATGCTTACTTATCCCTTCAAAACCACCAAGAATCTCAAGTAAAGGTAAAGTTTTCTGTTGGCTATCATCTAGCTTAGATTTTTTTTGTGTTTTCCCTGTCAAATTTCTGTGATTGACTGCAATTTTAATGAAGTGACATCTAAAAATTTGTCTGATTTTCACAGTAATTCCTTATTAATATCCATTGCTCCAGCTGCATGCCTGAGGCATTGGATAAAATGTGTATGTCTTGCTGAAATGAGGAACTAGTCTACAGGTCATCTTTCTCCTTCAGCATCATCATTATTGCCAGGCTAGAGAAGAATTTCCTTATTGTTCTCTCACTCTGTTTCTGTGAATATTTACTCTTCCCTGAAAGGTGTCACTGCCTCCATCTCAGTAGCCAAGACTGCCCTGTGCCTCTTCAGTTTGATTCTATGATTGCTTCTATGATTCTGTAAACTCATTTAAAAGTAGAGATTCTTTCCTTATGTTAATTTTTCAGAATGAAAAAAAAACAGGCCCGTGGCTTGTAAATACCTGTATTGTGACAAAATAATGGCGGTATTTTATCCCTAGTGGAAATTTACTTATTAAAAGACATGTGCTGAGTTTCTGCTATTTCCTGAAGTAGATTTTCTATCAGAATACATCAGCATATACCTATAGAGGAATTTTAATAATCCAGTCTTGCTATGCAGCAACAGTTTTAACAAGGAGGGCATAAGTAGCACTCCAATTATTCCAGTTATCTCAGGTCCACATACCTGCCTTATTTCTTACTCCTTCCCAACCACAGTGGTGCAGAAAAGATAGGACTGAATAAAATACTAGTGGGAAAAATTCAGTTTCATTAAACTCTTTTTTAGAATTATGAGACGAAGTGAATGGAGTACAACTCAAATTTCATATTGTAGCCTAAATATTTTTATATTCATGGATACTAAATAATTTGGAGCAAATAACTCAAATATTTTCTCTTTTTTTTTGCTTTCAGCTCATAGTATATGCTATGTTTAAAATTGTCTCCAGATTTAGAGCTGTAGTAATGACTTTGGAAGATTTCTTCATCCTTGTCACTACTATAAGGCAATTTCACACTTTCCTGACTCTTTAAGGATGTAATACTGGGAAGTGTTAATTGACCAAATCATCAGTAAGAGGGAGAGAATAAGGGAACATGAAGTATAATTCTGTTTATGAGTTTGACTTGGAAACGTAGGAATGGTCATTACATGACAGATATTCAGAAGGAACAAAACTTAAGCTC
This sequence comes from Platyrinchus mystaceus, assembly GCA_035041135.1. Lineage (NCBI taxonomy): Eukaryota > Metazoa > Chordata > Aves > Passeriformes > Tyrannidae > Platyrinchus > Platyrinchus mystaceus. The sequence continues at coordinate 105,014,081 of JAWWLV010000001.1, forward strand.
TTTTCCATTTCAATAAATCCCTTCAAATTCTCAAATGGACTGCCTAGATTAAGCAATAAATATACCAGCTTTCTGTTGAATATACACATACACCAGGGAAGCTGGTTGGGCCAGACACTGACCTAAATTCAGCAGGCATCTTTCTTCTCTCATCCAGATGCTTAGTTAAGAAAAGTCAGGCATGATTATGAATACAGAATAGAAGGTATTTGCAGATGTTAGAAAACCGCTACAGTTATTCTGCCTGTAAAAATCCCAGACCTTTTCCTGGATTTGCCAAACATTTGCTTCCATCTTCGTTCCTGATGCTGGCAGATGTCTGAAGATACCCTTCCCCTTCACGGACAGATGAAGCGAATCCTTTCTAGTGAAGTCTGCATGGATCTCAGAGGTCAAAGGAATGGGACAGCAAAAGGGACCCTTTGTTTAAATAGAGAGCTTGGGGTTATTCCTGTTGAATCTGACAGGTCTCTTTCTCATGAGTAAATGTAAAAAAGAAAAATAGAAAAATAATGACTTTGCTTTCTGTTTAAAAACAAACATTAACCTTAATTTTTGTCCTTTTCACCATAATCTTCACCTTCCTCACTTGGTGAAGATAATAAAAATGAAGAGACCAGCAGTGATGTTAGCTTCTTCCTAGCAACAAGGTTGGAAATGAAAGTTATTCTTCAGTTCAGTATGTAGTATCAGAACTTTAGATATGTGAAGATGGGGAGAAAGAAAGCAAACCGAACAGCCAGACAAAATTAACACCCAATTGTTCTCTTAAACATCTATTTGAATACTTCTTTCTTCTGATTTTTGCTGATTAGTCAGGAGCTATGCAGTCAGCAAATATCTGGGTATGAGTGGTCTTAGTAATAACAGTGCTTACAGAAAACAAGTCCCTCTTATACTGTTTTATTAGTGATCCACTGTGCGTTTCTTTTAAAAAATGTTTAAAACATACCTAGGCTTTGGAGAAAAAAGACAAAGTGAAACAATTAATACCACAGAACTAAGCTTAACTAAAATTTACATTTTACCTTTGGCTCCTGAGCTCAATCACGGTGATTAGCATTCTTCTCTACCCTTCCTCCCTCAAGTGTAAAATCATATTTCAAAACTTTAAAATGTGTCTCCCATAACTTTAAATGACTGTTAATACTGCCTCTTCTTGTCATAATAAACCAAGCTTATACTCCAGTGGGGCCTACGTGGTAGTTTTGAATAGAACAGTAGAATTTTCATAGATTATTTTTAACTTTCGTTTCGACTCTCTGAGTTTCATTCTGACTGTCTTGATTGAATTGATGGGAAAATTAAAAGGAAAACTTGGCTGAAGCAATGGGTTTTAAGGTCACACTAGCCAGAGAAGCTGATAAAACCCTTTTACGGACCCTGTTAAAGGCATAAAGAATTGAGTCCAAGAAAGGTCTGATTCAGTTCAGGTTCATTGTAAGGAAAAAAGATGAGATCTGAAGTTAGGTATCATATATTAGGAATGACTTGGAAAGTTTTTAAAGTTTTTGATTTAGTTGGAGGTAGGGGAGCAGAGTTAAACTTAAAATCAGTTGCACCTCATTGTTTTCTTGCTGAATTGTTCTACTTACAAAAATGCAGTAGATCTAGTAAGATCTTTGACCCATTTTATGTCCACCAAAAGAGCGGCAGGTGCACAAGGTGAAAGAATGTAAAAAATGAGAGGAAGAAGAACAAAATATATACAGAAGGAAAAGAAACAATCAAAATAAACTGGATAATGAACACAAAAAGACAACACTGAGACAGAAATACATGTTTAGGTAGTACAGATTCTTCTACCTCTTTAGATTGCATGAAACTCTTTTCATGCATAAACAGTGGGGGAAGAAAACTAACCTGATCAGATTCAGAGTTTGTTACAAAAATGATAGTTTAAAGTGATAATCATTCTTTGTTCAATCTTTTACGTCAATTGCTTATTTTAAGGCATGAGGACCACTAATTTTACAGATAATGAAGGTATCTGATTTTTTTTTTTCATCTTGTCTATTTTGTCATTGTCAGCCTGTTGTGCTTCTCGCTGCATCATGGAGATACTTTTCATTACAAAACTGTTTAGAAAATATAAAGCCTTTCAGAGGGGAATAGCCCTGTGTTTTCTTCCTGGAGAATCTTGGAATAGTGCAGTCTTAAAATTGACTGTGTCTCTTTCCTTTTACTGTGATTTAAACATTCTAATAAATGCAATGAATGAAAAAAAAAAAGCTAGAAAAATAATCAGAAGAAGAAAAGAGGGAAACACTGCATCTGCTAGGGTCAAAACACTTAATTGATTCCGCCCTTCAGGGTTGGGTTAAGAAGTAAAATGCATCCATGTGTGTTTAGCCATTTAAAGCAGTCCATCTGAAGCTTCAGTATAATCAGGCAAATAAAATTTTTTATGGTTAATTATTCTGTTTTTATTGGCTTCTCTGGCTGGAGATTAGCAAGAGAAAAACAATTCTGAGTTGGTTTAATATAATTACTTGATGGAGCACGGTTTCAGGGTCTAAAGATCGGAAGATTAACACAACTAATTTTACTCTCATAATTAGTTTTGGGTTACAGTCTGTCTCTAATATAAAGAAATGAAGTAGTTTTCCTTCATATTCTTCATCAGCTTAATGTGAATTTGAGTAGCTTATTTTAAAAGGATGGCTATCAGATTCAACTGTACCTATGATCTTGCAAAGATGTTAATGCTTTTAACATCTCTTTAATTTATAGTTTATGTCTTCTGTTATGTCAACATGCCATCCCTCCCTTTCAAACAGGAGTAATATAGGGTTAACTAGTAATACGTAGAAGGATTTGTTTGATTAATAAATGAGTGCATGAAAATTCAACCTCACATAGGTAGGTTATATACCAACAGTGCATCAGTGCATAATTCATAATTGTCTTTGACAGCCCAATGAAAGTAAACATTTTAAATTGGCAGTAAGGAACATCCCTGTGTTTCTGGATAAAATAAAAGAAGAGTAAAAATAGACAACATATTTTAATGTTAGAATCCATAAAAAATGGATGATTTTTTTTCCAACAGAATATTTTAAATCTTGTATTAATACAGGCAGCTACCTAGTTTCCAAACACTTTTTGGGGAGCTATACAAGAGCTATACAACCATCAACAACAATATGATCTGCTGTCTGAGCACTGTACACAACAACCAGAAAAATAAGTCTGATGAATCACTGCATTTTAGTTTTTGTAAATGTCTTACAGCCTCACACGGAGCAGACTTAGTACTTCTATTTGCTCTAGGGCAATTACTTATGGTTGCTATTCCTAAAACCTTAATAACATAATAACACCAAATGGACAGAATAAAATAAAGCTCTACAGTCAATCAGGGGAGTGTGGATGAGTGACAGAGTGAGGAAGAGAAAATAATAGATGGCATTTTCTAGCTGACTAGGACAGGTCAGTAAGAAAATAATTGCTCTTAGGAGTTCTTTTAGCAGCAAGGACAGAGGAAATGTCATATATGAACTGTAAATACAAATTTGATAAGATTGGAAAAATTGAAAATATATCATTATGTAAAGTACTTTTCACTTATTCTGATAAAATAAAAAAACCCAGCTTGTGCTGTATAACCAGTAGAAGAGAGTTAGGCATTCAAGGATATGATTCATGCTGAGTTGATACAGACAACCAGAAAAGGTCAGATGAATCCTGACCTATAACTATGTGTTTCTTAATTTGTTAAATGACTTATTTTTTGCCAGACATACAAAGCTTTCCTCTTACATTGCCCATTGCTATCTTCTTTATCCATGGAAATCAATGTAATTTAATAGCTAGAAAAATGTCTGGGATCTTAGAGGGAAATGAAGAAGCCTTCATTAAGATTTTGAAAGATAGGACTCAAAAAATAATTTACAGAATCATTGATTCCCAGAATGGCTGAGAGAAGAAGGCACCTCTGGAGATCATGTAGTCCAACAGGTTTATGGACAGCATGTTTCCTGGGGACATGTTCAGTTGGATTTTGAATATTTCCAAGTATGTAGACTCTACAGTCTCCCTGTACAACCTGTGACAGTGTTTCTTCATGCTCACACTAAGTAAGTTTTTTCTTACTCTGACATGGAATTTCCTGTGTTTCAGTTTATGCCTTCAGCCTCTTGTCCTGTCACTGGGCACTACTGAGAAGTGTCTGGCCTCTGCCTTCCTTACTTCTCCCATCAGTGTTTTATGCACCTGAGCTTCTCTTCTCTGGAATGAGAAGTTCCAGCTCGTTCAGATTTTTCTCATATGACAGTAGCAGTTCCTTAATCATCTTCATGACCCTACACCGAGTGTCCTCTAGTGTGCCCATGTCCCTCTCATACTCAGGAGTCAAGAGCTGGACCCAGCATTCCAGATGTGTCTCACCAGTGCTGAGCAGAGGGGAGGCATTGCCCTAACTTGACCTGCTGGCAAAACTTTCCCTAATGCAGCCCGGAGTACCATTGCCCTTCTTTGCCACAAGGGCACTTTAGTGGCTGTTAGCAAACCAGGATCTTCAAGTCATTTTCTGTCAAACTTCTTTTCAGATAATTGTCCCCCAGGCTATACTGGTGTCTGTGTTTACTTCTTCAAGGGGGCAGGACTGACATTTCCCTTTTTCGAGCTTCATAAGGTTTGTGCCATTCTATTTTTGCTGCCTGTTGAGTTCCTCTATTCAGTTGCACACCCACCTAATGTATCAGTCTCTGTTACAGCCTCTGTTACTCTTCTCTGTTTTGTATTATCAATTTACCTCACTTTTGACTTAGCTAGACTCCACTTTATCAGCTTGTCTATGGGGATGATATGGGAGATAGTGTCAAAACTATTATTAAAATAAAGCATCCACTGCTCTCTCTTTATTCACCAATCATCTAAATGTAGAAGGCTATTGAGTTGTTCAAGCAAGATTTTCCCTTTGTAAGTCCATGCTGACTACCCCAAATCATGTTATTGTCCTTCACATATTTGGAAAGGCTTTACAGGAAGATTTTCTCCACCACTTTCTTAGGGACTGAGGTATGGTTGACCAGCCTGTGGTCCTCCAGGTCCTTCACCTATATTTTACAAATAGGAGTGTCATTTGTTTTTTTTTCAGTCCTCACAAACTGTGAGTCACCATGTCAGTCACCATGACATTTCAGAGGTGATCAAGAGTGATTGGGTAGTGACATTGGCCAGCTCCCTCCCCACTTGGGTGCCACAGGCTTGTGTCCGTCAACTCTCTTTAAATGTTCCCTAAGCTGATTGCATTCTACTGAGAAGTAGTCTTTACCTTTGGTCTCAGGATTGCTGAAAGCCAAAGGCAAAGAACATATTCAGTACCTCGGTCTTTTCTGTGTCTTTTGTCATCAAGTCTCCTGACCCATTCAACCGCAGGCTCACATTTTCCCTGGTATCCCTTCTGCTGCCAATGCTGGAGGCCTTGTCAATTCAAATCCACATAAGCTTGTCCTTTCTAACTGTGTCCCTGAACCCTCACACTGTGACTCTCTGCTCTTTCTGGGTCACCTGTCCCAGATTTTGCCTTTTGCACGTTTTGCCTTCATGTTTGTCAGGAGTTCTTTGTTCATCCATGCAGGGCTGCTGCCACTCTCCCTTGACTTCCTACACACCAGGATGGACCCTTCTAGGAAAGAGACACATTTCAGTGGCAATTTCATGATTCATCATACCTCCATTTTGGTGGCTCAAGCCTTAGACTTATTGAGCCTACTTTAATCATGACCTTAATTTTACTAGTGCATTGTTCCATCCCTAATTAGCTAAATAAAACTGCAATACTTTAGCTTGGTAATTAGCCTTCTTAAATGAATATTTGCTTGGTCATCTGTTTTAATAAAATTAATGAGGGATATGCAGATTTTGGTTGCTAAAATAAATTAAAATGCGGTTCAAAAGCTATGCTAGCATAGCTAGTCTCAAAAAATGTAATTTCTAAACAGCTCAGATCATCTTTCAAATGAATATTTAAATCTTTTTTTGCTATTATTCTTAGACCAGGCTATATGAGGTAAGATCTCCCTTGACTTCACTGATGTGCAGCGGTAATGGCTCAGGCCAGAAGCTGACACAAGAAGGTGATTGTGAGATAGCAAAGCACTTTGCTCCCTGTTCTTTCTTTACACTAGACAGAATCACTTTTTGCTTCTATAAGGCAATGGGGATTGCACTCACCACTGGCACCTGCCAGAATATCACTGTGGTTGTAACCTTTCCTCTTCACTGTGCCATTGAGATTTTTTAAAAAGTAGGTGTGAGAAAACTATGGAATATATACATTTGTATTGGTCAGACCAAGTTTGTCAGGCACTCCTCTTTTGGACTTATTTTTTTATCTTCTAGTACATCACACAGCAATAAACTGAGTCTTTGAAAGTGAGATTTGGAAATGTAATGAAGAACTCTTGGCCTTAACATGCTCCATTGAGTACTTAACACTGTTTCATGTCAGTGTGTACCTAAATAACCTATTGTCAGATGAATGCTGTTCACAAAGTGTTACGAGTGGGATTTTCAAAAGGGTTTAGAAATCCCAGAACACATGCACTATCAGAATCAAAGGACAAACTTGAAATTATACCAGTATCCAATACTTTTGGAAATCCTTGCCTGCATTTTATGGTGCAGCCAATCAGGAGATTCTATTTTTTTTTCAAGATATCAGAAAATAAATAAATACCTTAGTCCTGGGCTAATCAAATAATAAATGCTCAAAATCTGTTATGGGAGCAGAAAAATGGAGAAAGAAAAACAAGGTAACAAATCACCTCAATTCACAAGCATCTCACTACTCCAGGGTCCTCAAACTTTTTAAACAGCAGGTCGGTTTACTGTCCCTCAGACACTGTCGGGGGCCGGACTATAATTTCCTGTGCCAACCAGCAGGGGGCGCTGTTGGATCACTGGAGATGCCCATGTGCAGTGGGGAGGGGGGGTGGGGTCTCCCCAGGGGTGCTGGAGAAACTGGAAAATGGAGGTCTTCTTCCCCCCCTCCTTCCCAGCAGGAAAGGGGAGAGAGGGAGGAGGGAAAGGGGAAAAAAAAAAGAACAAAAACAAAACCAGGTCCTTCCCAGCAGAGGGAAATGAAAAAAAAACTCAGTCCTCTAATTGACACATGCAGAACAGACTCCTCTCTCCTCTGACATGCACAAAAACTGCTGCAAAGGAGGAGAAGGAATGGGAACAGAGGAGGGAGGAAAAAAAACCCAACTCTCCCGAAAACAGTTTCTCTCCCAAGGAAGAAAAAAAAGCTGCTGCTGCTCCTGCCCGGCTGCCCCAAAGCATTCCCCTGTCTCTTCAGCCACGGCCAAAAAACTCCTCCCCCGTCTCCCAGGAGATGAGAAAAAAAAAAGTAAAAAAGGAACTTCTTAATCCCTCCCCCCCCAGCTTCGGCAACAGCCAGACTCCCCCAACAGACAAAGACTTGAGGACCATTTAACTCAGAATGCAGTCTCGCTGGTCAGTCCATTGTGTTACCTAATTGTTCTGTAAATACCGGCGGGCCGGACTGATGACTCTCGGGGGCCGTATCCAGCCCGTGGGCCGCAGTTTGAGGACCCCTGTCTTAGTTTAATGAAACAAAAAGTGCTTTCTAAGGAGGGCGGATTGTAGAAAAACCAAACTCCTCCGAGTTATTATAACTTCAAAATTAAGAGGCTTCAGTTGAAAAAGTATGGAAAAGAAAATAACAGCTCTTTACCAAATATATATATATGTAACACAGTTGAACAAACCACTGAAAAGAAGTATTTTTCTTTGCCTTTCGGTGCAGTCATAACCACAAACAGCAGGGGCGCTGGCGCACCTCAGGAGGCAGGGGCTGCAGTGACTCACGGTTACGAGGTGGCGCTGTTGGGCGTCCAGAGGAGCAAAGGCTGCATTTGCTTGCTGGTGGTTGGCAGATGGCACTGTTGGGCTCTGGCAGCTGACACGTCTGTGGGACCCGGTGCGCAGGAGGCAGCTGGGTAGGTCCAAGGCACCTCCCAGGGACACGAAGGCTGGCTCTGGCTGGGACCCCCTCTTTTGTCGATGGGTGCAAACTGCTGCTGACATGGAAAAGGAGAAGGGGAAGGATGGCCTTGCCCCTCAAAGGTTTTTTTCGAGGAATCACTTGTGGAGGGCTGACTCGAGCTGGAACACCTTCTGTCAATGGATGAAAGCTACTGCCAACACGGGATGGCAGAAGAGGGAAGGAAAGGTGCAGGCAGGGACCCCCCTCAATCTCCTCAGCTGGGTGAACTATCCAAAAGGAACCAGACCAAACCACTCCAGCCCACCCCACGTAGCTCTCCAAATAAAGGAAAGAAAGCCCACAAAAACTAAGCACCTCCCAGCCAACAACTGCCAGCCCCTTTTCCCTTCCCCGGCCTTTCCCATTCTAAAAGGCTCACTGCCTAATGCTTCCCACCCTCTCAGCTGTGGCTACAGGGGCCTGGGCTTTTTTCCTTAAGCAATTTAGCTTATGTGTTGAGGTTATTTAGCATTTCACTGGCAGTCATTAAGGCCCGACTGAGAAAAACAATGGAGCCTGAGATTACCTCACCTCCTAGCAGGGATTGTTGGTGTGGAAAAATTCACCAGCAAAAAAAAAAAAAGGTATGAAACTATAACACAGAATTGTAAAAAAGAGGTCCCAAGGGATCTGAAGTGACTCAGAAATTTCTGAAGACATGAGTGATCCCTGATCTTCAAAATTTAAGGATTTTTAGACGATCATAGAATCATTTAGGTTGGAAAGGACCCTTTAAAGCATTGAATCCAACCCTTAACCTAACACTGCCAAGTCCACGATTAAACCATGTCCCTAAGTGTCATATCTACATGTCTTTTAAATCCCTCCAGGGATGGTGACTCAACTGCTTCCCTGGGAAGCCTGTTCCAATGCTTGACAATCCTTTTGGTGAAGAATTTTTTTCCTAATATCCAGTCTAAACCACCCCTGGCACAACTTGAGATCATTTCCTCTTGTCCTATCATTTGTTACCTGGGAGAAGAGACCAACCTGCACCTGGCCACAACCTCCTTTCAGGTAGTTGTAGAGAGCAAGAAGGTCTCCCCTCAGCCTCCATTTCTCCAGGCTAAACAGCTCCAGCTCCCTCGTAAGTCTCGTGCTCTAGACCCTTGACCAGCATCATTGTCCTTCTCTGAACACCAGCACCTCAATGTCCTCCTTGTAGTGGGGGGTCCAAAACTGAACACAGTAATCGAGGTGTGGCCTCACCAGTGCCAAGTACAGGAGACGATCACTGCCCTAGCCTTGCTGACTGCACTATTTCTGATAAAAGCCAGGATGCCATTGGTCTTCTTAGCCACCTGGGCACACTGCTGGCTCATATTCAGACAGCTGTTCACCAACACTCCCATGTCCTTTTCCGCCAGGCAGCTTTCCAGCCACTCTTCTTCAAGCCTCTAGCCTTGCATGGGGTTGTTGTGACCCGAGTGCAGGATCTGGCACCTCGCCTTATTGAACGTCATACAGTTGGCCTCGGCCCATTGATCCAGGCTGTCCAGATCCCTCTGTAGAGCCTTGCCCTCAAGCAGATCAGCACTCCCACCCAACTTAGTGTCATCTGCAAACATACTGAGGGTGCACTCGATCCCCTCATCCAGGTCATTGATAAAGAAAATAAACAGAATAGCATCACTGTTGTGGTTTGACCCCAGCTGGAAATTAAGCACCATGCGGCTGCTCGCTCACCCTCCCCTCTCTCCTCCCTTCCCCCAGTGGAATGGGGAGGAGAATCAAAGTAAAACTTGTATCACAGAATCACAGAATATGCCGAGTTGGAAAGGACCCACAAAGATCATCGAGTCCAACTCCTAGCCCTGCACAGGACCATTCCCAAGAGTCACACCATGTGCCTGAGAGTATCGTCCAAATGCTTCTTGAACTCTGTCAGGCTTGGTGCTGTGACCGCTTTCCTGGGGAGCCTGTTCCATCACCCAATCATCCTCTGGGTGAAGAACCTCTTTCTAATATCCAACCCAAATCTCCCCTGACACAACTTCAGGCCATTCCCTTGGGTCCTGTCACTGGTCACCACAGAGAAGAGATCAGTGTCTACCCCTCCTCTTCCCCTCATGAGGAAGTTGTAGACTGCAATGAGGTCTTCCCTCAGTCTCCTCTTCTCTGGGCTGAACAGACCAAGTGATCTCAATTGCTCCTCATACGGCTTCCCCTCAAGGCCCTTCGCCATCTTTGTTGCCCTCCTTTGGATGTTCTCTAATAACTTAGTATCTTTCTTGTATTAGGGACACCAAAACTGCACACGATATTCAAGGTGAGGCTGCACCAGTGCAGAGTAGAGCAGGACAATCACCTCCCTCGACCGCCTGGTGATGCTTTGCCTGATGCACCCCAGGACATGGTTGGCCCTCCTGGCTGCCAGGGCAGACTTCTGACTCATACTCAACTTGCTGTCAACCAGGACCCCCAGGTCCCTTTCCGCGGCACCGCTTTCCAGCATCTCGTTCCCCGGTCTGTGCATACAGTTGGGGTTGCCCCATCCCAGGGCCAGAATCCAGCACTTTCCCTTGTTAAACTTCATGTGGCTGGTGATTGTCCAGTCCTCTAATTTGTCGAGGTCTCTCTGCAGGGCGTCCCTGCCTTCGAGGGAGTGACCAGCTCCTCCCAGTTTTGTGTCAGCTGCAAACTTGCTTAGCATCCCTTCCAGTCCTGCACAGGACCTAAAATGGAGCCCCACTAGTGACAGGTCACCAGTCTGATGTTACCCCATTCACTATTACCCTCTGTGCTCGACCCGTGAGCCAATGGCTCACCCACCTCATGATGTGTTTACCCAACTGTGTTCTGTACAGTTTGTCCGGAAGGATCCTGTGAGAGACAGTATCAAAAGCTTTAATGAAATCCAAAAAGATTGCATCAACTGGCTTCCCTTGATCAACTAGGTGGGTTACCTTGTCATAAAAGGAAATCAGGTTTGATGAGCAGGACTTTCCTCTCATGTAGCCATGCTGGCTGTGAGCAATGACTGTGTTGTCTTTCAGGTGTTTTTCAGCACCTTCCAGAATAATCTTCTCCATAACTTTACCAGGCACTGAAGTGAGACTGACAGGCCTGTAGTTTCCGGAGGAGAATTAAGCAAGTGTTTGTGCTTAAATGTATATATATAGAGAGAGAGAACACTACATTGGGCAGGGTCCTACCACCATAAGCAGTTCTACAAGGAGTCTGCAAAGATGGGTCTGGAGCTGATGCCTTATATCCTAGAATCGTTGAATCATAGAATGGTTTGGGTTGGAAGGGACCTTAAAGATGATCTCATTCCAACCCCCCTGACATGGGCAGGGACACCTTCCACTAGACCAGATTGCCCCATCCAACCTGGCCTTGAACACTTCCAGGGAGGGGGCATCCACAACTTCTCTGGGCAGCCTGTTCCAGTGCCTCACCACCCTCACAGTAAAGAATTTCTTCCATATATCCAATGTAAACCTACTCTCAGTTTAAAGCCATTACCCCTTGTCCTATCGCTACATGCTCTTGAAAACAGTTCCTCTCCATCTTTCTTGTAGGCCCCCTTCAGATACTGAAAGACTGCAATAAAGTGTCCCCTGGAGCCTTCTCTTCTCCAGGCTGAACAATCCCAACTCTCAGCCTTTACTCATAGGAGAGGTGTTCCATCTGTCTAATCATCCTCATGGCCCTCCTCTGGACTCGCTCCAACAAGTCTATGTCTCTCCTGTTCTGGGGACCCCAGTACTAAATGCGGTACTCCAGGTGGGGCCTCATGAGAGCAGAGTGGACTTGTTTTAGTAGGGAGAGTCCAAAGAGGTTACCCCATGAAAAAAAAGGAAAAATCCATCATGCACTAATTCTCTGTTTTGCACCACTGCTATCAGTAGCTTCCCAGGCAAGTGGGCCATGAGGTTTAGTTAAAGTCATAGGCACAGTACCAATTCATGGTAGATTGACCATCACAGGCTGTCCTGGCTGTAATGTCATTGGATATTCTCTTTTCCCAGTAAGTGGAGCACTAAGCTCATTTTTTACAAAGAATACTCGGCTTACAGGGCTTCCAGCAGGCCCATATCAATTATTTAATTGCCGGAGTACTTAGGGAAGTCTCATATCTCATTGAGCTTTGTGTGGTTTGAGATTCCTCTTCAATAAGCCATTAGCTCTTTCTGCCATCCCATTTGATTGAGGGTAGTATGTCCATTTAATTCTTTCTTGTTTTGCCTAATCTTGCACTTCCTTACATGAAAAATGTGAGCCATTATCACTTTGGGTAACATCAGGAGTAAGTAGATTTGAGAACCAAAATGATAGCTGTCGCACTGTATTTCGCCCATTGTCTTTCCGAAACTTAGACGCCATAAGCAACCCAGAGACTACTTGCACACCTGTAAGGATGCATCGATATCCCACAGAGGATTTATTAATCAATTTTCCATGTAGACCATAACGTTTCCTCTTCATTGGTATGTAGAGGTGGTGCTTTAGCAAGGTGATCTGCTTGTAATTTCAGCGTACACTGGGGACATTCTGTAAGAATAGTTTCGCAAGTTCTTTCTGTTTATATTTCTTTATATATTTCTGTATTTTGTTTCTATTTCTTTACTCTGTGCAGCAAATTAAAGTGCTTCTTTACCTGTGTGGCCTGGGTTTTGATGTAACCATTCTCCCAATTGATACCACTCAGGATTTCAGGCGATTTTCCTAATTTTAGTTAGCTCATCTACCTTTTGATTCCACTTTGGGGCTGGTTGATTATCCTTAGCATGAGCTTTTACCCATCCCATCTTGAAAAGTGTTTTCCTGGCTATATCTAGAAATAATTGCCAAAATTTGCTTCTCCAAACTGGGGATCTCTTCACTTCCCAATTCAAGGTTTCCCATTGTTACTGAATTTTTGGAACTCTCTAAACATGGACAAAGAGTCAGGTTTAGAAAGGAGACATTGTTTATTCTGTGCAGCGTGCAAGGTGGAAGTTTTCCACAAATCAAGCACCCCAAGGAGTAAAAAGCAAGAGGATTTATACATTGAAATCTGCATAAGCCTGCCTATCTCATACACAGTTACCACCTACCTATTGCATAATTTTTTAGCTTGTGCATCCTTATGTGATAACGTGTCACTGCACCTTCGTGGGCCTCTCTGGGGGTCTCTGGTGGTTGTTTGTGGAGGTGTCCCCTACTCAGTTTTAAGCAAAGTTTGGGCAGAAGCCCGGGTTGAGTGCCAAAGAAGATGTGATCTGTAACTCAGCAAAGCAGGTCATAAAATAGAAAAGCTTTCCATATACATTGAGAAAGGTCTGCTTAACACACCGGAGAGCATCTTTTACATTCAAAAGAAGGGTTAAAGGTGAGAATGATACCATCAGGTTCCATCTGCAACAGAGATCAAAGGAAGGGACAGGGACAGCAGATTCTGCTTAAAGACTCAGAGCTCAAAGATAAAGAGGATTCTACTTAAAATACAGAGAATTCTGCTTAAAGACATCACCATTGACAGAGCCACTGTCAGCCCACACAGCCACTGTGGCACCAGCTCACACAGCATAAGAGTCTACATATACAGTTTTTTCTCCATTCTGTGCTGCCAAAACAACTGCTCTTATTTCTCTTACTTGTGCACTGCCTTCACATTCTTCTGTTACTTGTTTGCCAGTGGTAATATTTAATGCAATGGCCTTATATTGCCATTTACCATTTGCCCTTTTTGCTGAAGCATCTGCAACCCAAATGTTTTTTGTTGGTGTACCCTCAGTGCGGGGTGGTGCAACCAGAATGTGAGGAAGGTTTAAAAGGTTGTTGTAATGCGAAAGGGTCTGTGTTTACAGGCACCTGCAATTCCGAAACCTTAGTGTGTCCTTCAATGAATTGCATATTTTCTGCAATTCCTGTCAAGTAGGCATACCATTTTCTGACAGGGTTCTTTTGCTTCTAGTAAATTAAATGGTCCTCTAGTTTTCACAGGTTGTCCCTTGATGTATTTTCTTGACTTGTTTAACTGCTCGGACTAAATATAAAAGTCACTTTTCCCATTCAGAGTATCATTGCTCTGTTTCTTCAAATGCAGTTGAGCTAAGCAATAAAGGTCTTTTTGGCTCATCGGGGCCAGTTTGGAACAGGTTACAGTAAGTAAGTTCAGCAAAACCCCATTCGGTTATAATAGGATTGTGGGGGTGTACTGGTCCCAGTGACTGGCATGTTGTCTCCATTTAATGAGACACAAGTGTTTTGCTGAGGATAAGTTATGAGGAAGACCCAAACTCTTCCCTCTAAGCAATTGTAAATCCGAAATTAAGAGGCTCCAATTGAGAAAGTGTGGAAAAAGGAAAAAAATAACAGCCCTTTATTAAAAGATAAAATTGTATTGGCAGAACAACGAAAGGACACAAATAAAACAACCAAACAATAATCCTATACCCAAAAATAATCCCCTTCAAAACAAACAAACAAACAAGTAAACAGTTCAGTTTGCTCCCTTTGGTGCAATTCTAACCACAGTCAGCAGGGGGCTCTGTTGGATCACTGGAGATGCAGAGTCTGCAGTGTTCTATTCCAGCCAGCAGGGGGCGGGGTTGGATCACTGGTGGTCGCCATGTGGGGAGGCCCCCAGGTGTGCTGGAGAAACCAAAGATGGAGGTCTTCCCTCCCCCCCACCGGGGTAGGGGAAAAAAGGAGGGAAAGAAAAAAAAAAAGTCCTTCCCAACGGGAACTCACTCTGTCCTGCTGGCTGAATTATGTGGTGTGGCTTCCCCTCTCCTTTGATGTGCACAAGAACCACTGCCAAAAAACCCCACGGGAACGGAGCAGGGAAAAGGGGGTGACTTTCTTCCCAAATAGTTCCTCTCCGATGATAATCCAAGCAGGTTCCCGGGCTGGGTAGGACTGAGCTATCCGGGCAGCCAGACTGAGAACAAAACCACCTTGGAGCTCCTGCCGCCCACACTTTTGTCCCAGCTCAGGCAGCAACGAACTCCCTGCCCAACTCCCTGCCGTCTCCCAGGAAAGGAGAAAAAAAAGAACTCCTCGCCCCTCCCCACAGACAAGATCTTGAGGACCATCAACTTGGAATGTGATTCTACCAGCCACTTCTTCTGTGTTAGTCAATTGCCCAAGCCACAGCCAACCTGCCCTTCACACAGTGGCAGGGGGAAGGGAAAATTCCTGCTTAGTTTCCAAGAACAAGCAAAACCATGACACATGGTTTTAATTCTTCAGTTAAAGTTTTGATCACCTTTTTGTGTTCTAATTTCCAGTCCCAGGGTTTGCCTTTCTGTAACAGTGAGTATAATGGATGGGAAATAATAGAAATTCCAGATACATGCTTCCTCCAATATCCTAAAATTCCCATTAATTGTTGTAGCTCATTCCTGGATTGGGGCATTTGATTTTTCTTAAGGCATCTGGAGGAATCACTGCACTGCCTGCTATCCACCAAGTACCTAAAAATTTTACTTTTTTACTTTGTCCCTGACCTTTTCCAGGTGGAATCTCAATTTCTGCTTTATTTAGTGCTTGCCACACTGTTGTCTCTGAAAAGTGGGATCTTGCATCACCTGGTATTTGATTTATTAGCAGTTCTGTGCAGAAAGGGATGTTAGGTGGTAAATCCACAAAGCTAGCACACCGGAAGGCCAAAAATGCACCCATATTTATGCAGTTCTATTCAGGAAATATTTACATTTGTTTCTTATCTACATCACTCCTCCCAGAAACTGTTCTTTTCCCCCACCTGTACATCTATTTCTTATCTATGAAACAAAGAAATCACACCCAAAGACAAAGTGTCTTTTGTATGAAACATTCCTTTAATTCATCATGACAGGAGCATGGGGAATCATTTGCCATACATGCTCACCAAAATACAGTTTCTTCAGGTATTTATACATTGTAACATTCAAAGTTGCCTCCCAGAAAACCATCCCCCTTATTACGATGTAGTGGGATGACCTTGGCCAGATGCCAGGTACCCACCAAAGCCGCTCACTCACTCTTCCTCTGCAACTGGACAGAGGAGAGAGAAAAAAACAGCGAAGGATGCATGAGTTAAGAGCTGGGAGAGGTCACTTACTGATTACCTTCACGGGGAAAACAGACTCAAAGTGGGGATATTAACTGAATTTATTACTAACAGGGTCAGATCAAAAGAGTGAGAAGTAAAATAATCTTAAAAACACCTTCCCCCCACCCCTCCTTCCTTCCGTGTTTTCCCTCCTCCCCCCCAGCGGTGCAGGGGGACAGGGAATGGGGGTTGCAGTCAGTTGTTGTTTCTGCCACTGCTCAGGGAAAGGAGTCCTTCCCCTCCTGCCGTGGGGTTCCTCCCATGGGAGACAGTCCTTGATGGACCTCTCCAGCGTGAGTCCATCCCTCGGGCAGCAGTCCTTTCCAAACTGCTGTCCTGTGGGTCACTCCTCCATGGGGTGCAGTCCTTCACAGATGAGCTGCACTGGCGTGGGTCCCCCACAGGGCCACGAGTCCTACCCGGGAAAAACCGGCTCCAGCGTGGGCTTCCCTCTCCATGCGCTGAAGGCCTCCGGCAGGACCCTGCTCCATCTTGGGCCTCCCATGGGGTCACAGCCTCCTTCATGCATCCACCTGCTCCAGCATGGGCTCCTCCATGGGCTGCAAGAGGACAGCCTGCTCTACCATGGTCTTCACCATGGGCTGCCGGGGCCTCAGCTCCAGTGCCTGGAGCACCTTCTCCACTTTATTTCACGTCCTTGATAAGAGATATGCAAAATTTGGATGCCCATCATTAGGGCTGTGAAAGGAAGAAGAAGAAAAAATGAACATTGAAAGAGAACACTGCTCAACCATTTTTTGATCACACACCATTGTTCAGGCAACTCCATCTGGTATGAGATACCATGTAAGGCTACCATATGTAATCATGATTCCTATACTGCAGTATTCCCCCATTGCGTGCATAAATACCTGACTGGTGTGTTGCCTAAACTTCGGCTCTTAAAAGAAACCTCTAAGACTCAATTTGTGAGTTTTAGAAGTCAGGCATTCTTTATTACAGTGCGCCGGATGCACTGGGAATCATTTCACCAAAGTGCATGCTGAGGTATCTTAGCTATGGCTTATAAGTTTGCATTACACGATTATTCATTTTTGTTTCCCACAATCCTGTTACATATTCATGACATTTCCCAGCACTAATTAGCATATATACATAGCCTTATGAGGTCTCTGAGGGGCTTCACCGAGGGTCTCCAGTGGTCATTTCTGTCTGGAGCCCCCAAAGTTCTACGCGATCGCTTTATGAGCTCCTTTAAGACAATACACCTGGTTGTATAACACCCCTCCTTTGCTTGCTTGGCTGCTTCTGTTAATCACAAGTTCCTTTCTTGTTTTTTTTACTTTGCTTGGCTGGTTCCTTTAAATTGAAGCATAGTAATTTTCTATGGTACATTTTGTTGCAAGCACTACTAGTTCTGTTACATCTCAAAACTCTGATATCATTTCCCTCTTTTTCTTGAGACTTGGTTAATAGGACCAATGTCTCATTATTTAAAGTGTACTTTAAACCATAAACAACTGCAACAGCTCCAGCATTGATTCATAATGCAAGCTAATATACAAATGCAGATGATAACTACAATTCCTACAAACAGTTGTTTTAGTCAATTCCAGTTTGGTAGCCATGAAGTGAATTTGTTCCAAATTTCTTCAAAACCCAAAGAGGTATTGTCAAAGGCTACTTGATGTAAGATTTGGGTTTATTTCCAAATTTCTGCAAGATCTGTGGTGATTCTTCCACTTTGATCCACTTAAGTACAACAACTGTGCAAACACCTCCTTCTGAGGCTAGCAAAAGATCAAGAGCCATTCTGTTCTGTAAAACTACGTGAGACAAACTCATTACTTCCTCTTGTAAGTCTATGATTGCATCTAAGGTTTGATTCTCAATCTGTTCAATAGTGGCCGAGATATTAATGACTGCTTTTTCTAATTCACTTACTCGTAAAGAAGGAACGAGCCATCTAACAAAACTGTGAAATGCCGTGAGATGTTCAACAAGGGGATTATTAGATCTTTTTATTCTCTTTACATAAGTTCTTACCCATCCACCTTGTTCATTAATCCCTCTGAAGATCGTTATATTTGGGACTAAGGCTCCGAGAGCACAGATGCTGTCTTTATCAAGGGGCAAACCTTTCAGTGCTTCATTTTCACTTATCCAGTACCATCATGAACCATGTGGAGGAGTCATTCTGAAGGGTGTTTTTGACAATTTCTGTACAAACTCTGGTGTTAGTCTTGTCTTAGACTTAGTTCCATTACAATATGAAGGAAAAATAGCTTTTTTGCATTTAGCTACTCCCGTAACATTAACAACTATGCAGGGAGTGGTATAGTTTTCATGGTTAGGGATTATGCTGCTTAGAGCTATGGGAATGAAAGTTTTATTGGTCCATCCCCACCAATCAGATCCTGTTGATGCCTAAAAGCCAGAAAATAACCCTCTAAGACTCTTTTTGAGTATTAGAAAGCAAAAAGCACTCGTTTATTACAGCATGCCAGATGCACAGGAATATTTTCCAAAGTGTGCATGCAGAGTTACAAAAGCCTCCTGCTTTTATTTAGTTACCAAATTAACAATTCAAAGCATTACCTAATACTGTTACACCCAGTTCCAAAACCATCCCTCCCTTAGTACCACCCTTGACACGCTTCCTGAATTTGAGTTGGAGGTCCCAAAGACCCCTTATCTTTGTCTTGCTCACCTTGTTCCTTGGTCTTTGGCACAGTATCACACCTTCCAGAACTGTTTCAAGGCTTCTGAATAGCGTTGACTGGTTACATCAGGTGTTATGTCTCTTTCTCAGTACATTTTTACAGATAGAAAACTCTTCACCTCATTAAAACCCCTTGTTTGTTGAAATTCTTCACAAAGAATGTTAAACAGCATTTTTAGAAATCTTGTACAAAGGTACTAACAGGCCAAAGGCACTAGCAAGCTATAACAAAATCTACATAATATAGATTTTTACGGCATCACTGTCATCACTAATGTCCCCAAGAGTGTGTATGTCAGTGTGATCTGAAGTTTGTAGACCTCATTGAAGATGGTTTCATTCATCGGGGTACCAATCTAAGGCCAGCCCTTATTCTTACTGCTGGTTAGCATTTGAGTACAAATTCAGCAATCATTTTTCATAAGGATGTTTGAAATATTTTGCATCAATATTAAGTGAGTATTCTGTTTCCATCCTTGAACAGTATAACAGGCTCCCAAAATGGAAATAGCTAAGGTCAACATTATCACTCTGTGACTATCTGATGACATTCCTGGAGGAATTCTGAACCTAGGAATAATGTGGTTTAAGAGAACTTTCACTACTTCTCTTGCTTTGTTGCTGCGACAAGGATAGGCTTCTGGCCATCCACTAAAAGTATCTACTGACACTAAAATGTATCGATATCCTTCTTTCTGGGGTAACTCAGTAAAGTCTATTTACCAACAGTCTCCAGGAAGATTTCCAGCTTTTGTGACTCTTAGAGTTATCTTACTGCTAGTATTTGGGTTATTTCTGCAACAATTTTCACATTTTCCTACGACCAATTGTATAATTTCAGCAATTTTTACACTCATAACTGTTTTCCTAAGGTGTTTTAATAAATTCTCTGCACCCCGGTGGGTGGTATCATGCTCTCTTTTAACTATTTCTCCCATAATTGTAGGTGGGGCTATCACCTGCCCTGTAGGGGTAACAGCCCATCCTGTAGTTTGAAAGTTAGCTTTGAGGGATTCAATTAACTGACAGTCCTTTTTATTGTACTTTGAGACAATTTTAGGTAATACTACTTCCTTTTCTGGGACTAAAGCCAGAATGCCTTTTTCTGCTGCCTCTTTTGCAGATTTGTCAGTGAAATTGTTTCCAATTTCAGGGAAAGTTTTTCCTTTTTGGTGTGCTCTGCAATGCATTATAGCAATCTCTGCTGGCTTCTGGATACTTTGTAAGAGTTCCTTAATTTGTGTGGCGTGTTGGCTTTTGGTTCCTTGGGCTGATAGCAGTCCTCTTTATTTCCAAATGGCTCCATGGGAGTGCACTATGCTAAATGCATATTGAGTCAGTCCAAATGTTTACTCTTTCTCCTTGACTTAAGTCCAAGGCTCTCGTAAGAGCGATTACTTCTGCGTTTTGAGTGGAAACATTAGATGGCAAGGCTCGCGATTCAATTACCTTATCGGTGGTGGTAACTGCATACTCTGTCAGTCATTTTCCCTCCTGAACAAAGCTGCTTCCATCAATATACAATTCCCAGTCAGGGTTTTGCAGAGGAACATCTTTTAAGTCTGGTCAGCTGGAGTAGGTTTCTTCAATTGTCTGTAAACAATCATGCTCAGGGATAGTTTCTACTTGCTTTGATGATAAAAGCATAGCAGGATTAATAATCGATGTTACTTTGAGAGTGACAACATCTTGTTCCAACAAGGTCACCTGGTACTTCAACATTTGACTGGGGGATAACCAATGACCTCCCTTTTGTTCAAGCACCATCAGTATCATATGAGGCACATATACAGTGGTGCTCTGTCCCAAAGTCAGCTTACGAGCTTCATGAATTAACAGCACCGTGGCTGCTACCGGCTTCAGACAGCTTGGCCATCCCTGGCTGACACTGTCAACTTGTTTAAAAAAATAAGCTACAGCTCTTCACTGATCGCCTAGAAACTGTGCAAGCACTCCTAGGGCAGCATTCTGCCTTTCATAGGTAAACAGTTCAAACAGTTTTGAGAGATCTGGCAGACCTAGAGCTGGTGCTCTCATCAGGGAATGCTTTAGCTGCTTAAAGGCTGCTCTTGCATCATCTGTCCAAATGAGGAAATTCTTATAGGCTGTTTTTAAAAGTTCATATAACGGTCTTAACAAAAGTCCATAGTCAGCAATCCAGAATCAACACCATCCTACCATTCCCAGGAAGACGCGCGGTTCATGAACTGTTCGTGGTTCAGGGAGGCGACAGATGGCTACTTTTCTTTCCTTCCTGAGTTGACGTTGTCCTTTAAGAATTTCAAATCCCAGATAGATTGCTGTCTCTTTTGCAATTTGGGCTTTTTCTTTTGATACTCGGTACCCACTAAGCCCTAAGAAATTTAAAAGACTAACAGTGAGCGAAATGCATTGCTCTATATTTTCAGCAGCTATTAGGAAATCATCAACATACTGTAACATAACTCCTTCGGGATTCTGTCTCTGTTTAAAAAGTTTGAGGACCCCTGCTTTAACCCCTGAGCTAAGGTCTGGCGTAGTACAGTTCCAACAAGTGCTAATTGAACATTAGCAGCAACAGAGCAGCAGCGTGATTAACTCATGCTGACTGACAGCCCAGCACAGGGGCCCCCAAACTTTTCAAACAGGGGGACATTTCCCTGTCCTCAGACACTGTCGGGGGCCCGGTTTCCTGTCCCTCAGACACTGTGGGCGGCCGAACTATAGTTTGGAAAAAAATGAACGAATTCCTATGCAAACCGGACATATTTTATTAGTAGTAGTGCACAAAAACAGGAAAAATAATGCAATACTTAAAATGAAGAATTGTAATCAACAAAAACAAATAATATTTCAATGTGAACTATTCTTGGAATACCCTGCACTCTGA
>JAWWLV010000001.1:105035775-105057971 GCA_035041135.1 Platyrinchus mystaceus
CAGCTTCGGCAACAGCCAAACTCCCCACACAGACAAAGTGTTGAGGACCATTTAACTCGGAATGCGGTCTCGCCGGCCAGTCCATTGTGTTACTTCATTTTTCTGTAAATACCAGCTGCCCGCGGGCCATAGTTTGAGGACCCCTGCACTACTCCTTTCATGAATTAGTAAAATACCTAAACAGTCTCAGATCAGGTTAGGACACTAACCTGGAGTAAAAACCAGGTTCTGGACCCTGAAATTTCTCTGCATAGCTAACAATGCATAATTTTAATGAATACACCTTTTCTTGCTGAAAATAGTAACAAAATTTCAGTAAAAAACACCAAATATTTTAATCATAAATGAGCTAAAACAGGCCATTTGAGCAGCTGCATTAAATGTCTCTGAGAGCCATTTTCTAAAGCTGAAGTGATGGGTGACATTTAGTTTACATAGTGGGTAATATAAAAGATAAAGTAATTTTGAAATATAATTGCTAATAAAGAGAATAAATAGTGTCTTATAAATATTTTAACAAGTCATTTTAGTGAATTTAATATAGACATACTTAAATGCAGTTAATAATCAGATCTTCACATTTAATGACGTTACTATTTAATGGTGTTTCACTGTTTGATCCCTGAAATTATGTCTTTAAATAATGTTGCCAACTGTAATCACTACTGTACTATCAATTCATATTTGCAATTGTCCATGATGGCAAGAAAAAGACACACATAAAAAACTTGCATAATAAAAATCTACATTAATGGGAATTTACCATGTGAAGGAGATATTTTTTGTATATAGGTGACTTGGGTGTTGACGTTCAGCTTAATAACTTGGTATCTTTCAGCAGGGGATTTAAAAAAAATTCTTAGAATGATTAATTTTAAAGCTGATCATATAATGTCAGAATTTTCTGAGAGGAATGTCAAAGGAAAAGGATTTATATAATCAGTTATCTTGCTGCAAAACCCCTTCAACCTGTGAAACTGCACAGTGAATAAGAATGAACCAAAAGCCAATGCATATTATTATTCATCATGTTTGTGGAGTAATTTTTATTCAGATAATAACTAAAGATAAATGGGATTTAAAAAAATATATTTTTTTTTCAAAGCATTGTAACAATTTCATATCACCAGAGAAAATATTCCTGAGATCCTCTGTTCTGTGAACAAAATTTCCTCTGAATAAGGCTTTGGACAGATGCCCTCTGTTTGCATATTACTGTGACAGTGGGAGAGATGCAGGTAGTGCTATGGCACTCCTTGCCTCGACATCCTTTCAGTTTAGTAATTTAGAAAATGGCTTCTGCATCTTTGTCAGTCAAAATGTACCAGATAGACTCAAACCAGTTTAAAACAACAGATCTTTGCTACTTAGCTCACTCTGAAGAGGGCAAGGGTAGTGTCAGATTTGTAGTTCTGAAGATCCCATCCACTGGGAATGGACAAGGAGTAAGTCAGGAAGTCTTGGAGGAGGAGCTTTTCTTCTTTTCCATCGTCACTAATGAGTCCAGAAATGAACATCTGTCTGTAGTTCAGCTGTGCAATACAGTATTTGAGAAGTGGAATGGGGGGATCTAATCTATTAGTGTTGAAGGTCAGAAATTCCTATTACAGCAAACTACAGTATTTTTGTGCAAGGTGAATTATCCTATGTCCTGGAAAACAGACATCCTTAAGATTCTGTTTCACCTGCTCTTTGCCTGCAACTTCATGGTTGCCTATTCCTTGGATTCAGCGTCCTTGAGTTGTTTGTTTTCGAGAATTAAGATCCTCTGTATGATCTTCTGGCTTTTGCACAGAATTCTTCCACCGTGGAATGTTTTTTTTGCTGCCAACATAGAATAAACACATGGTGTATCCAGAACTGTTAAAAGAAGGTGAGAATCTCACCTGTACTCCTAAGAATCATTTAGCCAAGGGAGTGGCATAATGAGGGTCATTCATTGCTGTTTAATGTCAAAAACATAATTCCTAAATAACAACAAAATAAGCTCTGACAGGTGAAGAGGGAATGTGAATCTTCATCTGCAATTTTCTGAAATACAAGCCAAGTGCAACTACAGTCTGTCAGTCCCATTTCAACTGTTATTGTATTTGCCAACCTGGTATCAGCAGTATGATGGGAAAAGGCAGGCAAAGACTAATTCCTGAACAATACCATGGTACATTTTCATAAGTACAGTGTAGACTAGGCAGTCAGTATGAAATGGCCTGTAACTGCGTATTTGTATGAAAAGCCTATTGAAATCAATGGGAAGGAACTCCATAATTTCAAGTTTCCTAGAGGAGAAATAGTGTCCACAGAAATGTTTAAGTTCCACTTGCTTCTACTAAAGACTGAGTAATGCTTTAGAAGATTTTATGCAGTTCTTAAAGCTTCCTTTTCTTTAATTTCAATTGCACTTTGGCTTTAGAGGTTTTAATCTTATTTAAAAATAAGATTTTCTCATATCACTTCCTTTTGACTGTAGTTGATATTATTAATTTTCTCTCTCACAACCTTTGTCTTTCTTTTCATACAAATTCTTTCAATTCAATGTTTTTCATAAAAGGTGATGGCAATAGCTTAAAGAGGCCTCTAAAATCTTTCACTTCAGATAATACGACTTTTATAAGGCTGGTTTGATATTTCAGAATCCTTGAATTACAGAACTGTTCTTTTGGGAAGGGATCTCAGGAGTTCCCTAGTCAAACTGCCTGCTTCAACACTGAAGTCAGTTCAGGATTTTCGACAGCCAGGTCTTGGAAACCTCCAGAGATCCCACTATGTAGGAAAAAATGTAGGCCTGTTGGGGCGAGTCCAGAGGAGGGCCACTAAGATGAGCAGAGGGCTGGAGCACCTGTCCCTACAAAGACAGGTTGAGAAATTTAGGGGTTTTCATTCTATAGAAAAACAGGTTCCAGGGAGACTTTCTAGCAGGCTTCCAGTACCTAAAGGGGGCCTACAGGAAAGCTAAAGAGGTTTTGACAAGGGCATACAGTAATAGGACAAGGGGGAATGTCTTTTAATGGAAAGAATGTTGGTTTAGAACAGTTACTATGAAGAAATTCTTTACTATGATGGTGGTGAGGCTCTGGAGCATGTTGCCCAGAGAAGCTGTAGATACCCCATCCCTAGAAGTGTTCAAGGCCGGGTTGGATGGGGCTTTGAGCAACGTTATCTAGTGGAAAGTGTCCTGCCTCTGGCAGGGAGGGTTGAACTAGATGATCTTTGTGGTCCATTCTAACCCAAGCCATTCTATGACATGTGTGCATAATTCCTAGTGCTTAACTGCTCTCCTAGGAAAGTTTTCCCTTAATGTCCCTTCTTATATATGTCACATAGCCCCTTATAGAAACAGAATGATAGATTGCACAAGTAAGATGATGAAATTAATGTAACTAAGATATCTTGTCGCTGTTCCACAAATATTTGCAATAGTAGAAAGAGAACTTCAGTAGATTGAGTAAAAAAAAAGAAAAAAACTATGGCCATAACTTTGTGTTCCTGTGCCTGTCTGCATTGATTCCCCATTCTCTATTGCATCAGGAACCTTTGCACTTTATTCCTCTCCTAACACTAAATTTCACATGCTGTGATTTTAAGAGCAAAGCTTTTATTGATTCTTTATGTTTTATTGCAAGGGCCCTCAAGGTTTCTCCCCACTGAAATTTAAAATAGAGGAGTGTCTAAAAATCCACTTTTGTATTGCTCTCTAAAACCCCCTTTCCCAGTATATTTTCAGACCACTGAAGAGAAATAGTGAGTTAATCAGTGCCATGATTTCTGATTGTCACATTGTCTTTTATCCTAATTTTGAATTAGAAGATTTTTTTGGGGATGCTGGGGATCTTCTCTTTAAACATCTCGGCATTACGGAAAATAAGTCTCTGGTCCATGATTTGTTTCACTGAAGGTCCAATAAGTACTGCAGAAATTCTGGAGAGTTTGTTGGATATATTGGTGTACAAATGAACTTTTTAAAAGCAAATGAGAAGTTTCATAAATCTAATCCATGACAATGTTTATGCATGAATTTTTTTTTCTCAATATATTTTGCCACCAGAAAAATAATGCTTTGGTTTTACACTTAAAAAATTAGATTTTTATTTTTATTATCAGTAAGCTTACAATGTGAAACTATAGCTCATTGATTAAAAGAATTCCTTAAGATTATCTCTGGAATTATAGGGAAATGTTATTTGCAAGAAGCAGAGGATGGCACTGTTGGACTGCAATTATAAGGCAATACAGACTGCAAATCTTGAGTCACAACACTGCACTATATTGCAGAAATTATATCAGATGTCTTACAAGAAGTACAAGCAGGAAAATAGATTTACACTGGGTTTTTGATCATCAAAATTTTGCTTGAACTGTAGCAGTCAGACAGGAAAAAAATGTTCTTTTTAAATGGATTGTGGCTGCAAAGTAGAGTAATGAAGAAAATGTAGGTGAAGAAAACCAAAAACATTAAATCATGTATTTTGGGAAATAAATTAGTAGTATAACTATGAAGGGCCTTTCTGGCACTGAATCCTTAGCTGTGAAGTGTCTGAGGTACTGAGCATTTGCAAAGACTTTGGCTCTGTTACGTACGCATCACAGTCTGCACAGGCTCTTCTGATGAATTAATCCACAAAGGTTGTAATGCATGTAGGAACAGAGATAGACTTGTTAACAGGTAAACAACTTTAAAAAAAATGGACTTTATTCTCAGAGATATGTCTCCGTTCCATTGGTATAGGATATTGCTAACATATTCCTCCAGGTTTCAAAGGAAAAAAAAATACCTTAAAAAGCTCTTTAATATAGTGATGGTTCAAGAATCCCAATCCAGTTTGTTATTATGAGTGTTTCAAAATGTTGTGCAAACGAATAATTCAGTTTTGTTATGAAAGATTTCACCAGCTGTGTAAGCCTCCAAATTTTGCTGTCCATGTGTTGTCGATGAAACCAGCATTCATTTTATTTTTTGCTCTGTCATCCTAGTTAAGCTTATGAAAGCAAAACACAATTGCACTGTTTGGTTGAAGAAATGATTTTTCACCTCCAATATGACTGCTGCAGTGGACTTACCTGGTCTAGGAAACTTTGGGATTCATAACCCAAACCACTCCAAACTGCTCTTGTAATTTTGCATTATAGCCACAAACCCCAATGAAATTTCATCTTTTCTTGGGGGTCTTATGAATCCACATATACTTCTCAATAAATCTCAGCTAAGTTTCATTGCAATGAAACCTCAGATCAAGTGAATTCTAGGTGGTTTGTGCTGTGGTTTGCCCTGAAAGTTATTTTGTTAGCAGTTGTGTTTTTTTGTCTTTCCACAATGAGACTGTTGTGATTCAAGCAAATGAATACGGTTTTTACTCTGAATACCTCATATAAAAGGATTTAATTTTTAGAAATCCTCTTTAAATTCTCCTTGGCAAGTATACTTAAATGCTAAAAAATTAATTTACACTGGTTGAAGTTCTCTATAGTCACATGGTTTATTGCCTGAAGGTATCTCAAGGATACCTTGTGACCATTTGTATTGATTTTATATTAACATTACTCTGGTGAACTTTCAGGTTTCTCATGGTTTTCATTTTTCTAAAGTACTTATAGCATAAAAACTGTCAAACCAACAGTGATCATAAAAACAAACATACCAAGAAACATAAAATTATTGAGGAAAATGAAAAGTGTGAAGTGTAAGAGCAGCTGAGCTGCAGTGGTAAGAGTCCTCAGGCATTTACATGTGCAATTTCAATATGTAGACTTTCTAAACCTGTCATTTTTCCAGAAAAATCCTAGCAGAGAAAATCAGAAAAACAAAAATGGTTTCTGGAATGATGGCTTCTGGAACTTGCTGCCCCTAGAAGGTTCTGGCAGCAGATAAGTAGTTTAATACAGAAGTAGACAAATTCTTGGACTATTTATCCATAAATGGATCAACAAATGACTCAGCAGGGATGTGCCTTTAGCATTCCTAATATAAGAATTGCGAAGGAAAAGTGACCCCAGGAAATGGCCAGACTTAAGGGTTTTCTTTAACCAGAATCTCCACTGCCACTGCCCTAGGCAGAAACTTAGGCTTTCATGGACACAGACATAGCAGTGCATTACAGACTGAAAAGCAGTGCAAACTTGGGTTTCCATATCATTGCATGAGTTGGTTTTAACATGCAGAGTTTGTGAACTCTTACATTAATGCTGTAGAGAATATTCAAGATTAGTCTCAAATCTTTAAGAATATTCAACATCCTGTTAAAATAACTTTTTAAAATAACAGAATGCATCAGACATTTTTGTTTGAAAATTAAGTTCCTTGGTTTAAATTTGTAATTGAGTGACATGAAGCATTTGTTCCAATAAATAGTAGATGCACTAAAACAACTTTGTGCAGTTTATTTATTTGTAGGTCCTAAAGTTGATTCTTTGGGTTAAATGTGCTTTTTTTTTTTTTTACCAGTTTTAATATATACCAGGAAAAAAGCCCCCATTTCAGATTGTTTGTAGTAGTTTCAGAATCATTCCATCATTACTCTTCTGGTTTGATAATTTTAAGAGAAATGTTATGTCAGAAATGTAAAATTAAATGTTCTTGAAATAACTTGCTACAGTCAACACACTTTTGGATAACATTAAAAAGAAACTTCTGGGAGGTATGATAGGTTAAAAGATTTGGAGTTTTTTAATTAGTGGGATTAAGCTTGTTCATATCTTGCATTTTAAATTTCAAAGCACAGAAGGTCAGAAGCTCAATGCCAAAATGAAATATTCAGGATGAAATACCTATTTTAGTCTGGCCAGTTACAAAGATTTTTTTACTTTCTGCTGGGTTGTCCCACTAAATGCACTGTCTGTAGAGTATACATACTTGCTCTACTATAAATATGTATTATGTATGTGTATCATATATGAGGCACAGCTGACAAATGAGAACTTCAGAAAAAATCATAAAAATTAATAAAAAAAATTGGAAACATCTGTAATTGAAACTTAACATTTTAGAACCTTTCTTTTGTTCCCCCCACCTTTCTGAAAAACATGTGAGCAATGATTGTGCATGGGTGATGCTGAGTTTTCCACATGAACACAGAGAGCAGTGACTGTCCAGTTTTCCTTGTGGCTACAGATAGTAACAGATTCTGCTAAAATAAATCAGTTGACAGTTTTGCCAAGTTCTTTTTTTTTTTCTTTTTCCACCTGTTTTCATCTAAACTACCACAAGGTTACCTTGTAGCCTCTCCTCGATTCTTTCTGTGATAGCTTTTGTACCCTGACTTACAAAAATATTTACAGGTACTCACAGCAGTACTCCAGGGTAATTGGTCAGTGTAAAAGGGCATCATGGTTTATGGGGCATCAAATTCATTTTAGAGATAATTAAAGACTATTTTTATCCCATACTATTATTTTTCTTGTTCAAATGCTTCACACCAATACAGGGGCCTAGGCACTATTAGTGATTTGTATGGTTGTCATCAAAGCAAAAAGAGAGAGATTTGTCTTAAACTATCTATCTAGTATTATTTATACAGTAGCACAGTAAGCAATTACTGTATATTAGAATGTTCATGTGAGAATACTGAGACCAACAGTCATGTGGCAGGCAGCTCTGAATATGCCTGCAGGGATTAATATTTTTAATCTTATTTAAATTCCTATATTTTCTCATTTACAACCTGCACATCAGATAACTTTAATCCCTGTAAAAGTCTTGTCCCCATGATAGGTCCTCAGGAAACTGAGGTCATGCCAGCAGTAAGGCATGAGAGGTTTATAGGAAAATGAGCAGGTTGTGAGGGGCAGAGAAGGGAAGCTGTTGGAAGCAAGAAAATCTAAGGCAATTTTGCTCTTGGACATATGCACATGTATAGTTTGTACTTTTATTGGGTCACAGGTTTTGTTTTCTTGATTCTATTAATTGTTTTGTTTTGTTTTATTTGCTTGCTTTGTTTTATTATGATAGATAACCCTGAGTAATGCAGAGAAATTTCTGGTAAAACATGCAAAGATAACTCTCATATGACATTCAGAGTAGTATGGTCGAAGACCTACAGTACAAAATACTTTTGAAACCGTAGATTAAAGTTGCCCAACCTACCTGAACAAGTGAACAAGATTTCATAGCTTCTGAAAGAAGCTGAAAAAAGCACACCAAGAAATAAATCTGTGATTTTGTTTGCTGTTTCTTTTTCCTTATACTGATCAAAATGTATACTGTGACTGGAATGCACTACTTATTAATAGAGCTGATTAGGATTTTCCATCAATATTACTTCTCTTTTAAAGATGAAGTCAGAATTTGTTTTCTGAAAGTAAAATGTTAAATACCTATTTTTTCTAAGGCTGTTTGAAAATTGTAATTAGAAAACTGAAATGAAATGTATGTTAATAATAGTAAAAGTATGTACCTGTATGGAATATAAAGGAAAAAGCAAAAAAAGAAGCATTTACGTTTTCCTCCAGTCTGATTTTAACTCATTGAATTTATGGACTAGAGGGGACTTAAAATAAGGATGACATTTGTCTTGAATTAGAGACAATGAGCTGTATATGCTTTTTTTTTTTTTTAAGTCTGGCAGCTTTTCTGGTCTTATCACTTTATATAATTATGAGAAAGAGGCATAAAAGACTCTCCTGCTTGCTTGATATTTCTTCCAACTAAGAATTTCTCAGAAACAAAATTTTAATGAATTATGTCTCCTAACTCTCTACAAATATATATATTCAGTGAATTTTTAAATGAAACTGCTTTTCCTAGTGGTCTGCTGGGTCTTTCCTCATTACAATAAAACAGTAATTTACTGGACAAACAACATGTATTACTTGTTGTTTGAAATGCTGGTCATCAGAATTTTCTGTTCAGGCAGACACTTCACTGCAGCTTTAATAAAATACATTGTTACAGCAGTATTAAATCTGTATTCTGCTGGCATGACTTTGCATTCTTTGCCAAGGGCACTTCAGCTCATTTGTATGAAGATAAAGTAGGCAGGCAATTCTGCGTTCACCAACTTGCCTTTGATCTGCTGGCAAGAATATGGAGTTTATACATACAGAATATGTGTTCAATGACTGATTGAGCAGGACAGATTTTTGTAGCTTTGGATAACAATATATTTTCTACTATACTGAGTTCAATCTCCATGCCTTTTACTTGAGATACAAAATATACATCTAATTTTCCCTTTAAATCTTGTGTTTGCAGATGAGATTGTTTCTTTGTGAGCTGTCCAACTTTCTCTTACGACTTCAACATATTGGATGCACATGGTTGAATATCTTTAAACATTGCTGGCACTGAATAAACTGGTGAATGATGGAAACATTTTTCTCCTAAAAAATGGAAAATTGTTCCTGTATATAGAATGTGCAATATTTCTAATCCCCTAACCAAATTTGTTTTGCAATATGAAATTTTAATAATTTTTAAAAATCATCATATTGAATTGTTCTTAATAAGGTAAACATATAACAATAGAGTAGAAAAAATTATTTGGACATCTTTTATGGACACCATTAATTAAA
The DNA here is from genome assembly GCA_035041135.1 of Platyrinchus mystaceus. Lineage (NCBI taxonomy): Eukaryota > Metazoa > Chordata > Aves > Passeriformes > Tyrannidae > Platyrinchus > Platyrinchus mystaceus. The sequence continues at coordinate 105,045,277 of JAWWLV010000001.1, forward strand.
TACTTTGAAACTGTTCTTGGCACCATAACTTGCTTGAATTAACTCTATCATATCAGGTGATTCCCTCTTCTATTCTTCTTCTTCTGCTCAATTGGGATAATTAGCATTTATTTCTTACCATGATCATCTAAATTTGATCTGAGATTTATTAAAATTAGTATAATAAACTCCTAGGCCAGGAGTTTCCTGACAGATAGTATATTCAGCTTTTTAATAGTTAAAAGCAATTTTTAAAGGGATTCAGGTGCTGTATCATGGCCTTTCATGTTTTTTTTTTTTGTGTATTTTATGAGTTACGCTAATATATATATATGTGTTAAGTTATATATATGTAGTTTTATGTAATGTATAGTTTATGTCTACACTAAATACTTGTAAATACTGATGGAAGGTCTCTCCTCTGCTTGATTTGTAGATAAAGCCCTGGAAGACAGCACAGCTGTTTCTAATGTCCGTCACCAGTATGACTGACACCTGAGACAAATTCCTTGTTCAAGATACTGAAGAGAAGGCTCAATGTTGGGCTGCACATCCCAAAAAGAATGCATATTTGTGGGACAATAGGGAAACCTAAAGGCTGGTGATGATGACAGATATCAAATAAACAAAGTTCAGTTCAGCTTCAAGCTCCAGAGAACCATAACTGACAGAGCAATTATGGAAATTGTAAAATCCAATCAACCCTTGTTTGCTTCCTGGAATGTCAGTCAGTCCTACAGCTTTCCTGTACAACTATTAGTTTTCAGGTCTTGGTTGGCTGTTGGTGTGCAAGCCCACTAGAGGTGGATTTTTGGTAGGCAGGTTCCTTGGCAAGCTGCTTTTATGGAAAGGACACAGTAGAGTTGAATAAGTTACAGGGAGTTGTGTCAGCTTGTCCATTGGCTCTGCTGTCTCCTGAAACAGGAGACACCTCTCTTGGACCCAGATGAAATATGAACCAGAATTGAGATCGTGCAGGAAAGCTAAGTCTGTATGTAGACTGTGAAAAGGTTTTTGTTTTGTGAGAGTAGGGCCTCATCCGGCACTGTGCATTACCTACATAACCTTCTGTGCTGATGACACTTTAGCACAGTCCACTACACACTCAAAGGTCTAGTCAAGCAAGAAGAAATGAGACAGGTGGACAGGAAGTCACAAATATGTACAGTTCATTTTGTAACCAGTTGCTGAAATGGTATGATAAGAAATGGAGAAATTTGGTGTGACCCAAAACCTGCTTTGCTTTGGTTAATGGTCACTGCTGTGAGGAATCCTCTGTGAAATTTCTTGTATCTTAGGAGACGATTGTAGCCTGCAGAGAGATTAGGGAGAAAAAGGATGAGATACCCATGGGTACTTGGAGATGCTTGTGGAACTGAGGCAAAGAAAAGCCAGGAAGATTTTGTTTTGAAAGCCATGGGCTAAATATCTGAAGAAGTGAGTTGAAGGCAATGGAGTTTACTCTGAGCTTCCCTGCATGTTGAGAGAGAAGATAATGGCAGACTCTTCCCTGTGCTGGAAAACTGTCGTGTCACTCCAGCACATTTTTCTCACAGCAAAAACAGGCACGATGCTGGTGCTGTCTCAGCACTGTGGATATATATATATATATATATATGCAGTACTTAAGGCTTGAGCATGGGAGAATATACTGAGATAACAAGTCTTCCCAGAACAAAATAGGAGAACACAGATTAGAACGCTTTCCCTTCACCAGCTATTTCCAATGTTTCTCTCCAGTTTCTGGTACTGTGGCTAAAATCAACTCCACAAGTGTCAGCAGAATCCAGTTGGGTCTCCAGCAGTGCAACTAAGATTAGAATTAAGAAATTTGTCTATATCTGTAGCTATCTGTATACCTATATATCTGACACTTGCTGGCATTTCCTAGATAAATCTATCTCTAAATTTATCTGTAATGGGACTGTGCACTAGAATCATGAATTCTTAAGGAATCCAATGAATTGTGGGGAATCGTAGCTGCAGTTTATTTGCCTCAGCCTGTTCACTAGTGGCAGTATTTAGTCAATGGCTAAGCAAGGCTGCTTTCTCAGATGGTGTAAATCAGACCAGCAACACTGACATTAATAGATCTTTGCCAATTCACATCAGATAGGAGCCTCTCTTGCTCTTTCTTCCCCAAATTTATGAGGATTATGGAGATGAGCTGTAGCCCTAGTGGCAAATGCATCATTAATATGCCAGGTCTCTTGCATACTGTGATTGCTGTGCTCTCCAAATCTTTACAGACATTAGATGATATATGTGATGACTAAGTAGTGGAAGTCAACAGAAAGGAGTAGGCATAGCATATGAAATTTTTTTTTGGATACTTTTCCCTTATTTTTCTTTCTGTTTAGGGATGAGGGTTAAAATTATACTCAATAAATAATTGTATTGAGCTATTTGTTTTTTAACTCATTTTTACACCTGGGTTTCCTTCTTTTCTGCAGATATCTTCATCACCAAACTACTTGTATCATTTTCAAGGTCTGAACATTCTCTTCTCATAGCTTATTCATATGCTGCCTACCAAGGGCTGAGGAACTAAAGGCACTTGCTGAGCTTACATTTCACACAGAACTGCTGAGCTTGTTTCATGAAAGTTGTATATCTGTGAACTACAGTAAAAATAAAATAAAAACTTGTACTAAGAAAGCCAGAGCCCTGTAAATCATGAAAGTAACAGTTACTATGGTTTTCGTAATCTCCAAAGACGACTTCTCTGAATAAATTCAACATTTCTTATTTAGATATCTATACTTTAGTATCAGAGAAATAAAATTGATGAAACAGAGAAGAAGAGAGAAAATAACAAGTAAATACACGTTAGTTCAAGAGACCACTCGATCATCAATACCTCTTTCTCTCCTTTCCACTGTAGCTTAAAAACAGAAAACCAACACCTTAGAAAAAGTAATAACAGGAAGTCCCCTATCCGGTTTCCGTTTTTGGGGGGTTTTTTTACCCATGTGGTATCTTTGAGTTACTTCCTCTTAGTTTGCTATAGAGATTAAAATTTGTAATAGTTATATTTACTTCCCTGTTTGCACATTACCACCAAGGATGTCAACTATGAAAATTGTACCTCCCATCTAACTACCAGCAAAGAACTAAATTTCAAATTGTACTATGTAAGTTTTTATAAGGTTGATGATGCAGATACCTTCCGAGTGAAGATCAGAAAGATCTCATAAGAACAGGAAGTTCTTGAGGACTTATGGTGCCAATACCGGCCCTAAGAATAGCAACAGCCTTTCCCTTCTGGAAGCCTTTGGCAACTCCTCTTAGTATACACTGATGGCTGTAGCAGGGGTGGGAAAGGGGTACAGGCATCCTAAATACTAGTCTGGGGTGGGTGCCAAGTGTGGGTTAATATGATGAGCATGAATGCATTTAAATAGCTGGGGATGGCAAAGAAATGCTGTATGAAACGGCAGGAAATGACATGGGAGGTGATGAGAAAATGCATTAGTGCTGGAGTGAGTGCTGCTGTCCAGGGATGATACGACCCTCTTGGTAGCCAAGACCTCATACAGATGTACACTGGTCCACAGCTTTCCATGGGTCAAACAGAAGCTAGAAACAGATAACTTTAATATTACAGCACAGAACATATTTGTCTTCTGGCAACATTTAGTCCCAGCTCAAATCAGGCACCTCAGTGCTTTGCACAATGCATACAGAAAGACATTTTCCTCCTGCAGACCTTGTAATACAAATAGACAGTCCAGCCAAAGAGTAGGAGGAAGAACTCCTCCTCAGTTGCACACACCAGATTATATTGCTTGTTAATTACATTAAATTCTGTTCTGGGGTTTTGCAATGGAAAACATCTTGCTTTGTTTCACTCAAGGTTCATCCCTCCTTCTGGAAATCAGTTGCTCCCAAAATGGCACTCAGACTTTAATATGCTAAGTTGCTGATCAGCAGATGTCAATGGCAACACTGTAGGAGGAGAGCAGGACTTTGTTTTGTTCATCATTAATAACATGTCTGACTTTTTAATGTCCTCAACATTATTCTCTGCTCCTGCCTATATGGATGCCTCCTACCTGAACTTCACTGCTATTAGTTCCAGTTAGAAATCGTGGCTAAGATAATCTATAATTATATCACTGCAGATATAGGCATTTTTCTATTCAGTTTTTATCTCAATTTCCTATAGTTCCCTATATGACCATGTTTACCTCACTGAACAAATCAGAAATCCAGTTGACAATTTCAAGAAAATTAATTAGAAGAGGTTTTGAAAGATATTAAAAGACATTTTTTTTTCACGAAAGTACGTGATGAAATAGAAATTCAGTGCACACCTGTCCTTGATGGAGGGAAGACTAATCTTACTGGACACAGTAAGGGAATTATCATAAAAAGCTGCTATAATGAAAAGCTCCAGGAACAGATGACTTATACATCAAATGCAACAAGAAGTGAGGCAGCCATAATAAATGAGTTTTATTTTGGTGCTCGTAGAGCTGTTTGTCCTAACTCTAGAAAAACTGAATAACCAGAATGGTTAAAGTTCATCCAAATGCAGGGCAAGTTCACTTGCTAATTTCTGGTTTATTTACTAGGCTGTTTGCTGATGTATCATTATTACTCATTCTCTGAATGCATTTGTGGCTGAAATGTGCTTTTTAAAAAAAACAAGACTTTATTGGAAAATTGAACAGGTACATTGCCAGTGGAAACAAAGCCTTTCTGAGCTTTCCTGTGTATAGAGCAAACACACTATAATGGTAAGAATGGGTTTATTCTTTGGGCCGATGTTACTCAGGTGCAGCAAAGAAGGCTGGCACAGGACAGGTGGGTGTGACCATCAGATCCTCAGGGTTTTACAGGCTTCAGGATCAGATGTGACCACAGACTCTGTGTGTAGTACAGGCCAGTAACGCATTCAAATTTGATACCCGTGTATTAAAACCTCAAAGCAGTAGTATCCTTTTTGTGGCAATTGAAACCAGAAACAATTGGGTACCACATGTCAGCCTAATTTAGGAAATTATATTTTGGTTTTGCCACAGCCTAGGGTGAGGTAAGTGACATAGAAATCAAAATGTCAAAGCAGTTTTAACAGATGCTTCTAAGTCTTTAAGAACTGCTTTAAAAATACTTTAAAAGGGTTATGTAGTGAAAAGTATACTATTTTGACAGAACAGGGATGAGTGCTCATTCCTCTCCTGCTGAGCTTACTGTCCTTATTTACCAGCTGTGTCTGAGTTTATATGTTATCTATCTGTCTATTTTCATGAGTGTGCACGTGTGCACACACATACACATACACACAGACACACGTATGTGTGCCTAAGGGTATTATAGAATTGCTGACATCAGTTATAAATTTTACTACAATTTCTAAAGCTAAACTCTAGCATTGTGTTTCTTAATTTACAGGTAAAAATTTATGATGCCCAAAATAATTTTAAGCCCTGCCTGATGCCTCTTCAAACTCTACAAATTGTTCTGTAACCCCTGTCATTAAAAAGGTGCAGTGTGGTTTGCTATTGCTGCTACTTATTTGGACAGTAATAGAAGCTAGGACCCTACTGGAGCAGAATCCATGGTACAAAAAGTTGTATGAAGATGAGACAGTTTCTGCACTGTCAGTGTGAAATCTTCCATTTTACACACATCTGGTATACTTGATGCTCACTTTTCTTCCCTCTGTGCACCTTACCTCCAGGTGAAGATAGGTTTGACTTGTGTCTTACAGGGAATTAGAGACTGTCTTTTATCTTCTAAGGTCTGAGATTAATAAAAAGCAGATAGTCTTGTGGATCTAAAAGACACCATCACACTATCATAAATATATACTTACAAGTTCTTCTAATTAAACTATGTTATGGTAACAATGATGCTCCCAAAGCAGAAAAGAGTTCTTATCCTATGTGTACACATATTCTGAAAGGGCATAAATGTTCTGGCAAGGTTTTTTTGAGAAAATAATATGGTTCACGATTGCCTTCCTCACATAGTACATATTTCCCTTCTTCCTCTTAGTTTTAATTTTGAATTTATCTCCCTCCTTATACCTTCAAATTATTAGATACTATTAGAGAACCAGAATTTATTTCACCTGTACGTTCATTGTAACAACCAATTTCTTTCTCTGTTTTATGATGTCCTGTTTTTTCCTATGATAATGTTCTAATAATAATAATAAGCACTTATAATTAATATGAAATAGGTGAGTACTGCCAGGCCCTAACTCAGGTAAATAAAACAATGTTTTCATACTGGTGCCCACAATAATGTGCATGCAATAAGATGGACAAATTTTAGGAGGGCTGCTAGCTGCCTCTGTGGCTAGATGTTTTTCTGTAACACCCTATTTCTCAGACTGTCACACACATAAGCCAGACTTATCTTCCACTCCTACACTGGTATACTGGCGAATTTGCTGGTCAGAGACATTGGAACACAAAACCATTAAGAATGCTTTTCCCCTTTTACAACAGAACTGCTGTGACTGACCTTTCCCTGACCAGCCCTAGAGCTGTAAAAGATTCAGATTGAAATGTGAAATTTAGCATGAAAATACTGTGAACCTCACTGAGGGGTAAGTGGATGGCCTAATCGTAATGGAAATTAGCTTTGATTTGACTGTGTTAAGGTTATTTGAAAAATCATCTTTCAAAGCAAAAATTCATTGTACAGCTGTGGACTATGTACCTACAGATGACTGATTACACATACCAGCCTAATATTTTAATTTTGCAGTAAATTTATCAGATACCAGGGTGGAACCTGGATTTGGTCATGGATTCAATGGGCTTGTGTTGGATTTTCAGTTCAGTTCCCTAGTTTATACTGTTCTTCAGACGGAATACCAGCTCTCATTTTTAAGCAAGATATTTTCTCCTAGTCAGCTCTTCCCAACTATCCCTCTGGAGCCACAGCTTCCCAGTGAGCAACAGAGGCTTCTGTGGGCATCAGCAGAGAGCCTCGGAGGGGCAGCTGCCCCATGTGTGTCTGGCAGTGAGTTAGAGGGGGTGCTGCTCATATTGTCAGAGCCCAGCACAGAGCAGGACTAGGCAGGAGGAGGAGGAGAAGGGTTTTGAGGGAGTGGAGGAAATTGCCATTTTCCACATTGCTGCTCTGCTGGAGAGAGAAGCTCTTGCAAACACTTGTTGAAATAGAAAGTGCTTCACTTCATTCCCTTTCTACTAGTCCAACTAATGGCAAGAGGGAAGGTGAGAAGAGGTTTGACTTAATGCATAAATATAAATTTCTCTTTGTGATCTTGGTGTAATCTCACCAGAATTTCCCAGATGTACCCCACTCGTAGGTCACAGAAGACATTAGAGTCATTATGGCTGATTGGTGAGTTAAGATACTTATCTTGTATAATTTTAGAAAACAAATCATTTGGTATCAAGATAATGTAAGGAATTTTTTTTTTCTGTATACACCATGTACTATTTTCAAGAGTCTGAAATTTATATGCTGAATCTTAAAGAAGGCATTTCCTGAAACTTCAAAGCAAAATACTTTATAAAGCTAGATATACCTGCATGTGAGATAAACAGAATAGAATCGAATAAATAAAAGGTGTGTGTATCGTTATCCAAATGCTTACCTACAGTGCCTTACTATAATAGTTTTACATCAAATATGATATGAAAGCAGAACTCTTTTGAAATACAAAGCTTTTCAAAGTTTTCCACAGCAAACTAGGAGCTCTTTTTTTAAAAAAAGAAGCAGATAACAAACTGCATTGCTACAGGGTAAAGATTTAAAAAACTCTATTTGTGTCACCAAAGGAATATACCACATTGAATTTGTGACTTTTCTCATATTCAGCAGCCCTATAATCACTACAGTTAAACAGTTCCCTTGGCTATTGCAATTAGTTTTTCCTGGAAGTCTGCCTCATGTTTTTGGTTCTTCCTAATTAGTTAGGAAAAGCTTTTGCTTGCAACTGTGTAACAAGTTGATTCCTGCAAACTAACCAGGAAATCATGCATATGGATGTTTCAAAATTGGGGTCATAATTTACTTAGGAAACAAAGTTCAGTTAAAAAAATCTGTTTATCTTCAAAATAATCCTCAGAGGATACACAAATCTGAAGGTTTCAATATAAAATCTGTCTTATTTTTATCTCCTGTTATGCAAATGGATAAAACAAGGAGCAACAGAAAAAGATCCTCACAGACTAAACAATGAAGACCTTGCTTGCTATCATGGTACAAGATGGAACAGTCCAGAAATACATATTTATTTATTTATTTATATTTAATGTCTTAGTGAAATAAGAAGAGCATTTTTCATTGTGATTGTATGGGTGAGAAAAGAAATGAAAAATTATCCTTATACTGAGTTGAAACTTGATTTTTCCGACACTGTCTCAGGAATTCTTCTAGTGCTCTGTCAGTAGTTTTGTAGATTTTTACTTTCTGATATACAAAGACTGATGGAGTAGGAAGGGGGAAAAGGAATAGGGACAGTTAATTTGATCTGTTTCTATGGTGAACTTATGAAATCTTTGCAGACCTTCTCTTGTCTTGTGCAAAACATATAAGTACAGACTGGGCTATTACAGTTCCCTGCCTGAGCTGAAATAGTTCCTCTGAAATAAAATGAGCTTCCACACTACATCTTCTCCACTGAGAAGAGTCAGTTTGAGAGTTTGCAGTGGCTTAACCCCAGCTGGCAACTCAGCTACGCACTCAATCAGTTCTTCCCAATGGAATGGGGGTGAGAATCAGGAGGGTAAAACTGAGAAAACTCATGGGTTGAGACAAAGACAGTTTAATAGGTAAAGCAAAAAGTGGGCATGCAAGCAAAGTAAAACAAGGAAGTCATTCACCACTGTTATGATTTGATCAAGAGATGCCTCTGCCTCAATTAAAGAGCAGACGAGACCATATGCTGAAGTCAATTGTACAAGTTTTATTGAACAATAAAATGTGAGGTAGAGAGATAGAAATAGACAAGAGAGGACAGAGAGAGAGAGGGAGTGAGAGAGAGAGACAGACCAAGCAGAAGACAGTCACCACCTATGGATCCAGCGGTGTTCTGTTGTTCCTTCTTCACCCAGGGCTTCTCAGCGGTGGGGTTCCTGAGGTCGTTCAAAACTTTTCCCTGTTTATACATTTTATCAAACAAAAAATTAATGCTCATTGAGTACACAGTTCTATTGGTTTAATGATTCCTTCACTCTAATGCTAATTAGTCTGTGTGCTCAGACTTTCTCCTATTTTGAGTTGGTGAGTGTCAGAGAAGTGCTTAACTCTGTGCAAACACTGCTCAGCAGTAGCTAAAACATGCCTGGGTTATCAACACTGTTTCCGGCACAAATCCAAACCATAGCCTTATACTGGCTACTATGAAGGAAATCAACTCTATCCCAGTCAAAATCAGCACAAATGTGTACACACAATTATGTCTTCAGTGTCTATGTCATTTTTTTTTCCCCACCACCATACATTGAAACCTTTTCTGTAGTTAATCACAGCTAAATTTTCAAGTCCAATTTTAAGTCAATTTTTTTTTTTGTTCGTGACTTAACACTCCTTGTTTTCTCCAGCAATACCTGGTAAATGTAACCTACTTGAAGTATAACAGACTTTTCTCCTCTCCACAGCAAATGGATATAAAAAGAAAAAAACTTGCTTTTGCTCCCCACTCTTCAGTAGATGTTTATGCTCCACTGCTAACTACTAAAAGCTGAATGCACTGATTCCATCAGTGTGGTTCACAGCCTGTGAAGAGTGAAGCTAGATAATCCTGAAAATGTGCATGAATGAGTGAAAAACACATTTCCAAAGAAATAGGAAGTAATTCCAGGCAGACTAAGGATATTTCAATGCCTGTCATCTGAACTTTTTATGAGCCTATGGAACTCTCTTATCCAAGTATGTTGTCTGCATAACCCTTGAGAAGGATTTGGTCCACTGTCTGTACAAGATATATATGTAAAGTCCTCTAGAAAGTCAGGTACTCATAAGAACTTTGTTTAGACATTAGGATTGACCTATGTTCTCTAACAGCACAGCAAACAATATCTCCTTCAAATTCTCCTGAGCAGAAGTGGATGGAGCTTGGATCAAGTCAGATTTGATTTCCCTTTTCCTGTTTCCTTGTACATTCACTTTAAATAAGAACTGCAATTACATCTCATCAAAATATGTATTTTCATTTTAATAAGATGTTGATTACTTATTATTAAAAAAAAAGTAAAAATGAATTTGTAGTCATACTATCCCACTTGTGATTCTGGGAAAAAATGGAAGTTCTGACTTTGATTATGGAACAGTCAATTGGATACTTTGATTTATGGCAAGTAGGGTGACCAAGCAGAGGAATGTGACCCTTTGTCCAGATTTTAGATACACATACACAATACTGAAAGTAAGCCTGAAGTGTTTGTTTATTCTAAGTCATTTCTATGATGGCAGCAGCATTGATAATATCTATTTAGGTCCAATTTGAAAAAAAAAAAGCAAAAAGCAAATAATTTTTTTTTTAATTACGTAGAGAAAAAAGATGCTGCTTTGCAAGTCTCCAATTATTGGAAAGAATATATTTTGGTTTTTTATAAGTAATGTGTGTAGAACATATCATGACAAGTAGACTAATAGACAAGGACATTGGTTTCATCAATAGAAGAAACGTGAGGTGGTTGCAATTCACAAGAAAACATGTAAGAAAGTTCTGCACTCTCAAAAAATTGAAGAATAAGACAAGGGTAATACAAGAATAGGAAGGTGAATTTTATGAGCTGTAATGACAAAGACCAGTGTGATACATGCACAGTATATACTTGACAATGGTGAGGCTGCACCTCAAATCCTGTGTCCAGTTTTGGGCCTCTCACTACAGGAAAGACATTGAGGTGTTGGAGCGTGTCCAGAAAAGGAAATGGAGCTGGTGAAAGGTCTGGAGAATAAGACCTGTGAGAAGAAGATGAGGGAGCTGAGGGTGTTTAGCCTGGACAAATCAAGATTCAAGGGCGACCCTTTTGCTCTCTACAACCATCTGAAAGAAGCTTGTAGCCAGATGGGGGTCAATCTTCTTCCAGGTAACAAGTGATAAGAAGAGAGGAAATGGCCTCAAGTTGTGCCAGGGAAGATTTAGATGATATATTAGGAAATGTTTCTCCACTGAAAGGGTGTTCAGGCATTGGAACAATCTGCCCAGGGAAGTGGTGGAATCACCATCCTTGAAGTGTTCACAGGCTATGGCACTTGGGGACATGGTTTAGTAGTGAACAGGATAGTGCTGTGTTAACAGCTGGAGTCAATGATCTCAGAGGCCTTTTCCAACCTTAATGATTCCGTGATTCTCTATAAGGATTAGGAGCAGTGAGACTCTGGATGTGGCTTAGGAGACAACTATATAATGTTGGGATAAAAAGAAAAACCCAGATGAAGACATGGAGTTCTACCCGTATTTTTATTACCCAGAATAATTATAAAAACTTCATGAAAATTTGTTAGAAAATATCCCCATTTACCACATGATTATTGTTTATTACTCTCTAGAAGGTCAAAGTGACCAGGAAAGGACTTCATCTAGGCGCTTTTTTTGTGGTTTCTGTCAAGTGACAGTTCTAAATCACCACAGAAAAGAGACACCTGGTACATGTTTAAAATAAGCTGCTCAAACCATGGAGACACATGACTAGAATAGGATGGAAATATAACAATGTCTACATTAGCAAGTAATGCAGGTCAACAATTCAATGCCTGTGAGTGGTTAGAGAGTGTTAAAGGTACCTCCGGAATGCATCTTTTTTTTTTTTTTTAGATTTATACCCCAATTTTCATTTCAGAGACTGCTCTGAAATACTAATTAAAGCACATTTGAAGTGTTGGTCAGAAGATTTGATTAAAAAACTGTTTTAGAACGGAACTAAAATGCTAATGCAGATGCACCAAATACATACATATCTCCTCTGAGAAACAAAGCAAATGTAGTTTGCACTGAGATCTGTGCTATTTTCAAAAGCTATGAGCAGTCACTTGCCATAGCAGAATTTTTATTGATACAAAACTTTGCAGTTTTAATCAATGGATAATACATTTTTTACTTAACAAACTGAGATCTTTATACATTGGAGAACATAACTTTTATACTGCAGGTTTTAAAAGTTGAAAAGATGGTTATGAGAAAAAAAAGGATGGCTGAAAGGGCTCAAGATTTTAAAGCTGTAAAATTTTACATAAATATACGCATCTTATTTTATATGCATCCACTTCTTATTTTACATGTCAAAGAGAGAATCTGCATAGGGAATTCAGGTATCTTAATTTTTTTTTTTTAAATATATATATAAATACTGTTGAATGTCTCTAGTATTGTAGCTCAGGTGTCTGCAATATCTGAGGACACTAATACACGAATAGAAAGACTGTGTTTTCAATGAAAAAAGTATTTATTTTTTTTTTGTATTGCTCAAGGTACTTTAATCCTGGATCTTTGTTCGCGAAGACTGGCCACGTTAATTTTTAAAATACTTCTATGCAAAGTGAATTATTAAATCAGTATATGGCTCAAGCTGAGTCATCATCATCATCATGGCGAGGCTTCGTGAATAAAGATTTGAGAAGGACTCTGTCTACCGGACAGGGGACCCCTGGTGGTCTAGTGGTTAAGATGCGGCGCTCTTACCGCCGCGACCCCGGTTCAGATTCAGGGATACTCCCCTGGGCAGATGGAGCTCGTCAGCCCCTAAGGCCATCCATCTAAGAGAAGGTCACTCTAAACA
>JAWWLV010000001.1:105059032-105087988 GCA_035041135.1 Platyrinchus mystaceus
TTAAAGGGTGGGCTCAGTTCAGCGCAGGCTGTGTCTCACCTAAAAAATCCATTGTGCAGGCTTGAAAGGTAAAAAGATCTTTCCCAAATCTTCGTTCGCGAAGACTGGCCACGTCTACCAGACACCAACTAAATCCTGGACAGAGCAGAGGTTCCCTGTAACAAAACAATTGTGTGAATACTACCATGATATAATGCAATTATTGCATATATTATATTGATTTAATAAGATAAAGTATTCTAGGTTTTTCTTGGTTTCTACTATGCTACAAAACCCCGAATCTAAAAAAATTATAAGAAGAAAGAAAATTAATTTACCAGTTAAAAGAAATCCACTATGCAAATACTTAGAATTCACATTAAGGAATGCTTTTTCATATATTGACTGTTCTTGTGGCAGGTTAGTACAAAACCCTAAAAAGACCCTTCTCTCCCTTTACCAATCTTACAGTTTCACACAAGTGGTTTCTCTCATTGGATATGCTACAAGCTTCAGGTCTGCCACAGAGCTGGTCCATTAACAGTTTGTAGTTAAATATTTCATTGTTATGAGTTCATACTTACATTTAAAGAGCAATCTGTGAAAGAATGGAGTGTTAAAGATTTTATTGCCCATAAAACAACATGAAAGTAACTTTTAGAAAGCTGTAGATTCCAGAAAAGGATGATTTTCTCTGCATTTTATCGCTTTTTGGTTAATATTTTCTGTTTACTGTCCCCTTGTAATGCACAGGATGACTGTTAAGTCTGTTGTGCAAATAAATAAATTGATTGGAAAATCTGAAGCTTGATAGTCAACTGTTTCCATGCCTTTTTGGGTAGTGCCTTTACAAATGTGAACGTAGCATCATTGAAAATATCTGTTTTGTTAACCTTGACTCAACCTTGGATTATTTATTACTCAAGGAATGAAATTTTGCACAGGTAAAATAACCTACAATGGCTTTTGTGGTAATGCACTTTTATCTAGGACCAACACAACTCTACAGATTCATGTGTTGTTGTAGTGGGTTGACCCTGGCTGGATGCCAGGCACCCACTAAAGCCACTCTCTCACTCTCCTCTGCAACCAGAGGAGAGAAAAGAAAACAGCTAAGGATTCATGAGCAGAGATAAGAGCTGGGAGAGGTCAATTACTGATTACCTTCATGGGCAAAACAGATTCAAAGTGGGGATAGTACTTACAGGATCATGGGCTGCACCACGGGCTGCAGGGCCTCAGCTCCGGCACCTGGAGCACCTCCTGCCCCTCCTTCTGCAGTGACCTTGGTGTCTGCATTCTTGTTCCCATGTTCTCACTCTGCTCTTCCCTGGCTGGAATTCTTTCTGCACAGCAACCTTCTGTTTTTAAATATGTTATCACAGAGGTGTTACCATTACTCCTGATTGGCCTTGGACAGTGGCAGGAAGTCCATCCTGGAGCTGGCTGGCATTGGCTCCACCAGACAGGGGGAGCTTCTAACAGCTTCTGACAGAAACCACCCCTATAGCCCCCCATTGCCAAAACCCAGCCACAGAAACCCACTACAGTTGTCCAGGGAGCAGAAGCTAGAAAAGAGATCATGTAGTTTATGCATTTTACATTATGCTTCAGCTTTGAGTGCTGATTTCAAGCTGGCTTTGAGTGCTGATTTCAAGCTGGTCTTTCTTAGAGAAAGTAGCTGCAGTTCCACCCTTTAAACGTCTTCCTTTTTTGCAAAACACGGGTCATGGCCTACAAGCTACCTTTAGCAAGATGAAGTGAATATAGAGAATTGTTGCAGTTAATAATTTAAATGGCTTTATTCTGCCCTATATATGACTGTTACTCAACCTCTGCAAAGCTGATACCTCTTTTTACATTCATCTGCTTCAACTTTGTATGTTGAACTCTAAAACAAATCTATCAAACTACTAAATAATGGATATTAGTAGATACATTATCTACAAGGAGAAGGAAACCTCTCTCAGATAGATACAGTATTTCAATGAAAGGGAAACAAGATTCTACCTTATTTTGGACTGTATACTATTATTTTTGAGTTTTTATATATTGAGATTGAGTTTTCTGACCTTGCAAATATATGAAGTGTTCTAGATAATATTCCTCCCTTTTACAATAGAGTGGATACAATAGAAGTACATCCAAGTAATTCTATTTAAAATGTCAGTATAATTTCACAAAAATTGAAGACCTTCACAGATTCAGAGAGTAGCAACTCAGTCAGGGCTTACATATACTTCACAGTTACTGTGTTGTGTTTTAAATCACCAAGTAGTGACACAGTTATTGCTTTCCCTCAGTGACATGAAAATTCAATTTATCATTGAGACACATGCACTCATTTTTTTCCCATGCCATTTACACACTAGATACAGAGCTGCAGTCACAGGAACATGATATGGTCTGCCCTTCTAGCAATTAGTGCACTCCATCAGCACATTCTTATGTTTCTGAGATACAGGCAGTGTAATAATACTGTCTACCAATTTTCTGAACTGTGAGCTCAACTAAGGAAAATACTAAGAGGATGTAAAGAATAGCTGAAGATCAAAAATGTTGGCAAGAGGTTCCAAAAGGAGACAGAGAAAATGGCAGTACTTCAGATAGAGGTCTACTGATGTAATCTGACAACTACAGCATAATGGAAAACAATTAGAGAAGCCCACAAATAAAACAGGAAATGAATGGACAAAAACTTACACCTTGCAAATTAAGCCTAATTTTTGAATGAAATAATGTGAAACTAATTAGTTCTTTATCTCTGTAATATTTGTGACTGATAGTGAGACCAATAGTTCAGTACAACATAAATATAATGAGATAAAAAATTCCAGCCGGCTCTGTCCAGTCTGAAATTATATCTCAAGTATAAGCACTGCCAAAAACCAGCTATAAAGATGCCAAATCTGTGCCAGAATCTTACTTAGTGTAACATAGGCCTATGCCTTAGTGTGGACCAGTGTACACACTTTCTCATCACTCAGCTGTGTTAACCAAAAACTGCTTGTTTGGTTGATAGCTGCAGCTGTGGAAAATGTTTTTTTTTTTCTGATATATAGGATTTTAGAGCATTTTATTAACTTGTTGAAATGAAACTGTAGCTGATACAAATAACTGATATGAAAACAGGACCTGAGAGTAGAAGGGGCTGCAATTTTTCCAACTTTCTGTTTAATATCTTAAAATTTATGTCAAAACCAGGAACATGCATGATACTTTCTTAGAGATTTCTTCAAATTTCAGCAGGTCTAATCTTCTCTATGATGCAGCATGCTCTTGGCAGGGTAAGAGACTCAGACTGAATGCAATCAGTAGAACAATAATAAATTTAATTTAATTTTAATTGATCATCTTAGCTTTTTTTCTTGAGCAATATATTTTTAATTTTTGCCATAGATTTTTGAGTTTTGCAATCTAAGCCATGAAACACGCTTAACTTTGTTGTACATAACTAGTTCATGGTATTATTTTGGCATTTCTGTGCCTAGTAGTTCCACTGAAATTACAGCAATGTGTCATCTCTGAAAAAATTAAAAATATTGTCTGGAATAAGACATTCTGTGAATCTTACTGTACAGTTCAAATTCTAACTTTCATATTTGATACTCAAATACACCTTAGAGAAGTGCACTTTTCTAATTTATATTAAAAAATATATCTTTGTCTCAAAGTGAGCTACTTCAGTAAAGGAACAAATACATTGATTTATTGACAACACTGGGTACTAAACTGATACACCCCCAAACAACCACTGCAAACCTTTGTGAGGCTGCCAGTTACAGCCATATGTCTTTGATCACTGGGAGGATGGCCAAATGGCTCTGTCACACCACTCAATATGTGTCAGTACAGTTACTGAAGTACAATGTTAAAGACCTTCTGTCTTGTTGGCATTCAGCACCCACCTATATAAGCAGATAAGTTTATTTTTCTGCATGTATGTGCAAGCACAATGGAGTTTTTCCAAGTTACACAGAGGCATCTGACACATAAATCATTTGTTCTTATATATGAATAAGAAAAAGCCAGGGGAAGAATGACGGGTTTTGTCCACTAACTGTATGTGCTCATAGCTGCATTAACGTGCTGTGAATTCCAGCCACTGCTGTTTGGTGTCTTTTTTGTCGCAAAGGCTGACCAGTGGAAGCACTGCATGGATGCCTCAGTGCACAACTCCTCTTCAAGGCTGAAGACCTTTGAGAGATATGGACAGAAGAGTCAGACCATGGCCAGTCTCCCCAGGGCATCCCATGAGTAGGTGGTCTCTTTGTAATGAGTAGCAGAGAAAGGAGGCAGAATATTCGTTCTTTTCTGTCCTGTGAACTGGAGAATCCTTCTGTCCCAGAGTGACCCTAAGTGATAATGTGACATTACAAAAATCAGAAACATTTAGAGGTCTATATGATTCCCATACAGAGAAGTCCAAAGAAGCTCCAGAATAGCATCCAAATGGGCTATCCTAGTTTAATGTTTTAAACAGTCATCTGATATAGAAAGAAAAATTTGAGTTATTTACTAAGCAATATACTAAATATTTTAATAGTGCTGAATTATATACTGGGATTCCTAGAACCACATACAAATCTCACCCTCCCACCCCCTCACTGTGCTTTCACATCAATGGATTGTGTTGGTTTGCACCTGCCAGAATTCACAGAATCACAGAATCATCTAGGTTGGAAAAGATGTCTGAGATCATCAAATCCAACCTTTGACCTAACAGCACCTTGTCAACTAGACCATTCTCTTGCATGAGAGTAAACTTTTGAAAAGTAGTATAGAAACAGGGAAGAAAATATAGACTCAATGGACTGAGAGCAGTCATATTAACCAGGACTCACAAGGCTTTACTATAAAAAGCAACAGCTTGAAATCATAGGGGACATATTTGATAATTTTAAACAATGACTGAAGACGTATTGTTCACTGGTTAGATAGATAAACAAAATATGGGTTGAGTTCTAAATATGAGTGGCTATTATTCTGAATGCATAGAAATTACTCCCACTGAGGAAACACATGAGAATATCACTGACAGAGAGCAGAGAGATTCTTTCTGGTAGACCCAAGTGACTCCTCTGGATGTCTAAAACCCACAGAAATTTCTATGCTGAAGCTCCTTGGCTTTTTGGTAACATTTAGAAACCATGAGATTTAATAAGGGTCTAATATAGTTTTGTTTAATATTCACTAGAAACAAATGTCCCATTGAAAGACCATATCTTAAGTGTATGATGCAAATGAGCTTGTGAGGTCACAACAGATATTTCTTTAGTAAAAGATCCACAGGGATAAACCCCAAAAAGATGACACATTAGAGTCTTGAAAGTAAAACAATCACAGAGAAAAGAATCTTGGAAAGAAACATCCTGCACTTCTCCCCCTGTTTCAGCATAAATAAACAGAACAGAACAAAAATGTTTTACTCTAAATGAATTATGGAAGAGGTGTATAAGATGTGTCAAAAACTACAGAATAGTCTGTAATACTTGCAGAGATACTGCCAAGAAACTTTCCAGAAAAGCATTTTCAAAACCTCAGAAATATACTTTGCAATAATTGAAGGGCTAGGATAACATTCAGGATGTTTAAGATCTAAAGACTTCTGAGTTTTCAGCTGATTATATCTGGGTAGTTTAGCCTGTAATTTCCTACTTGCAAGTGACTGCAATAATAATTGATGTTGGTCTTAAAATATCAGGAAAAAAACAAAAAAGAACTGGAAGTTGAGCTAGAAGAGTAACAGTAAGGGAGAATAATAAATACAGACAAAGAACATTGAAAGAATAATGGATAAAATGGACAGTTTGATGCCAACAAATATAAAAGATTGATCGGTGAGGTGAATTTCTATTACATAGAATCATAGAATGGTTGGAATTAGAAGGGACCTTAAAGATCACCTTGTTCAAACCCCTCTTCCATGGGCAGGGACAGCTTCCACTATATCAGGTTGCTCAAAGCCTCATCCAACTTGGCCTTGAACACTGCCAGCAATGAGACATCCACAGCTTCTCTGAACAACCTTCTCCAGAGCCTCATCACCTTCAAAGTAAAGAATTTATTCCTAATAACTAATCTAAACCTGTTGTCTTCCCTTTTAGAGACATTCCCTTTGTCTTATTACTGCAGAGGCATTCCCTTTGTCTTATTACTGCACACCCTTGTCAACAGTCCCTCTCCAGCTTTCCTGTAGGCCCCCTTTAGGTACTGGAAGGCTGTTGTAAGGTCATGCCTAAGCCTTCCGTAGGCTGAACAACCCCAATTCTTTCAGCCTCTACAGGAGAGGTGCTCTAGACCTCTGATTATCTTGTTGGCCTCCTCTGGACTTACTCCACCAGGTCTTTGTCCTTCCTGTGCTGACGACCCCAGAGCTGCACTCAGTACTCCAGGTGGGGTCTCAGCAGAGAAGAGCAGAGGAGCAGAATCACCTCTGGTGACCAACTGGCCACACTGCTTTGGATGCAGCTCAGAACATGGTTGGCTTTCTGGGCTGTGATTGCTCCTGTTGAGCTTTTCATCAACCAGCACCCCTAAGGGTTTCTACTCAGGGCTGCAGTCAATTCATTCTCAGAGCAGATAAAATATGGAATGCTAAAAAAAAAAAGAACATAGAGAAATTAACTACTTGTTCCATTGCTGAATGATGAGAAATTGTAAAGAGAAAATAAAAAAAAAATTACTGTATCTACAGACTAGTAATGGCTCAGAATGTCTATTATAAAATCCTTTAGATTTCATAAAGTAGCAAGAATACTGAAAATAGGAATAATAAAATCTTGCTATTGTCATATTTTAAATCCTGCATTCATAGATAAGTAAAAATGAAGAAACAGGAACTGAGGAAGCAAACAGGGTTGTGTCAATTATGAAAGAAGAATATACAAAGGATTGTGAATGTGTCCCAGGCCTTTAAGTGTGAATCTATGCTAGACAAAAACAGACAGCTTGCAAAATCTGCAATTTACTAGTATGTTGGTATAGAGAATTCACCAGAGAAAATGCTATGGTACTGACATAAGAAGTCTTCTCTAATGAGAAAAAGCAGGGCAAGCTGGGTCAGGAACATAGGAGCTGCCATGGCTGATTAAATCAGTAATTCATTTGTTCTGTTTTCCTGTCTTTGACAGGGAGCAGCTATCAGTGCTTCAGAGAACAAAAAAAATATTAAAATGCATACAATTCTGCAATGACCATCTCACTGGGGATGTTTTTTCTCTATTTCTATTGATCAGGGTTTGGCTTGTTGTCTCAAGATTTAATCCTATTACAGTTTTGAAGGAAACACTTTAAATATAATAGCAAATACTGAATTTTAATCACATCCATATTTTTACCTACAAGCTTGTACAAAAATGCCTGTGAGAATAAAAACAACTGCAAAGCTGGAAGGAGGAGATTGTACCCCAGGCATCAAAGTATTTTATTATGTTTTTAAGAAGCTGTGGTAACCAGGTAAACCCTGTTTTTCAGTGTGCTGATTTAAATTTGGAAGTTCTATGCGGGGCCAGCAATATCCTCAGTTTAATTAAAGCCACATAAAATAAACAAATCCTCATCTTGACACTTGATTTCTGAAAAACAAATAATTTCAGAAGTGGAGTTCTAAAAAACACCCCAAACCTTTAAGCGAGTCTTAACAATTTGCTCTGGTGATTTCCAGACTTAAGAACACATTGACTTTTGCACAGATGCCCTGCCATTACCTCTTCAGTTTGTTTGTTCTGGACTGTTGGGGGTGGCTAGAGACTAAGAAGGACTTCAGTCTATGAAAAGGAAATTCTATATAACAACGAGGACAAGATGGCAGTTGTATGGACACGTGGACCATAGAACTTAATGGGACTTGCTGTTCCTGCTTGTTGTTTTAGCCCAGAGGGCTGAGTTTTTCCACCATGTTATGCACCCTGAAATGTATCCATGCATCGGGGAGAAAACCCCCAAGGGAGGATGCCAACAGTTCGCTGATTGGGCAGCATGTTGCTATGGTTACTGCCCTCAGCCAATTATGTTCTTCCCCAGTTATGTAACTGTCCTTCCCCTCCTATCCCTAAGACCCAACCAAACCTTTTCCTTAGATTAGAATACTCTGCCCATGCTCTGCCCTTGTTCTAGTCCCTTCTACCTAAACCCTATATAAACTCTTGCCCCTGTTAATAAATTTGAGATCACTTCCTTTCACCACCACCAGCTGTTGTCAGCGTGCTCTGTTCGCGTCATCTACTTTGCAACTCCTTGCATTTAGGTTGGAGTCCGCACTCAACTCTGCTGCACCATACTAGCAGCATAAGCAGGGCTACTGCTCAGTTCAAGGACCCCGTGGTCTCGGTTTGGCCCTAAACCCCCAAACTGCGGCAAATGGCGCCCAACTGTGCGGCTGGGCAGTAGTCTTCTTGTATCAAGGGGACTCCTCAGCCACCATTGGTTTTCCATCCAGGTGTGCTCGAAGAGGGACACATTCCTCCAGTTTCCACAGCTGCTTCAGGACAACATCGTCCGACCAGCGTGCGAGGTGAGCAGCTGCATCATCCCTTTCCTATCCCTCCTTTCCATCCTCCCTCCCAACAACTAACTCCATCGCACATCTCCATCTACACCGCGTGATTTTTATTAATTAAAAAATGGGAGCCACATTAACAACACAAGAAGAAGCAGCTTATAGGAGCATACACGCAGTCATAGCTATAGAAGGTCATCAGTTTGATAAACAGTCCCTGACTGCGCTAGCCAATTGGCTCCAAAAATATAAACCCTTGTCCCTGAGACCTTTAATTATGACGCATGGGACAAGCTGGGACTGCAATTATGGAGAGCACACTGCACAGGAGACCGACGGGCTTCGGACTCTCTAATTGCATAGAGGTTTATCCTCCACCTCTTAAAGAAAAAGCACCATCAGCAGTCTGCACCCTCCACAACATGCTCAGTCTCCCCAATACCATCAAAGCGATCTAAAGAACACTGCTCTCCAAAAGGCCTTGGGGATAGATGCGATTTACCACTGTCGCAATTTCCATCTGCGCAATAGCCCCTACCCAAGATGGCGGGTAAAGAGAGACTTGGTGCAGCGCATAATGGCGGCGGGGATAGGACTGTGCAAGAACAACATGGCGGCGATTGGTGCATCGGGGAGAGTTTTCCGTGGGAAAATCTTCGCATGCGCGGAAGTGAATCTAGGGGAGTGACCAACAACTCCCAGGAAACACCAACTCCACCCCCTAGTTGCATGACATCACACTCCTCCCATGTGTGTGACATCACCGGTGCCGCCCCGGAAGTTTCTCCTACAAACATGGCGCCAAGAGAGACTCTTCCTGTCTCCGCTCACGTGACACCAGGTGTCATGGCGCCGCCCATGTGCCGGGGCTAGCGGCCTGCGCACCCATGCCGGCAACCTACACAAAGGTGCCAGCCACTATGCCCCTGCCACAGCCACCTGCGTCCTGCTGCCACACATCACCATCTACTGATAGCAACACGCAAGCACCACGTACCATCTCCCTCAATAGCCATCATACACCCGCCATCTTAAACAAAAGTATAGCTACCTCCTCCCTTAAGGGTATCCTAAAAAGAACATCGAATACAAAAACGCAGGCAGACAGTGAGCCGTAACAGAGAAAACTTACTGTAACAACTAAAATTAAAGACGTCTCTTAACAAATTATAGACCATAAGTCCCTATCTATGTCCACTAATGATATCCATGCTACCACAGTATCGAAAGAGCATACCATCTTACCTACAACCACTGGCAACCTTACATCCCACACTTCCATAACACCATAGCCTCAGGCACAAAACATACACCCTGCCGTAGAGGCACGTGAAAAGGCCTGGGATGAAATTCGCGAACAAGCAATTCTAGCAGGGGATGTAAAAACCCTTAAAGCTTTTACAATATACAAGGGTGGAGTACCAAAGTGGCGATCCCTTGATTGTTTCACCTTTAGAAACATCAAGAGAGCAGTAGAAAAGTATGGGTTGGGAGCACCATACACCTTAAAACTTATTAAAGTATTCTTTTTAACCTACGATTTTACACCTAGTGACATCAGGAGGTGTGTTGGAGCTTGGCTTACACCAATAGATTATATGGTGTTCGAGGGCGGATGGAATTTTCTAATTAAACAACATGTCATGGGAATTACAGATCTAACGGGAAATCTAGTAAGTCAAACTACTGATTCTTATATGGGGAAGGAATCTATTCCTCCATAAATGAGCAAGTACACATTCCCTTAGATCAACTTAACCTCACCAAAAGGTTCACTCTTGAAGCTCTTAACACCATAGCTAAAAACCCTGCCCATACTCCAACACCAACATACGACCTTATTTTTCAGGGGGCAAAAGAATCATTCCTAGATTTTGTTAACTGGCTCAAAGAGCACCCCCAATACCAAGAACAGCTCCTTAATAAATTGGTGATGAGAAAAGCTAATGAGGATTGCCAGAGACTGCTAAAGCCTCTGAAAAAACCTTCATTGCAAGATATGATTTAGGCTACAAAAAATGTAGGCTCCCGAGGGGAAAAAGCTAGGTTGTTAGCCAGCGCATTCAAAGGAAAGTGTTTTCAATGTGAGCAGTTTGGGCACATAGAAAAAAATTGTCCAATACTTAAACCGCCAAAATCCAAATTCCCAAATACACCTTGTAAGCGGTGTAGAAAGGTTTCCACTGGACCTCGATCTGTAGGTCCTCAACTGATATCAACGGTAGACCATTGCCACCCAAATCTTCCCGACTTACAAAGTCTGTGCCCAATTTGCCAGCATCATCTGGGTTGCAGCTTCAGCGGGGAAACTCGACTGCAAGTACTGGAGGAACGAAACCGCCTCCCAATACTAATGCCAATGCCAACTTTAGCTTTAAATGCAGTCAAACCCCTGCTTTGAAACACCAGAAGAAGCAATAATGGGAATGTAATAGAAAACATGGAAATTCTATTTATGATAATTCTTTTTGTTGCTTATTCTTTCTCATAATTGTATTTTCTCTATATGTTAATTAATGTTTCCATCTTTTTACCTCTAATTGTTAGCATTTATTGTTAAGTTTTGAGAACAAAAATCCTGTGAAAGCAACCACAGTTACTGAAGGATCTAACATATAGAGAAGACTCACCTACTCTCAGCAGAAAAAAACCGTAACATCGCAACATCACAGCTCAGCTGGAGAAGGTGAGCAAAGCTTTCAGTGCTCTTTCTACTAACTAACACCAATATGGGAGCTCATCCTTCAAAAGAGGAAACTGAAATGTATGCTTACTTAAAAGCTTTAATTCGGGCTTATGGAAAAATTCAATATCAGTCTCATTTCAGAAGCAGAAGGACTTCACTGGTGGTAGTGGATCAAGGGTTGGACTTGATGATCTCGGAGATCTTTTCCAACCCGGTTGGCTCTATGATTCTACTTGATTCTCTTAAGAGTGATATTAGGAGTATCTTAAGACTGATAGACTTTCTGTTTCAAGAACAAAATAATGCCAACATAATATTGCAACACAATACTAGACTAGAGGTATAACCATGACAGTACAGGAATTACAAAAGAAAATTGGAAAAGCTGTAGGTTCATGACTGGAATAAGACACATGCACATCTGTTCAAGCTACATTGAATTTACAGGTGAGCTCTATTACCTTTGACACCTCCTATAAATATAGAAGTGCATCTGTTTACTGGCCTTGTGTTAGTTTAATGCTTATTTAAAGAGTATGCCCAACCATGCTGTTGAATCAGGTCCAGAGTTTTCAGCAGCTTGCTGGAAAGCACCCTCACCAGCTGGAGAACTCATTCCCAACAGCACCCACCAAGACCACAAGGAAGTGTCCTGTGTGAGGTGTGGATCTTGCAACTTGCTGTTTCCACCTGAAAAGCAAATAAATATACAGAACTTAAAAAAAGTATTAACCTTACCTTAATTCAGCATAATTCTTAAGCTTTGAGAGGTATTAATAGCTTTACCTTGATAGTCAGGTTTGGCATATCTCTTTTTCCTTTGCTTGACTGACACCTGCTGCCCTCATAGTGGACGGTGTTAGCCCAGTTCCTGCAAAAGCAGGGAAAGAAATTGTAATATGAGACACAGGTCTTATATAAACTCTCTAAAGAACAGAAAATATTTTTCTCTGGACCATATGAGTTTCTGAAACAAAGGCAGAATGAAACATGCAGTTTAGAAAAACTACCAGTACCTTCCATTTGTAAAAAGGCAAGTCATGGGTGTACTGGGGAAGTTAGAATGCTTACGCTAAGGGTATGGAGTTTTGCAATGTAAATTATGTTGAGTTCAGACAAAGAAACACTATCCACAAATACAGAGAAGGTTCTCCTTAAACAGTGCTGTGTGAAGACAAGAGTGTGCCGAGAGGTCCAGAAAAAAAGGTATTAATTTACTTGAAGATGGAGTAAGAGAAAAGCAGTGCATGACAATATTTAATTAAACTTTTTAGTCCAACCTCTGTGATTTAAAAGTACCAGAAAAAAAAAAAAGTGGTTTTCATTCCTTTTGGAATTGTAATGAGCTCTGCTTAAAAGCAGAAACATTAAAATCTAATACAATATTTCTCAGATTCAAAATACTGGAAATTTACTTACACAGACATGAATGTTTGTCAAATGAGAAAGAGCAGTTTGACTCAAAGAAGAAAAGAGCATTCTTCGGAGCTCTCCATAGCAAAATTGAGAGCTGAGAAACCTGGAGAGCTTAGATAAGATTCAAATGTGCATCAAAACATGAAGTTCCTTCTTTGAACTGAATTCTGCTACCTCCATTTCAGAAGTGCTTATGACATCTACAAGACTCAGTAGCAAAAAACTGAATGACAAGGAAGAAAAGTTACAGCTAAAATGCTGTTTTTTAAGAAAGGGAGAGCTACCAGGTACAGTTCCTGAGAGTAATAAAAACAAAAACCCCACAGTTTTTGTTCTTGTTATAAATAAAAACTAGAAATGTTCTCTGCCTTTCAGGGAGTTTTGACAAGATAAACTGCTCCCACTGCTGTCTGCTAAAAAATCACTTAGTTGCTTTATTTTCTGGTAAACTTTGCAGAATTAGTGTTATTTCAAACATATTTGCTAGCTCATTTAAGAATGGAGAGTGCACTAAAATCAAATGCCAGATGAATATTACGATGAAGTGCCCACCACTTAAGCTCAGAGTTAGAACTATTGAATTGCACTGTGTATAAAGAGAATTACATTATTTTTTCCATTTTAGTTGGAATAAATTTCTCTCAGGAAGCCTATGTCTGTTGTGTCCAATTTCTTATCTTGAAAAAAACCCCAAACATCATTTACAAAATTCATGTAAACATTCTGCTTTGATGATTTTCAAAATTAAATTTCTCTGGTTCTACAATGGAAGGAGCTGTAAAACATGAAAGTCTTTAAAAATCCACAATAAAAGGGAAACAGTCACTGATCGAAACACTATTTTGAAATTGCCAGTGATGGAAACATGTAAGTTTCAGATTACTGAAGCATTGTTTCCTTTACATTGTCTCACTTCATTAAAATGTGAACTTTTTCTTTTATCTACTGCTAAAGATGTGGGAACTACAAAACAAGAGATAGGCAAATAACGGAAATATTGAAAATTGTAGCAAGGTGGAAGATCAAATTCCTGTTCATCTCTACAGGAAGAATGAAGTTACTATGAAAATCATATCACATTATGTGTGTTGCTAAAACGATGATACCCTGTTTCAGTTCACCTAGAAAATTGTCATGCAGAAGTTCAACATGGACCTTAAAATATGCTTTTCTGCTCATGGGATCTATGATCTATAGTTCATGGAATGTGCCTTGCGAAGCTAGAGGACAGTGTTATTTTTGCATCATCGGAGAAGGTGAATGAGGTGAAACATATAATCACAGAAGCACAGAAGGTTAGGAATTGGAAGGGACCTTTTGAAGTCATCTGGTACAATGCTGCTGCTCAAGAAGGGCCACCTAAATCCACTTGCCCAGGACTACGTCTAGATATTTTTTTTTTTTACCTCCAAGGAGGGAAACTCCATAACTTCCCTGGGCAATGTGTGCCAGGGCTTAGTCATCTTCACAGAGAAAAAGTGGTTCCTGATGTTTAGAGGGACCCTCATGTGTTTCCATTTTTGCTCATTGTCTCTAGTCCTGCCACTGGGCACCACTGAAAAGAGCCTGGCTCCACCTTCTTTGCACCGTTCTTCCAATTATTTACATGCATTAATAAAATCTCTCTTGATCCTTCTCTTCTTGAGGCTGAGCAGCCCCAGATGTCTAAGCCTTTCCTTATAGGAGAGATTCTCTAGTCCCTTAATTGCTATTATGGCCCTTTGTTGCCTTCTCTTCAGTATGCCCATGTCTCTCTTGTACTGGGGAACCTAGACCTGGACGCAGCACTTCAGGTGTGCCTTCATCGACATCTGTTGGACACCTAGTGAGTCGATGACATTGTTAATAATTGACATGAAAGGTTTGATAATGGGTTTATTCTTTCACTCTCAGAAGTAGACACTGTTATTTCCTGTTAAATTTTGACTTAACTCTGAGATTTATACCAGGCTTAAAACTATCTCTACTATTCAAACAAAAATGCTTTCACCAGCTGCAGTTATTTTGCTTAGCAGTCAGTCAGTGTGACAAGGAAGTTTTTCTCTCCTGTTCAGAGCTATTCCTTCCTCTTGGGTTGATGATGACACTTGCCTGAGTATCATGTTGTTCTGCCCAACGGGGCTGCAGGTGGAGACATACATGGCTGGACTGCCATGCTTGTTACTGGGATACCTGCTGGCACAAGGAACAGTCAGGGTGATGCAGGGCTGACCCTAGTCTTCTAACACAGAATGAGATTAAGTTTGATTTATGAACAAGTGTTGAACTAGCAACATGTGAGAGTTCTGCAAAATCTGGGAGTAAATCCAGATTGCTACAGTAACCACTTTTTTTTCTCAGTTTTAATGTTGCTTTATTACAGCAGTTGAAAGTGTTGTTAAGTCTCCCCCCTCTTCTAACGCTGGTTGTGAGCATAGCCTACATTTCATTTAGGGACCAAGAATAAATCTGTCTGAGGGCCACTTCTCTGAATCAGATTCCCTTGAGTTTTTCCATTATGGTAGCATAATTATTTGCATTTTCTACACAATGGATATAAAATACCATCACTTCTGAATTCCTCACCTCCTGTGCCTCAGCATCCTTTTCCCCTGATTTTACATGTGTGTAAAAATCATGCAGCATCCTTTCTGACAGAACTGTGTTCCTCTTTTTTGCCCCATGATTCAGTCTGTGAAGAGTTGTGGGGCAAGAGAGATGTCATGGGTTAAGAAAGAGGTTGAAAGGGTTGCTAAGAATAGGCATGAGTTGTACAGTCATGAAGTAATTGGGCTCAGTTATCAAAAGATAGCGTTTCACCCCAAATCTGATAACGAAACTAAAGTAGTACCTCCTTCTCTTAATGGTTTTATACACTGAAAAACAGGATTGAAAACACCTGCTCACTTCCCCATTAGTTCCCCAGATATTTGTTGCCACCTCTCACAGCTGCAAGTTACAGCTAGTCCTGTTGTCTGGAAACTTCACAAGTCACGTTATGACTTGTGTCAAGACAATATTGACAGCTGCCACAGAACAAGATCAGGAAAAATCACTAGGATGTTGTGAAAAGAACATGTGAACATATTAATAGGATGAAATGATC
This sequence comes from Platyrinchus mystaceus, assembly GCA_035041135.1. Classification (NCBI taxonomy): domain Eukaryota; kingdom Metazoa; phylum Chordata; class Aves; order Passeriformes; family Tyrannidae; genus Platyrinchus; species Platyrinchus mystaceus. The sequence goes on from JAWWLV010000001.1 coordinate 105,074,699, forward strand.
TCCTAAAGTGCAAAACCCAGAGTGAAAGCAGAAGGCTTTGGACTAGTGTGTGTCATCTTAGAATTGATTATATTTGCCCCTAGTGGAAATAGTGTTCTATTCGCAGCACAAAATGCAAGTGTTTGTCTATAGTTCAGTTATACAGTCTGTACATCATTGCCACTGCTGAAAACTAGGTACCAACAGCTAAAAGCCCATTTCTCCAACATGGTGGAGGCTGACACGTTACCAGGGGGTTCAGAGAGAAGGAAAATTATAGATAAGTTTGGGAGTTGGAGAACAGTGTATGTTTGGTCTCTGCTATCTTGTGTCTGAGGTTTGTTCTCTGAAAGAGCTGGGACTGCTTATTTTTTATTAATTGGGGTTAGGAAATAGGTGATAAATGGAGGCTGCATTCCTGCATCGTTAATCATTCACCTTTTGTAGAAGGTGTAGGCAGTCATAAAAAATGAGTATAGGAAATTTATGAATTATTTGGTTGCTGGAAGCAAAAGTTAAACGGGCACACTAAGCCATTGCTTAACTGTTGACAGGACTCCCTTCTGAGACCAGTTGTTCTCTGCACGTCCCTGTGGATTTCTTTGGAATATCTGTCAGCAGCAGTTGGTTATGGTATTTGTCATTGCACTGTTATCTGTCACAGGGACAACTGGCTGGATAGAACCTGCCAGGCCACTGGGACTTTTCCTGCTACTGACATTGTTCAACATCAGCTTCACCGTGAATATGTTTCCTTCCCTCCCTTGGCAACTCCAGCTGGGAGATTCTGCAGTGTTATTTCGGAGTGGTGAGGCACAGGATGGTTTGCAGCCACAGGAGCACCACTGTAGCTCTGGCAGGGGTCAGCATAAGAGTCTCAGCTCAAAAGGGCTCTCGAGGGAAGAAGGGGCAGATCATGTTCACAGCTCTTTTCAGAGCAGCTCTTGTCAGCCCCAGTGCCATCCTTGGGCTCAGCCAGATAAACTAGAAACTGGAAGGTGCTCAAGGCTGTGACACGTATTTGCAGCCTAAATTTATTCACACACGGTTACTCTTTTGGATTCTCGAGTCAGCACTGTTTTTCAGCTTACTCAGCCCTTCTTTTTTTCCTGGTGTTTAGCTACCCCATCAGTTATATTTGCAGAAACCAATAATATTCCCTGTTGCCTTATTTTTACTAGACTGCACAGTAGAGAATTTTTTCAGTCTCCTTTTATACAAAAGGCTATCTATTTTTTGATTTTTCTAGTAGCTGTTTTGTGTAGCTGTTACAGTATGAGGTCATTTTTTGTTGAGGATGACTAAAATTGAACATGATACTTCATCCTCAATATTGTTCTCCTTACACTGGAAATACACCCCTGAATTTTATGGTTTGGAACTAAATAGCTGTCTTTGCTGACTGTGGATCATACTAAACAAGCCAGTATAGGTCAGACTCAAAATCCAAATAGGTTTATAGAATAGAAAAAGAAAACTAGGTGGCATGGAGCAATGTGGAAGGTTTGTCGACTTCCTGTTCTTGCAGGATATTTATATGGTTCAATTATATGTCTAGAAACAAGCAGCATGAATGATTTTCATAATTTGTGGTAGGTTACTAAATCTCACCTGTTTTCCTTCCAACCTCCCAAGAGCTGCAGGTATGTCTGCTTTTATTGACACTGTGTTTAGCTTCAGTTGGCCTGATGGGATTATGCAGAAACCTATTTAGAAGGAACTTCCCATAATGATGTATTATTTGAGTAACCAGTGGGATAAACAAGCAGATTTCACCTATATTCTATGTAAATGGTCATTTTCTCTGTTATTCAAATGAGTAAAATAAATAAGTCTCTTTTTATTGCCCAAGTCACTACAGATGTTTTTCACATTGTTCATTTTCTTCAGGCTTATAATTACTATTTTCAGTATCTATATCCCAAACATTTTCTAATAAAATACAAACATCAAAATAATAGAGCAGTGCAATGTGTACTATGCACATTACCATTCTTGTACTACTGCTACAATATATATACAAAATAGACAGCAATTTTTGAAAAAGCACAGCAAGTCAAATACGCTTCCTCAGAAATATGATACTCAAAGGAGAAGACACAGAAATATTATGCTCAAAGGAGAAAATACAGAAATAAAACATCAGCACAAGTTAACATGTTGTTGATACAGAGACAAATCAAGAATCCAGATCAAGGCTTAACCATCTTTCAAAGGGAAAAATAAGCAAAACTGAATATAAAGGAAAGTCAGAAATGTCTTGTACTACTTTATCTGTGGAAGCACCACAGAAATGGAAAAAAAAAACCAAAAAGAAAAACAAGGGAGCTGGAACAGGTTTCAAATAGGAAAAAAATTAAACTCGACAGAAACAAGTGTAGAGGAGTTAAAATGGAATGGAAGAAAATGACACAGGAAAATGGAAGTAAGTTTTCTTTCACAGTGAAAGAGGTGACTGTTACTCTGTGCAGATAATTTTCATTTCAGGGACATCACAGGGACCAGTAGAGAAATTTTGTCTAAGTAAAGTCAGAGGGGTTTTGTTCGTTATGGAGGTCCAAGTTGCCTATATTTTTTTTTTTTAATCTGTACCAGATGAAGTCTTCCCTGTGGTGTGCAGTCATGTACTATGCTCCTGAAAAAGAATGCATGGTTTATGTATTTGTAGTTCTGCTAAACAACAGTGAAAAAGAGAGAGAAGAATGAATTAAAGAGTAGTTGTGTTTATTTTAAAATTATTTCATATGGTATAGTATTTCTCTTTTTCATCCTCCAGAACAGCAGTGCTTACACTTTCACAGCTAAGCCCCTAGGAGATATTTTTTTCTCTCCTACATCTTTCTTGGTTATTTGTAATATATTTTTTTCTGCAGAGACTTCTAAAGATTTGGGTCAGTTCTAGAAAGTAAAATATGAAGGAACTATTGTACATGCATTTTAAATAAGTGTCCAAGAGGAGTTCCTTTACATAACTTAAGTTCTGCCTCCAATCTCCACCACCAAGCGCTGCTAATCTACGCGTTTAGTTGATGTATAGAATAGAGAAGGCTGTCACAAAGGTGACACTTGCCACTGCTCTTAAGGAATGAAGTGTACCACAAGTGTACTGCATATTAGACAACTAGTTTTTAGCAAGACAGGACCTTCAAAGGAATTTTTTTGTCATGACTTCTACTGCAACATGCTGCTTGTCACCATGGAAAACAACATGAAGAAAGAATAGCTTTCTCCAAATAATATACTTATTAGAAAATCTGGCTTTGTGCATGAAGAAGACATTCCTTGACCTTCTCCTCATCCTCCTTCTTATGACATTACTGAAAATGTGGAGGATATTTATGAAAAAGAAATGTTAATTTCCAGATCTTCCCCTGGGCACAACAATGCAGTCAGGATAACTGTTTGAAAATGGTCACATAGAAGGGATAAGTTTGGGAGACAGAAATTGCAAAAAACTTTAATTTGATGGAGAGTGTGAAGAAAAATGTATTTCACTGATCCATATTTTTTTTAAATGTATACCATCACATCTTCATGACATTTGGTTTTATTTTCCCTTATTTCTTTTCCTTTCAGCTAGTTGCTCAGAAGACTAAGACGCATAATTTTCTTTGACTACTAAGTCCTCAAAATCCTACCTAATAGCCAACTGCCAGTAGAGATAGACTGAAATGCGTATATACTTACAAGTCTAATTGTATATTTATAGACATCTTCTTAATCCTTGTCACTATAGAGGAGCTATGAATTGAAATAATACCTTTATAATATGGCATATTATTAACATAATGGCAAATCATTGCTCCAGGTTTAGACATTCGCAAAACACAAGTCTGGTAATGACCAATATAAACGTCAGGGTTTCTCTATAACTTTGATCACATTTCAGGAAGTATTTTCTCATTCTAAATAAATACCTTTTGGTTGAAGTAGAAGTTAAAGACAGTTTGCTTGAAGTTAATAGAAAATCACCCTGTAGCTTGTCCTAACTCAATCCATTGAAAATCCTTTTTGTTTGTCGTTTTATACACCATTTCTTATTTAGATGAAATACTTATCATGAGCTAGGCATAGCTCTAAAGCTTGCAACATCTAAAGTTTAAAAAAGAACAGGTTATACACCATAAGAAGAAAATATAAGGCTTTAAATACTGTTTTCTACAATGAATCCACCCTGAACCTGTCATATTTCGTCTTCATTACATTTGAGAATTGTCTTAGAAGAGTATAAGCCTTTTATAGGAGATCCTTAGTTCATCATCACAAGTAGTAGGCATTTTAAATCTACTGCTAACTTTTCATCTATGATTAATGGGTGTGTTATTTCAAATTTGATGTGTAGTTCACACAATGTACAAGTGAGTTACTTCAATCTGAGCCAGAATATTCAATAAAACATAAAAGTGAGCTTCAGCTTTGCAGTTCTATCTGTGCTTAGCAATTTTTTTCGCTATTGATTCAGATTCTCCCTGACTTTCAAACTTGCTTTTTTTCTTTCTTGTGACAAGGTCTTTTACTCTCTTACAAGGTAGATTAGATCTTTAAGCTAATTTTGCTTAATAAGCACGTGGGAGTTCTCTTGATTGTTAGGATGGAAGTTCCTTACAGACTTCCAGTACCTATGACAGTCTAATAAGTGTCCTTCATTAGTTCTCTGATTATAATATTTCACTGAAATATAAAATACAAAATTGATGTTTGGCAGCTTTTAATATCTCCAGAGAAACTGACTACAAAAATTTTACTTATAATAAATATAACAACAGGTTCATGAGGATTTAGTTGGGAGCCATTGATTCATGAAATAAGTTGTAAGGGACCCATGAGGGTCCAAGAACATTAAAGAACAAAGAAAAATAAAGACTGATTAATCTGTAAAACAATTACAGGGGTAGATATTGTAGACCCTGCGTAACTCACCAGTTCAGACACTTGCTCAGTCTCTCAATATGGCAGTTCCTGGCAACTTGGCCTAGGGTGAATATAACCCAGAAGAATACAAAAAAAGCTACATACTGAGTGACCTTATAGGGATTAAAACTATTTTATTTGCTCAGAAGAAGACCAGGGTGTCTTGGGGATGGGAAGAATTTGGTTAGGGTGTAGGTCTGTGAAAAGGAAGGATGCAATGGTTGTGGGGAGTTTTCTTTGTTGCTGTGGTGCTTTTCCTTTTTTTTTTTTTTTTTTTTTTTTTTTTTTTTTTTTAATTAGTTTTGTTGTTTTTATGAGCGGTCCCAAAGGTCTCTAAGGTCCCAAAGGTCCCAAAGGTTAGCACATTGGATATTTCTGGCTGGGCCACATGGATGAGCTTTGGGTTTGGGACATATACAAATTTCTGAAGTATAGTTTAAATTTAGACAAGAAAAATCCTGAGTGAAACCTAATTTTAAGTGCAGTCCTTCAACCTTATGATAATATAATATTCAGCTTTCCCAAGAATACTCATTAGCAGAAAGACAAGGTGTTTTTGACTGTAGATACTTTTGAATGTCTTTTTGCTATCCAAATTACTACAATCACTATTGTTTAGAGTAAACTATATTTTTTTTAATTATTTCAAGTGAAGGCATGATTTTGACATTTCCTTTTCAGCCCTAACAATCTGAATTATTCAATTAAACCATAATAACAGGAAGTATAATTGGTCAAGTGTAACTGTGTATGGCTCTATAATTCAAGAAATACAAAAGACACATTAATTATGTTAGAACTGCTTATAAGCTCTTATATTTTTTATAAGCTCTTGTATTTTTCAAGGATATGTATTCCTTCTGATGCTGAACTACCTTCTTGTAAAAAGTCTCAATGCCAGCCCTTACCACTGAGTAAGCTGCTAAAAGATCCCCTCTACTTTCTCATAAAATTAATCTTGCAAACAGTCAGATGATAAAAGCCTCTTGGCTGTTGAGTAAAACAGCCTTTGCAGAAAGCAGAGGAAAGCCAGCAGATCAGGACTGCTTATCCCACCACTGCATAGGAGACATAACAGCATATGGGATGGCTGAACCCCTGAAACATGACTATCAGACAGTAGAGTCAGCCACAGGGGCTGGACATGGAAGGTGTTCATCCAGAAGGAGGATGAAAGCAGGTGAGTTAAGCAGATACACAGCTTTTCATGAACAGCAAGAGTCTCCATATTCAACTCTGAATCATTCACAGAAGTCATGTCTGGCACAAACAGCCCCCTCAGGGATGGTGAACTATCCCCCATGCGAGTGGTGAAAGGTTGATAGGTTTTGACTCCTGGAAGACTACTGGTGACTTAATGTAGGAGAGAAACAACCCTGTGGTATTGAACATAAACTTTACCAACCAGGGGAGGCTTGGCGTAGGTCTTGGATATCTTCCAGGTTTTTGGCTTGTGGCTCCTTCCAGGTAAAGCCAAGTATATGACAGGTTATATGTTTGCTTTCTATGTGTGACTTGCCAGCTTTTCTTGTCTCTGTCTTTCTCCTTTTATGATTTTTTTCTCTTGACTAAAATTGCTGTTTTAACACTGTAATTTAATTTCTGAGCTATTAAAAATCTATAGGTTTTCAATTTATTTACATATGTAGCAATCAAATACATTTATGATGTGTAGGGAATAAGCTCAAATTTATAACCTGAAGCCACCTTTTCTGTTGTTTATAGAGAAAAGACAATGATGTTTAAAGGGCACTTTAGAGTTCTTGTAAAGTTTCCCAGTCCAAAGGAGTTCTTTATGTAATTATAGCATTTCCTATCTGCAGTAAAATTCTTTTACAATTATACCCAACTAAAACAATACAGGTTCCAGATGTGGGTTTTCATTTAAATTAATCTCATTTCAGTGCTATTTTTAGATTGCATTCATTTAACGCATTGTAATGAAAAAGTTCTGGGAGAAGATATAAAATTATTTTATATGATATTGATTTCCTCCTATACAAATATCTATTATAAGAATCTCTTTTGACTTAACAACAGAGCAGGCAGAGACTCTTGTGTCTGCTTGTCTTATGAAAGGCATGAATTTTATTAATGCATTCAGTTCCTGACTGTCAGTGATAGTTGGCTGAGCACATAGGAACAGATAATACTGCCATGAAAGCTAAACAATTACAGGAAAAATTTGGCCTGACTCATCTCATTGGCCCCCATCAATCTACAAGCAATGCAATCCACACAATGTTTTTTTGAAAGATCGTAAACAATCCTACATCTCATGAGGGAAACACGCAGGTCAAGGAAAGTCTTATCAACCTGAGATTTGTTTCCATCCCATCTTTCATTTGTGTCAGCAAGCTGTGCGTAAAGATTGCCTCACAGTCAGAAATTTTAAAGAGACCAGATTTTTGCTTTGTAGTATTAAAAATCATTCTTATTCAAGGGTAAAAAATAAATCCTTTCCAAAATAAACAGAGTAAACTTAATAATGAAGTCATCCTTTGTGTTATTCCTTTGGAATTAATGAAGTTTCTCACATTTTTTTCCCCCTCTTTGACATTTTTATTAGTGTTAACAGGAGTATCTCATGCTGATGTCTGGAAAACACTGAGCGCTGAGGTTTGACAGCTTAAACCTCCACCTGGGAACAGCATGAAGTATCCTCTGCCTTGTCATTGACATCTGTGGGACTTCATGTACAGGTAATATTCTCAGCTGGTGCAAAGCACAGGGTTTTGGTATGTACATGGCTCTGACATCTGAAGCAGAATTGCTTCACTGGTTGTTAAAACAGGACTAGGGGCAGAAGCTGTGCAGAGCATGCCAGGAATGCGAGTACAGGAGTGAGAGCACAGAGTGCTCAGCCCAGCTTAATGCCTCTGGAGTCCCTGGCAAAAAACCTGAGTGTTCTCACTTTTCTTTTTCTTTTTTTTTTTTTGTTTCCTTCCTTATGCATATTCTGAAGTTCTTGCTGCATATGGAGTAGGACAATCTTTGTTCACTTTAAAGAAATACCAAAGCAAGATTTAGTTTGAAACGTGGTGATATAGAAAGTCCTCTGAGGTCACTGAAATTATCTCCCACTGATGTCGGGGTAATTACAGCAATGATAAAAAAAATACTACCTTACTGTTATCAGACAAGGTTCCTCTGGGACCTTTAAACAAGATTCATAATACTTCAAGTCCACGCAAAGGCCAAATGAAAATGGAACTATCTTGCAGTCTAAGATGCTGCACCAAGAAAATAAGGATATTAGAATTTATCCTGGTCATTCTTGCTCAGGCCTTTTGGTATTGATTTGTGAGCTAATCTTACAACACTCAGACTTAATCTGAGAATAATTAGGGTGATGGGATAAAATATTAAGTGATATCAAACCAGGAACTGGGATGAAAGCTCTAAAAGGGTCGCTCAGAGGACATGCAGGCTTAATCTAGCATCTCAACTATTAATTTTTGGTGGGAGTAATAGTCATGTGCTTAAAGTTGCAAATATATGGTACTTTATTGTGTCTCTAGAATTTATGGGGTCTGACCCTAAAGCTTCCTCAAAAATTTATTTAAAATAAAAAAAACCCAATAAATGGCTAGTCATTTTGTATCAACTTTGAGATAAAAATAAAAATTACTGAAATTATTACAACTTGCAACTCCTTTATCTGTTTCTACCTGCTTCACAAATGGGCCTGGACATGGGCACATGGGATAGATGCAAATAAATTTATTTCTGACTTAGGGTAAACCCAGTACATATTACAAAGCAATCAGCTCTGTCACCAATTAAAGGGTTACTAAGCCAGCAGGTAGAATCTCAATTCAGAGATGATCTGTGCCACAGAGTCTGGAGTCAGAAAGACATCTCCAGTGAATGTCCAAGATCTCACAGAAAGTTCATGTGGAGAGTCCAGCCTGTGTAAGAAAGGAAAAGTGCATGCATCAAGTCAAGATACCTCAATTTTGGATAAAAAATTAGTACTTTTCACATCATATAGACACAAGAAGTCATAGAACTTCATCGCTTTGAGCAGAAAATAGATTCTATCAATTTCTTTTTTTTCAGGTGATAGGTAATGTTTTATTTTCCCAGACTGTTGACACTTTTGAGATAATAAGTTGATATTATAGTCCCATGGGTTTGCATTTATCTGTGGCATCTGAGGATATCACTTGCTTTTAGGTACTCCAGCTGTACATCAGAGAGGCCAGCTACACTTTTCAAGGATGTTTCTGTTTCCCAGGCCTGTTTCATGGCTCCCAGGCTGGCAAGCAAGTTCTCTGTCAGTACTTTTCAGTAATTTTCCCCTTCTAATGAGGCCACCTTTATGGCTCCTCACATCACTTTTTAAGGGTAATTTTCTAAATGTAAGCCTGAGTAGGCACAGTGGAGGTATTTCCACAAATTAAAACTATTGCTGTGGACATTTATTTTGTGACAGACTTTGTCAATTACAAAACATGTCCTAAAACTGTGGTCTTAGTAGCACAGGGGACACTGTTGAGTCTTCTTTAACTGTGTAGGTTTATGTTGCACTCATGGAATGTTTCCCCAAATCATAATACTTTGATCATTTGGTAAATATTAAAAACACATTATTCCCATGTTGGCTGTTGACTCTTTAAGCTATAAAGTAGCAAAGTACATTTCTTTCATTTCTCTTATTGAGTAATAATAATATTTTGGAGGTTAATAAAAGGATTTTGAGGAAAGACATTAGAGAGTTAGATGCTTAGCGATGTTAGATGTTTAATTTACTTTGCCTTTAGTAAGAATAACCTGAATAAGGATATAAAGATATTTATTCCTATATATAGACCTACTAAAAATTAAGGTAGATATGTGACCTTTGCCCGTGACAGAATGAGGTCTAAACCCCTTATTTGCTAAAAAACATTGCCTAATTTGGTTTTAGGAGAATATTTTTCTAACTACTTTATATCCTCACCATCTGTTTCTCCTCTTTTGTAACATAAGCCTTTATGGATTACCAGATAAAATTTGGGAGTACACACAGCTGGAGGTCTCTCTGTGAGGTTCTTGGAGAGATACAGAAAAATTCTTATGCTTTATTGTCGCTTTCACATCATCTTTTTCTTTTCAGAACTGTAGAATGGTTTGTTTAGGACCTAGGTTGAGGAGACTGGTGGTTTTAGGATATATTATTAGTTATGTTAATAACATCTTGTTAGAGTTTGGAGATAATGACAGACCACGACAGTTTCACAAATTGAATCACAGTACTGGCAATGTGAACTAGTATCTAAATAACCATAGTTAAGGGCAGACAGGAAAAAAGTCAGAAAAAGAACTCTGAAGTATTTGGTTCTATTACCACATTTTGTCTTCACCTTTTTTTTTTTCTTCTGAAAGAATATACTGCATTCAAAACTACATGTTCTAAATAAGATCTGATATTGCATATGTGACTTTTTGTTCTGCTGGTGATTGCAATATAGCAAATAAATCCTTGGAACAAGAAAACTACTGAAATTTAGAAGGAGCAGAGTGATGTGAATTGGTGTAGCAAAACAGCTGTTCAATAAATGTGATCATTCAGCAAGTGTGTTTGGTATCATTTTTATATTGGATTTGTTCAATGCTATGCTTTGTTACAGACTACTGTTTCAAGGGACTTGTGCTTAGTCTTTAAGCAAATACATTGACCTCTGAATATGAATCCCTGGCCAGTTATGTACAGTCCTGAGCAGTATTACACAAAAGTATTTTCAGAGTAATTGAAAACCAGTGAGGCAAGAGTTTTGTAGGAGGAGCAGAGCAAAAATTGTGAAGGAGTTATGATATGCCTGTAGGCATAAAATATGGTTTTGTATGTATATGCACATTTATAGTTACACATACACACAAATATAAATATATACACCCAAACATTACGGGAAAAAAAAGAATATATTAAAGATTCTGCTCTCTATCATATGAATTTTCGTCCCAGACAGGGAAATGTGCTCCTTTTAGGAGATGTTAAATTAATGAATTGGCTTTTCACAGGGTGTACCAGAAGGCAGGGTGGAAATTTTGCTTTAAAGTTGTCAGCGTGAATCATGAAAATAAAATCCTGTAAAATATTGTTAGGATATTGGTAAGTAGCTTGGTGAATAATGTAGTGAATCTTAAACAGTTTACTCATTTAAAGTAATAATTGAATGGTGGTGGGAGTTGTTTAAAATATCACCCAGCTTGGCAGCCTAGCTCTGCAAGCATTTGACAGACAATTGATTCTGGTTTTGCATCAAAAAACAGCAAAGAAAAGGAGGAAAAACTGGGGGAACCTTGTCCTGAAATGACAAGACCTGACACTTTGAATGAATCTCCAAGGTCACAGCCATTAAATTGCCCTTCTACTTTTTAATTTTTTTAAGGCAGTAATTTCCAGGCTAGGGCTATATGCCACATGAATAAATGTGTTTTCTGAGGCACAATTGGCAGGATGAGTTGCATTATGTAAAATTTTACTTTTTTTTTAAAATGTGTTTAAAAGTCTCCTAACCAGTGTCTTTGCTGAAGGATAAGAAGCTAAAGAGATAAGGAGAAAGAGTGCTGAGACATATATGTATATGTACACCACCACACTATTTAAATCAGTGTATCACGAGGTACTTAACAATTAGATCATATTTTCATTTCACAGGTGGAAAAAACCCAAAATATATTTTGAGATATTTTTTACTAGTTAATTAAAATAGGAAAAATGAAGGACACCTCTCTCAAAACATGACTACACCAGAGAGGACCAGAGAAATCATTCCCAAGGTTACTAAACATTTGATCCAGAGCCCTCTGAGCTCAGTGGGAGGTTTTCTGACAACTTCAGCAAGATTTGGATGAAACTACAAGTATTTTTCCTAGTATCTTGAAAGGAAAAATTACAAATGTAACTAAAAATAAAGGAAAAAATTTACTTTAGTTTTTTCAAATAAAACCCCACATAATTATTTCTGGATAACAAATATGCATTGTCATACATTTTTCTTGGTATACTAAAATTCTGGCACAAATATAGAAGTATTCAAATATGTATGTAAATTCCACTTCATGAAGCAACAATAATATAAGCCTAAAAGTTATTTCACTGTTAAGTAGTCTTAATGTGAATATTGTCATCTATTTATAGTTTTCAGGCAAAGAATCAACAATTTGTGCTTCCCTTTAGTTTTCACAACTGGGCATCATTGTTAATATTATTTTGTTTTTGCTTTATCTAGAATAGCAATAAGTAATCAATTGCTGCCTTCATTTTTATGCTCATTCAGGGTCAGCTGGAATTAAAGGTGTAATGTAAAGTACACCTTCTTTGCACCTCCTTCCCATCAGCTGCAGTAGGAACAGGATTAATTATCGAAACTCAGTTTCAGAAAAATCTGTATGGAAAAATCACTTTCCACGTTGTTATGCCATTTGACATCCTGGAGTACAGCCCCTTCCCCAGGTTGCTTCCTGTTCTTTGATCGGGTAATTTAGAGGCTGGGTGCAATCCAAGAAGCAATACTTTTGACTTGCACCGCAGCAGAAGTGAGGGATTGCTTTGCTGCAGTCTCGGCTTCGGCACAGCACTGACCAGGGACAACAGCTGCTGCCTCTCAGCTGCCTAGGAAATCATCCCAAGACTGCAGGAAAAGATGCTGCCTGTTTGCTGGGAAGCACAGGGCAGCCAGCTCATGGCTACCCAGCTCTTGGATCTTTGGCTGGGGACAAGAGCCTCTGTAAAAGGAGGCAGGGAGCAGGGAAGGCTTAAGGTACTAAGTCTGTGGTAGAAGAAGAAACTGGGAATACTGTTTGTGAGCTTGAGTGTGTGAAGGAGAGACAATGGTTGACTGGGGGACAGAGGACCCTGCTTCTTCTCTCCTTGCTCTGGAGAGACAGTGGTGCTCAAGAGGAGAGGAGCCCATGAGCCCGCAGCTGCATATCCAGAGTGGGCTGTCAAAATCTGAGAAAGGAGCGGCACTTATACTGCTCCTCTTAACCTGTCTCAATCTTAAATACATTATCTAAGTTAATGACTTAGGATGTCCCTGTAGTCATTGGAGAGACATGTGGCTCAGCTCATCCTTGGATGTATATCTAAACAACGTAGGATAAATGTGCCCATTTTCTGCAAGTAAAGGATCAATGGATAGTGATGCACCTTACATTTTGAGGCAGGAGTCCTAACCAGTCTTTGGAATAGAGCTAAAATCATTGCTTTGGTGTACACTGATGTTGTAAGCTGATCTGGATACTTCCTTTCAACCTTAAAAGAAGCAGCCGTAGCTTTTATATTTAAAGATGATCTGGATCTCCCTCCCCCACGGTGTAGGGGCGCACCAGTTCCTAGTTCCTTATCCATGTTCGGAGCCATTTCTGACGGCTTAAGGATGGGGAAGGGGGAGACTCCATGCAGCGGGA
>JAWWLV010000001.1:105088088-105112675 GCA_035041135.1 Platyrinchus mystaceus
GCAGTGACTCACAGAAAATGCAAAAAGCCATTTTTGACCACATGTTTCACTTTAACATTAGAATCCTGACTCCTACAAGATGACACTGTGCTCAAGTGGTATGTTACAGTTCACCTAACAAACTGTGGTGACCAAACGTCCTTCCTCTGGGAAACCTGGGTAGAAACACATTTACTTTCAATTAGGCTTTGAGCTGCTCAGCAACAATCTCAGCTGAGGTGTATGTGCAGAAAACCAGAAGCAGAACCACTGCTGAGTAGAGAATTTTACAGTAAAAAACCACCAAACAATATAATTCTACTTATTGATTTTTGGTATCTCCAGAGGTGGAAGGCACCTGTAGTGTATTTTTAGTACTGCAGTTATGTGTAACTGGCTTCAATCCACATTATTTTTTTTGTTTGATTTTCAAGTATTCGCTTAATTTTAAATGTAAAATGGAAATTAAACTTGTTAAAGTCATTCATATGTTTCTCTTGAATTCAATAGAGACTGAATTCTTGTAGGATCAGCAAAAATAATCTAAAAAGGAACTAGACAAGGTTTTAGTTTTGAAAATAAATAAGGGTCTAGAATATTAACGCAACAATAAAGAAATACATTTAAGGTTTGTTCGTTTTGAGCCCTGTCAGCTGTTAACATAGTTTATTTAAATAAGACAGAGATAGCACCTTCTTATAGGCAATAGATAATGTTACCCTTCTTATAATGTCACAGCATAAGTAAAAAAAATAATTTAAAAAATCATAAAACTGAAGATAAATGTACTAGAAAGTGAATCACAGAATCACAGAACCAACCAGGTTGGAAAAGACCTCTGAGATCATCGAGTCCAATCCATGACCCAACACCACCCTGTCAACTAGGCCACGGCACTAAGTGCCACATCCAGTGTCTTCTTAAATACCTCCAGGCACGGTGACTCCACCACCTCCCTGGGCAGGCTAGTCCAGTGTCTGATCACTCTCTCTGTAAAGAATTTCTTTCTAACGTCTAACCTAAACCTGCCCTGGCAGAGCTTAAGACTGTGTCCTCTTGTCCTACTGCTGGTTGCCTGGGAGAAGAGACCGACCCCCACCTAGCTCCAACCTCCTTTCATGTTGTCTAGAACATGATCAGTAAATCTCTGGTTTTGATATAAAAATTTAGTGTTGCTAGGCATTAGCTGTGCAGAATTTCAGCATTTGGGAAAAATATAATGGCATGCAGTGCCTTTCATCTTAAACATGTCTTGAAAACTTGTGTACAGGCTTACAGTGAGAATGGCCAGGTGTTGTTACAATGTGATGACTGCTTAGTACCCCTCCTGAAATTATTATAGTGGGTTCTGCCCAGCCACAACATTCACATCGCAGTTGACTAGTACTAGCAGAAATAAGATAGAATGCCCTTTTTTAAAAGACAAAAATGACATTGTGAATACCCAGAGCTATTTCAGAATTTAATGAGGACTGCTTTCACACAGTCCCAGTGGGCAAAGGGAAGGTAAGCGTTTGACTGCTCCTGTAACAACAGTTACATACTCACTCAGATGTTTTGTTGCCTCCCTTTTCCATTACACTTTAAGAAGCTTCTCAGAATGAGAGGTACGGGACAGACTGTAAGTCTAAGAACTGCAAACAAATGACTAATATATCTGAGAGTATTTGCAAAGGCTTTCGCTTGAAAGTTGCAATTAAGGGGAAATACATCTCCTTAGACTCCCTCTAACCAGCAGACTGTCATTCAGCCACCTGAGATAGCCTTCACCTAGGAAATATAAGGAGGCATTTCAATAAGAGGAAAAGCTACCTAGAAAAGAAACTTTCAGATCTAATCCTGGCCCAAACCTTAACCTTAATTCTGCTCTTTTTTGCAGAGCTGAGGGAGGAGTCATGCTTCAGGGGTGGGTTGGTGTCAAGGAAAGAGAAGTCAAAGAGAGGGTCTGTAAATAGGGGATGTTTGTTGGCCAGGCAAATGTAGCTGTGTTGTTTGAGGTCAAGTGGGTTTATGTCTCTACTAAACAGTCTGGGCAAAGCTTACATCTGTGATTTGTATAATGCTTTTTGAATTTAAAATCAGCAGGGCTTTTGCTCCAAGGGTATCAGCCACTTTTGTCCTCAGATTCACAGACATCTGATGACATCACATAAATGTTTTCTCTGCCTCACTGGGAATTTTGCTTGGTATGAGGTGCTATTGCTTGTAAGGAGGAAAGAAGAGAAGGAACATTCTGCATTTCCATCCCTTCCACATTCCTGATAGGAAACTGCGACAACTAGCACTACCAAACACTGAAGAACTGGCTGCTCTTTGTGCCATTGATAGCAGGATTGTGCAGTGGGAGACTAGCAACACAGAGGAAAATACAGCTGCTGCTAGAACTCTTCATATTCAGTTTTGACATCACTTGACTCTGGAAACTTTACAAACATGATATTACTTCCAAATCATCCTATTAAACTTCACTAGTGATGTGTAGTTTACTTCAGAACTCAAAGGATGATCTCAAATATGACATGTAGCTTAATATATTCAACTTAAACCCTGTTCAGTAGGACTACCCCAGTGTTCTCACTCATTGCCTATGAAAAACAAATTCTCCTATCCTTGGGACACAGCAATGTGTTGCTTCGGATTCAGATGTGGTGCTAAAATTAATCTGAGAGAACTTTAAATCAAGTCTGAGTAGGTATTCTTAATATATTGCTGATTAAAAATCTATAATGTAGTTGGTCATAAACACTTGTTTCTAAAGTAATACCTAAAGGAGACACTTGACACATCATGCATACAAATACTGGCATACCTCTCTAAAAAAAAGTCCTCTCTTTAAAAGGTGGGGTTCATTCTTACTTCAGGTTTATGCTTTTGCTTGAGGACATATGTAGATTTGGGATTAGCAGTCTTCTGGAAAAAAATCGACATTCTTTTAGGAGAACAAGTGGAGATAAAGATATTTTGCCTGATGTGCCATTTGATGCATGACAGGATAAATATAGCATCTAAAATTTTGCTGCTGATCACATGCTGTTCAGCAGGTCAGCTGTGTTAACTTCTCTTCACAGAGTTCACACTTTCTATCACCTTCTTTTAGGCTTTATCAACAGTTCCCCATTCTGTGCAAATGTCCTTTCTCTGTTCCTTTGATTCTTCTCTTTTTTCTTACCCTTTCTTACTTTTCACACTTGCTTGTGTCTTCCCCTCCATTACCCTCTTGCCTTTACCTTCCCTTGAGTATTGTTTCTGAGCTCTGTGGTGTGTTTTGTTTTTTTTTTTCCTGTGACCTTAAAACATCCCATGCCCTTCAGATATGTATTCTGAATTATTTGAGAGATCACCCTACTAGTGGTAATTGAGTGTTTTGTTGCAAAAGGATTAATTTGGTTTTCACCCCTGTATTGTGCTATAACACAGATGATTTCTTCTATGTGAAAATGGCCCTCAAATCTACCTAATTTCTGATTTTAATTTCCTGTTATTTTTAAAAATGAAGGAAGAAAAAGCATAGGAAAAGATGGTCTTTAAAGTATATTTTATTTTTTTTTACTGTCCTACTTCTGATTTTTTTCTCTCATAATTGTCTCTCTTCCCATTGCTCTCTTTTTTTTTTTTAAATCCCAATGTTTAATAATAATGTTATTGCTGTTACAGATGAGCAAGTTTAGTGCATATATTTAATCCCAAAAATCTTTTATATTGGTCAGATTTTTTTTTTGTAATCTCCAAAGGAAAAAAAAAATTGTTATCTAAATTAGAAAAATAGCTCAACAAATCAAGTTTTCAGAAGAATGCTATGTGTAGTATCTATATATCACATTCAAATTTCCTCATTTTAGACATTTTTTAAATTCTGTTTTCCACTAAGATCACTACATGCTCCTACTTTCCCAACTATTTTAAAACTCAGTGACTAAAACTGAATACTATTCTCTTGATAAGGTCTACCTCATTTCAGATTCAAGAGAATGATTTCTCATGTGTTTTTCCAACTTGTTTTGTAGTCATATTCCTTAATTTTTTGTAAAAAATACTGCTTTTACCCAGTAATCTCTTGGGCAGTTAATATTTACTCAGTAAATGGGCAATTCTTCCTCTAAGATAATAGTGTTAATTTCCACTTTGTTGCTGATTTCTTATTTATGAGAACCATGTCAAAGTTATCTTCTTAGTAATTCCATTTTTACAGCTGTGATAACTTATGATTGAAATTTTCATGCAGATGCTGTAAATCTGATACACTTAATATAAATACTCCTTTGGTTTTTTTAATCTCAAATCTTGCATTCACCACTGTATTCTTTAAGATTTTAATGAAAATGTGGAAAATGAAACTCTATGGTGTACTCGGGGATCCTGGTCGCCCATTTGTTGAGGCTGAGTAGCAAGCTGAACCTTAACCTTCTCAGCTGCACTCCTCAGCTTCCCACTGATAAAAATGAAAGCTTGAGAAGATGTGTTACCTCTGCTCAGGCAACATCTCTGGAGAAAGTTAGGATATTTCTGCAAGCAGCAGAGAATATAAAAATCCAATATTTTAGAAATAGTTTAGGGAATGAAGAACAGACACAAAAAACTCCAAGGAATTGTCAAGGATATTTTTCTATGCTCTGATCTCTCTCAGGATTTAAGAAAAAGGACAGACAGAAGTTACTTAGACAGTTAGCTTTGAAAGAGACTTCCAAAAGGTGAAGTTCAAGCAAAGGCATTGCTGGCTGTCAGCAAAACTTTCAGCCCACTGTGCCTTCAGTGACCTACTGGGGGCCCAGAGCTCTATTAAGACATACCAGAGTACAGCTCTGCTGTGCTCAAACCACATCCCACTCACAGAACACGTTGTCATAAAGTCACAGTCATGTATTACTACAAGTGCTCAGGAGGGACAGTTAATCTCACTGCTTTAACTGCTGAAGAGGCAGTAATGGGAAATTGATAAGAAGCTTAATGTTATTAAACACCTGTGAGAAACCGTTTAAGGCAGAAGACAGTTCTGCATCACTGAGGCCATAATCCTGCATCCACTCTTCATGATGTTTTTAGTGGAAAATCGAAAGCAAGTAAAGGTTATATTTTAATAACTGTTGTATACTTTATTTCACTTCAAAACAATACCAGAGAAGTACATATAACAAACAGATAATCATGAAATTTATCAAAGTTGATGGTCAGATGGGCAAGCCCCATGGTCTGCTTGGCAACTGTATTCTGTACATTCAGATTTACCTTTTGCTGAATCAGGAGCTTTAGGGAAAGTATCTCATGGCTAAACCAAAGGAATGAAAATGGTTTTTCTGTTTCCATGCCAATTAGGTTATTATGCAATCTTCATTAAATCACTTCAGGTGTGAGAGGCAGCTTCAGAGGAAGCTGTAAAGGGTTGAAGTTAACTGTTGAGAGCCCTCACTTATGTTCTAAATGACAATGGCATGAACCAGGTTAGGTCTAGCAGTGACAAGGTCGTGTGATGATACAGGATTATGTCTGTGATAATATAACCTGGAGAGGCAGAGCTTAATACTGTGAGCACAGTGGAATGCTGCAACCTCCCAGGGAGCTCTGGATCAAAGCTAATTTGAAGCATAGGCAGAGCTGTCAAGCATACACTGAATTATGTTTAGCCTCCAGTTTTGTGTAGGTAAATCCTTTAATGGGTCTGGCCTTAATTCCTGGTAAACGCTTAATGTATCATGAACTATTTACTTAAAAGAAGGTAAATGATGCTGTATAATTTGCAATTTTGAAGAGAAGACGTGATTTAGATATTTCAGATTTTATTCAGCTTTTTCTAAACATAGCCCTTATGAATTTATCCCTTTGCTTGTGGGATTCTGCAACAGTGACCAGCAGGCACTGCCAAACTAGAGGTGTCTTGGTAGATAGGAAAGAGAAGTGCTGGCTAAATTTTCTCTATAAGGTTTCCCAGATATTGGGGACTCCTTTAGTTCAGAGTCACTGACATAAGCATTTGTCATTGCAGAGTCCCTCTTCTCTTTGTATGTTCCATTGCCAGAAAGGAATGAGTAGGTAGAAAATTGAGGAATGTTTGCATTTTCTGTGTTTTGTTCAGTGGGATTTAGAACAGCCAAAGCATAGGATGATTGTAACTTGAAGGAAATTAGAAAGTAAATGTTCAGTGAGTAAAGCTTAAAAATTATTAATTTTTAAATAATAGGTATGAGTGAGTAAATCTGGAGTTTTAAAAGAACTTGTAATTTACCAAATGAATGATATGTTTAATGTACTGTGTACTGTAAAGGCACTGTCTTCCTATGACCAATGCATTTGGTTGTGTTTTTCTGAAAATGTCATTGTGTTAAAGATGGTGGTTGGGCAGTGAGTTGGGGAACTCTTGTTCAGGTGGGTCCCCTCTGGCAGAAAGGTGATTCTGAGTTTGCGTTTGCAACTACAGAGTACGTTGAGCCAGGAAGACCAAGAGGTCTTTAGCACAAGCAGATGAAAGGAAAAAAAAAAAAAAAACCAAAACAAAAAACAAGCTGCGACAGTCAAATATTCTTGGTTTAACAGTGTATTTTGTTTTGATGAATTATTTCGTGATTTTCCTCAGACATCTCTACTTTATTGGTGAGTAGGTTGCAGTTTGGTACTCAGACTGTGCAGGGCTATAACAGAAGCTTCCTAGGGAAGAAATTTGTTTGGTTTTTGGCTCAGCCTTTACTGACTTATATGAAAAAGAAGTAGAAAACACATAACTTGACATACATTGTAATAACAGCAGTGAAAACATCCTTAAATGATTGTTGTTTTAGAGACAATAGGTCTTCTGAAATTACCCACTGCTGATCAAAAGTGAGATTTTCTTTTTTAAGTATGTGCTATAGCTACAAATGGGGCTGTTCTCTGCTGAAATAGGGGATCTGATATGAACTACAATGAACATATCAATGCACATTGCTTTTACTCTAGAAGAAAATAGAACTAATGAACAAAATAGTTTTACAAAGTAAGACCTTTTTCTCATAAATTCTGATTCTCAAGTGAACTATTGATTTCCTGTAACATCACCTCCATGCCTTCTGAAACACAGAAAAAAAATCACTATAAAAATTAGCAATATTTGTTGCAGGCTGCAGCTGTAACATTCTAACATGTCTCTTTCCCCTCTGATCTCTTCCTATTGTACAGAAAATTCTGTAGTGAAATACAAAAGCCAGTGTTTAGGCAACTTTTCTTTTATAATGTTTTTACTGCTATCTTGAGGGGAGAAAGGCCCATTGTGGATTGCATAAAATAAGTACTGTCATGACATGTTTTATGGATTGCTTTGATGTCATGCTGTATATAGCATGACATAAAGAGCACAAATACACATGAATTCAGCTGAGATAGCAAACTTTCAGTGCTGGGAGAGAGCTGTCAGTCTTCTCTCTGCTTTCTTCATATTCAAGACTTATGAGATAATTTCTTTTGCAGCCGTAGAAGGGTATGACATATTAGTAACATCTTTCACCATTGGAATTTGAAGGAAAGAATATGATTCTGGCTTGCATGGAGTTGTGCCCATCTAGCTTAATAAGTAAGATCTGGTCAGACGGAAGATGTGTCTAATTCAGTTTCTATGTGCCCTGACTGTCTTGTGGCTTGTGTAGGTAACTAATATTGGACAAATCTTAAACAAAATTAATTATTTTCTCAAGACAAAATAAAGCTTTTGATTTTTTCTTGGATTAACTCTGTTTATGCCAACACAGTCTGCTTCAACAGTGTATGTGCTGAAGGCATTTGCTGGGTTATGGCTGCCGTAAGAGTGAAACCATTTGGTTGATGAAAGGACTATGTTGTATCCTTAAACTTTGGTACTCATATTTCTTAGACTTTGAAAAAATTATGCAGTTTCCTGTCAAAAATACAGTGTCAACATGAAATATTAGAAAAGTGAAGGCTTTAATTTCTGATTATATTTCTCTGCGGTTGATACATTGAGATGGAGGAAGAATGAACCTATTTTTTGAGAAGACTTTCAATTTGATTTTATGTCAGAAAGATAAAACAAAAGGTTGATATGAGAAAGAGGAAAGGTGGAGAAAAATTATCAGTGATTAGGAAAAAGGAAAAGATATGTAAAAGAAAAAGAATGATGGAATGATAGGTATCAGAGAGAGGAAACAAAACTTTGCTACTTACATCTGAATTTTTGTTGGCTATTATGTTACTTTCCAGTTTTTAACTTATTAATTTTAAAGGGCAGTGTGGGAGTTCCTTCAGTGCACCTAAGTAGGAGATAAGTGATAAACAAAAATCTCCACTACACTTTGGATCTGTTCAGTTAATTCTGTACAGCAAAGAAAAAAGAAGCATAAACATGCTCTAATGCTTCTCAGATTTTCTTCCAGGGTGTTTTTTATTTTTTCCCTTGCTTTTCTGAGTTAAAACTTTTGTATCTAAGGGCTGTTCAGCTTATGAAGAAACACTTGAAAATATATCTAAAAAAGCAAACAGTGCTTTCACAGAAATAGTTAATTGAAAAGAGAGTGAATTCCCTTTCCAAATCAGAAAATCAAGCCATTTTACAAAACAAACATACAAACACTCCCCCTTCCCCCTGCAACAAGCAAACAAAAAAAACCCCAAACCCACCAGCCAACCCCACAAACAACTTTCATGCCACAAAGGATCCAGCATTTGTCAAAGAAACTTGGGTAAAATTTTGGATTTTTGATCTCTGCTCCCTGTCAGTCTTTGTGAGTTTACAAGACTTGGCATCTTTACTTGTTATTTTTCATCTTTACTGTTAATTCTGAATAGTCTAAGTCTACTTCAAGTCTTTTTTAAATTTATTTAATATATATGCATCCTTTCACCTGTCTAAACTTGAATGCTTAGATAGTCTGGCATGATAAAGGCCTGAGGAAAAAACACATCTAAAAGTTAATCATACCGTAAGCTTAAACATAAGGTCTACTATATACTTTTTTTTCCTGTAACTTCTGAATTGTGGGGGTTTTGATATTTTCATAATCAAGAGTTCACAAAGGCTGACAGGAAGGGAGTAGGTCTGGGATTAAAATGCTGTGTGCTTGAGGATGAGCATACGGATTTTATCAATAGTTTTGTTGTTTCAGTCTTCACAGAGCTTTCTCAAGAACTGCAATAGTGCAGATGCCAAAATTAAGTCTGCTGAAATTGGATTTTCCGTCCTCTATCTGTGTAAATGCAATTAATTAAATAGGACAATGCAAAGAAAATCCTATTCTTTAAAAGTGCTTTCATTCCGGTTTGCAGCTTTTTCTTCATTCCACAAAATCCTTTGCTTTTCTGATCAATGTAGGGTCAAATGAAGAAAATGAAAAGAACCACTTTGAAATGTGCCTTTGGCATCCCAGAAATTTTAGTGCTGCAGACTGTACTGGTTGCCTGAAGTGCCGCATTTCAAAATGAAAGCATAAAGTAAAATGGGAATGATATGCAAACTGGAAAAATCAGTAGCAGTGATGCTTATACAGGACTAAAGATAAACTGCCTTGTTTCTATTCTACAGCCATTGGTTTAGATGAAAATAAGTTGTGGGTTTTTTTGGTCTGTGTGTGTGTCTCTCTAAATAAAATATTTCCTAACAACACAAGTGCATATCTTACAATGGAAAGTTTGTTGAATGTCAGTGTTGGCTCAGATTTTGGAAGCAAAGAGTAAACTAAAGGCAGGAGAATTTCTCGTGAAATAGAAACGTTACCTTACAGCAGGTGACTCTGAATATGTGAATATATGTGGATTCATATATATGAATATGTGAGGTAAGGAATGTTTAGAAAAAAAATGTGAAATACATATATAAGTGTGATATCAGTCTGCAGGTTTTGTGTCATTGAATTGACCATGATATGGTCAAAATCTAAGAATGACTAAAACTGTTTTGATCAAAGTCATTGCTAGCTTTGGATACATTCATTAAATTATGCATTCAAGGAATTACTGCACACTTAGAGAAATTTTTGAACACAATTTCATTATAGAAAATCTGGATTAAAATTTCAGGTGTTTAAAATTTTACTGCTTTGTATCAGATGCTAGGGAAACAGTATATTGCTCATGGCATCAGAAAAAAGCAGTGGTCATAAATAACAGTAATTTTTTCTTGTATTGATATATACACTATTTTATGGAACAGTTTAGCAAAAATATGTAGAAAGGAAGGACTGACTGCCCTTGGAGGGCTTGTACCCTGTGCAATAAGTATGACATCAGTGACAGAGCTCTAGTGAGGTAAGTGTTCTGAAAAGAATCACAGATAGTGTAAGGACAGAGAGCGGAATATAGGAAAAGAAATAATGGAAAGTCAAAGGTTTAAATTAAATCAGTTTTGAAAAAGTACCCATTTCTAATGCCTGTGAAATAAATTGATTTGGAGAAAGCAAAAGGCTTTGCAAGGTTGCACAAAGTTTCTGTCAAATTTTATTTATCCCAGCATCAGCTTTTCAAACTTCTGCATGTATACCATAGACTTCCTATAAGTTTCTCTTCCCCCAGAAATTTCACCTGTGATCAGAATGCTTAGTCACAAAAAGTTGTGGGTTTTTCCTTTGTGTGTTTTGGTTTTGATTTTTTTTTTTTGTTTTGTGTTGTTTGTGTATTTGTTTGGTTTTTTCTTTTAAAATAAATTTTAGTCACTTTGATTTTGAAAGTAGAGAATGGTACGAATGAGATTATTTACATACAGAAAATATGTAAGTAATCTCATAACTAATCACTCTTCTCAGATCTACAAAATTATTTCCCTTAGCTGTCCACAGAACATGGAGAATTGTTAGCTGTAAAATGAAGTTGTTGAATTCACTATGCTATGCTGTGCAAACCAAACAGATTAATAACATGCTGCCTTAGAAAAAAATAAGAAAAAGTGAAACTGTACAAAATTATTGAGGATGGTTCTAACCTACAGCTATAAAAGCAAATTTTTATTTGATATATTACTATAATTCCAAGAACTATGTTGGCTTCTCTGTTTAAAGCAGCTCATGTTGTAGACTATATGACATAGCTCTGTGTGGTGGTTTTAAAATGATAATATAATATAAAATAAATAAGTATAGAGATACCCACATTTTGACTAATAGACAATTGTTCTGGGAAAGTGAATTCCTAATATTTTTTAGGGCAAGGAAGTAGCTTAAAATCTATAATTAATACCATTAATGTGATAGCCATCACAATTTTTAAAGTTTAAAAGCTTTAAAAGTCCTAAATTATATCTTCTACCAAAAGAAAGTGTCATTCCTGGAGCATTATTCACTTTTTTCCCTTCAGTGATTAGTAGCTTGCATACTAAATTTTTAACTTTCTTACATATAGTTCTCTAATTCTTTTGAAATCCTGGATTTCTGGAAATCAGAACAGAATATCTTTTTTTTTTGGATTTGCATCATTATGACATTTCTAATTAAAAACTTAATGGTACTGTTTAGCCATTTAATATAATGTCTTATTGTTTATATGCTTGTTTGCTTTTGATAAAAACCTAATATTGATAGGAAATATCATATTCATTATAAACACCTCAGAGTTGTACTTGCAAAACTGCCTGTAAAGTAAAAAAAGAGATTTAGAGCTATTGGAAAAATAAAATAATTATGCACAAAGAAATAATGAACCAAACATCCTTGATTACACAAATCTCTGCCTTCTTCTCGCGCTGAAGGCTGTTTGTTATTCTTTTAAAAAAACACGGGGATCTTAGGAGACTGCTTACATAATTACACTTTTAATTATGACTTTATTAGTTTAAATAAATGGTAATATTTCCATATGTCCACGGCTGTGCTTCTGTGTGTTTGTTAACTCACAGAATGTTAAAGTGTTGATTTGTGCTAGAGCTTTGCCCTATCTAGTCCAGGACTATGGCAGCATGAGTTTGACTTCTGTACTGCTGTAGTTTTCTTAGAATAAACAGTTAAAAAAAAAAAATATACCCAGAGGAATCAGGGAACCACTCACGTGCTCAGCAAAGTAAAGATGAGATGTTCATTAATTCCAGTCATGAAGGTAAAAGCCTTAGCTGTTGACTGCAAAATTAGACTTCCTAAGTTATTATTTATCCTGTATCATAGAATTAAAATTAGCTATGCAAACAGTCTCATAGTTTCTGATTCCTAAGTCAAAATTCATGACAGAGAATACGTTAAACTTGCCTCTTTTGTATACCCCAAACAATTTTTCTCTCACTCACTGTATATTGTGACACAATCTAATATTTAATCCATCACAGTTTGAACAAGGTGAATTTGTTTAAGGAAGCAGGTAGGCAGACACAAGAAACTAGATATCAGATTGCATGCAGCACCGAACTCTTACCCAATTATGGGCTGGAAATAGAAAAATGACTTGCAGTAAAGTTGAATATGCTCATTGTAAAATCTGTGACACAATCCGTGTAAAATCTACCATTAGGCATCACGTGACACCATTTGGTTACATCACTCCCTAGCTTCTAATGATCAAGACAGGGGTGGATGGACGACTCTGTGTCTGACAACTGGTGTAATTCATCCCCTTCAGACCTGCATGGCATATTTCAGACTTCAGACCCATGACAGAAGGCAGCCAGGGCTTCATTCATCTGTCTGCAAACAATAAGCTGTGCCAGGGGTATGGCAAATTAAAGCATTAGTGTGCCATAGAGCAATGGATATATGAAATTTGGAGCTAACAGTTCTTTCTGCTTATTTCAGCTTTCACCACTGAAGAAACATTAATATAGGATTTCACTGATGCCTTCCTAAACTCAATACAAAACATCCTTTATTGGTTTTGTTACTGTCCACGTATCATCAGTAGGGCCAAAACTTCCTGTCTCACTGTCTTCAGATTTTCTAACAGATTCCATACATTGACATTAAGAGATTACAAAAGATCAGACACATAAAATGGATGCATTTCGTAAACACCTATGAATCTGTAGCATCCCAGCACTCCCAAAGACTGGTATATCTGTGCATAGGTAAGTTTAGAACATCCTACATACTGCACTGGGATTTACAGCCTCAACCTCATAATAGCCATCTTGCCAGGGAAGGAGCACCAGTGGCTAAGTCTATCTTTCTACTGGATGTGGAGACTTGCAAATATCCATTCACGTTTTCGTCTTTGTCATATTTCCTGTCTGTATGTAGCCTGGTCAGCTGGCCTGGGTTTGAGAGCTGGTAAGCACGCAGCCAGCAGACATACGTACTGTTCCTAGATGGTGACTCATTTAGCAGACTGCAGTGATATGTCCTACCGAGCCATGAGTGCTTAGGTTTGCAGGAGACTGTAGCAATTACAGGCTGTGAGAGCAGATCTTTTCAGTGGTGGTGGCTAAGCACACATCAAAACTGACTGCACAGAGAATATTGAATTCAGATTAAAATCTATCCATGATTGTATAGCACTCATGGACAAATCTGAAGGTACCTAAAAGAGTCCTCAAAGTTCCAGTACAAATACTCTGGCCAACAGTTTTACACCTTTTATCATTGTGGTGCAGGACGGTGGAATGGTTTTTTTCACATAGCTAAGAATTATCACAAAATTCAGCACTTTTTGGTCTCAGAATAAGGTACTACTCTCTGACCTTTTCTTCTCTACAGTAAATACAGTGCAAACTGTTGATTAAAAATTAATAGTATTTTTCCCCAGCACAAAACATCTTAACCATTCAAGCTGTACATGCTGTTGTCCCAAGAGAATAAACAAATGTCATACAAGTTATGCAGTCTGGTGTAAGCACCTCCACCAGAATGAGAAAGATGCAGTCTCTCTCTGTCATTCCCCAGTGTGTTGGCCGGGCCAGCCTTGTCTCTGTCATCATTTGACATTCAAGTGTTATCTCTGTCATAAACAGAGTGCTTAGGAATGTCCATATGTAGAGCAAGAGCTCTTTTGGGGATGGACTTTCTCTCTGTACCAGTTTACACGATGGCCACACTCATGAGATGTTCCCAACTGTCTGAAAGCCTGCAGAGCTGTGGCAGAACAGGAAAGGAGTGAATAATGATAAGAAGCATCAAGCCTGTTGAGCAAAAGCAAATTTGAGTTATAGGTTACAATTACTAATGGCTGGCATGCAGAATAGACCTTACTATCTCCTACTTGCCAAGCAAACCAAACGTGCATGGTTATAAATCTTATTAGACTGACAGTTGTGCCTTACTGGTGACTGAAAGAAGCTAAATGCTGTTATAATGGGACCTGATAAGTCTCACTTCCAAAATATGTTTTATTACATTCTAGAATAGCGTATATTAAACTAAACAATGAGGAATTTAATTACTTCAAAGCCTGTTGATTCATTAAGAGACAATAGCTTTTTAGAGTGATATTTGGCAGCTGACTCATCTCAGAATTCAGCTGGTGCCTTACATAAGGCAGTAATTGAGGCACAGCACAATTCATGCAGCACTGAATATTTGAGAAAAATACATCCACTGTTGTAAATAACAGCATGTTGTTTAGAGAGAGATCAATATCAAACCAAGTATCAGTTTCCTATTCACACAAAAAACCCCACTGTATACACAATTACTTTTTCTGTTGTTGCTCACAAATTTCCTTGTTTTTTATATCGGGATTTCTTTCCGAACCTGCAAGGCCTCATAAATAAAACAGCTGTGTAGGTAGGGAGTTTTCACTTACCGAATTAGACCTGAGCCCCTTACATTGTTTCAGCTGCTGTTGTAATTAGGCCCAGGAGAAAAGAAAGACAGCTGTTTTGCTTCTCTGTCATTGTGTCATCTTATTTGCATTAAAACTGAAAAAAGCCCTTACAGTTGCAGAGTATTGTTCTGTAGAAGAACCTGGCAGAGCCAATGAGGTTCAACACAGATTGACCCTCTTCCTGCTGTGCCCGACATTTCAGTACGTATAGTATTACTCCCCATTTATTATGATTAAAATGTATGTGGTGTGAGCTTCTTGCTCTGCTTGAAACTAAATCCATTTAAACCATATGGAAGGATCCCAGAATAACAAAGTTAGCTCATTTTAGGTCATGTATCATAAATTAATTTTATGTCACAGTGTTTCTTACATGGAGAGATATGAGGAAAAATAAATAATTTTATGCTTACACCTGAGGAATGTAGTTAGCCTGAATTCAGGCTTTACTTGTTAGAGCTGTGTTTTCACATTAGCTATAGGCTTGAGCTTGTACTTCCTGGCTATCCTCTGTGCCTGTGTGTTGGCTCTCACTTTGGTGCTAACCCGCAGTGAGCCTGGAAAGGGAAACAGAGGAGGTCTGGGAGAGCAAGAGGGGACCTGGTGCACATTTGACTTCCCTGCAGGCAGCATATGCACAGTTGGACTGACTTCCATGGCTGTACACAGACAGGGGTGTCTATTAAAGTAATCTAATAATTTAGTAACCCTGCATAAAACCAGAATCGCAGTTCCTGTCTTGTGTAAGCACTGTGCTACTCATCCAAATGTACTGTGTTCGATGTCATGGAAGCTGCATCTTCACTGAACTCTCCAAGACCTGATGTAATATAAATGCATAGCAGACTAAACAGAACAAGTGCCATTATGGCCAATGGTTTGGTACAAAATCACAAATGAATTAGCTCTCTTCATCTGTATTTATTTCTTCAATTGCCAAAACCTCTACTTTCACTAATTTTGTCTTCTTGCTTCCAGCAAAATCCCATGGAAAATTAAGGAGATGCTGTGTTGGCCAAATCATGACCTCTTCCTTTGATTTAAAGTGACATAGATTTTCTACTAAAACAGTAATGACTCATTAGAAGACTGAGAAGTACACTGATGGTGAAATCCGACATGTTCCTAATGCATAAAGTTGTCAAAAATCTTTTCCAAACTAGGCTATTTCTGGGACTATATTAATTTTTGTTTAAAATATGTACTCCTACATTAAAAAGATTTGACAAATCTACATTTGGATGGTTTTGGTGACTTCCCAAATTGGCATATGAATACCTATAATTTCTGATTTATGTCCTGAAACTGAACTATCTCTCAAAATACTAAAGTAAGAACAAAAGCTAACTATGGTAATTTACTGTTCTGTGCTTTTGAAACACAAGGACAGGACACAAACTTAAAAACAGCTATAAATGAATTTACTATGACATCTTTTTACACAAAATTGGTAGTAAAAATGCTCTTAAAGAAGAAAGCACTACTCTTATCTACCTTTTTCCTTTTTCAGTACTTACTAAAAGACTCAAAAGTTAATATTAATGATTCTCTATGACTCAAAAGTGTAACAAATATTGCTATAATTCATTCTGTTAAAATAGGAGAATTTATGTTAAAATAGATAACTTATTTTGCTTGATCTAATTTTCTTATGGTGGCTGCAAATGTTTGCAGTTGTAACTATTAACATATCATTAGGCTTTGGGACATCTCAAAAACTCAGAGCAAAAACATGTCTCAGTACCCAAAGATGGGTAATTGGGTTCTGTATGAATCTCCCAGCTGTGCAACTCATTCACTGCTTTGTGCTGGTGGAGAAACCACAAGGAAAGGTATTAAATGTGGAAACAGGGTCAAATGCTCTCTGATGTAGAAGGTAACAGAGAACCAAGTTCAATAAACTCTTTCTTGGTGTATTTAAAATGTGCACAGATGCACGCAGGCTGATGGGGGTCTTTTGCAGAAGGGCCCTGACACAGAGTGCCAGAGGGAGAAGCGGGTCTCTAAGCAGGCTGAGCTCAGGCTGCATTTATGGTAGTTTAGCCATGCAGTGCTAAGCTTCAGGCCTTCTGTGCCCAGTGGTGGGATGCATACAGCTGGCTCAGAAAATAGGATACACTTCATCTAGTCCATGCCTTGTACTTCCAGGAGCAGTGGGGACATAGCCTGAATCTCAAAGAATGCTGTTGAGGTTTTGGGAAAGTTCCTGGGAAATAAGATAATATACAAGCTGGAAAGAGTCTGAATATGACATCTACAGAACCATATGTATAAGGAAGTAGTAAAGAAGTGGGACTTAGACTGATGCACAAGAGAAAAGGGATATTGTTGATAGAAAAAGGAAGACATGATGCATGTGAGAATGCTTGAGGAACTTGTTACTGATGAAAGGGAAGAAAAAATGCTGGAAGGTTTAGTGAATACATTAAGATAGTTTCAAGTAAAACTTATCACTTCATGTAAAAAGTGAAAATCCAGCAGCATAACTGTCTCAATATGGGAGAAATGTCAGATTTTTAGAGAAGAAAAATGTCTCTTGCTAGACCAGCTTCTGGAAAAGAAGACTGGATTTTAAAGATGTGAGGTATCCATCGAAGGCAACTTTTGAAGTTCTTTATTATTATTTTTTTTCCTGAAGAGAATCATTATCAATTGGTTTTCCATGTAAAAAAAAAAAAAAAAAGGGAGGATAAAAGTCTGTTCCATGATCATCAAAGGAAATTTAAGTCAGTTAACAGGAAAAACCAAATTCTTAGGGAATAGAAACACTAGAAATAAAACAGTGACATTGTGAATTGCTTTTTTTTTGGCGGTCTTTTGAAAATAGAGTAGATAAATATGTAGCCTATATATCCAAGAGATATTAGTCTTTCAAGGAAGGAAATTCACTTAGTGGTATGCTTGAGCTCTGATTTGCAGACATCTTCACACGAGAGTTTCCTTATTCTCTTTTCCCCTTTTGAGCTAATAGCTGCTACTTGTTGATTTCTGGGACTTTTGCTGCTATCTGTCAAAAGGAAGGAGATGTTTGGCAAATTTTTAATGCTGGAATCTATATGCAACAGTTGGAACACTGTTAAATTATTTCAAATTGTTCCCCTAAACAAATGAAACTTTGATAAGTATGTGACCAACAAAAATCCATCAAAGTGATAATCAGTGTTCTTGCTGAGTGTGCAGATCCTCAGCTGAAAGCCAGTATGGTGCAGAGGAGGAAATGAACAGATTTACACAAATTTCCATTTTAAACAAAACCAAAACAAAACCAAACAAAAAACCATCAATGAGAAACATCAGCGAGGGGCAAAAGAGAAACTCTTTACATAAAGTGAACTTGTACAGAAGATTCCAGAAGATGTATAATGGAAGAAAAGCCAAAGAAAGAGTCAAAAAGTAAACTTGTTTTATTTTATTTCTTATATGAGTGCTTCTGTGTTCTCTTGGGCAGAGTGAAATGCCTGAAGAGAGTACTTTTAGTGCTTGAAGAACGCTTCTCCATTATTTCAAGACTTCACTCACCAGTTTAATTTTTTTATTTTAAAATCAAAGAATGTCTCTCACATTGCAGATATCCTGACTGACTATAAAAAGCAATTCCTAGATATTGCAGATATCAGTTCTAGCACAACAAACTGCATATATATATATATATATATGTATGAAAAGAGAAATAACCAAAATACTGCTTTTTGCGCTCACAATGAAACTCTTGTAAAACTCCTGCCCCTCTGCTGCCTTTACCAGCTCAGCCACATGAAGTTTAGGGCAGTTTGTACTAAAGCCCAAGACTTTTGACTACATGTCACAACTACAAAAGTCAGAAACTTCACAGAGAAAGACCTGTCAGAATCTTTTTTTTCTAAACTACTGTTGTATTTCCTGTGTTCCTCTGCTGAAAGCAACAGTGTTTGATGAGTAATGCACTAACAAAACTTAACTCTGTGTAGCTAAATAAGCTATTGTAATCTTAAATCTTAAGAAATAAACTTCTCCTTAAGTCAGCAGGTACCCAGGACATCACAAAAATGCAAGTTTGTAGCAGATTCGTCCCTTTGATTGATGTTCTTCATTCCTTCCATCCTCAGTGCAGGTCACGTTACCTTACTCCTTTAGTCCTGTAAGAGCATGCCAGGGGCCCAGTCTGGACCCCTCAGGCCCAAGCAAACCTTCAGTGAGGAACCTTCTTACCTCTGCCACATGCTAATCAAATAAAGCAGGCAGGATCACTGTTGATTTTTAATTGTCAGACAAAATTCCACAATTACGAATTGCGGTTCATGTACAGGTTTGCACACACTGATCATCAAGGCGGGTGTGCTTTAACCAACTTTTCCAATACGAATCAAAAAATTAATCCTATTTGCAGTGTCAGAGTCAATTAAAGAATTGTTTTATATATGTCTCAGTTATCTGAGTTTATGATCTGATGACACCAGTTTGTATGGTACCCCATTGATCATGGCTGATTAAAAAACTGATAGGCCGCTCAGCCACATTCTTTAGGTAGGCTCAATGTTTGCTTAACTTTCAGGAATCCCACTCAGATGTGCATGGACTGGTGTTACATGTGCTGTTTCCAATTCTTTCTTTGAAGAGTGATGGCAGTACTGCTCTGGACTCTCTGCTCCTAAAGCCTACTTCCCTGAGCCACTGAACAATAGGAGCTTAGGCTTAGAGAGGAGCCATCTGGATTCCCTGATGTGGAGACAGAAGTCCTAGTTTTCTGCTTGCAGCAGAGGATTAGGTGTGGAGAGATAGAGACAACTGTTATGTGATGGAAAGATGTATTTGGTGTACACATCCTTCTCTGGTTTCATCCACTCCTGCAGCTTATCCATCTAAACCAGATGGAAGTTCTTGTTTCAATTACAAAATGAAATCTTGTCTCTGTATAGAATAAAATTTGACTCCTCAGCATTTTACAATACCTGTAGTTTAAGAATCTACTTTGCATATTTTGAATAGCAGGATGGCATTTAAGTGGTTTATTGTTGTTTCAGGTCATAAAGCATAATTTAAAAGTGAAATTTCATTGGGAATATTAAAACTCAATGAAGTTTTCCCTAGGGAAAAAGTAGATTTTAATTTCAATTGGCCATTAACACCACTGGGGTTAGCATTTTATTCATTTAGGTTATTTTGTAGCTCCTTGCTTATTAGCCTGTGATTGTAATCTCCCTGAGAAAATGTATTTGCTTGTGTCAGATTTACTGTAATTTTTACCTTTTATGAGACAAACCAGGGTTATATCCAAGGCTATTAGGAATGCTCTTTTCCCACTCTGCAAACTCAGAGAATTTTATACTGCTCTGTAGTGCTGCTAGAACAATGCTCCAGAGAGGCGTAAGGTGGCTTTGAGTCAATCATGCTAATTGTTTCTGTATTTTGCTAAGCTCCTGCTATCTTCAGTTGCAATTAACATGACATCTGGCAAAGAACTGGGCTGGAACATTGATTATTCTAATGTTTCTCATTAGTAATCATTAATAACAAATGAATAATTAAACCGATTATCAATTAACCTCTGGCTAAGGTTTTTGACATTATTTTTCCTCCGTAGAGACTCACAGTGTGCTCTGTTTAACTTGCTCTGATGTTCACTTCATCTCCCTTAGAAAATAAAATTGTATTTCATTTTACTCTGCAGCAGTATAATGTGTACCCTGTGTTTCAGGAACACAACAGCCAATGTGCTCTATTCATTGAGGCTGCATTTGTATTCTCTTTACATGTAACCACTGTGTGATTTCTCAAACCTGGGTTCTTACTCACATAAGGATATAAAGTAGTACTTGTATGGACATGAGTATGCAGACCACAAATAGGGTGAGGCAGGGCAACTGTTATCCTGGCAGAATTTATGCACCATAATCTAAATACTACCTCCAAGAACACCTTCCTCTCCTTCTAGATTAGGAAGGAACATTTATTTCTTTCCTGGAAAACCATTTCTGGTGAAACACTGCTGTGATTTTGTCCTTGATGTGTGGCTTAGTCAAATAAATTTTGCTCAACAAAATTACTCAGCTCCCTACAATTTCCTCTTCTTACATATATGTTACAATTAAGCCTACAGAAATATCATGGTGGTCCAAACTGCTTACTTCTATGAGTAAAAGGTAATATGGGTACATTTGCAAAGGCTAAATACAGTGGATGGAAAAAGAAAAGATCACTTGTGATTTATTAATTTTGCTGTCCCTTATTGCTGATATTCTTAATCATTACATCTTCCATAAATGCTATGAACAGCTGAGTAACCACACATATATTCATACTTAGAGTTTCCTTGCTAGAGTAGGAGCTCATACTTCGAGGAGTAAAGAACTGTATTTCATAACCTACAGATAACAAGCTGCCTACACAATCAGACCCCAGCTTTCATCTATTCTCTTAAAGATGATCTTTAGGAATGGTGACGGCCACCTGGAAAGACAGATGTGGAGTGGGAGAGAGAACTTGCTGTGGCAGTGAACACCTGGGACACATCAGAACACATTCAAGACAGATCTGCCTTCTGTCAACCTAAGACCAATCTCTGTGTGCACAACTGTGTGGCACAAGTCTATGACTACCATACCCTACAGCCTGTTCCTCTTGCCTTAAGGGACTGTAAGAGTTCAGAGTATTCCCAAGTATACACTTGACCTTGTTTTCAGAAAGGATTAATGACGTAAGAGAAACTTTTCCAATGTTGGTCCAGTACTCACCTATTATAGCAAATTATTACATTGGAACTATCATGGCTTTTGAGAAGTTTTGAACAGGGAGAACAAATCAATTTTTATACCAAATCTGAAGCTTAGAAGACAGTTGCCAGAGAGAAATACTGACTTATTAAGCTGCTGTAAATGGCTGAGCTTGAAATGCCAGTAGAAAATTTTTCCTCTTTTCTGCTCATGGATGAGGAGGAAGCAGTAAGCTGATAACCCGCTACTGAGTCACAACTGCTGGGAAGATGATACAACCAGTAATGAACTTAACTTTTCCTTTGGAAGCAGTGCTGACTGCTGACACACCAACAGGCACTGCTCAAGGTGGCTGAGCTTTAGGAAAATGGACAAGTCATGAGATTTTTTTAAACCTCCTGCAAAAATTCGAGGTCTAGGTCCTTAAGGATATTAATCAAAGGACCTGCAAAACTGTGCCTCCTTAGACTAATGAAATGTTACTGGCTGTGCTACATGTAGATGTGCAACTTAGGGACATGGTTTAGTGGACTTGACAGTGCAGGGCTTGTGGTTAAACACAATAACCTTAGAGGTCTTTTCCAACCTAAAAGATTCTACAGTTCTATGATTCAGGTGCAAACAAGCATAAAGAAACTGTCCATTTCTCTTGCCATTTCTAAGCCAACAAGGAAATAAAAAAGGAAAGAAATTTTTCCCCTACCATTTCCAGATCTAGTACTCCTAAGAAACACGAAGCAAACTCCTATAATTACAATCATATGCAGAGCTACAGGCTTTACTTTGTCAAAGAAAACTGAGAATCATGCTAAACTGTGTGCAATTCTTCAGGTTGCTAAATGCCTGGTGTCTAAGGCTCTTTTGTGTCCTTAACTATTCTTCTTTGTCAAAGAGTGGAATATAAACTCCTATTTAACCTGAATACTTAATTAAAAAAAAAAGCAATATTAATGAGCACTATTTTCTTCAGGGAGGAAAATTTTTTCTTCAGAAATTCCTCACTTCTAAATATAGCTGAATTTACATACTCTTTTTCTGGTAAATGTTAGGGTTCTCTCACAACTCTGCTTTAAGATATGAGTCGATCCAGCTTATGTAAAAGTGCTTTTTCTTTAAAAGTACTCACTGACTAATTTACATGAGGTGTTTCAGGATGTAGAACTTTTATGAAGAATCTGGTAAGGCTTGTGCTGACATTTGAATAATCCTTTGGTTTTAACAAGAATATTGGCTAATTCTGTCAATGTAACAACAGATGTGGTCAATTATTGATGACAGTGTTGGTGCAAAAATCTCTTAAATCTTTGCATAATCAGAGGCCAGAAAGAAGTATATCTAAAACCCAATTAATTACATCCTAAACCAGACATATAGGGAGTCAAATGTGGTCAAATGGCTCATTCTACAATGTATTTTATTTTCTTCATTCTATAGGAACTCTAAGACATGTACACCAAATGGATCTACAGTTAGCTGATGCTGCTAGTGTGTAACTGGATAATAATGTGTCTATTTGAGCAAATGGTGAGTATCTGCTTTTGAACAGACTGAGTTCAGTAGGCCAGATTGTCTAAATGTTGTATCTGAATAGAAATGACTGTGCCCCCTTTTGAAATAGTGTGAATGGCTACAGAGCATACAAAGTAGAAGATCTGGCACACTTTTATTCATACGTCTCTTCTACTCAAGCCAGCTTGTAGTCATTTTGATTCATTGCTTTCAGTAATCTTCAGTATTTCAATCTTTGTAGTCACCCCAGGAATACAACTCAGATTGCCTTCAGTTACAAGTTTAATGTGAAGGCTTTAACAGGATGCCATGCATCATTACAATGACATGAGACCCTCCGGAAATGTAAAGTGATATGTTGTGCTTGCAGACATGGTTAAAGAGACTATAAATGTCAGATGAAGCACAAAAGAAAGGAAGATAAGAGCAGTCACTCTGTCTGTCTCTCCAAATGATGCTTAAACAGAAAAAAAATATTGCTGACATTGTGAAAGGAATTTGCTGATTTTTTCTCATCCTTGAGGAATAGGTTGAGTGACTAAAGGTCTTTATCAAGGCAGCACTGAGAACACACTGATGAGGAACACTGGAGTGTAGGATTTTCTTTCTCTTTTCTGACCCTTTCCTCCCACTCCCCTCTCTCATGTAAGTACACACACACTTACTCCTTTAACTCCCAATACCCAGGATTCTTTAGACTTGTTCCTCCTTTTAGGTTCCTCTTTCCATTTCACCTATTTTGTCCTTATTTTATAGCTGAGGACAGAAAAAGAGAATTAACGCAGGTGTCACCAATGTAGAACTATTAAATCTGAGGTGGTGCAAAACCCCAGAGTGAATAAAGAGAACAGTAAACAGAACTTCCTGCTAGAAGCTGAAATCTCAACTTTGAGCT
This sequence comes from Platyrinchus mystaceus, assembly GCA_035041135.1. Taxonomy (NCBI): domain Eukaryota; kingdom Metazoa; phylum Chordata; class Aves; order Passeriformes; family Tyrannidae; genus Platyrinchus; species Platyrinchus mystaceus. The sequence goes on from JAWWLV010000001.1 coordinate 105,111,804, forward strand.
GAAGCTAAGGTAAAGTAAATCACTGCCATCCCACGACTCAAAGTTAAGAGCAGAATGTCTGGTACTGTTGTACTTTATATCTGGATGTCAGATGCAAAATACTAATGATATTCTTGAATTGGACAAGATATAAACATGTTCTGTATACCTTATTTTAATCATAAAATTACAAAAATTCAAGTAACATAAAATTTACATATACATTAAATACTTTGTCCTCACACTGATGCAGAAGGTGAAGGCACCATCTGCGGCCTCCAGTGACCCATTGTACTGGGTCTGTAAAGGCATATGTGTTTCAGAAATTGTATAGAAGGGTATAAAGAAGGATCACATCCTACTTAGTGATTCTTCAGCTTCAGGGATCAAATTTTTACTTTGTACCTGGGCCTTTCAACTGGAAATAGGAGGCAAATCCAAACTGATGTGCTTGGATCAGGAGGGAGACACTTAGACTGCTTCCATCTGTGCTCTCTCCACCAGCCATATTATAGAAAATAAATTTTTTTAGTTTTGCTTTCCTACCTTGTACTTCTAGATGGTTTTGAGTTATTTTATATTCAGTGGTTATGCTATAAATTAGGGTCTTAAATCTCCCCTGCATCTTAAGTCCAGTACATCCTGGTCTGTATTTTGCAGAAAGGGGATATCCAGTGTTGACTTTAATATTTCCTAAAACGGGTAGTTAAGATATAAATTTTCTTATTGCAGTACTTTAGAGCAGCAGAAAAGTAAAAAAAAAAATGTTTTCTTTTCCTTTTTTCCTTTGTCACTTCAAATATTCTTGTTGTTATTCCCCGGTGGCCTAGCGGTTAAGATGCTGGTCTCTCAGCGCCAAGGCCACAGGTTCTAATCTCGGTCCCCCGGGTAGA
>JAWWLV010000001.1:105112775-105125237 GCA_035041135.1 Platyrinchus mystaceus
TTGCGCAGGCTTGAAAGGTGGGAACACCTTTCCCAGATCTTCGTTCGCGAAGACTGGCCATTTACCTTTACCTATGTCCATAGGATTACATAAACTGAGTTCCTCACAGTTTCTGATTTCTTAATTTTATTCACTGTTTTATACAGCAGCAGAGATGTACTAACACTGTTACTACCTTGCACTTGTTCATTCCAGCTCAGTGAATTTAGCATGACTTCATGACATTTTGTTTCTTCTGGACTCTATCAAGAGTTGTCCATGTGTTCAGGGATTTTATGCAGATAAGGTTAGAAGACATGAAGAACCTCATCTTTTCTATAGGCCTCATTCTTTAACACTTATGGGTCTCCTTTTAAAATAACATCCAGAGTAAAAGTTGCATTTTTTCAGAACACTTCACAGCATGATGTAGTTATATTTGACAAAATTACATTGCTAATGTTATAAAGGCACTCATTGCAGACAGAAATTTTTGTCTTAGAATACCAATGTAAAGGAAAGGTGCCTCTTCCTGAGGGATGGCATCAGAAATAGAATATGAAAATAGGGAATTCAGACTCCATTAGATCTTTTTTACAGTCATGACATAGATATTTGAAGAAATTTAAAATAGCAGACTTTATAGCCATATCTGAAAGGAGCAATCATAGGTAATTCTTACCTTCTTTTATCTAGTGCCTTCTCATACACGTAGATTTTTCACTTAGACTTGGCTGAGTAGCTCTACAGATGAATAAAGAATTAGAAGGATATCTAGCCTATGAATTGGGTCTTGGGACTAGCATTTAACTACTTCTTTCCCTTCTGCTGCATCCTTTTCTCCACCCCTTGCATTTCCAAAGGGTTAAGTTTTGCCATTTATAACATTTAAATTACATCTATTTCCCATTATGAATCTGATCTGGTAAATATCCTAGTTTTGACAGACCTTAATGCACGACCATAAGTGCCCTGACATTGTAATGGCACCCTGGCAGTCCCTCACTGGGCTGTGGTGGGAGATAAGGAACCTGTGCTGTGTTTCAGCACCACATGTCACGTTTGTGGCAGACTGAGCTCGTGGAGTGGCTTTGTAAAGTGACACTGCAGGGGAAGGCAGGTCTTCCTGCCCTGTGTTGGAGTCTGTACCTTTTCCCTCCCACTGAACCCTCCTATTTATATGAATAAAAGGAGAACAGGTGCTGATGTGGGACTTAAAGCTATTAAACTGCAAAAATAAATTAATAAAAAATCCTCCTACACTTAAACCCACTTGAGAGTGGAAAAATAACAACTTTATAAGTTACCTAAAGGAAGCAAAATGTGGAAGGGAAAAATGGTATATTCCAACTTGTCTAGCAGTGCATAAGCTACGTTGCTTTCGGTCTCACTTTTATATAGACCAAAACTCAATGCAGATGACTTTCACTGCTTTTATTTCAGTGAGAGAGATCTGCAGTGATCCCAGTGCTGCAGAATCAGGAGTATGAGTAAGCAAAAAAACCAATGAAATTATTACAGAGGGCAAAGAGATCTCTCCTAGACTCTTGTCCATTAGGAGTAAAATCCGTAAAGATAGCAGTGGTAAAATACTTCTGTTTCACAATTGGGAACTGAATACAGAAGGATTTTTAGTTACTACTTGAAATTTCCTATTTGAATTACTCAGTTCTATTTCTAACTGATGGCAGCTGCAATAATGCTTGTCAATACTAGGATATGCTAAACATTTGTAACACCTGGTTTATTTCATAGCTTTAATAATATTTATATACTAACTATACTTATCAACCATATATTAACAAATGCAATTGAACACCATGGATTGAGTTAATCCTGGCGAAAAAATAACCAACCAACCAACCAAAGAGCAAAGATCCTATACACCTAGTGAAATATTGCCAGGAATTTGAAATAATAAAGGAAAGATAAAAAAGGAAGTCTTCCTTTGAAATAAAAGACTTCAGGATAGCCATATTACAACCTTCCATTAAAAACCTGCAATAATTTATCAGTATCTGTGTGGAGATATTCTATTTATTCTGACAGCTTACTGTTCTATCTCAGGGGGTAGTTATGTTGAGTAAAATACCATCAGTAAATTTAATTTGCATTTTGATGCATTAAGAGCAACCATATTCTGTGTATCCATAATGATGAGATATTCTAGCATAAATCAATTAAAACACTGTAAAAGGTTGTTACATTGATTAATCATATGCAATGTTGTGAAGGAAGTGGTGCATTTTTTCAATTATTTGATTCCATCAAGAGGATTATTGAAAGCTTAGAGAAACTACGTCAATATGACACCCTACTCAGGTATAAAAATAAGAGGAGGAAGAGTCACAGTTGATTATGAAGTTACTAGTGTTACATAAAATTAAGATGGTGAAATTAGCTACTGTGCAAACAAGGTAAAGCAGGTAAAAGTGGAGGAATTGTATTTTTTCAAGGTTGAAGCATTAAAATATTTTGAAAATGGCAGCTATGATTGTGTCCTGAGATGACCATGCACACAATGGAAACAGCTTTACAGCTCAACAACCATTCAAGGTAATGATTTAGTGAAGTCCCAGTATCTCACCAAACTCCCTTGCAGGGCAAAGCAAAGCAGCCCCCCGGACCTGTGTTTGAGAGGAAAGTTTCCAAAAACCAGTTACTCTACTTTGGCGCTTAATATTTAGGTGAGGTACCACCCTTTCTCTTACAAAGCACCTTCTGGAAGCCATATTGACTGTAAGTAAAAAGCATATTAATAGTAGACATTTTTGTAAGTTCTATATTCCTTTCCTAATTACCCTCCAAATTTTGTCTATTATCATATAAATCTTTCACTGTTTGAATTTTTAAAGGATGTAACAGGTGCCTTGTCCTAAGCCAAGATGAAAAGGAAAACCAATTGTCTGTTGAGCAGACAGTTTCACTCAAAATTGTAAGCCAATATTGCTGTAAAAAAACCTATGGCCTCATTGCTACACACCCTTATTTATTATTCAGATGAATAGAAAAATCACATTCAAAAAAGTTCTGAAATAAAACTTTGACTATTGAATTTATCATATAACACTTGTACAAACACATCTCTACTAAGGAAGTGCAGCAGTGGCTTATTTTGAGTAAATTTTCAGGAGTTCCCAAGGTTCATATGTGCTTCCCTCACAGCAATGTGATAAGAACAAACACAATAAATTAAAGGAAGACCCAAGTATGTCAGAAGAGTTTTTCAAAGTCTGTGACAACGTATGCTGCTAAGGAAACCTCACGGAATCATAGAATCACAGAATTGCTTAGGTTGGAAAAGACATGTAATATCATCAGGTTCAACCATTAACCACGTTTAGTGCTTGCCACTAAACCATATCCCTGAGTGCCACATCTACATGTCTTTTAAATACCTTCAGGGATGGTGATTGCAACACTCCCATGGACAGCCTCTTCCAATGCTGGACAACTCTTTTTGTGAAAAAAATTTTCACCATTTCAAATCTAAACCTGCCCTGGCATAACTTGAGGACACTTCCTCTTGTCCTATTATTTGTTAATTTGGAGAAGAGACTGACTACCTCCTCACTACAATCTCCTTTCAGGCAGTTTTAAAGGGCAGTAAGGTCTCCCTTGAGCCTCCTTTTCTCCAGGCTGAACAATCCCAGCTCTCTCAGTTGCTCCTCATAAGAATTGTTCTATATACCCTTCACCAGTTCCATTGACCTTCTCTGAACGCACTTCAGCACCTCAATGTCTTTCTGGTCATGAGGGGCCCAAAAACTGGACACAGGATTTGAGGTGCAGCTTCACCAGTGCTGGGTACAGGAAGATGATCACTGCACTGGTCCTGCTGGCCACACTACGCTGATACAATTGATCAAGTATTGACCTGATAGCTCTTGTTTCTTCCCTCATCATTCCCTGCACCTGGAAGGATAAAGAACGCTACTTCTAGTCCCTTAACCTGTCGCCTGAAGACCCTTGAAGTTTCCCTTGATTGCTCTTGGACTTGTTGCAACTTCATTGCTGCTCCCTGAAAAATCAACACCATGATTTCAAAAGGCACTTTTGGTCTCTAAGCAGCAATTTTGTGTTTACTATGGGCATTGGTACCAAAAGTTTGGAGGTTCCCATGTGCGTTTCAGCATAGTTGAAAAAAGAGAAGCAACTTCAGAGGCTTCTGTAGTTTGATCTGAGACTTTCCTATCAGACTAAAGTTTCTCTGCAGCATCCAAATCTTTTCTTCTACTTTCTGCAAAAAAAAAATTTGGATACATAACAGAAAGCTCACTAAAAAACACTATTTCTTTCCTCCTCCCAAGTAAAAAAAAAAATATGTCTGTATCTGTCTAAATACTTAAAGAAAGAGGTAGGTTAAAAAATAAAATCAGGGAGTTTTTATGCAGGCTGTGCCAGAGTCCTGAGTAAAGCCAGGCTGGGATACAGTTTGATTAGTTCCCAGGAGAGCTGATTGTCTACAGAGGTTCCCGGAGAAAAGGAAATTAGCTGTTCAACCACTTAAATTAATTGAGATTTTACTTAAAACTTAAATTTCTAATAGTACCTTCTGTCATGTATCCCAGTCTCCTTCCAACAAAGGGAAAAGACAAGGAAAAGTAGGAAAAAAAAGTACTTGTTTTTTAGTTATTTTAGGTGGGTATTTTTCATTGATTCATTCAAGTGATACATATTTATTGCAACTTGATACATGATCTAAGCCTCAGAAGCAAAACAGAGTAACTTTATTTCATGATCATGATCTTTGCTTGTCAAGATGAGACAATCACAATTGATTAAGTTTCAGTATTAATATCAATCCCATCCCTAGCTGTCACATGCACACTGACTGTGAGAAAGCATGTTCCACACTAGACTAGAAATATGATTAGGGAAATACAGAATATTCTGCTTTTCTCTTATATTTGTCTTTCACTATTTTTAGAATGTTTGGTGAAGTATGTCAAATACTCTGTGAAACAAGCAGCTCTTTCTGAAACTTGCAACATTTCTATTCTATGCCTATTCCCTGTATAATTATGTTGGAACAAAATTTTGAAAACAAATTTCATTTGGTAGGAAGTAGATGACTCATAATTTGTAGAGAGTATTGTAATGAAACACAAAAGACTGTATCATTGTATGACATAATAGGTACCTCTCAACCTACACTGCCAGCTACCTAAATATGTAAATAAGTGTTTTAAAATTATTGTTGCTCTAATGAAACTAAAACTTACCTATAATATTAACAACAAATATTAAAACACATGCAGAAGTACAATAAATCTGTTACGCTGAGTTATAAAAACATTATACAACCTGCAGTGAAAATAAGCTTCATTGCACTAGTCTGTTTGCAACATGGATCAATGCCATAATTGAATATAGAGAAAAAAATTTTATTAGACTAGGTAATGTTAGATTAAAAGTATACAGAATGTTTGTATGCAGGAAGCCATTAGATGTAGCTAAACAGTGTGCAGACTTAGTGAAACGTTTTTCTCTCAGCTTGCAATAACAGCAGTGGCAATGGTTTAGTTTTAGTTTAAATCTCTCATGAGATTGCATATTCCTACTCTTCATGTGAGAGTACCATTACCCTTCAAAGATTTCATCAAAAAATATAAAAAAACCCAAAGCAAACAAAGCTTCACCAATTTAGGTACTGCATGTCAGGCATGACTTCCCACTAACTTATTCTCTTACTTCCCTGGGGTCTTAACTGCTCGTTGAAATTCACATCTGAAACAAGGTTCTCACCAAAATTGTCCACTGTCATCCATCAAGCTCTCAGGGGCACATACCTGTCTGTATGATTCTGGTAAAGTACATCAGAAGTGTCACTTTTGCAAGAAGAAGTAGAACAATTGTCACACCTTGACCACAGGAGCTTTCTTTGGTTTGGCTAAATAAACATGAAATGAAGTTCTTCTGCCAGCATTGATTAACTATTCTACAGCATTTTTTTTCTTCTTTTTTTTTTTTTTTTCTCTTCTTCCTTATTGCATATCCTAACCCATCCCCGAAGCTGTCTGTCCTGCTGTATCTTCAGTAGGAGTAATTTCCTTTCATCTTTCCTCTGTTCCAGGCTGCATCAAAAATAGCGTGGCCAGCAGGTTGAGGGAGGTGATTCTGATGCTCTGTTGTTCTCTGGTGAGACCCGTCCTGGAGTGCTGCATCCAGCTCTGAGATCCTCAGCACAAGAAGGACATCGACATGTTGGAGCAAGTCCGAGGAGGCCACCAAGATGATTAGAGGGATGGAGCATCTCTTGGATGAGGAAAGGCTGAGAGGATGAAGCCTGGAATAGAGCAGACTTGGAGACGACCTAATTGCAACCTTCCAGAACCTGAAAGGAGCCTACAAGAAAGATGGACAGTGACTTTTTTACAAGAGCATGTAGTGACAGAACAAGGGGGAACATCTTTAAACTAAAAGAGGGTAAGTTTAGATAAGATATTAGGAGCAAGTAAGTTCTTTGCAGTGAGTGGTGAGGGACAGGAGCAGGTTGCCCAGAGAAATTGATGGATGCCCCAGCCCTGGAAATGTTCAAGGCCAGGCTGGATGGAGCTCTAAGCAAACTGGTCTAGTGAAAGGTGTCCCTATCCATGGCAGGAGGGGTTGGAATTAGATGATCTTTAATTGTCCCTTCCAATTCAATGAGTTTATGATCTTCCATTAATGTCAGTAGAAAACAGACAAATACAGGAACTCTTTGTTGGGACACTGAGGAAAAGCTCCAGTTTCTGTGAACAAGTTAAAAAAAATTGACAAGAAATGCAATTTACTAAGCCTGCTCTAGTATATACTTTAATATAAAAGCTTTTCAAGAGCCTCTAAAACTTGTGTAAATCATTCTCTAATGACAACCTTATGCCCAAATCAGTGTCTAAAAAACTTTACCTCTTTTTTGGCTGTATGGGAAATATACATAATCCTCCCCCTTCCATCAAGACAGCTTGCTGCTATTTTTGAGGGCATGAGCAATGCTAAGCTAAAGGGTAGCAAGATGGATTTTTCCAGAATACTTTCTCACTTTGTCTTTAGCAATATTCGGAGAATAATTGCTTGAGAGATCCCTCAAGTGCCAATTTCAAGGCTAATCGTGAACTGCACAATAGCATAAATATGAAGAACACAAATTTATAGCTGAAGCAATATGTTTGAAGTGCTCCTTCTCTATTTTCATTTCTCACAGTGTTTTCCATTTCCTGTGGGGAATTTTAGCTTTTTAAAAAATCAGTCTCAGTTGAAAGAAACAGCAACATCTCTGATAAAGGATTGTGCTATTGGGAGCTACATAACAAGCAAAGCCTTAGTAAGATCTCCAACCTTCCTCTTCTTTCTTTTGCTTGAAAGCAGTACCACTCCTGATTGCCACCTCCAAAACTCTTTTTAATTCCCCATTTCTTACTTACAAATATGTTTCTCACAAGATTACATAACCCAACTCACAAAAACTTAAACAATAATTTCTTCTTTCATTTTTTAAGCGTTCTGTAACAAAGTATTTTTTTCATAAACGACTCCCTCCATTCTTTCCTTCTTTTTTTCCCCTCTTCATTAATTTCAGGTGCCATCACACTCTTTGATCACAGGTGTTTGAGAGGTATGTCACCATCTCACAGGGAAGATAAACAACTTACATGAAGGGATTAAGATGGCTAATGCATGTATTCTGTAGGGATTTTTTTCCTGTCAAACATTTGTTGTGCTAGCACTTTTTCTGCTATTTTGTGTTCTATTTTTTCTGCCTTCATGTTAGACCCTACCTGATTTTCCCTATAATTTTCTTGTATGGTCTATGTTATAGAAAAATGCTCTGAATTAGTTTTACAGACACCATATATTATACTACCGCTACTCAGTTTCATTTTACCTCTGTATTTTGCTTCAACCTTGTGGCAGGATCTTGTTTATCTGTGTTCTGATTTTTTTAAGAAATAATCAAAGACCAGACTGTCTGGAGACTACATCCCATAGAAAGACACATTCACTGAATGCAGAGTAAAAAAAAAATCAAGCTTCTTTCCTTAGGAAGGTGAGGAAAGAGGCTCTGGAGTTCTTTTCTCTCCTGCCTCCTAGTTTTGGGCTTTGTTGGCCCGGACTATGCCTCTTCCTTTCCTTCTTACCCTATGGGGCCTGGATTACCTTCCTATTCAAAGAACTCTCTTCCCTCTTTTCACACCAGACCTACTTGTAGGCTAGTTATAAGTAAAAGAAGAAAGCCCAAGCTTCTTTGAAGGTCCGTAAAGGCATTTATTCAGGTTGCAAAATACCAAATGTTAAATTCTTTACGAGGTCTAGAGTTAGAAGATGTAGAGGTGTGAATCTTGCTTCCTTCTGTGAACAAAACTCCTTATCTGTGTGTGTGGCAGAGAGTGAACAGCTAAGCCAGACAGAACATGGAGCAGTATGAAACATAATTTTATTCTAATGTGTGTGCCAACATTTTACAGAATATTTCAAGTGATTAAAAATTACTGAGTATGCAATTGGTAAAATATTAAAAATATGTAAAAGGACGGGTCTAGTTATTTCTGCTAACTCAGGTCTGAACACACCTAATTACAGTCTTGAAAAAGACACAAGAGGGGTTAAAGTATACTGGATGTCTCTTCTTGCTGTCTCATAAGAATTAATGTGCAAAAGAAATTTTGTAAGCTTACTTTCATGGTGTGTTTTGAGTAACTTCCTATAAAATATATATGGCCCACATGGTGAAGTATATCATTAAGCTGTAGTATTTTATACAGCAAAGATATTTTTGCAATACCCAACCTGCAATTTAATCATAACTACAGTATTTCATTCTTAGTATATAAATACATTCTTTATGAAACATGTAATACTAATTCAGAATTTTAAAAAGAACTGATTAAGTGCACACTGAACTCAACAAATAAAAATCTTTGACTGCAAGCACTGGGCTTGACTGCCAGTTTAGATAAAAATCTTTAAATCAGATAACATTTTTTTAATGTGCCACTTTATTTAAGACCACTCCACATCTTTTGTAACAATGCTGTGGAAAAGACAGCACATTTTTTAAAAGAGTGAGTATGCATCTGGGAGAGTCTCACATGACACATCTTTAGATGAACTACTAGGAAAATAAAATGACAGTCCATAAATAGAAGCTGGCATGCTGCAACAGAATAATGATTCTTCCATTTGGTATTCTGGACAAAGCAGACAAAGCCAATTCAATCTGCACTGCACTGCATTATGGCATATTACATCCATTATTTCAAACAAGCTGGATTAGAATATAATTAATATGATGTCATCTTGCTATTAATGTCTCATGAATAAGATATTTTATGTTGTTTACTGCTATACTGTTGTTATTTGTAATCGGTATCACAAATATATTTGATCAGTCTTGTTGTATTTATTTAAATTTGTTACACTTTCTACTTTTACCAGTATAAGTATATAAGTATATTTTATATTATCATCATTATTTGAGATCCAGCCTCCCTGACCAAGCTCAGAGAAAAGATGAGTCCAGGAAGGGCTGGACATTCTCCAAGAAAGAAATCTTAAAGGCACAGGAGCAGGTCATCTCCATGTGCTGAAGACAAGATGTTGGGGAAGAAGTCTGGCGTGGCTGATTAGAGAGTTTTGACTGGAACTCAGGAATAACAGGAGAGTATATGACCTTTGCAAGAAGGGCCAGGCAACTCAGGAGGCAACAAAGATGTCATGATGTTATGTAGGAGCAAAATTAGAGGGACCAAAGTCCAATTAGAAGTGGGTCTAGTGCTGTAAAGACAATAAAAAAGTTTCTATAAATAGTATAGAAATGAAAGGATAACTAAGAAGAATCTTCATCCTTTATTGGATGTGATGGGAAACACAGTGACAAAGGAGGTGGAGAAAGAAGCTGAGGTACATAACGAAAGTCCTACTTGACTAATCTGATCTACTTCTATGAGGTGATCCACTAAGTAGGTGAGGGTGAGGATGTGGGTATTGTCTACCTGGAGCTCAGTAAAGCCTTTAACACTGTTTCCTACAATATTTTCCTGGAGTAACTGGCTGCTCGTGGCTTGGACAAGTGTGCTCTTCACTTGGCAAAAAACTGATTGGATGGCCAGGTCCAGAGAGTGGGTGTGGGAATGGAGTTACATCCAGCTGGTGGCCAGTCACAAGTGGTGTTCCCCAGGGATCAGTCTTGGGTCCAGCCTCGTTAAACATCTTTGTCAACAATCTGATTGAGGGGCGTGGGATGGAATGAGACAAGAAGGGCAGAGCACGTATCAAGGGCTTGATAGAATCATAGAATCATGGAATGGTTTGGGTAGAAGGGACCTTTAAAGGTCTTCTGGTCCAAACCCATGCCATGGGCAAGAGCATCTTTCACCTGGATCAGAAGTCCAGGTAGATGACATGATTGATAAGATTCTGCATCTACTAATTGACTAATAAAAAGGTGGCAGAGACTTCTGAAAACACAGAATAGCACAAGCTCAGCTCATGATATTTGAGAAGTGCACAAATGCAGGTTAATTTGTAATTAATAGTTGCTTCTAATCAATATAGGAAAGAAACGCATTGTCCTTTACTTAAACACTACTCTGATCTCTACTACTATAATGCTAGAAACGTCTGAACTACAGAAAAAATAATTTAAAAAAATCTGTACAAAAATGCATAAACTATAGAAAATCTAGAATCCAGACAAAATAGTTACTCTTCAGTGTATTCAAATACATAACTGAGAGGATTTGAAATATTGATTGAAACATTTCTTTTTTGTATTCTGTTTATAGTGAAGACTCAATGTAGGTATTCATAAAGCTTTGAGATCTTCAAAGCTAATTTTCTGAGGACCAAAAATAGGTTTTCCAATCATTATCAATTCTAATACATAATATAATTTAGTGCTATAAATCATTATCACACAAAATTTGTAACTCTGAACTTGTAGTCATTTTATATTCCTTTGTATCCAAATTATCTGAGGTCATATGAGCTAAGCAAATGATGACTCAAAAATTAGTAAGATTAGCAAAAAAATTCCCTTAATTCCTTCTTTGGGAAAATGCACCTCAGGATTCATCCATGGTCCTTGTACAGTCGTTGTGAAGATCAGAACACTGAATTCTTTTCTTGGTACAGGCTAAAAGGGAAGAAAGAAACAGTAATATTTGAAAGATATTTAGTCAATTTGGAAATGTCCTGTTTAAATTCCCTTCCTAAATGAATTTTATTCATCCTGAAATAATAGTTATCTTATAATAATACCTCTCTGTCTCAAGTATGTAGTAATTATCACACACACCAATTTCAAAAGTTTTTCTGTATCCTCTGATAAGTGCTGATTCATGACAGTTGAATTAGATAGTGCTTTGCTGAAAGTTAGCTGGTTTTGAAAAGTGTTCTTTTTGATACGCTGATTGTTCCATTATTGTACTCTGCCTCCTGGTCAATTCTCTTGTGACCACTGATTTACATCAGAGATTTGCTGACAGTTCAACATTCTCATCTTGTACTTATGACTGGTAGAAGAATGCCATACAATTTAAATCAGATTATTCATGAGGGAGAGATGAAATTCCTTTAGATGAGGATGAGAACAGGGAAGTATTACTATGCTGCAGTTCTTATAAGTGCTACATCATTGTGACACGCAGACACACAGGACATTAGAGAAAACTGGAGGCAGATGTGACAGTGCATGGAGTGTGGGTGTCTGTGTAAGGCAAATTTCAATTTTAATATTAATTACATTGATTGTTCAGTGCAGACCTTTTAAAATGCTTTACAGAACAGAAACAGGTATTTTCATATGATCAGTTGTTGATGACAAATGAACTGTTCATAGCTGATATGATTTATGGTGTCTGGCAGATCAAAACTTACATTTGATGTTGAATACATTTTTGCCCCTGCCCTTTCAGCAGCATAATTGGAGAATACTTAAATGCCAATTTACACTTAAATATTTAAGTCTTAAAATTTAGAGTCTTCCTGTTTCATGCTTATTTTGCTTGGGAAAAAAAGTTATTTGCTTTAAAGCTTGAGAAATGATACAAAAATACATAGAAAATTTTTATAAACTGGATATAAAAAATTAGCTTTGAAATAGGAATGAACTTTTGGGCTTTTAAATAATGTTGTACCTAAAGAAGTAGTTGTCAGTGGGGCCTTCAAGTCAATGCTCATTGGGTCTTCTTGTAGGAGTATGCTGAGTTTTTTTAGTGTTTGTAATTCCAAGCTGAGATTACAATAATTAAACTTGATTGATAATGTCATTGCTGACCTTTTATACCAAAGTATGCTATGGAGGAAGACAATGTAAAGAACATAAGATTCATCGAGCCTCTTAAAAAGCTGGACAAAACTGAAATGACCTCTGCCAGATTTTGCTGTTAAAAAACTAAAGGATCTCTCTCTCTCTCTCTCTCTCTCATCCATCTATCTATCTATCTATCTATCTATCTATCTATCTATCTATCTATCTATCTATCTATCTATCTATCTATC
>JAWWLV010000001.1:105125337-105142790 GCA_035041135.1 Platyrinchus mystaceus
TATCTATCTATCTATCTATCTATCTATCTATCTATCTATCTATCTATCTATCTATCTATCTATCTATCTATCTCTATCTATCCATCGATCAAGAAACTTTTTATGTTCTTGCTTGATGAGAGCAATGTTCACTTTTGCTGTGGGGGTGGAGAAGGGATCTGCATCAGTGTGATGAGCAGGTTCCAGCGTGGTGAAACTGCAAGTGGAGATCTCTCTTGCTGTCTTAAGTCCTGTAAACTTCCCACTCCAAGAACTCCCCTTCTTTTCCTATTAGACCAAAACACAGGACTTTCCTGAAACTCCACCCAGGAGACCTAACTTGTTTCCCCCACTCCCCAGCTGGCTGATGGACTTGCTGCCAGACAAAAGGAAAGCATGAGGAAGGCTGAGTAAAGTTGGGTGTTCAAATGGCAGTGGCAGCTAAGGCTGCCTGCAGACTCTGGCTGCCCATGCTGCCCATACTCACCAACACTTCTACTCACAGAGCCACAGTCTGTAGAAATACATGTTTGTGTGTGGGTAGCATTAACTACTTCTATAATATGCCCCAATTCAGAAGACTGAAGTAAGAACTATGAGCTATGGAATTTACTTCTAATGATGGTTGGAGGTTTTTTTGGTTTAAGTTTTTTGTTTATTTGTGTAAAAAAAGGATACCCCTGTTTTTGTATGAAGCATTTTATTCATGCATCCTTTAGTAAGAATTTTCTTTATGGAAGATCTAAATTTTGTCTTTGACAAGTGGAATATCATGTTTACAGATGCTTTTGAAACACCTACACCAAACATCTCTAAAACCCCCATCCAGGTGATAACAGGGAAACTGTTATTCTTCCTAAAGATACTGAATATACTGAATTAAAAAATACAGGAAAGGTAGCAATGGATGAAGAGTGGCACTAGTATTATATTCAGGTTAAGGTCAAGAATAATCCTTTCAAGGGTTTCTGTCCTAGTCTACTGCTTTTGCTAAAGTTTTAGTCATCTGATGCAGGGATCTGATGGAAAAGCGTAGACAATTTGGACTGATGTTGAAAAGGTCACCTTTCAGCAGAAGGTTAGGGGTATCTTTCTTATAACTATTTTAATATTTTTGTGCATGCTTAAGAAATTGGAAGGTGTAGGCTTTAAAACAGTCAGTGGATAGCAAAATAAAATAAGCACTGACTCTCATTTGGATGAACTCAGCTCTGAAGATTTACTAGAAATAAATCCCAAATGAAGGGTCTTGGATGGACTGAGAAGATTATGCATTTGCTAGAAATTTGAGGCAACAATAAAAAGGTGTTCTCTGGCTTAATAAGGCAGAACTACCGAAACAGTACTTTCAAATATACCAGAGTATATTTAGCAGTGCTTAATATTTTCAAGTTCATGATTTATTGGATGAACCATAGTTGGTGACATTTGTGCAGCTCAATAGCTGTTCAAATAATGGAAAGAATAGCAGCAGTTCTGTCTAGTAATATAATGATAAATTCATTCTGGTGGTGAAGCAGCTTTAAGGCTGAGCAATAATGGAAGGGGCATAGGAGAACCTAGAATATCTGTGAAAGAGGCAGTGATATTATAGATACAACATTGAATTTGACTGCAATATCATGTAGAAAGATTGCCCTGGAGGACTGGTAATCTATAAAAAAGGTAGCTGCAGACATAAAAATCATGCGTAGGTTGTATTAGTGCAAATATATTTTAAAGCTTTCTTTCATGTGAAAGCACTTACAGAGAGATGGATGGATAAAAAACATAGTGTTCAGCCCTGATAGGAACACCACTCATGCTTGCTCACTGTAGGAGTAAATTTGGAAATGTTGCCCCTGAAGAGAATTAAATGTAAATGTAACATATTCTCTGTTAATTTTAATTTGACAAATCAGAAGTGGGTCTTTCTGCTAGGTTGCACACTTTGAAGTTTCTTTCCCTCAAACCCACGTTGCTAATTTTTAGCTATTAGAAACATCTCTCTTTCCCTCTTCTTTCCCACCCCTCAAAGAGGCAAAGACATTGCAGCACCTGAGACTGCTCTAATTATAATTTTAATTACTAAAAAGATTCTAATTAGTTACAGAGAAGAATTGGGACAATTTTTCCCTAGGTTTACAAATGACTGTTTCATGAAGGAATGGTTGTCAATTTTAAGAGTGGAACTTTGAATAACTAGACAGCAATGACAGTGTAAAATCAGCCGTTTTAAAGAGCACAAAAACATTAGCAATCCAGGTAGTGCACAACCTCTATATAGGCTTGGTGGATTTTTCTGTACATTCTACACAGAATTCTCACTGATTTCTCTGTGTCACAGTACTTGTAAAATGACCTCCAGCGGTTGGGATGCTTTCTCCACATGCAATTCTGAGCCAATGCTTTGGGAAGTATAATGATTCCTTAGTGACTGCACTAGGAAAAATCAAAGGGCATTGTAAGCTCATTAGGTGTGAACTCGTGATATTGCATATTCTGTTGATCCTTGACAGTAAAATTTAAAGCTTGTGTTTCAGGTCTGTAGAATGAAGTACAATGCCACTGTGATTCCTGACGGAATTGTAACATCAGTGACACCAGCCTTTAGGGCAAAAAGTTGTTCTAAACTGCATGCAGCCACGAGACAGAAAGATGACAGAGAGTTGGACCAAAAGTAATAACAATGACAACTTTTTTTTCCTTAAGCTGCTTAACCAAGGTAGAAAAATGACATAATTGAAGATTGACGTGTCCCAAAAGCTGGTATGGAGAGGTAAACAGGTCACAGTGGCCATCCTGGGAACAGAAGTGACTAAAATAACAGGACTGCCCTGTGGACTGTTTTTGGACTTTTTTTTTTTTTTTTTTTCTCCTCTTGGTCTGCAGGAACATTTACTAATGAGGTAAAAGTGCCCTGGGCATAAGGGATTTGAACAACTGAAACTAAAAATGATCATCCCTATCCCAGACAGCCCAGGCTCATATGGTATAAAGATAGTTTGCTTATGTTGTTTTCTCCTTGTGATGCACAGGCCCTGTGTCTTCCTGCAGTTGTTTCCTCAGTAACCAACTGCAGTTGTTTGCTTCTGTCCAGCCCTGCTCCTTCCAAACATGACATTTAGTCTTTTGCAGCCCAATGTCTCTGGTAGCTGCTGTTCCTGGTCTGCTGCACTGTCTCTATTCTCTCACTGGCCAGTTTCCTCTCACAGAGGCTTTAATACTTCTGAAACTGTTATTAGATATATATTGGTTGTGGAGGAACACAGTACTACCTAATGAGCTTGTTGGTGTAATTTCACTTCCTCTGGTGGGAGAGTATTCCACTTTTCCTTGGGTTAGATGGAAGAAACTGTGGACAGATGATTTTAATGAAGTTTTTCTAATACTAAGACTTTGACTCATGTAATCTGAAAAATCAGTTTTGTCCATTAATGGTGTTCAGTAGCATCAATTCTTAAATTGGTGTGAAATCTTGGTTACAGATCAGCAGGTCCAAATGAAATGGATTGGCCATGTAGTTTTATGAAAACACTACAGAGTAAAATTGCTTCTAAATGTATTATCTTCATTTATAACTTTCTTGACTACTGTTCCTCTGAAATCAAGTTGTTGTTATTATTATTATTTTACTGTAACTTCAGCTTTGCTAAAACATGCATGCAAGAAAGAAGAAATGCCATTTGAGCCTGCTAGTACAGCTTAGCATCTTGCAGCTTTTAGAAACTAGAATTCAATAGTTTAGAAACTGAATAAAGACAAAACCAAACAAATCTGATGAGAAATGTCCTTACTACTCTTTGAAGTTATATTAACTAATATCTGATAACCTCCAATAGCTGAATTTGGCTTCCTCCCTTTCCCTCCAACTTCTTAAACTAATATACCAAAGAGACTGACAATGTCTTTGCTGCACTTATAGCCCTCTTGGACATTCTTTTGTTAGGCCCTTCCAATTAATTTCTGACTGTTTCATGATTCATGATGGAAAAAACCCAGCTGTAAGGTTAATTTACTCCTATGATACCTTCTGAGATCAGGCAGATTCTTAAAGTACCTAAAAATCTGCTGCACCAGATCATAAAAATTCAAATACAACTTCAAATTATTGTGGATGCTGGTTTCATTGCCCTAATTTTCAAGGCAGATCCTGCTTTGCATTACATGAGCAAATGCAACCCCAAAGATATACTGCAGTTACTAATACATTGTCACAATATCTTGAAATTGTTGCATCAAATTTTTATGCATTCCATTTTCTGGTTGTTCATAAATAAAATATTATATGTCTGGATCATCAACCAACCTTTTCAATAAAAATCCCATAAACCAAAAGAATGTAAGGATAAAAATTAATAGCAAGAGACTGGAACATTTGCTCCAGGAAAATATATTATTGAAAAAAAAATTATTTGGATTGGATTTTAAAGTGAGCTGTAAATGTCCTCCACTAAGCATTTTATGTCTTATTGAGGATTTAAATCTCTATGCAGCATTTCAGCACTCACTAAAAATATAAAACCATAGCTGTTATGTTAATGTGTACTCACTACATGGTGTACTATATGCCATAAAAGGTCTCCTGAAACTGGCATTTTCTTTTCTTTCTTATTTTTTTTCAGAAGGATTTTGTCTTGTTGTACTAGGTTTCGTCATCCATAGTTGGATTTTTTATTTCACTAACTATTGTATAGTATATTGTATGGTATTGTATTGTGCAATTAGTTCTTGAAGACTATTAAATGCTTCCCATCAGATAAAGCTTTTTAAAATTCATATATAATAGAGTCATAGGATCATAGAATCATTTGGGTTGGAAGGGACCTTAAGGAGCAACAAGTTCCAAACGTCCTGCTGTGGACAGGAACACCTTTCACTAGACCAGGTTGCTCAGATCTTCACCCAGCCTGGACTTGAACGCTGCCAGGGATGGGACATGCACAGCTTACCTGGGCACCCTGTTGCAGAGCCTCACCACTCCCACAGTAAAGAATTTCTTCCTAATATCTAATCTAAACCCGCCCTTTCAGTTTGAAGCCATTCCACCCTGTCCTATCTGCTCTTGTAAAAAGTCTCTTTTCATCTTATGATATATTATTACGAAGAATACTGCCCAAATTCACTGAATCAAATGACCTGGACATATTTTCCAATTAAATTAGTACCATATAATGAAAACCAAAGGAATTAGTAAATATTAGATAGTTTTAGGTAGAGTACTCCTTTTTTTTTTTTTTTTTGCAATAAACTTTAAGTTCACCTGATATTTTCTGGACTTCAGTTATTTGAAAAAACATTTTTTCTGTAAAATTTAACAGGTGCCATTCTGGTTTTTTTTCTTTCTTTCTTTCTTCTTCCTCTCCTCCTGCTCCATGTAGCACAATTATTAGGCCTCTCCCATGCTCATGGAACATTTCAGTGACTACTGCGAGGACAGGGAGAGAGGAGAACTATTACTTCTCATGCAACTGAAGATAAATTCTGGCATATTTTAAGAACCTACACAACTGTGTGGACCACTTTTTGTCCAGTTAACTGGGAAACAGGTAAAATAACTAAAAAAATATCAATTGTGTTGATATGTGGCTGTTCCATTTGTACAGGGCTTTGTAAAATATGTAAACTCAACTTCTCCAAGAAACATTCACTTCAGAAACTGCAACAAATAGGAGCTGTCATTAAAATGTTGAGAGTTATACATTCACCAGAGCAGCAGCCTTGTACACCCACTCAGAGAGGAGCCTTGATCCTGCAATATCCAAGGTTATTTTATACTTGAATAGGACAGGATTTATGTTATAACCCTACAAAAAGCAGATTTTCTGTATAGGGGTTACTTTAGTAATGATGAATGTGACGAATGTACAGAATATCTAAATAGTGCATACATGCCAGACTAAAAAAAATCTAAATGCTGTGAAGTGGGAATAGAGGAAATGTAACTTGCAGAAATTTGATATCCATTGGATTTCCTTCTGCAGTGCTGTTTGCCTGCTGCTCTAAGCTGACGTTCACTTTATTTGTTATCTTTTATGAAAGTATGGTCTTTTCATGCTACTTGTTACAGCTATAAAATGGTATCCTTACTTAAGTAAGTTTTAATTTTATCTGAAACAAGAATAATTAACACTGTAGAATCAGCTGCCTGTATGTCATAAAAGCTGCTCTATGCCATATTAGAAGTTAATACTCTGTGCAATTGCTTACGGACCTTCTACTACATTGCTTTTTACTTAATGTTGTGAGACGTGGGCCTCAATATAAGCACTCAGCAGAAGAAATAAGTTGAGATAACCTTTGGCATAAATGTATAACCTCAATAAAAGTTAGGTAAATAACAGCAGGTTGGTAATCATCCTTGACCACTTAAACCAGGCAGCAAAATTATGTTTGACTTGATAGGTCTCCAAACCAGATTCAGGTTGAGTTAAGGAAAGCAAAGCCCCCTTACCCTAACAGATATTTCTGTGGTTAAAAGTTCCCTATGAATAGAAATTCCCCAAGATTTAAGATAAGTTACTACACTGCCTTTCAGGCATTTTTTTCTGGTGTAGTTTGGAGAGTTTCTGCAAAAAATAGGGCACAATACTTAAAGCTGTTTTAATTTACCTTTTTTTTTTTTTTTTTTTTTTAGCTTTTCTTTACTGTTCTTTAATGAGCCCAGTAAAACAGAAGTCCACAAGCTAGGCCTAGGAGGCTGTGACTGTCTTGGGGGACAGCCGGACCCTGGGGTGCTGCTGCCTTAAGGGCAGCGACAGGAGGAGGAGCAGGGCAATAGGAACAGCCTGATGACCTGGCTGCAGCCCTGCAGCTTGTTAGGGCTGGTCCATTCTCTACACTTGGTAGGAGCATTGCACTGAAATTCCTCAGCTGTAAAGGTATTACTCATGCTGCTTTAAAGAAAACTGTTTTCTCCTGAGGCAATGTCAGCTCTTTTAGTGGTTTTTTTTGCCTATGCTATATAGAGATGCTGTATCATCATCTCTTTTATGCAAAAGTGATAGCTGTCCTGTAGACAACGAGGAACTCTGCTCACCTGTATGGAAATCTGAGTGAAGTGGCTCTTGATCATTTCTAACTTTTGGATTTTGCAATTGCAAATAGTTCTAAATTCATATTGCAAACATGAAGCAGTGATGAGGCAGGAAAAGGTCAAGAGGGTGAAAATTCACTTTCACTTCAACAAAGATCTTCATTCCAGCAATATCCCTTTCTGTGAAAAATGGGAAAAGAGAGAAAATAAGGAGGAGGTGCTGAAGTCTAAACATAAGTGTATCTACTGCCAATGTAAATTTGAGCACAAACTTCATCTCTGTTACAGAGGGGAGAGGGAGCCAAGAGGTAACATCCCCCAATAATGTCTTGTCTAAACACTCACAGACACAGGATTTCTTAAACCAAACAAATTTATTGACATGTTTACAAAAGGTAATTGTGCTGCCTGGCAGGAGGAGCATCACAACTGGGAGCAGATGCAGAGATTGTGCAGGAAGCAGAGATCTGACTTCTACTCAGCTTGTCACATGAGAGAGGAGGAATCAAAACGCTTTCTCTGGCATGGATGTAGCAGTGACTCGTCAGCAGATCCACTCCACTGCCCAGCTGGCAGTGCCCTGGTGCTCATTCTCTTCCTCCTTCCTCTCATCCTCAGAACTCCTGCTGTCAGAGCCAGTGCTGCTCTGCCTGGACAGACAGCAGAGCTCAAGGAGAATGAGGAGGATTTTGGCAGAGGCCCAGAACCACCAGTGCTGGCAGGCAGAGAGGAGCGCACTTTCCTGGCTGAAGCTACTTTGCTCCTCTGCTCCCGCTCCCCCAGCAGCCAAGCCACCTCCCTGCTGCTCATGATGATGCAGGAGCTCTTGCACAATCTTCTGCCTGGTTACCCACCCACAGTAAACACTGCAGGATCCTCAGCATGTCAGGATTTGGGTGACAGTCCATGGCCTGGAGGAGGAGGAGAGAAGGGGCTCAGCAGGTTTGGGTGGCAGGGAGATGGCACAGGGGCCTGGGGATGGGTGAGAGAGGGGATGAGGGAGATTGGACTTATCAAGGGGAAGGTTGGTGAGGGCTGTGGGAATGGAGCCACATCTCCACAGCCCCCAGGACATTTACTTTGGCTGACAGCTACGGGCACTTCTGTGCCTGGCCCTGAGGGTGGCACCTGCCCTGCCCAGGGTGCTCCCAGCAGCCCCTGAACCCTGACTCCAACCTTAGAAATGCCTCAACACTACTGCCCCGGCCCTTGTCCAGCCCAGCCTTCCCCCTGCCTGCCCCACTCTCCTCTGGCTGGAGCCACACTGCAGTGGCTGGCACTGCTGGCTGACACACATGGTGACACCCCCCTCCGTGACTTGTCCTTGGGGATGTCAACCATCATCAGAGCCACATGGTGATACCCCACCTGCCCAGCCATGGCTGGCACTGAAAAATGGTTTGAACTTGGCCTCCTCTCCAGAAATCCCAAACCAATCCTCTTCCCCTCAATACCTTGGTTCAGCTTTAACTTTTGTTGAATTATTCCCATAGTAGACTAAATTTTAGAGTAGCTGCAGTTACTTTTACTCTTTGCATTTTCTTTCTTGTTTGGACAATTTGATTTTGCAAATATTGCATACAAATTTCCATGAAAAAAAAAATTATTTTTTTTTCCTGTATCACCATTTCCCTTTCTATACTGAACCTCCATCATGTGTACATCATGTGCTATCTCCTGCTTATTTATGGTAAAGGTAAGGTCAAAGAGGCTGTGAGTCTCATGTCTGTTCATAACCATCAGGCTGAGAATCCTTATAACAGAGTCATTTAGAAAGAGAATTTTATCTCCATTGTTTCTGGCATGAAACATTTACATAAGTGGTCCCAAAGTGGCTTCTCTGGCAGCCACAGTGCATTACAAACTAATGTCTGATTTTTTGTCCAGTGTCATTCCTAGGTGCCTTTCAATACAGCAGCTTTCAAAATTTTTACATCCAAAGTATTTAAGATTATTTTATGTAGCATGCATAGATCAGCGATTTCCGTGCACTGTATGTGGTACAATATATTGTACAACATTTATCTGTGATAAAATATAACAATTGAGTAACATCAGTGGAAAATATTCACATCCGAATGATGGAGCTCACATTTAGCCAAAGCGAATATAATTCAAAAAAGAATAATGTGCTTAGTTTCAGTAACATCTACTTTGTTGTTTGCCAGTTTTCATTGCCTTTTTCAACTCCTACTAATTTAATGCCATTTGAAATTTCACTAAGGTGAAGTTAAATCTTCCTTGTGCTTTGCTTAACTTTCTAATTCTACCCTGGGAGAACATTAAAACTGTAAAACATAATGGATAACTACATTTTAAACTAAGATTTCTTCTGAGGAATTTTGCCATTTGATTAGAGAAAAGAGACTTTCTCAAAATGTTGTTTGATTTACCCCTTGTAATCAATTGCAGTTACAAAACACTTGCAGAAAAGAAAAGGATTTAGGATTGTTATTAATATTGCACTAAGGAGAAATTTGATTCCTTAAAATTAGCACCTGTGATGTGTAATGATAATGCTTGAAAAAAAAGAAATGACAGCGAGCTAGTGCAAACCCATGCCTCTTGTATGACACAGCACAGGGCCATTTGGGGCTGATTGATGGTTCTTTCACAGCAGGCTTGAGCACCTATGCAGCTGTTACATAGAGATACATAATCCAGATGTGTGTGTGTTATGTGAAAGAGATCACTACAGGGTTTGGATGGAGTAAACAGTGCTCACACACTTCAGTAGTAAAGGTGGGAGCAAGAAAATGGGACAGAAGGTCATGGAATAATTGGAGCACACTCAGATTTTCCCTGATCCTTCTCAATCTGTGTAGATATCTTTATAGATAACCAGGGTGGCATGCAACAAAATTGATGATGTGAATTTCTATCTCTACTAAATGCAGGAACCAAAGATAAATTCCTCACTTTCTGGTGAATACATTGAATAGATGCACCGTGGGATACAAACACAAAATATTCTTTCTTTGACAGTACAAAATATACTAATTTACAGCCTATTCTTGAATGCATCTTTCTTACCTTGCTGAATAGGGCTCGTCTGGTATCAGTCACGTGCTTCAGTGGCTATCTGTAAGCATGTTCACACCTTCCAGCAAAATTACTGCTAGGAAGTGATTAAGAAACAAATTGGGTCATCACCCAGCAGGAAAAGCTTGTGATACTTATCACCAAATATTAATTTTCCTCACAAGCTCCTAGCTTTGTCTGTAGTTCCCAGTTACAGTTGGTAGAGCAAATATAGCTCAACTATAGGACAACTTATAGTTATATTCTGCACCACAAATTCCCAATGGAACTCTTGAAGACTGAAAGAAATAGTTAATCACAAGTTTTACAGGTGTATTTTGAAGACGCCACTGCACAAGGTCTCTTGGTGAATAGCTTTTGATAGCATCTTCATGCTTTCTTAAAGCTGAGACATATAATTTTGGACATTCTGTAGTAGTATCACAGCCTGAAGCCACAACAGGGGTCACAAATACAGGTTATCTAGATATTAGAGTCTATTTTTAGATGCTGAAATTTGGTCATTTTCGCAGATACCTTCCTAATTATTTATGGTTCATGTCCTTAAACATGCAGACATCTTCAAGCAAAATAATTTCTGGTGCTGCAGAGGCTTGCTCTCTTATTCAGTAAGCATCTGAGAAATCTCTGCTTTCATCCTGAAATGGAAAACTCCTTTTTTATGTCCGTATGCTATATTGATCTGTTTTAATAGAAATTCTAGGGCGGTCAGTTCTTTTTCCATTTATTTTCCTTGCTAGACATTTGATTGCTTTTATGGTAGCTTAAGAAGGCTTTGTCAGTCTGACTCAACGTTTTTCAAACAAGAATTCTTCTGTGTGGGCTGTTATACTCTACGTTTTTCCCTCTTAACTTCTCAGTTTCCTAAAGCTTCTTATGTAAGCTGTATGGCTTTTAAGATTTGTCACACAAATGCTGCCTTGGCCACCTCACTTCCTGCTGCATGAGGAGCATGGGAAGTTGTACAGATATCGACCATATTAGCACAAGATTTTTGAGCTTGGATTTCCCCCTTACTGTGCAGGCAACTGTATAGCTTATGTATATATATTTTTAACAGGCAGGTGGAGCCTGATTTTCCAAACAGCCTATGTTAAACATTATAAAAAAAAAATATCATACAGCAGGAATGTAATCCACTTCCTGTGCAGTAAGGTGAATGTCAAGAAAAAAGAAGTCACTTGTATCAAGAGGGCAAAAGATTCTTAGTACTTGCTGCAATGTCATGCTGATCCGAAAGAGGCTGCTCCTTTTTTTTACTCACATGATTTTGAATATTGCACCACAGGGATTAATTTTCTGGGGAATTATTAAGTGCTTTACAAGGTTTTTTTTAAATTATGTTGTGCCAAATAGTACTAAAATAACTGGATAGCTGACGATGTCATCTGTTGCAATAAATTTAGACAGTGAGTATTCAATCTAATTTAATACTGGGCAGCAGATCAAAAACATTTCTTCAGCATCCCACTAATTTGCAATGAGTGATTTCTGAAAATATAAATATATTAAAACTGAGATTAGCAATATGTGAATGTAGATTTACATATCTGTTTATTTTATCTTAATTATATAGTACTTTAATCAAATCGGACATACTAATTATGAACTTCTGAATTAGTAAAATTAGTTTGGATGTTACATCTATTCTGATTCTCCTAGATAGAGTTTATCTGAAGAACTGCTGTGTATACTACTGAGGTACTGCAATGGAATTGTTATTCCTACTTGGTTGCTAAGAATTTAAATATTTCTTCTGACATCTGGCTTGTGGGGGAAAGCTGGGAAAGAAGAGAGAAATTGTTCCAAAGTAACAACTTGGTTTCTGTTTTTTCTAGAAAATAGCTTTTTAATCAAAACTATGGAATAACTTTTCACAATATATGATACCATGTTTTGCAATAATTAGTGTGACTTTTGATTCCTCAGTTACAGAGGAATGAAACCATTCTTGTGTAAATAAAAATGTATAAATCCATATGTCACAAACTGACATTTGTGTATATGTGTGAGGTGATCGTGACTGTGTTTGCAGGATCACTCGATAAAGCTTGCTTTTCAGTGGGGGCTGTTACATTTATGCCCATGATGTACACCTTATTATGCATTTAACTTCTATGCATGATAGGAGATTTTCCTAGAATTTCCATCCATTTTTGATCTAGTTGACGTTTGCTGTGCTATAATAAATCAAAGTAACTCATCCTTACTTTAAACAAGAAATGGATTTTACAGATCCCACTGGTCTTCCTATTCATGTCATGCAGTGATTTTCGAAAGAGAGAAAAATGTCTTTACATATCACACAGCCTTCCGCTCTTTCCCTTGTTTGGTACCTAACAGTATTTACTTTTATTCTGGTTAAGCATTATCCAAATCCATAAGCCAAAGGATTCCCACATGCTAATCATGGTTTGTTTCACCCTAACATTAAGGGACAAGCGGAGAGGCAGCTGGCACAGTGAGGAATTGCTGCATCTACTTCTGTTCTGTCTGAGGTGCACAGCGCTGGAGACTGACAGGAATGTAACAGGAATGTCTGATCTGTCCTGAGAGCCAGTAAAGGCTGCGGTGGCAACAACTGAAGCTCTTTTGATGGTAAAATATTTCATTAGTGTAAATGCTATTCTTGATAGAAAAGAGTTTGGGGTGCTCAGTAATGAATTCTCTTGGTGTGTACCTCTCTATCTCATAAAAAGCCCTCTTTCTAGTAACCTGTGGATTTTCTGCTTTCCGTGCATTAACAATTACTGAAGGTTAGTTATTCTGTGGGAAGAGAGCTAATAGAATGCATGAATACCCAGCCATAAGGATCTGTCCAGTTGTTCAAGAATGCCTCCTCATCTGTCTAAGGTCAAAAAGGATTGGAAAAAAAAAATCTGATTTTTTTTCTATCTATTTAGTTCTCAGTGTTCTGGTGCTATTGATTCTGGTGAGTATGCTTCAAATTGAATGTTTTCTACACAGCACACAGCTTTGCATCAGGCTGGATTACTGTGACAAGCGTGCAGTTAAAATCCTTCACGGATTGGCGGAAAGCATCAAAACCATAGAATGTCATGAGTTGGAAGAGACCCACAAGGATTGTAAAAGTCCAGCTCCTGGCCCCAGACAAGACAACACCAAAAATCACACCATGTGCCTAAGAGCATTGTTCAAACGCTTCTTGAACTTGGTCAGGCTTGGTGCTGTGACCACTTCCCTGGGGAACCTGTTCCAGTGCCCGATCACCCTCTAGGGGAAGAATCTTTTCCTAATATCTAACCTAAACCTCCCCTGACACAGCTTAATGCCTTTGTCTCTGGTCCTGTCACTGGTCACCAGAGAGAAGAGATCAATGCCTGTCCCTTTGCTTCCTCTCACGAGAAGGTTGTGGACTGTGATGAGGTCTCCCCTCAGTGTCCTCTTCTTCAGGCTGAAGCAACCAAGTGACCTCAGGTCCCTTAACATGGCTCTGTTTTCCAGCATCTCATTCCCCAGTTTGTGTGTACATCTGGGGTTACCCCATCCCAGGTGCAGAATTGTGTCTTTGTTAAATTTCATACAGCTAGTGATTGTCCATGTTTTTAATTTGTTGAGGTCTCTCTGCAGGGCCTCTCTGCCCTTGAGGGAGTCAACATCTCCTCCCAATTTAGTATCACTGGCAAACTTACTTGGTATACCTTTGAGTCCTGCATGCAAGTCATTTATGAAGATGTTGAAGAGAACTGAGCCTGAGAGTCCCGCAGAACCTCTCTAGTGGCCGGTCACCAGCCTGATGTTACCCTATTCACTATAACCCTTGTGCCCAACCTGTGAGCCAATTGCATGATGTGTTTATTGCATGTGTGGGCATTTTTTCTGGAAGGATACTGTGAGAAACAGCATCAAAAGCTTTGCTGAACTCCAAAAAGATTACATCAACTTGCTTCTCTTGATTAACTAGCTGTGTTACCTTGTCATAAAAAGAGATTAAGTTTGGCAAGCGGGACTTTTCCCTCATGAAGCCATATTACCTATGACTGATGGCTGAATTGTCTTTCAAGTGGTTTTCAATAACTCCAGGAATAATCTTCTCCCTACAATCTTCCCCATAATTTTACCATTCAAGAAAGAGCATTGCATAGCTCAATCAGTAAACTGTTATCCAAACTAAGTTTGAATATAATCAAAATGCTCTCCACCCAAGTATTTTGGCTATATGGTGTACATGCAATCGAGCATAATCCTTATGATGGGAGGAACCACAGTTGCCCCCCTCAGCCAGACCTGTTGGATAAAAACTGTGGGCATGTACAGCATGAGTATCTGGCCTACCAAACTGATGCACCCTCTTGTATGACTTCATGTCACAGTGAATAAAGTCACAAGACCTGAGCTCTGAAGTTTGTACAGTGCCTCAAAAAGAGACATAGGAGAACGTTAGCTATTTCTGTAAAAGAATTAATCTGATTTAATGCACAGCCACATAGGATAAAATGACTTTAAAATAGTTTTGTGCTAATAATCTTGTGTATCATAACTTTACCCAATATTTTCCTTGAAAAATTGCTACTGACACAATTTCTGAAGATTTGGATTAGGAATTTGTTTATAGACTTCAACAGAACTGTCTATATACAGGAAAAAGAAATTATTTTTTTTCCTTCCAAAATGTATTTTAATATTCTAATATTTAAAATGCTTTAAGACATTTTCATAAATCTATTATGTTTTAGGCACTTTAATAACTTGTCTTGCAGCTATACTAAATTCTGGTAACATTATTTCAGTCCCCTTCTCATTAACATAAACTGCCCACTGAGTTTTCGGAATACCCTAATGACGATGTTCGAACAAAATCTGGTGAGAAAAATTCTTCATTTCCTGTATAGCAAAGTACTGTGATAAATTTAAACCCTTTCCATTTTTTTCTCATAGCAGAAGAAAATTATGAAGACATACATTTCATTATCACATAGTTAAGCATGGCTAGCTTCTTTCTGAACTACCTCCTCCTCCTCAACAGTAGGATGGATAATACTTTTAGCTGGAATATGGACACAAAATCTTGCCTTGAGGGCCTTTAACATAACTTCAAACTTTGGTTTGAGGGCCATTAACAGAACGTGCAAACTTTCAGTTTCATATTTTTCTTTTGCCTTATGAAGGAAGGAATATGGATAACATGTTTGCCTTTCCATCTTACTGCCAGAAATTTCAGTCTGAAGAAGCCCCATTAAAGAGTCTGGAGTTACTTTAAGATGTACGAGAAATAAGATCAGAAGCTATGCTACTCCTTACAAACTGCATGAATCAGAAATGAATGTCCTGTATTTGATTTCTTGGGCCTGTGTTTGTACTTCTTGAAAAGCTTTCCGAAAGCAGTTGATCTGCTTAAAGGTTGGATTAATAAGTCCTCCAAATAAGTAGTACAGGACTTGATTATCCAGCAATAAAGCTTCCTGAAGAAGTTAAGTATAAAAAAGCTCAACCCATAGCTCCTGCTGACACAAGAGTGATTTAAGAGGTTCAGAAGCAACCTATAGACCCATTATTATTATTGTTATTAGCTTAAGTATTTGGTTATTTTGCCTTACTGCCATTACTTCAGGCTCTGCATTGTCCACAGACATCTTTCTTCCCTTGAAAGTATGTAAGATTTGTATTAGTGATGAAAAGAAACATTTGCAGGTCTGTCTGTATGCAAATCTCCTTGCATGCACTGCAGGGTCTGGTACTTCAACACTGAAGTTGAAGAGTCACATTGCTCGCTGTCATTTTTCCTCCTGAGCCAGTTTCCCCTATATGACACAAGAAAGCAGACAGTGTAACAACTCATGTGCTTCTATTGCCTTTGTTGCTTGCCCTGCACTTTTCACTATTTTGTTTCAAATATTTTCTGTAGACCATTTTAGTTACCCCTCAAACAATTATCCCATTCCTTGCGTTTGCCAAACTAATCTAATCTAATCTATTGATAAACTTCTCTCTGAGAATCTGGGAACAATTTTCCAAACAATCCCTCTGAAGAATCTATTTGTCTCCCATCTCCTTTCCAACTATTTCATATGCCTTAGTCTTGTGCTTTTTCTTTTTTTTTTAATTTAAGGAATCACAGGAAGTTTGTTAGCAGAGAGATGTGACAAAAAGACATAAATTAATACTGTTAAAGAGCCTGTCCAAATTCATCACATAGTTATGAATTTTCTATTTTGGTTAACTGATATGAAAAATTATGTATGATGGAAACTACTAGTGCATATAAATATTTAAGAATTTGTTACATTTCTTCTTCGCCTTCTCTTTATTTTAGTAGACTGAAAAACAACATCCTCTGAAGTTCATGCTCTGTTGTGTGAAAGCAAGAAGAACTGGAGAGATGAAAGAAATAAGCACTCACCGAAGTTCTGTCTATTGCAACTGTGCAGAGCAAAGAGAGAGAGATGCTGGGGGTGAGAATATGCACCTTCCAGGAGTTTCAACGCTGACCTAGATGGTGGTGTGGGACTCCCACTTTGTGAAGAGGGCTCTTTAAGAAAACTCTTCTGGAGAGGCCTTACCAGGGTCTCTCTAGCTTCACTTAGGAACTGCTTTTAAGCAGCTGCCCTCTCCTTGGATCCCACCAGAGCTATATTCCAGCTGTGATGCTATGCCATGCTTAGCCAGGTACTTTGTTGAATTAAGCTGCAGAGGTGACCTGCAGATGTGCCATCCTGGCCTGACCTGGGATCTGCCTCATCACTGTGGACTCACTCTGGCTGACCTCAGCAGCCCCAGTCTCTGCTGCCTTCACTGGGCACTGGTGCATGGGAAGTGAGGTCGGTTCAGCTGCTCTTACTCCTGCTCCAGTGCTCCTCTTCCCCTGTGGTGCAGCCTGACACTGTGGCTCCCTGTTGACAGGAATAAGCAGAAAAG
Source organism: Platyrinchus mystaceus (assembly GCA_035041135.1). Classification (NCBI taxonomy): domain Eukaryota; kingdom Metazoa; phylum Chordata; class Aves; order Passeriformes; family Tyrannidae; genus Platyrinchus; species Platyrinchus mystaceus. The sequence goes on from JAWWLV010000001.1 coordinate 105,142,250, forward strand.
TTAATTCCCAAGGCAGATAAAAAGTCTGTGTATTCTGGACATGTTTTAATGTACAATATACAATGCAACTGTTTCCTTAATAAAAACCTAAAACCAGTCTAGTGATTGTACTGTGTGGGACATGACAGCATTCAGTCTTGTATATATCTGTCACAGTGATTCAATGGTTGGCCATTGTAACTCATTGCAGATTCAGTGGTTTAGCTCTGTAGATTGTGCATTTCAAGGAACAAACATATAGAGGTTTACAAATTTATCAGCTTTGCAGTTTGATAATACCAGGGATCCTAATGCCACAACAAGCTAATTCTAAAATGCTGCAAGACCTGTTTTTTTAAGTTTCAGGAGTTACAAACTATCATATTTTCCTACCTTCTTTAAAATTTTATGTATTTTATTTCAGTTGGTGTGAGTGGGTGGATGGAGCATTTTGTTTTCTGTGGATTGCCCACATTCAGTCTGTCTATCCCTAATACCAAATGCATAAATACCTTTATATACTTGGGACCATTAGATTCTTGGGACCATATGATTCTATTTG
>JAWWLV010000001.1:105152449-105168253 GCA_035041135.1 Platyrinchus mystaceus
ATTTCATTTCATTTCATTTCATTTCATTTCATTTCATTATTTCATTTCATTTCATTTCATTTTCTTTTTTAATTTAATTTAATTTCAATTTGCACTGATTTATAGTTTTAGAGGCACAATCCTGTCGCACGCGGTTGGAGCAGGCACCATGTGCTGCATGGAGGGAAGTGAGGAAGGACCACATGGGAGTGCATGCAGAGAACATTTACACATAAAGAGAGTGCTGGGTTTGCAAAGACCATGTATAGAAATGCCCGGAACACAAAAGATACAAATATGCTGAAAGATAGGAAAAAATAAGGTTGCTGAAACAGAATGGTATCAAATATTTTCCACTGACACTAATACTGTTGGAATTTTGAAATTCTTTCTTGTAACTTCTACATCCATTACTTTAACATTATTAGGATGGTCAAGACACACTTACCTTTGACTCACTTTGTTAAAGTGTCTTTCCATGATCCATCAAAAGTCAGACTTCCTATCTGCTATATGTAGTTGCAAATATTCCACATAGAAGGACTTGCTTTAAAAAGGCCTTGTGTTTAGAATTATCTTATTTCTTTCAAATAATTTTAATTCAAGTGTCACTAAGATGTTAATGTTTTGCTGTAGATCCTTCAAATTGTATTTACCTTTCTGTATATAGTGGGTTGGTGGTAACTGATGTAAATAAGATTAGAAGATGTCAGAAGACTTCAAAATCAAATACAAAATTGTTTTTTTCATGAGGGTTTTTTTAAACTTTTATTTAGCTTTAACTCAGTTTTCACTGGGGGGTTGTAAAACTGACAAACCTAGTCAGTTTTGCAAAAATATTGCTTGGTTTTGTAAAGCAAAGATAACATTTCAAACACTTTTTCTCATAAGAGGAATATATAATTTTTTTCTGGTTCATATGATGGTTAAAAATGTTAAAATTCTCTTAGAATGGAGATTTCATGTTATAGCCCATTTGAGCTTTGGGCTGCTGGCAAATCACTTTAGGTCATGATCATTGAACATGTTCCTGAAAACATAGTTCAGGTACTTGTCTTTCATAAAGAGACAAGTACTCTATGTTACAATTGTTTTCTTTAGTAATATATGGACCAAGTAAGTTGTAATTCCTCTCTCTCCCTGTCTTGGTGCACTAGTTTTTATGAGTTAGAGAAGAGTAGGAAATCTTCCTTTATTTCATGTATGAAATTTTGTGTATGAAATTTCTCATATAAATTGCTTTGAGGTTTTTTTCTCTCTCTCTCTCTTTTTTTTTTTTTTTCCCCCTCCTTGAGGTTATAGAGTAGGTGGCATCAAAAAAGCAGCATTTACCATTACTATGGTAGAGTACTGAACTTCACTGCAGTGCTCACTGAATTGGAATTTCTATAGATTCTGTGTTACTCCGCATGCAGTTCATCTAATGAGACTCTACTTAGCTTGCTGTGTTTATCTCGCAACCGTCTCATAGTTCTGGTTCCAGTAAGAAAAGTTGTTGGTAGGCAATAAAGCAAATACTGAATTTTCAGAGAAAAGAGTAGTTCCACAGAACATTTAGAGATTGCATCAGTCTAGATCAGTGTGTAGCAGCCTCTCAGCTGAGAAGAAATAACAGTCAGATAAGATATTTAGGAATCAGTTTGGTTACAGGATGCGCAGAATCCCAAATGCAGATGCAGCACAGGAGGAAACACCCAAAACTGTTTTATGCAGATATGGTGACAGGTTTAGGCTTTTGGTGTGAGGCTTTTGATTGATCCTTGGAAGTCTAACAGGTAACATTTCATCTCAACTTTTCTTGGCAAATCGCTAATCCGCCACTGAGCCGATAGTAGTAAGAACTAGATTAATATGGGACAGACAAATTGACATGGAAGTCTTTGCTAGTGTGATGCACCCAACCAGGCTTTTTGCAGTAACTACATAAATCTTTTGCACAGAAGAGGCCAAGCTCTGCACATTGCACTCCTACTGCTGTGCATCTGTGAGCACATGGTGTAGCATGAGGTCCCTTCATCAAAGAGGCACATGGCTTCTTGCTTTTTTGTTACTTTGACAATGGGAGACTCACACTTTGAAATCTATTTTAGGTATCTACCACAAAAGTGGCTCAAGGGATCTAAGAAAGTGAATGGCTAGAAAGAGGTCATGAGCTTGATGTGAAGTTCTTTGTCCTAAATTAAATAGGGCTTGGAGAATCAGTGCAAAATTTAACTGGGTTTGAATCCAGCTTAATGGGGAGAGAGACAAGAATTTTTGGCCAATCTTTTTCAAATTCTCCATGTTTCACATTGTTTCGTGTGGATTTTTATTTAATTCATCACAAAAAATTTCTGTGTATGTGTGGTACTACTATTGGTAGCTATCCCTCACTGTAAATATTCATGGAACATTTGAAGACACAGACATCATTCATTGAACTTTCTGGTGATGCAGATAGAAAGATGTATTTTATAGATATAGCACTCTTTAAAACATCTGTTTTAAAGACTGTATCCTATAATAGCTGTGTGTGAAACAGAAGAAAGATCAATTGTGGATGCTTATTTAAAAAAATTATGGTGATGTATAAAATAAATTAAAGATGTGCTTTTTCCCGTAAAATAATCAGGGAACATTAACAGTTTAAGCATTCTGTAAATTATGAGACATCATTAAATCTCTTGACAATTGAGAGTTTTGGGGTTGAAAAGAGTCACAGAAGTGAACATTAATTACAAAGTTATAAGGAAATAAGCTTCTGTGTTTGATTTCACATCACACCGAGATTTATAATTCATACAATTTTTTTTAGTTTGAATTTAACTTTCTCTGAATAAGGTGTATTGTGCAGATATTACATCTAAAGGAGATGAGAACTTCTTGGCTTTCTGACAAATATATATTAGAGATCTATAAATTAGAGATCTTTCACTGAATGGAATAAATTAAAAGCCTGGATGACAAGATCTTGTAGTAAATGCAAATGTACTTGCATGGCTCCTCCACATTGCTTAATAAACAAAACACAAATTGTTGAATCAAAGTAGATACACTTGAGTGTGCGTGTTACCAGGAAAACTCAGATATAATGAGGGAGCTGTCAGGCCAGCTAATACATATTCCAAATTTTAAATGTCAGTGTACAAAGAATAACACAGTATTTTTACATCTTTTTGTATTTAAAAAAGTGTTGAGAGCTGAAAGGTTTGAACTTTTCTCTTGTCATCATGTAACTGAATAATTCTGCTGAGCGGTGAAATGTGCAGAAGCACATATTCTCTGTATCCCCACTCAATTTCTCTTTGTTGTACTTGTCAAGATCTGGGGCTATTACCATTCTCAGTTTAGTTGCAGAGTGTGCTTTAGGGATGCAAAGCTCCCTGTTAGTGTGAACCTTGGTACGGGTGGATGTGCTACTGAAATCCTGAGTCTCGTCCAGCTCTAGAATGAGGACATGACTGAAGCACAGGGCTAGGCTCACAATCTCCCCCACATTTTAACAGGTTTGTTTACACAAATGGTCTGCAACCCAGTTAGAAAAACCCTGTTATGTTTCCAAATACAAGTAATTCGTCTCATGTCTTCTCCCTAAGAGAAGATCAGTGATGTGATATACTCATTCTCTCAATGCATGAAAATAAGAGTTTTCCTGTGATACTTTTCTCACAGTATGTATCACTATTGCCTTCTTGTCTGAACATTTGCAAAAGGCTAATAAACATCTGGCTTCTTTGGCTTGATCTTCCTCTTCTATTTTCTCCCATTTGCTATTAATCACCCATAAGGGCTGATCATGTCTGCTATTCTTGCTAAAATAAAACACCAATGAAAGTGTGGAGCATTCCTAGGTATTTATTTCATAAGGGACATGTCATCTTTGAAATATTATTATGTCTAGGAAAGTGTTCCTCACAGAAATGGAATTCTTTCTCATTCTGTTCCCTCTCAGTGCTGAGCCAGAATACTGAAACTCCATGGAGGAAACTGCCAAAGAAGAGAATTTTCTGCTGGTACTATCAGAGAAGACAGTGGTATATAGATGTACAGTAATATACATTCATTTTCATTAATGGAGCAGTAAGTCTGAACACTCCAACTAAGTTTTAATTTAAAAATCAACATGAAGAATCCTTTGTCAGCTGCTGTGTGAATGCTGGTCTGTAAAGGAAGATTCACCATTAACCACTAGCTATTGTCTTCTTAGTACAAAATGTTTCCTAAGGGATCATGTGTTCTGAGCTATATGTATTTCCGACCAGAAGACAGAATAGAATAGAAAACTGAGTGCCAAAACTCCCTCAAGACATAGTATTTTTTACATGAATGCCAATCACAGCTTGCCTGTGGATTAGAAGGAGCAGCTATCCTGTGAAAGGCCAGAAGATGGAGGAGATGACTGCAACCTGTAGTCAGACTGGGAGAAAGGAAAGTGAAGCAGGGAATAGAGAGCCTTGAGAAACATGGTTTGAATACTCATCTTCAGAAACAAAATACTGATGTTTGGCAACATTCCACCTGAATATGAGGAAGAACTTCTTTACTGTGTGAGGGACTCCAGAGAGGCTGTGGAGTCTCCCTCACTGAAGATATTCAAGAAACACCTGGACACAATCCTCCTGTGCGATGTGCTCTAGGACAATCCTGTTTAAGCAGGGAGGTTGGACCAGATGACCCACTGTGGTCCCTTCAACCCATTCTGTGGAATTCTGTGATTGCTTAAACAAAAATATCACCTTTGAAAGGCTTATTTCCCCTGTAATAATCTTGCACGTATGGGACACTGTTGTTGCTGCAGGTAGAGCAATGCTTCTGAATCGAGCAGCAGGCAATTTTATTTTAGCTCCAAGGCAGTTATAGGGAAGAAAGGCATCCTCTGAGAAAGTAATGAATGACAACAGAGTTACATCTCTTCAGACTTTCTAAAAAAGTGAAATAAAATGAAAAACATATTGTTTCCAAATTCTGAATGTTCTTTACTTCTCTACATATCAACTAAAGTTATATTCACCCTAATTACAGGGCTCAGATACTCTGTTTCTCTTGCCTACTTTTGTTGTACTGCTAACATGACCTCCATGTCATGGCCATTTTTCTGAGTCCAGAAAAGAATCACACAAAGAAAGACTAAACCTGCAGTGACTGGAAAGTTGAAGTTATGCTATATTCTTCTTCTAGCAGAGAAAATGAGAAAGGGGGGTAGCTGAAGAAACATCAGTGACAAACTTCTCTTTTTCAGTGACTGGTGTCCTTACTGACCCAGGATAACTAAGAAAAGCACAGAGCTCACACAGAAAGAGAAGTTTAATGGAATAGAGTTCTCCAGATCTTTTGTCCTATTTAATAATGCCTGCATTTACCCCACTGTACAAGGGCAACCCTGTCAGACCTTTTAGGAACCATCTGTCTTTAAATTCTTTCCTGAAACAGTATCTTTCTTTCTCAGATGTGAAAGTATTGCAGAGGTTACAATATGGTATTTCCAGTTATAAAAAGCTAATTATTTTTTCCAGTCAGGGCCCTGGAAAGTACCCTCTGTATGACACTGGATTCAGTCTCAAAATAGGTTTGTGTGGTCAACACTTTTGTTAAGGGACACTGATAGGTGTCATGGTTTACCCCTGGTATAGGCAGGTAAGCCCCACACAGCCACACACACATCTCACAATGAGAGAGGGGAATAAATTGGAAGGGTAAAACTGTCAAAACTCATGGGTTGAGATATAGATCAGTAATAAACAACAAAGAAAAAGGAAAAAAAATATATGAAGAAAAAAAACCTGCCAGCTGCTTATCCCTAACAAATGTCCAGCTAGTCCCCAAACACCAGCAGCACTGGCCAACATCCACCCCACAGCTTTTACTGTTGATCATAAGGCCATACACTATGGGATGTCCTTTTGGTCAGCTGGGGTCAGCTGTGACCCCTCCCAGCTCCTTGTCACCCTCAGGCTGCTCACTGGTGGGTGGAGTGAGAAGCTGAAAAGACCTTGATTCTGTGTAAGCACTGCTCAGCAATATCTAAAATGTCCCTGTGTTATCAAGACTCATTTGGTCACAAATCCAAAATATAGCACCACACAAGCTACTATGAAGTTCATCTCTGTCCCAGCCAAATCTAGTAAGACAGTGTAAATGTTGCCTTCAGGTATTTAAAAGTGCAATGGAAAGTTTTAGAATTTGAAGTCTACCACATTACAGCCTGCCTTTGGGAACTGAAATTCTCAGAGAAGCTCCATCTCAACACATTCAAGAAAAAAAAATGAAAGGGCAAAATTTCTTCATCAGTTAAGCCATTGGCAACATCTCTTGAGAGCCAGTTGCTCTTAGGGTTTTTACTTTGTTGAGCTCTCAAGTGCTGCTGCTAGACCTCTATATCAGATAAAGGCATGTAGAAATTATGTGTAATTTGACATTTATATGAGCTAGAAATACTAATCCTGCTGGATCAAAGAGACTTGTTGAAACAAACACACAAGAAGAGAAATAAATTCTTCAGGCTTACTGGAATATTTACAGAGTAGGGAGGATATTACTTTTCAGAGCAGAGGTCAAATTTATATTCTCTTTGACCTGAAAAATGTGCTTCAGGATAGTATACATAAAACTAACTCTAACCAGCAGAAATTGTCTGAAAAAACCACATTATTTAGCTGTTAACTTACCATGCTTACTTCCAGAAGTAAACATACCAAAACCAGCTGTGTTTAAAAAATAGAAGAGACCAGGAAAATATTTTGTAAGAAACTTTTTTTTCATAATCATCAGCATATCAAAAAATTTGGAATACCTGTTATTAACCTGTTGAAAATTTGCTAACACGTATCATGGAAAATCTGAAAGGGATATTGATATTGCAGAAATACCTGAAATGTTAATATTTATTGAGAACTTTACAGTCCTATGAGACATTTCATGAGTGACGACCCTCTCTGTGAGGTTATCCAAATGGAAGCATGCTCAAGGATATGGAACTCCTGGGCATACATAACCTCTTCCCATTCCTGTTATTGCTTTTTCATCCTACACTGGGACAAGTTCCAGTTTGTGAATCTGCCATTTTCTGAGACTTTCTTCAGTTTCTTCACAGCCAGTCTGCTGCTTCAGAACTCAGCTTAAGCTCCAGCCTCACATCACCTCAGCCTCTTTTAAAGCCGTGTTTAGCTCTCTGTGCTGCCTATTTACATGTACAGTTTCCCACTGAATCTTCCTTTACAATACTGCAGCATCCTCTCAGCTGCAGTTTAGGTAGACCTGACCCATCCTGGGTGACTCCACCTCACCAAGTAACCTCACATCTCACCACTCACCTCTGTAACTGTCTACCCCTCCACCTGGCTAAAACAGAGCTTATGCAACTTAGACTTCAGGGTGCTCTCCATCATAGGGACTTCTGGATGTCAGCTGCTTGAAGGGATTGGTTGTATCTTGGCCAGACTTTTGTGAAGGACTTGGCACTTAGTTGGAAGAACAGGTTCAGGAAAAGAGACAATGATTTTTGTAAAGAAGAGGAGGGATGCTAAGATTCTGGGTGGGGAGTGTAACTCAGCCTTGGCATCCCATGGTACACTTGTGCCTCATTTTAATTATACGTAGGGAGTTATAGCCCTGCAGTGCTTAAAATCCCAATGTGAACCACTATGAAACCTGCTGTGTGGGATTAATTTTTTTTAAGGACACAAGCTGAACAATTGTACTGTGTTTTCAGGCTCACTCACTTGGGGCCACTGTCATTATGTCTGCATATCAAAACAGAGGCACATTTTTGACCTTGTCAGCAACTTTCTTCATAATAATTTATTACTCTCATTTTTTCCCAAATAAATATTCTTTTCCTTCCTCACACAAATTTGCAGGAAATGCTTTAATAGAATATTCTGTGAGTGATAGTTTCACTTAGTAAAATTAATTAAATCATTTCACAAAATGAGCACCTCTATTGTACTTTAAAAGTCTTAAAGAATCAGTCAAAACATAATTGTTTTGTTGCCTACCCTGTTGCTTCTAGTGATTACTCCTTTAAATTTGGTGGTCAATACATTTCAGGTTTTTTTAGGTCTGTCAAAAATGTACACAGAAGGTATTATTATGGTTGAATAATATGAGGGAAAGAAACTGTTATTTTCATTAATACATAAATGTTTTCATATAGGTTTATTGATTGTGAAATCATCCTTTTAATTTACAGAATGTCCTATTATTTTGAGAGAATGTGACTGAAAAAAAGCAAAATATAGGTGTTTACCAAGTTTACAGAATTAATTAAATACTTTGTAAAGGTTTTTTCACGTTGATATACCCCTGGTTTTGCCATAGTTGCACACAAAAAAAGTCAAAAAACCAAACTCAAAAAACTCAAGCTAAACATTAAAAGCTAGATCAGGTATTTTTATATTGCTATGGCATATATATATATATGCAGCCCATGAAGAACCAATGCATAAGCTTTAAGACTGAAAGTTTTGCAACACTGACATAATTATTAAAGGAATTGTAAATATTAAATTTGGTCAGTCATCAATTTGTTCTGATACCTGGAGTCCCTCTCCAAGGTAATATATCTGAGATGAAAGCTTTGATCTGTTTTTCTGAGGTTAAAATGACTGTTCACCGAATTGGGAACTTCCATAAAGAAAAAAGAGCATCTTACACAGAAGTTTGGATGAAAGATCTATTACAAACAAACAAGCAATGGTTTAGATTTGGTTAATGCATCCATGTATCCTTTAATCCACAGTAATGCTTCAAGCAAAAGGCTAATGACAGAAATTGACATTTAGAATTTTTTTCTCTAAACAGAAACACGAGGCTTGTGATAGGTCTACTGCCGTACCACAGGCAAGACTGAAACATTGTAGGCTTATTTTCAACTGCAGTTTTTCTTTCACCTCTGAATTACACATCATTCCTCACTGTAATATCCAGTTCTTATCCTGTCAACACCTTCCATTAGTCTCCAATAATCCCTTTCCTTGTCAGCTTCATATTGGAAGTGTCTACAAGATAGCTTCAGTCCTGTGTAACACAGAGATCAACAGAAGACAGACCTGAGATCATGAATGTTCGTCTTAATTTCACTCTCTTAATTTTGTTTCTCTACTCTGTGAGCACAGAAAGCTTTTGCATTAGAAAAAAGAGGAGATTAAACTGTGGGGATAAGAGAAGAATGAGAGGGGGGACATGTATTATGCTTTAGTTTCTTTACCTGCTCATTGGAAAGAGGTGAGCTGAGCTGGGATTATTGCTAATGAAAGGAAGTGGGACCTACACTGATGTCCCATTTATGTTGGTCATAACTACCTTCCCACTCCATTTTGGCAAATGCAACAGAAATATTATATAATTAATGTCTCTGGTCTGAATTGTCTCCCTAGAAAGAACTTTTCCCAGAAGGCAATTTGGAGCAGGAGCTTAAGCAATCTGAAATTGTTCACCTGAAAAGAGTTGAAAAAATATTTCCCTATTGCTACATAGAGCCTAGGAAGACTTGCTGGGAAATCTGGGAGGCTCTGAAAATTCTTTAATTGCATCATGTCAATGTCCCCCCACTACATCCACCCAGATCCAATGGTTACACAAAATTTCATACCTTGCCCAGATTAGCAAAACCAGATATTTTATCTGATACTGTTTTGAGAGTCCAGAAATTATCAGACTTACATGCATTTAGGCATCTACATCCTGCCTGATGTTCTGAGGGAAACAACAATGAAGAAATTGCAAAACAAATAAAAGCAATATCACTGAAAATCGCTTACTCTACTGCAGATGCAATGTTGGATGAGGTGGTTGGGTGAAAAATAGCTTTTTCTGCATATTCAACTAGATGTAAATAGAAAATGGCTGTTGTAATTCAATCAGCAATATATTTTATTACTCTATTGTTCAGAATTTTGTTTATTTCTGCAGGAAGTATTTGTTTCTCCTCCCTAATGTATATTTTCTTCCTTGAATCATATGCAGAACAGTGCTTGCAAGCAAGAGGACCGTGCTACTTAGAAGAACTCAAAACCTCCCCTAGATACTATGTGGCAATTGATGTATTTAAATATGTCATATTTTTAGTGAACAGTTTTTATTGCTGGCAGTAATATTTACACATTCTAATGTTTAATTACCATTCCAAATACTAATTTACTTCCATGTGAATTTTTTTTTGCAGCTCAATAAATGGTTCAAATCAATATTTCTCTGAAATACCTTCATTAGTTTTTGCAACTGTTGCTTCTGTAGTTTCAGAGCTAGCAATTCATTAAATAATTTGATATGAACTGAAGTGAATGGCTTTATTTTCTCCTTTTCAACAGAATGTTTTAGTAAAAAACTCACACTTGGTTCCTCCACTGTGAGTTAGTTTTGGGACATTTCATTCCAATTATTTTGAGAAGTGGCAGTGAGAAAAATGTTGTATGTGGAGTGGGAATTGCTAGGTTTCAAAAAGAAAAAAACCACTCCACTAGTAGACTAGGAAATATATTAAAATGAATCACAATAAAATTCCATTCCATTTTCCATGAACCAAATTTTAAAAATTCTGTTTTCCCCCATTTCCTGCCTGTAAGTATAAAAAATAAGATATGTATCTTCCCTGCAAACCTAGTGTTGCAGGAAAACAACAACAAATATCAGGAAAGTCAGAGAGATAGTCCTCCTTTACTGATTTTGGTGAAGTGTGAACTTCAAAGACCAGCTAAAGCAGTCTTAAAGAAACTGTTATACTTTCTTTCTTTCCCTCAAACCCAAAAATGTTAAAGCAATAAAAAATAGTGCATCAGCAAGATGCATAGAGAAAAAGGCTTTCCAACTAGTGAACAATGGAATTAATGTGTGTATTTTACTAGGTTCTGGGAGGCTGTTTAGAGTCCCTGATTTCTAACAGAGATGTACTTTCACAATGAGGGCTTTCCTGCAGAGTGGCACTAATAGGATCTCCCTCTTCTATCTTGCTATATGTAATGTCTGATATCCTTTTAGCCTTTATCTCTTTCAAGCCTGCCTGACATTGCCCTGGGTGTTAAAAGAGTATTAGGGAAGAAAGATGAGTATACACATACATGTGTGCACAGAGTGCAAGCTAACAGCCTGGTTTCCCAAGATCTAAAATGGAAAAAGCATTTCTTTCATGTTTTTATTTAATTTGTATTTATCATTCTTTAACAAAATATGTTAACAAAAACAGTAAAGAGAATGCACAGAGGCAGGAAAGTTAAATGTATATTTTTACAGGATTTTCGGGTATAGTTTAATTATGCTTTCAAAAATCTTGTCCAGTCCTGAGCAATGCATGGCCCCTAGCTCATATTTTTTGTTTATGGATCACATTTTTCAGTAAAAACTCAGGTAGTTCTGAGCTCATCAGCTGGTCCCTTTCTCAAGCCACTCTACAGATTGCATTCTACAAAGCCAGCCACCAAATGTGGCATATGCAGAAAAACTGAATAATTAAGAGTCTTTAGAGAAGGTGGAAGAGAGAGCTCTATATTCATAGGAGGAAATAAAGGGTGTAAAGGGCAACTCGCTGATAAACTGAAGTGCTTGACACTGTCCAGAAATTTGATTATGCAGCTGTGATCTAGAATATTTCAATAACTTCTGTAAGTATATATATGGGAACACAGAAACATTCATTCATTTGCTCAAACACACACACATACACACTCTTGAAGTTCTATGTAGTAAGTGTTAGACCTTTAGGATTTCATTTTCTCATTTTCATCTATATAGCAACTGTTGGCATAAATTTTCTCGGCTTTTAATGTCTTATGTGGATACAGAGGCCAGACTGAAATCTGCTTGAATTCTATTGAAGTCAGTGGAGTTACAGCAGATAGAAATTTGATTTATTGATTTTAGTAATTCAATCCAACTCCCATGTAAAGAATAGTTAATACAGTGTGAAGTTGAAATAATTTTACGTATACAGCTAAATGTTTTTCTCACTCTTGCATTTGATGAAATACAAGGAAATACCTAATATATTTTGACTTATTTTTATTCAGCAAGCAATTTAAGTTATTTCTTAACTTTAATTATTAAAGTCCATAAAAATTGGTGTTAGTAGATATATACATAGTATTAACTACACACTTATTTGTTTTATTGAACAGGTGATAACTTCTGAACCCAGAACACGAAGAAAAAGTGCTTTAATAATGAACTAAATGTTCTGAAAAGGAGGTGCATTCAGCATAAATTATAGTAATGGAATTTTACCCTTAAAAATCAGGTCAGTGTAAATTTTTTTTAAAAAAATAAATTTGTCCTAAACCTCCTTTTCCAATTGAAAGTGCCAAAGAATTATGCCAAAAAGAGATAGCATTTAGTACAAATAAAAGCTTTTATAAGCAATGAAAAACTTCAAAGTGACTACTTAATAGTCTGGAAGTAAATCATGTCTAGAGACATATTTAATTTACTAGCATGTGTAATGACACTAGATAAAAAACTGAAAATGAATATATCTGCATCTGGGTTGTGTGACTGATTTTCACAGGAGTTGATTTTATCATCTGCTTACTATACCTAATAATACAGTACAAGTTTATAGTGTTTTAATTGGTTTAGGTTATTGGTTCTTAAGTATACACTAAGTGTTCCTTGATATCAAAACCCACGGTTGACTGGAACGTAATTTGCACTTCATCTTCCATTTCAGTGACTCTGTTAATTCCATTCTATCATTCCTATCAAAAAAATGACTAAATGACACTAAATGAGTGTTCAAAGTAATTTGCCTTGAATTCACTGCTTTGTGACTTGTGTCCCATTTTGTGTTGATTGGCAACACGGGAGAAACAACTGTTATTGGAAACTGTTCCCTTCACTTCTGAATTCTTGCTAAAGAACAGTTATATTAATTAAATACTTTCTTGTTTTCTTCTCTCTTCTCCTATTTTTGGCCCAGTCTTGTTTTACCACTTAAAATTTCTGACTTCCGCAAATTTCTAGAACAACTACGGTTTTACAGGATGGGAAGATTCCAGATTCATTAGTGTCATATCAGACAGTGGACCACCACTGACTAACATCATGCAGCTTGCCTTGGTGGTTTGAACTAACTTTTTTCCTCAAATTATGTGGTTAGTCCCTAATGGAAATTTTATATCAAGAAATCCAGCAAACGAATGCATGAAAATGTGTGAGACTTATAGGGTTTCTTATGTAGGGACATTGAGCTCACAACTAGCTCACTAGGTCTATATATTAAGAGAGGAAAGTGAGATTTCAGTGACTCTGAAGAGTTACCAGACATGTTTGTTGCAGGAATTCAATAACTGAAAATTCATGTTTCATGGGATCAGACTCTGGAATCAAAGGTGAGGACTCTCTTCCCTATTAGAGGAAATTAAAAAAGAGAGAAAAAAGATTTGCAGGCAGAATCAATGTGAAGATGCAATGGTAACACGAGGCAATTAAATGTGAAAACCAAGCAAAACACTACAAGATACACCTATTGTTTTGGGATATTTCTGTAGTTTCTTTAAAGTCAATATATTTCTCCTGTTAATGGCAATCAGTGCTTGAAATGGCAGCTGATAGCTCTGTTTCAGTGCACTGTAACTACTCTAAAAATGTAGTGGATATTTTTTAAAGGAAAATATGCATGACAAAAAGGAATATCAGAATTATTGCGTGTGAAAAGACGTTTAGTTATACATTGTTCAGATACAAATATTTGAGATCAGAACAGATATTTGGGAAAGAGACCCTTTTGTTGCTTAATTTCAATGCATAATTATAAGTCTCGGAAGAGTGAACAATAGTGATTTGGTCTTAAAAGGCACAAAAAGGGTTGGTCTCACCTGAGTTTATTAAAATAACCTTAGATAACTTTCAAATTAGTAGGTTGACCTGAAAGTTGCAGAAACACAAATTAAAACACAACCATTAAAATTAATTTAGACTCATGCATGGCAATGCCAAGAAGGCAATGGAGATGTAACAGCAGGGATATTTATTCTGATCTCAGCTGATCAAGGCAGAATACACAGGTAGGTCTTCGTACCAATTAGGCAACTAGTCAGAGAATAAATGAAAGACTACACTTCTAGCACATTACAGTCCTGTAATACAATCAAATAGTGTTGACATGTCATAACGTTCTTGTAATAACGGGCAGAAGTCCCTGAAATTGCTCCGGTACAATAATGTGCTATAAGATGCATTCCTAATAAGAGCTCATGATGGAGAAAAATTAAAGATAAAAATTTTGCCCCTATAGGTCAGGCATGTCAGATATTTTCTCTGCTCACAGATTGTGTACTTGTAACATTCCGCCTTTATTAATGTTGCTTTTGAAGCTTCTGTCACTATGGAAAACATATGTGGGTGAGTTTCACACTGTACAAGTCAGGTATAGCTTTAAAAAACACATCTGTGCCAACAGATGTTGAAGGGAGAGTAAGACATGGCCAATATTGATGGATTTTAATTAACAGAATTTTATGGGTATTGAAAGTCCTTAGCATCACCTAGGACTTTAAAAAAAATCAGCTTTTCACAAAACTGATCGTGGCATTACATGAATTCTTTTACTTCTTTGAATTCAGTGGTGTTCCCCAGCATATTGAAACTTCATTAGTTTTGCTCAAAAAAAGCAGCAAGAAAAATATAGCACCTGAATAAGAATTTTACTGTTTGATATAGGTACGATATAGTCTCCTTTTACTCAAGGACCTGAGAGTCTTCAGTGGTGAACAAATCAAAAAGATACTTGTTAAATGGGAACCTGTAAAGGAAATACATAGCAATTAATTTGTATATTTTGTGTAAATGAGTGATTTGTGCAGTCATTAAGAATTAGGTACCTGAATCTATTAATTGAGTAGTTTTTAGAAAATGTTTGGAAATAAAAAAGATAAGGTATGAATAGTCCATTTAAATATTATTATTTAAATATTATTTCAGTAGAATAATATTTACTGTTTATCACAATTTTTAGTTTGTTACTCCATACAAATATATCTATAAATTAAAATTTATTGTTCTATTTTTGTGTACTGATGAGAGACAGACTAATTTTAATGTTACACACAAGCATTTGTTTTATATTTTGTGAGTGTCTTATTTTTAATACTTTCTGTGTGACTGAGAAGACATTAATGCTGCAGAGTAATAAGGGATTAATTAGTTCATGTAGTCTGATAATCATCAAGAATAAAATTTTTGCTTCAAAAATTGGATTGCAGAATACAGAAAGTTCCAGATATGAGCACTCCTAAATCTACCCTCTTATCACTTTATAAATCACATGCAGTTTTCAATACTTGCTGTGCTCTGTGTTATTTGACTAGAACTTATGTTAAAAATAGAGTAATCTGTTTAATTAAGTACCACAGCTTTAAGTGTTATGAGACTGAGTTTATCTGTTGCTTCAATTACTTGTTACAGTGGTGAGTGGAAACTGTATTTCCATTTACAGATTTAAAATTTAAAAACAAATTACATGTTAACATGGTAGATACTAATGTATTAACATTTTTTTTTCAGGCATGGAAGGTAAGTCATGATCCACTCATGAATATGCATAGGTCCTTCCCAGTTCTCTGGGTGGCAGAAGTAAGTGGTTTTCAATGCAGAAACACATCAGTACAAAACATGCTACCTGAGACCAAACATCCTTAAATTTTCACCAAAGGATAGATAGTGGCATAATATTGGCATAATATTAAATACTAAATGATTTGGTGTAGGAGAAAAAA
Organism: Platyrinchus mystaceus; assembly: GCA_035041135.1. Classification (NCBI taxonomy): domain Eukaryota; kingdom Metazoa; phylum Chordata; class Aves; order Passeriformes; family Tyrannidae; genus Platyrinchus; species Platyrinchus mystaceus. The sequence goes on from JAWWLV010000001.1 coordinate 105,168,109, forward strand.
TATGAAATTTTATTTTTAAGAAGTAATGACAGTGTCATACAAAGTATACAGAAATTAATTCTATATGGACTCCTAACTGCATCAGTTATCTTGCCTCCTTTCCATTTAGGAACTTGTTGGAGAGCTGCTATTCCCCTATATGTCT
>JAWWLV010000001.1:105173390-105207044 GCA_035041135.1 Platyrinchus mystaceus
ACTGACTGTAAAAGCTAAAGCTCATCAGGGACCAATTGGGCCATTTCAAAAATAAAATATGTAATGAGGTACATTTAAATATTTCTTTAAAACTTCTATCTTCTTTCATTTGTCCTTTTCATCACAGATGAAGTACTAGACAAAGCTGAAGAAAGGGAAACCTTGTAAATAAATGTATATCTTGGTAAAGGTAGCATTCACATTAATGATCTACGGTGTTGTAGTAATGTATGGCTACTCAATGATAGTAGCAGTGTTTGGTGGAATTGACTCAGTTTTCTAGAGTACCACTAACCATGTTCCTGTCTAGAAGACTTCCAAAAGTAAATTTTAGATTCTTTACTCTTTCATTTTAAACTTAGAATAACAGTAAGAAATAAGGCAACAATTTGAGTGTGAATACTCTTAGATGAACCTACTCAGAGTCAAATAGAGGGTTCGGCTCTAGGAGGACAGTTAGATGCTAATATCACAGGCAAATAAGTTCTTCCTCTCTGGCCTTTCTTTTCTCTGTTTCTACAATAAGAACATTGGGAAAAGAAAGCATTTGTCTCTTCCTTTGATTTATATTTTGTAGCTTTTCCATTAGCCTTATTCAGAAATTCGTTCAAGCCAGACATTTCACTACACAGAAGAGACAAATGCTATTTTGACCGTCCAAGAAGTAAATCCATTAGACATGCCATGTAAGTTCTTGTTTCTTGTATATATACACACACACACATTCATATACATCCCTAGACAAAAAGAGAAAATGGAAATCAGTAATTTATTCTTCTGTTCTTTTTAGAAAATAATTTTTCAAAAACCTTAAGAGAAAATTCCTCACATGAGTTTTTTGTGAATACAGGACAACATGACAACTACTGCAGAAATCAATCTCAACTGCCATTGGTACCTCAAAACAGATTTTCCAAAATAAACAGGCAAGGATATCACATCTACTGTAGAATCTGACAGCTGAAGAGATGAAATAAGAGACACTTATGCAAAAATGCACAGAAAAAGAAAGCCAAGAGATAAAACAAGTAATAGTCAAAATATGTATTTTTCTGGTATTGATTAAATATTTTACTTCGAGTGGCCAAATCTACGCTGTCCAACATTTAAACAGGAATTGCCTAGGCTGCTTTCCAGAGTTGGATTTTACAGGTCAGACAATTGGACATTTTCAGTTATTTAGAACTTTGATAAACATATTTTAAGAAACAAAGCATGGAAGCATGGACAGATAAGTTAGAAAAAACATCATCAGAAATAATGTTTGTGGATAATTTACCTGTGCAATCCAAGATGCTGAGAATATTACTATAATCTCACAGTTCATTGTTTTCTCAACAAGTGCTTATAAACCTATTGTAGCTCACCCAATTACACATTTGCGCCTAAAGGACTTAGCTGGTTCAGGTTAATTGTAATATTTATCACTAAGCAGGACAAAAGCACTGTTTGAGAGCTCAAAAAAGCCTCTAAATTAAAAAAAAACAAACAAACCAACAAACAACAGCTTAGTTGAAAATTCAGAAGCAATAATAATTTTGAATGACCATATCACTGCTCAGTTTTCAAAATCTAGCCCAATAGATCAAATTGGTTTTTTTGTAATGAGCAAATTTTACTTAAATGCAACTTTTTTTTACCAAACAGGTTTTTTTCCTTATCTTTGTTATCTTGTATCAATCTATAGAGACATTTAAAGATGACACCAAGACTTAATCAGTTAAAAAAGAACATTGAGGCATTTCTGCATGCTTCTTTGAAAGGAGTGTTCTACCAAAAAGGAGACTGCAATATGCTAAGAAATTGCTCTATATATGATTGTAGACAACATAAGTTGGCTTTTTTATTATAATTAGTAAAGAGTAATGCAAAGTTTTCTTTAACATAAATTCGTTTGTAGCTTTGTAATCTAAAAGTAAGAGAATGTGGCATATCATGCTGGGAATGCAGCCAATTAATCTGTAATATTTCATTTATATCTGCATAAGCAAATCAATCTCCACAGTGTTAGATGATTATAAAAAGAGTACTTAGAAAAGCATTGTGGGGGTTCTGGGTATATTTCTACTTCTTACTTCAAACAGAAGAGTATGAGGAGGCATACACCTATTTCTTTATTATAATTATACAACAGAAGTGAAAAAAGTTTTTTTAAGAATAACCTGTGGATAATTTACTGGATTGGTTATATTTCAAGGACATCGTCCTTTAACACTTTAACTGAAATGACTGATACTCCTCTACAAACAGAGAATGAGATGCCAGGAACATAATCTCCACTCTTAATTTTCATATCAGTTAATATTTTGTATAATTTTTCATAATTTATTTAATAGTATTAAATGTAAAGTTACAAAGACAATTCTAGTAATATGTTATGCTTTTTCATCACAGAAAACCTTCACAGAACCAGCTTTTGAGCAGAAGTTACTTTTGCCTGAAATTAATTTTGATATATTTTCTATTAGAAATCTTATGAAGCTCAACTTCCTTTGAACTTCAGAATGACAAAGACCTGTTCTGATGAACAAATATTTACTTATGGGCAAAAATTTCCAAAACAAACCCTCAAACAATAGAAGTTACAATAATTAGATCCTTTTTACCATATTATGAAAAAAACAACCAAAACAGTCTGACTACTAGTCCATATTGTAAATAGATATTTAAACAATCTTCATTCTTGCTGCAGTACAAAAATATCAGTTAACCAGGAGTATAATGTGAACATTAGTACTTTTAAGAAAGTAAGTGAGGCCACTCTTAGTGTTCTAACTCGTGCACCAGTATTACTGAATCAGAGTCTAATAGATAGGGTTCCTTGAGGAATATTCATTATTTAAATATCAGGCTGTAAGTAATACTACTCACTGGGCACACCACCTATTAATGAGGCTTGAGAAGAGGTAAAACACAGTCAGCATGAATAAACATTAAATTTAAAGGTGTTAGAAGAGAGAAGAGGTTCTCCCAAAAAAAAAAAATCTCTGTCTGAATGCAGGCAAGAGAGACAATTGTAAATTCCTGGATATGGACAGCAAAAGCAATGAGAGTCTGAGAATTAAACAGCAAAATGAATCAAAACTAATAATAAATGTGTTTTTAAAACCACACAGAGTAGAAAACATGCCAAGGAATCTTTCATCAGTGCATAAAAGAGGCATTAAGATAAACTAAATCAACCCTTTTCACCGTTCACTTCAGGAGATACTCATAATCAGCAGATCTCTTTGCAACTGGAACACTTGCAGAAGATGTTAAACAAAACTGTCACTAAAAATTCCCTCAGTCAAATGTCATTAATCCAAAAGGTCTGCATTTGGGTTTTCCCTCATGATTTCTCCATCCTGCACTTTATTCTTAGGTTGAAAGCTATAAAGGGTCTTCTTCTGGACAGAATTCTGAGTATACTTCTGGGGGAGTTAAGATTTGCCCCTCAGACAAAATGGGAAGGCTTTATGAAGACAAGTTAATTTTTGTAATTACACTGAGGAGTCAAGGCTGATTTCCTGACAGGCTAGTGAGCCTTCCATCTGGGGAGAAACATTTTAGATCTGCTTTCTCATCTGGTCACAGAACACAGTAGTTATAGAACAAAGACTCTAATGATCCTGAATCTCTTTCTATCTTGTCAGGTCCTTCCACAGTATCAGGATCTTAGAAACATGGGCAAACTCTGACGATCAGTATGTTTGTCAGTTTTCATCATGCTCTCCAAAAAGGTAACATTGAGGGCTTTGTCATCTTACTGATAACTCTCATCAGACCTTTGTTATTGATTGAAGAGTAACATCCAGCAGAGGATCACAGAGAACACCTGTAGGAGTTACGTTAATCTCAGTCAGCAGTGGTGGGATTTTTCACACTTCATAGCAATCTGTGACAGTGTCAACTGGAACAGACTTTTAATTGTTGAAGTCAAATGTAACATGGTGGTTTTTCAATAAACCATAAAAAACAATTTAAGCTCTGTAGGACAAATTAAAACAAAAAAATAGCCAACAAAAACAAACAAACAAACAAAAAAACCCTACACCATCTCCATGCCAAGTTTAGTTTCCTCCTATAATGGAAAAAACCCTAAGCCAACCACTCAACGAACCAACCAAAAACCCATTCAGGAAAATAAAATGTACTAATATGTACTTTCTAGTAAGAAAGAAAACACATGGATTATTGCAGTAATTGCTGTGCTGTCTAAACTGTTCAACCTACTGGTAGGTAGTATGGAAAAAAAAATTCCTTAACCATCCTTCCAGTCAAGAGGAGTTCTGGCAGTTTCCTATCACTGTCAAAACCATAAATATAACTTATACTGTAGACATTTGGAGTGATCTATTCAGGTTCTTCTTGAGTAAAAGTATATTTCATGCTGAATATTAAGAAGGTCATTTGAAGAATTTATCCAACATTTTTAACTTGAGGAAAGTAGCATTTCTGCTTTATATAAGATTCTCCCCTCCAAAACTACTCCACTATTATAAAAAATTGTTTTCAGTAGGTGAAAAATTTTTGTCAAATATTACAAAATGCTATTAAAAGTATCTTTTTAAAGAGCAAAAACCACAGGCAAAATTACAGAATGATGGAAAGAAAGACACCTGTTCCATCACCTTATTTATCCCTTGCTAGTGAAAGACTGCTCCCTAAGGTGCACATCTAGTGCTTATTAGCCCTCTTCAAAGCATCAAGCAGTGTAGCTCCATTTGATTCCCAAAGGAGATTATTCAGTGATTTCAGAGATCTCACTGTCAGAGGAAGATTATCAGTCTGATATTTAACCTTAATTTTCCTTATCCTAATTTAGTGTCATTACTCAGTTACCCCATCATAACATGTTTTGAGATGTAATATGAACAAATAGGTACTTAACAACAAGATAAACATCCCATCAGCTTTGCATAGGGAGGCTTATTTTTAGATTCTTTTTAAATTCTGAGAGTCTTGTCTGATGTCTGATCTGAGGCAATAAAAATAGGTACAAGAAAAAAATATTAATGTCTAACTATGCACTGCCATCTAACAATTACTGCAGGAGGGTAAAAAGAGGGTTTTTACCCCTTTCCTTTTATGCAATTGGTTATCCCCGGATAACAGTGTTTATAATCATTTTGCTAACTCAGATTTTACTGGAAAATAAACTCTGTGCTGCAATAACAGATGTACAAAAAGAATTAGCCTCAGGATGAACGAAAGAATGCAGAGAACAAAAATGTTAGAATACTCCCTTGGCAAAAAGAACAGCATACTCTTGTTTTCTTTATTTGTGTTTTGTTTTAGACTCTTGAGTTTACAATGATAAAAAGCCAAATTTGACGGTTGTTATAGTTAATAGGGTTTTTTCAAGCAAGAAAACCTCCAAAAAATTAAATCTGCAGGGATGAAAGATTACAAGAAGGACTAAACTAATGCTGTTGATAAGTTTCCCTACTAAGACATAGCTCATACCTGTGTAGTTTGGAGGCATACCAATTAATTGACAAAGTCCAGTGATCTATGCCACAAACAGAGAGAGCTGAACTGAACTTGCCCTAGATGTCATAATTATGAATGCTAAATCAGCACAGATCAGCTTTTTAGTGACCTAAAAATGTGGGTAAGATTCAAGGGTTTTCCAGGCAAACTCATGCAGAACAAGTTATGGCACTTCACCCACAACCTCACCCAAAATGATTATTGGTGTATATTTGTTTCACCACCAACTACATTTGTGAATACTTTAAAGTTAGGGTTTCACATATTCTATTACAAACCAAGTTCAGCTACCTTTTTATCTTGCCTTTCCTAAGGTGTTCCTTATCCATTACCAAGGCACAAATTCATCCATCTGAATGGCCATGCTAAACTCATGTGTGCTCATGTTCTACTTTCTCAAATTCTAACCACATCCCTGACATCAGGGTGTGTATAATAAGGATAGAAGGATAGAAGCAACAGATATTGCTGCCTTACAAGACCAGGCTTCTCTCCCATCACGAGAATCCCTCAATTATCAGATATACAAGCATAATAACAAATTTTGTCCAACGTTTATTTAGTTAACATAAAACCATTCTAAGAAGAAAAGTTTACATTTCACATTATAGGATTCAAAACCCTGCATTTTTGAGTAACTCTGATTTTACTGTTTAATTTATAGCTTTTAAAAAAATATATTCACAGAGACATGCAATTTCCTCCCACCTGGAAAACTCCACAATTACTGAAGGCACTTAACTTAAATTCCTTTGAAGAAATCATCTTTGGCCAGGAAGCAATGTGGAAATTTTCAGTCCAGAAGGAAAACTATCATGAAGTTATTACTGTTAGAAAACTGGGTGTGATTATTAAATATATTTTGCAAGCCTAACGATACCATTTCCTTCAAAGTGAAAGCTGAAATAATGATTTGCTGCAACATAACATGACAATTTTCGATAATCTTTCCATTCTAAACATTTGGACACTGGCAGGAAAGAGAGTGTAATTAAGAGGAAAAGAAAGAGAGGGTGTCATCAATTTATGGCTTTACCTTTTACAACCCAATTCATCCAACAGATTTTAAAACCAATAGATGAAAAATCATTTACAATTCACACAGTGAACAGATGGCACAGCAGTATTGAAAAGGACAGTATATATACACCAAATGCACTGGTGTTCTGCTCTAGTTAAGAAGCTGTCAACATTTGTATTAGAAACCTCAGTTTTCAAGGGTTTGTAAATTGTGTCTTTTAGATAACATCTGGAAAGATTGGCTCACAAGCTGCATGCCTAACTACCAGGTAAAAAAAAATAATAAAAAAAAATATTTACCACTTAATCCATTTCATACCCTTTACACTTATCTACCAATATTGTAAATGCTATCTTTGACCTAAATTGCTGAGGGAATGCCTTTATTTACCAGAGGGATTTGAAAATGGGCTGGTGAGTTTGTGAGCAGCTGTGCTGGCTGTGCATGGAAGAGCGGGGCTGTCCCTAATCTTCTCCTTTGCAGAGGAGGCACAAGTGGTGAGACCTGCCTGAGCACCCAGACACTCCCTATTACTGTCCTGTGAGTCATTTTAGGACCCTCTGTGAAGGCATTCCAAGGGACAAAAGTGATCAAAATGCCAAACATAAAAGACGAGCGATTTGAAGTAGCACTACATCCAAAGTAACATAATATTTGTGTTAAATGACACTTTTGGGCTTAAAAAGATTTAAAGCTGTGCTGAAACAAATAATTTTTTTATGCTGAGTCTCCAACAGTGGCTTGCACAGGTACAGCCAGGAAGGCATGGCTGTGCATTGCATGAAAATCCTGCTTACACAAGGTATCAGTTCTGGCTATAAAAGAAAAACAGAAGATTGTAACATTTTGCCAGAGAAAACAGAACAGCAGCTCAGGAAGGATTACAGGATTTGGCTCACCAACCAAACAATTTTAAATTATATGCTACCAGGCACTAAACTGCTTATGGGATTAATATCAACATATTGTGCCCATTAGCTGTAGGTTTGAATCTGTACTATGATCTCTGTGTCTGGAAATAATCTTGGGTTGAAAATAAAGGCAAATATTGGTCTTGACACATGGGTCTACAATGTTTAGTTTTTGAAGTAAAAGTGAGAAATTAGTAAATACTGTAATAACAGATTCATGGAAGCTGTTCTATGAAGGGGTTATTTGGACTGTGAAAGAATATATGAAAAAAGTAAAGGGTTAAAGATATGTATCAGAAGAATAATGTAATTTTCGACTTGGATAACTGTGACCTCATTCTTTCAGGAGGAAACATCAGGAAATGAACAAACTAACCAACCAGTCAAAGTGGAAATTACGTTTTTAGTACCATTTAGAGGAAAAGAAATGCAGTGCAATCAATCTGAGTTGCACCCACTGAGACATCCATATGTCAAACCGATTCCCTAAATGGAATTCCCCCAAAGTCCTAGATTAGGATTTTCACAGATATTGGTATCCTGGAATTTGATGACTACTACACGCCTTATTCCCCCTAGCACATTTGAAATTCCTGTCTTGGATAGAATATGTATTATACAAAGATTTCAGATTCAGGACATTGTCAACAAAAACTTGAGGCATCTAAGAAAAACAAAATATAGATAAAGGGCTCATGAGAGATTAATGTAAAAAAAAATGAATATGAATACCTTCAATAAATACTGAGAGAGTAGGTAGTGAGAGGGAATATGTTTGTTGGTATATCCAGTTATATTCAACTGACATGGCCGGCATCTAAATAAGAATAGGATAAATAACTAAAAATTTCTGAATTGTATGATGTGACCGCAAGCAAATAACTAGTTTCTGAAAAAGAGATGTTAAGAATAACAAGCTTAATCATGGAAAGGTGATGATAAATACTGAGGGAGGAAGGAATGCAACCACTAGGGTTTTAAATGAAGGTCTTATCCTCTTTGGCAGCATGGCAGCACCCCAGCTTCTATTCTTCACACAACTAGATGGGAGCTGAAAACTGAAAGTTGGGTCTTGCAATGGATTCAGCAGCAGTGACTGTGCCGCCCCTGGGCTTCCATTTGCCTTTGATTTTCTGAAAGAACAACACTTGCTATTCACTGTCTCAGAGAGTTGCGCGTACCTGCCTTCCTGTTCTCAGTAGAATCCCATTTCCTAAGGCCATGTCTCACTAAAATGGATCAGATATTTCATTCTTAACACATGATTTGATCTGTTTTATTGTACTGGTGCTGTACTTGCTGGGGTGAGGCCATGGCACTCCCCCGGTTCTGACCTGTAGCACACCAGGGGCCTTGTGTCCACCAGCTGCATCATTTGCTCCATGAGCTTGGAGTTCATGGCTGCCATTCTCTGTTGGCTACTTGAATAGTATCTTGAACTTGCATTTTCAAATCAATGCAAATTGGTTTCTCAGTAAAAACTTATTCAAATGAGTTGTTGACCTTTTTCAACATTTTTGAAGAAACCTGAGGTACAAACATCTCAGTACAATGTTAGGACCAATCCTGTTTTCCAAGTTTTCTGTAGAGACTGTAGGGGCCAAATTACATGTTTTCCATGTATCAGTAAATACCTTTTGAAATATGCTTTGGAACTTGAAATCTTAATAATTGGCCTATTTCACTGGTATAACAAGTTAAAGATGAATATCTCCTAAAGCAAAATATTATGAAGAAGTTTATTTCCTCCAAGCAGAAAATAAGTTCTACTGTTTACAATGAGCCTTCCATGCAGTAAGATTTTTAGAAAAATCCGAACTGTAAAACTGTGATCACTGTCTGTGATGTAGTCCAGGAATGTACTCAGAGGCCAGTGTTAAATACTCAGATGAAAAAACCTGGAATATTATTACCTTTATTGATAAGATATTACAGAAGGCGTGAAATACTGTTTGTTTTCTAGAGAGTTTTTAAAACCAGATCTTCTTCTAACGTTGACTTCAGGTCACAATCCAGAAAATTATCATTGTTCTCTGTCCCTGTTTAAAAAGTCAAACAAAATATACATGACAGATGGACTAAAAATTTCAGGCCCTGTACACTTAGCAACAAGAGAGCAAAAGGGAACTTATTTTGAGATACTGCAAGGTCATCTGAGGTGCTAATGTGTGCAAATATGGCCTGAACTCTAGATGAAATTCTCTGTACCACCATGTTCCTAAGTTTGCTGACATATGTGTATGTCCACAGAGCAGATGATTGTTTACTGATATTTTCTCTACTATTAATGTAGGTCAGGTTCAGCTATTAATATATTTGCTTCCAGGTATCTGGAAGCATGGGCATATCTAAATAAGACTAATAAATGCACTGCACCCAACAGTGCCATCAGCTTTCTCTAGGACTGATTCCTGTGCCATGATAGTTTAAAAATATCAACCAATATTTGCTGAATTGAAGAGCAGTGCTTGACAAACATTACTAATGACTTCATTTCAGTGTATTATTTTTTCTTCCAGTACTCTTGAGTGTTGACCTTTTAGTCAGACTCTTTCCTGTCATAATTCCTTCAATGATCCTCATTTTTTCCATATTAATTAACAACTTTACTAATGTGAGATTTTATAAAGTACTATTGTTGTTCAAATAATGAGATTCACCACATTTAAAAAAGAAAAAAAATCAAACCCAAACAACAGTTACCCAAATAAAGATAATAAATTTAGGTGGCTAACATCTCTTTCTATTTCCTTTTATTTCTTTCATTTCTTCACTCCATTAGCACTGGCTGGCATGGAAAATGCTTCTGGATATCACATGCCTCGTGGTTGCACAGATGGCCAGACCTTCATTCAGGTCAGGGTTGCATTTGCCACTGCAGAGAGATGTATATTACAGATGTCAGAATAATGAGCCTGAAAGAACCAAGATCACTTCAGTGTCTTTTTAAAGTATAAATGTTCCTGAGACTGCAATTTCATGCACCAATTGTTTCAGATTTCTGAAATGAAGATTACCTGGTCCCTCCCTTCACTCAGGAGTACTACAGTCTTCCAGTCTCCTTCTACCTCTTTTGTGATAATTTCTGTTTCCACACTCTTATTCTTTCTCTCTAGTCCCAGATTCAACAATCATTTTTCTTTCCTGTGATTTTCTTCAATAACAATGGAGACACTATTGAATCTGAGGCACATTCTCATTTTTTTGTAAACCTTTAGCTCTACTTTAAACTTCACACTGTTGAGTGAATAGTTTTACTGTTTTCTTAACTTTTTGGCTAGGGACATCTTTTTTTTTTTTTCATTGTCTTTCTTGTCTATAATTGTTTTATGAACAATAAATACACAGCTAGTCTACACAGTTACAGAGTTAGACAAGGTTATTCCACACATAGTTGCACAGTTCACACATTCCCTCTCATCAACTTCTGTATTGTTTAAACATTACTTTTTAGACCCTAAGTACATATAATAATTTTTTATTATAGGATTCAATGAACTCCCACTAATATGGGCTAACTCAGTTGTTCCTCAAGGTGATATCCAAGAAATATTTCTTTTTCTAAATAGCATTATATTCTAACCATATAGAATATATATAGAATATATTGGCCAGGAGGTCTCCTGTTACTGTGGTTTCTCTAGGCAACTTAAATATTCAGTTTTAGCTTTGTAGTATTTTGTTTGTTTTTTCCCATTTTCTTGTATTTTCTCTCTGAATAGCACACACACCTTACTATCTGTATGTTGCTCCTGCATCCGTACATTATCTCTAAGTCTTGTCTTGCAATAGCCATTCAGTCTCCTGGTCATCACTGTCTTCTGCTGTCCAAGTTCCTGTAGCAGTTTTCCATAGCTGTGGCACCATGTCCATACTTCATTCTCTAGCTGGAACAGGTGGAGGGCTTTCATGGTGTTTAAACACTTAGCTATGTTGTCTGCTAAATGAGTATTCCCACCAGCTTACTTTCCAAACTCCTGGTTGTTCATCCTTTTATTCATAGTTTCATCCACTGACAAGTTTTAAGTCACCTAATTGTCCTCTTACAAATATATTTGGAGGAAATACATATTCTACTAACATTCTTGTTTAATTTTTTTAGCTTAATTTTTTTTTTTTAGTTTTAACAGTAAAATCTTCACATTCTATCTAATTAATTGATAAGTCTGTCTTTTATTGTCGAGCCACATGAGAACCCTTTACCTTTATATAGGATGTACATAACCACTGGTTACTGATGGGGTATTTTTACCTCTAAACTAGGAAAGTATGCCTGTTTCAAAGTGTGACAAGACTCTGGAGACTGACTGTAATGAAAAATAAATAATACAAACATCCCAGGTATTGTCTGAAAGTTGCATTGCAATATATATGCAGCCAGTTTCACTCCCATCATTATTTTTTACCTGTCTGTCCCCAGCACTGGCTCAGGAATCCAATGGCCATTGTATATTCTGAGTTTTTCCACATGCCTCAGTGAGAAAGAAAAAAAACCTCTTGGCATAAAAAAGGTAACTCTCTGCTTAAGATTGCATAGAAGAGAGGAATACAGCATACCTTCATCCCCTCCTCCTCTTTATATTAGTTTCTAACCACTAGTTTCATGAGGCAGACATGAGCCTCATCTGCTATCTCACTATAGTGAATGGTGTTTGATATTTTATGAACCAGTTTGCCATTCAGCTGCCCACTGATTGTTACTGCAAGTATACATTTCTTCAAACAAATGAGGCATTTTACAGGAACACCGTGCAGCATCATCTATCAATTTTATAGCTGCAGACATTCAAATGAAATTGTCAAAGAACTCAATTCTGCTCCTCCTAGAGTGAACATACTTCTTTTTCTCTTTAGTCACTGTTATTTTGAGAATTGGAACTCATGCAAACATGAAAGAAAATCCTGGTGTTGCTAGGGAACTTAACCATCTAGGTAAACCAACTGCAGATCTTAACGATGTAGAATGGAAAAAAACTCCTTACTGATACTCAGACATATTACCTGATCATATTACCTGAATGTTTACATCATTAGGTACACTCCACATTCATAAACACATTTTCTGAAGAGGCCACAAGATAAGTAGACCCTGAAGGTGCCTCATGAGAAAGGCAACTAATGCATGTCCAAATTTATAAATCAATTGAACATGAAAATGGGATCATTTTAGCATGTGGATATCTTTAATTGATATAGTTATTAATGAATATACTACAAAGCTTAAAATGCAGGATCTACTGTGCATATTTATCTTCTGGTTTCATTGGTAAAGCAATTACAGTAATAATATATATTTCATAAGTTAATTATTATATATTCATGCTTTTTTTAAATGGAACTTGCTATAAACATACTTTTTTTCCAGTGTAGTAGGAGAGAAAACAGTTGTAAACTGATACTAGCAGCACCAAGCATGAATTAAGTTAAACTTTTATACACATTATCAAAGTCATCATTCAAACATGACAATATTTTTCAAGAATCTTCTGTTAATCAGGTTAAGAGAATCATAAAATTATTGAATAATTCAGGTTGGAAGGGCCCTCAGAAGGACATCTACACAGCAAGATACCTTTGCTTTTAGCTTCAAAGTTTGGGCATAGATATTTGAGAATTAACTTTTATTTAGAAATCCTGTTAGAATAGTTGGACACTATTGTTCCTGTTTTATTCTCAGTTTGCTGTTTTCATAATATTTTATCTCAACTCCCAATTTTTTCTAAAACTATGATTTTCTTACAGAATATAAACTGTCAGTCTTTTCCCCTAGATAAAATTATTGCATCCAATATATACATACAGGAACACTACTGTGTATTGTGCAAAATAAAGGAGAGCTTGTGCATCTGTTTAAAAAGAGATGACAAGTCCCATTTGACTTCTCAGCTTGGTTTGTTTCTTAAGATTGATTGACATTTTCTACTTGTTTGGAAATGGTCTCCTCCTCTTTGCCTGTAGATGGTCTCTGTGAAGGAAACAGAAAGACCATCCTGCAGCTTTTCTTTCTGTGAATCATAGAATCAGCTGGGTTGGAAAGGACCTCTGAGACCATCAAGTCTAACCCTTGATCCATTACCACTGTCGTTACTAGACTATGGCACTAAGTGCCACATCCAGTCTCTTCTTAAATAATGTCTCTCTACCTCTAAGCATAGCTGCTTGACATAATGCTCCTGCAACTCTAGACCTCCACATTTCAATCAAATCTGTTAGACAATCGGTTTCTGAAGTTGTTTGAGTGGTCATGTGTCAACAGAAATGGAAAATATGAACACACACATTCTGATAATCCCATCTGTTTAACTTTGGCTGTCAGATTGGACTGCACATATATAAAGTCCAACTGAAGCTGCATCCTGAGGCTTTACTCTTTCCCAGCAAAACACCTGAGAAAAGTAACTTGAAAGCTGGGTCAGAAGTACTACATAGCACTGTCTCTGTTACACTCTGAAAGGAGTGCTGTTATCTGACGTGGCACTAAAGATAAAGAGCTTTGCTGATAATGCAAGATGCATTTCTTTTGACTAATACAATAACTGTGCCTGAATCCAATTTCAGCTCTTCACTGAGTGTGTGAGAATACCCAGTTTAAGCAAACTCTGCACTGTATTCCACATCACAGTCCACAGTGTTATTCAGAATAGCTGAGGATATTCTGCTGCTAATGAAGAGAGGTACTTAGAGGAGGATTCATGGTTATAGCCTGCAGGCAAGAAAACAACATTAAGAGTAAAGAGTGTCATTTAAACCTTAAGGGTTATTTAAGACTGCTGAAGTAAAAATGACTTTAAAGGGCTGAGTTAACAACTGCAGTTATAAAGATATATCTTAGAGATATTTTTCTTAAAGTGATTGTATGCTTATTTCTGTCACTTTTCCCAGTCCATTTCTGTTTACTTCATAAGGCTTCATAAATGATTCTTATATGGGCTGAGGATAACAACTATGACACAGGAAGGATGGGAAATGAGAACCCTTCTCTGTGGACAATCTCCGTGCTGCTTCTCTTGCTATCTGTTGTATGCCTGCTAATGGCCTGACTAGTGGCATCTTCCATTATTTTCTCACACAAATTTCTTAACGCGATTGCTGCTGCTACTAATCCTTCACAGCCTGTGTCTTTTCTGCTTCCTCGTGGCAGAAAGAATCTCCAGATTTCCTCATCATCTGGAGAAACATTTTAGAAATTACGTTAAAAAAAGGTGCTGACCCTTCAAAGCCCTCTGCTCTGCCAGAGGGTGCTGTGGGAGTCACTGTGGGTAGACAAGGATGAAGGCAGGAAAGGCAGAGGGGAAAGAAGCAGCACAGAATTGCCCCTTTGTGCCAGGCAGTGGTGGGGGGACTTTGAAATCTCCTGCAGCAGAAGTGGGGTCATACCAGCAGCAGCAGGCCCTGAAGAGGGAAGGAGGGAGGGGATCCAGGGCTGGGCAAGCACTATAGAACAAACAGACCAGAGGTATGGCTCTATAGACAGCCACAGGTCAGGAGGTGGTTTAGGGCTTCCCTCAGAAGCTAAGCTGCTGTCTTGTCTCATGCCCCAAAGGGAAGGAAAACAAAATGGTAAAGGGTAAAGAAAACACTGGTTCCAGAGCACTGACAGACATAGAGCAGGTGTGATGAAGCCTGCTGGAACCTGAACTTCAAAACAGCCATGACATAATTATTAAGCAGGCAGAAACAGAAGTGTGTAATACTTGAGAGTAATCAGGCATTACACTGTTATGAAACAATGACTGGAAAGCAAGCATTTTGGCAGTGCTGGTTGTTAAATTTCTCCTTGCAAATAGCTAAAGCATAAAGCAGTGGTTGTTTCTGTCTGAAAGCCTTTTTCCTTCAAACAGAACTGTAGCAGACCTTAGACACATACTCAAGGCACTTCCAGAAATATATTTAGTACCTGGGTTAAAGATAAAAACATAATTATTTCAAATCCTTCCCTAGAGATGGTGCCAGACAGTTTGAGGACAAGGTGACTTTTTTACCCCCTTTTTCCGTGGAAAGGACCAAAGGATTCACCTTATCAAAAATGCAGTCTGTCTCTTAAGGAGATATATACCTATCTGTGTAAATAAATAGAACTCCTTGGATTAAACAAGTACATTATCAATGCATAGGACTACAGTGCTCAGTAGTATGTAGTGCAATTCACTCACCATACCCACTATGTATAAAATAGATACAATTAAACGTTTGTCTCACAATGCCCCCTCAGCTGTTTGCTAATAAATATTTATCAACTAGTTATAAAAGAAAACAAAGGCCCATGACAAGTAATAGCTTTTTATGTATTTTATCAGTCTTTCTAATGGATTATTGCATTAAATATTATGAATTAGTCCTCTGAAACTGTATCTTTGTGAGGTAGAAGTGTATCCTTCTCCCTCTTTTCTCCATCCTAAGCAAATATCGATTTTCAAGTGCAGAATTGAGAGATAAAGATCTCAAATAACTTCCCATGCCATTCCCTTAATGTGAATGAAGGACTATTTTTTTTCAGCTAAATATTCAAAACTCCAACAATTTTTAATTTGCAGCTAGTTTCTAAAAATAGTCAGTGCCAGCAGATCCAGGCTGATGTATTCTTGCAAGTAAATAACTGCCAGGACATACAGAAGGTTTACTATATCCTTTTAATATCTTACTTTACAACAGAACATGGTCAGTGCATTTGAGCTACCCATGGAGAACTATTTAATAAACCACTTCATAAATAACTTTTGCTATATCTATATTATGGATTAGTAAGAGCTGAGTTCCTAAACTGAATATTGATTAAGTAATACACTGTGGTTCCTCTTTTGTGGCTGAATTTTTCTCAACTGTCTTGTCTATATCTGCCTTATTTTCTTTCAGCACCTTTTAAACCAAAGTAATCTTAGTCGAACTCTGATTCTGGTCTTACATGCTATGAGGTAGAGGAGGGATAACTTACACGCAAACAGATGTTACAAGGCTGGGAATTTGCTATGGCAAAACTCACTGGGATGGTATAATTGCATTCCAGCAGCAGGAGCTCTTCAATAAAGCTGTGCCATAGTATTTCCAGTGGATTACAGTGATTACCAATGACAAAACACCTTCCCGTGGATTTGTGGAATTTTTCCAGAGAGGCTAAATCACTTGAGTTCAGTTCTAGGGCAACGATATAGAAAAACAGAATAATGTTTTACTGCTGGGTTTAAACAGGTAAAAAAAATACTAGTTTTGTCTTAACTTATTGTAGGTAAAGCCTTAGTAACACAGATCTACTCTTTATTTCATATTTCATACAGGGGTTTTGCTTTGATTAAGGCTAGTAGCTCAAACCTTTATTACTTTTAGAATGCAGAAACAAAAAAAAGAAGAAAAAATATGGAAGGAAAATAGGCATATTTGGTGAATTGCATGCACAACAGACAGCTGAGATACCCTATGCTTTACAAAGCAATTTAGTAAAACCTCTATGCATTCCCTGTACATAATGTCTTTTAATTATTTAATTTTAAAAGGTAAACAAAATATATATTCTGAATCTTTCTTGAACCCCCTCTTCAGTGTAAATATACATGTTACACACATGTAACAATTGATCTGGCAAAAATCTAAAGGATTTGGTAATACCTAATTTATTAAATGTAGTCTGGGCAACAACATTTACTCTGTCAATTCTCTATATCTGTTTTGTGGTCATCCTCATTTGCCCTTATATGTTTGACACTGGGATAACAAGCCACCAAAGATCTTGTGCAACCATTATGTCTTCCAAATTTCAGAAGCAACATATCATTTTATCTTACTCTTACTGGTAAGTTTTTTTTGCCATGGTAGGAAAAAAATAAACGCAATCCAAATCTAGAAAAAAATATTGACATTAATAATTTTAGAGCTTAATAGTTCTTTGGGTAAGTTAAAAGCCATCACTGTTAAAAGTATTTTATTAAATTAAATATCCACTGCAACTTTATTATACAGATAAATTTGAGTTATTAGAATTGCAGAAGTGACACTGACACAGAAAAGATACATTTGCTGATGACATCAGTATAATAGTTAATCCACGTTACAAAATGTGTTGCAAAACTTATGGTTGAATTAGGCAATTGTTAGGCATTTGCTATTTCTATTGTTTTTATAAAGGCTTAAATATATGCTATAAAATTCACCTTATTCTACATATTTCTCTAAAATTAATTTCCTTGTTCTGAAAAAATTCTCAAGTTGTAGATACCTTTTGGATATTTTTTCCTCCTATACTGTTTCCTTTTCTTTCCTTCCCCTCCCAAAATGAATTTTTACTTTGTATTTAAATCATGACGGCTTAAAGAATGGAGTATAACAAAAGATAGACTTGTTTGCTGAGAACCTATAGACATCCTATCCCATGGCAACACTGTAAAATAATGCAGTGTGGGTTCATAATTTGAATATATTGAAGTACACAAAATAATTAATTTGCTGTAGTGTATAAGAGGAAAATAATTACAAAATCCAGCACTGAATTACAGGTACAGAAAGTCTTAATCATCTCACATCCACCATAGGGTAATCTTGTCTCAGTTATAGATCCAAATGGAAATGGATTTAAAACTAGATAGCTCTTCAGGTCTTTCTTGGCCAGGGGTTGGAATAGACATATCTCTACAGCATAATTAATAGAAACATTACTAACATTAAAATGAAGACTACGTAACAGTCCGTGTGCCAGGTGCAATGCTGTGTCTTTTTGACCTAATGCTTAAGTTTTGAAGCAGCTATGAAATGCTTTTATTTCCTTCTCAGTAAAACTTAGAATTAAATTTCATTCTTAATATGTAGTTCAGGGGTTTAAGAGTAATCTAGATAAAATGCAATGCTATACTGGGGATTCCAGCAGATTTTTAAATCTATTTGATATTTTCAAAAACCAGAGCATTCTGCAAACTTGAAGCATTTGAATTTCTTATATTAGTGTTTTCCAAGACAATTTTTGTAAAACGTACAATCTTCCTGAAGTACTTCTCTGTTTCCACATCTGAGCATTGTCATCAGTAAGTTCCCAGGATATCTTGCAGCTCCTTTTTCTAACAAAAGAAAGGTGTGAATCAAGGTCAGTGTTGGTGTTCATTTTTCTCTCATCTACCAATAATAATCCTTCCTAAAACAAAAGTGTAATTACAAGTTTCCCATAAATTATTTTTTGCACTTTCTTCCAGGCTCACTTTAAGAACTATCTCACCTTGGTAAATCAATCAAAATTCTGCTACTCAAAGCCAGCACATCTTCCATTATGTCTGACGCCTTTACTGTAGCTTCATGTGGTTTATTTTATCATCTTTCAAAATTTTGTCTCTAGTCTTTGAGACCTTATAGCACACCCTTGGTCATGATCCTTTTTTTTTTTAATTTCATTTTTCCTTGATGCTCTTCTGAACCCTAAGACCTGATATCTCTTTGTCTGTGTTTCTATTTCACTTTTTTCAAATTGGTTGCAAAGCCTGCTCAATTCAATTATCCAATTGTTTTAATATTTTGGTTTGTCAACACTCAGAATTCAGTCATTTCAAAGTCATGAAACTTGACTATTCAGTCTTCAGTTCCACAATCATATACCTACCACATTTTCTCTGTATGGCACCTCTGTCATTCACTGGGCAGGCTACATGGAACTCATCTTTTGAGAAATAGTGAAACACCTTCATCCACTTTTTAATTTCTGGTTTGCATGCCTGAATTTCTGTCATGTATGAAATTTTATCAAAACCTTTTCCTCGTTCAGAACTGCACACAATGAAAAAGCTTAGGTACCTTACAAACAATTCCTTTATCTGTGCAGAGTGTTTGTTGTATTGGGCAAATCCTGTTCTTATTAAAAACATGGGCTATGTGGGGCCAACTCTGAGCTGTTAGTGGATGGATACACTCTGGAAGCTTAGGCTAAGGTGATTTCAAAGCCTGAATACTGTACCTGGTCTGTGTGTTTAAGATTGGCTGTATTGTGAGTGCCTGACTTTTAGGAAATAGACTCAGAGTTTCAAATTGGGTTTTCAGACCACAAATGTGATACAGTACTGACTACTTTGAGTGACTGATTTCCAATCTGAGGTGACTGCAACATAGTGTGAATGTACATAAGCTAGTTTTCAGGGAGCTAGCCTACCTCTGGGTATCCATCTATTACAGCAGCAGGAAGCACAGTTTGGCATCATCGTGTTGTCAGGATTGGTGCCAAGTGTTTGACCTCTGAAAAGCTGAGAAAAGACTAACAACCTGCATTGGAAAAGCCATATGTTTAATAAGCCTGTTTTCACAAAATTTACTGACTAAAAAAATCTCACAAGTTCTTGAGTCTGCAAAGCAGTGATTTATCAGGGATGTAACCTGGAGTTGTAGATGGGACTAGGGTTAGGATGGATAATCTTTTTGAACTAATTTTCTCTATTTCCCATTCTTATTGGTCAATGGTAGGCTTTCCTTCCCCTTCACTCAGTCTTGATTTTTCCTAATTTATTTCTCTTACCTCAGCTCCACTGCAAACAATGTTGTTCTTTACCATGGAGTAGGAATTGACCATTCCTGGGCAGTTTTATCCTTTTCCCCCTTAGCCTGGTCTTATTTTCCAAAGAAGAAACTCCATGCAGGAGGTTTATTTTGTTTTGAGAAGACTAAAAACCATGCCTTTTAACCAATTTTGAACTTTTTTTCAGCCCAAAACCTAGTCCTTTTTCATAAAAGTCTTTTCACTTTTTCAATAAATCACCATTTACTTTTTCTTTAGTAGTTTGCTGTGAAAATGCTGACAAACTTCGGCTGACTGAACTCAGAATCTTACAATATCAAGCATGATGCAACCTGAAAGGGTGGCAGAATGATCAGCCACACTTACAGCTGCAGGATAAGCAGTATTGATTTGGAGGTGCTGACTGCAGCATAGCATAAATGCACTCAAGCTAGCTGTCAGCTTCTTACTCACATATAGGTAACAGCCTAACTATAGGATCAGAAGAGCTCAAATCAGGGTCACCACACCATATATGACAGCCTTGGCTCTCTGACTGCTGGTGAGCAGAATAAAGTCTGAGAAAACTTCTAGGCTAACCACAGCTACTTTCTATCCCAGCTCAGTAAGAGGTATGTCTCACAGAATGATCAGCAGTTCTGCATATACATCTAGGCAACCTGTGAAACAGGAGTTTGATTTTGTGCTTAAAGAAATCAGTTTATCACTTGTAAAGTTAATCATAACTTTTCCTTTGTTGTATGGAGAAATATAATAGAAATAATATTGAAACAGTAGAAATTAAGCTGAAAAAATGGGGGGTTGATGTACAGAATTTACTCCATTTGAGGAGGCTTTTAAAATGCATGCATACTAATCTGGGTCTACTTACAACTTTTAAAAACTTTCAGAATTGTTTAACTGTAGAAGTAATTAATCTTAATACATCTTACTAAGGCATTTCTTCTTCCTTTGTACAAATAAATTTTGAAAAAATAACCAGTGTGATGAGAATTTTTACTGTGATCAGATGAAAAAGTAAGCTATAAAAATGGCAGAGAAGAAATCATTGAAAATAATTCTGATTGGTTTTCTCTTTGTTCGTTTTCTAAATAATTGGAGAAATATTTTAAATAAGAAGAAAGAAATTTTCTGAGATTTACTTACCTCACAAAGAATTAAGGATTTAAACTGCCTCCAGACTTCCAAATTTTACTCAAAATGAAATTAGGTTTTGGTTTTAGCAAAGCTTTACCATCATATAATAATGGAAGATCTCTTTTTTTTTTTCCTTCTGTGTTCTGTTTCTTCTTACTGAATCTCTTCTTCCTCTCCCTTCACTTTCTTTTCTTCAGCTGGTGAAGAAAAGGGCCACTTACATGGTCCTCAGATAAGTATAACCTGTGCAGGGGAGAGATATGCAGCAGGAGGAAGGTAGGGTTACTGCTTATAGCAGGACTCTGTGTGGGGTTTTAAGTATGGACAGGATTCAGGCTAAAGAACCAGAGACTTCAACTGTTCCTGTGTCTGCAGAGAATTTGGTTCAGTCCATGTGACACTTCAGGGAGACAACCTAAAATGGTCCTGGTATGTTGATAACTGTAATCTGGCATCTGAAATTCAAGTCAAAATTCTCCTTCTCTTCTTCACACTCTAGAAACATTTGTCTCTGGAAATCCAGGAATGATTTAATTTTCAAATTAAGTTCTTAAGGATTCCATATTTCTCTTGGTTGGAATTTAAATTTCATTCTTTACCTATGACACAAAGAAGTAATTTTGTTTGAGTGTTAAAGTAATTTCTTTCCCTTTTCATTTTTTATAATATAATTTCCTGTTAGTTTTAAGTAAGTTATCTTTTTATTTTTTTTTTTGAGATAAGAACATACAGTGTAGTATATATTCTCTTCTATTTTAACAAATATATACATAAATACTTATTAAAAAACAACCCCTAAGGTAAATAACTGAAAAGGCCTTGTTTTCTGGGATAATTCATGACCTCATTTTATAATGGACCTTAAGAAATCGTGTTCTCTATCTTGCAGGGGAGTTTTAATGTCACTGCAGGGAGCTTAATTGTGCCTACAGGTTTATCCTATCAGGTCATGGTCTTCAATCTAGAGCTTTAGAAAAGTTTCCATATCTTACCAAATACCCCAAAGGTAAACACCTGGGCCAAAATCTCTCTGAGGTGTATAATCAGAGAGAGATAGAGACAGGTGTTTTTGAAAATTTTGTAGGGCAATGATCAGAATAGCTCTGAAAGTCATTGAAATTGGTGTGAACTACACACTGAATCAACTCTGGCACTGCTGAAAAATTCCATCTATGAACCTCTGCTTGCTATTCAATGCCTAAATAAATTTGAAAACGTAGTCTTTAGGTCTTGAGATCAACTCAAATATCTGTGCAAGAACAACATATAGAATGCAGATCTGGATACTTATTGCTGAAGAAACAAGAGTAAGAAGGACTTGATAAGGTAACTCATTTATGTCCACATTAATACTCTGGGTATTAGTGCTTTTATCAAAGAAACATCTTTTGTGTTTTGAGTAACAATGATAGAAAAGCTAAGTTTTTATGCTACTTGCTTCCAGACATATTTGTCTTACTCTTATTAATGACTTCCTCAAATTTGAGGCATTTTTTGCAGAACTTTGAAGCATAACATTTAATTGAAATTTTATGTAGTCATCAGAGATTTTATCTGTAAATTTGAGAAATCGTGGAGGGAATATAAGAAAGATGGTGGGGTTATAATATTTCTTTTGAGAAATTTGTCTAGAAGGATAAGAGGGAGATGAGATGGTGGAAAAGTTTATTGATATAGTAACAAACCAAGTACTATGATGAAGTTTTCTGACAGATCATCCAGCTTTTAGTATGTTAATCTTTTCATTACTCAACATCACTTCCTGTGTTGTGGGGAGATTTTTAACTAGAGACAAAGGAATAGGAACCAGAAAGTATAGATCATCAAGGTGTGATAGTGCAACTATACTTATCTTCTACTCATAGGTGAATGTTTTCTCAGCATTTTAAGATAATTCCTTCCTCTCTTAACAAACTCTATCTCTAGTAACATGATTGCCCTAATAATTAAAGCAAAACAGCAAAAATACTCTTTTATTTCAAGTAGCTTTGAATTTACATGGAATATTTTAAAAAATCCTTATCAGTAAATTATGGGTAATAATATCAGCTCATTATGCTAGTGCTAGCAACCAAATCAAATATTGCCCTTAGGCCACATAGCCAAATGTTTTTAGCATTGTAGCTTTACCAAGTTTAGCCACAATGCTTGTCTCTATTATAAAGGCTCATTTACAGAAACAAATATTTGTGCAGTGATCAAGTGCAAAGGAAACTTTGGCAGTGCATGAGAAGACTTAAAGATCTTTACCCCAGAATGTCTTATGTTGCCTCTATGTGCTGTGTCCACAGTCATGAGGTCTGCCAAGCTGTGAATCTGGAGTAATGTGATTAAATCAATGGAATTACTCTGGATTTTCTCCAACTCAAGGGCATGCAGCTTTTGGCAGTGGGTACTCAGCAGCTCATAGAAACCTGACCCTCACTCTGTGTATTGGCACAGGTCTCTTAACTCATTTCTGACAATTTTATTAAGTAAAATCTGCTTAAATAAAATGGTACGTGATTTAACTTCAGTGACTTCAGAAAGCTCCATTGCTGGAGTTAATATTTTGAAGGTCTACAAAAATTTAAAACCTTACACACAATAATCCAAATATTTATAAGGTATATCTGTCCCTATATGTAAACATCTACTTAATTAAGCCTACAAAATACTCCAGTGCACAGATGTAAGCAATGTTTTAAAGTGAGATAATATCTTCTGAAACAAAGAATCAATTAAGAGGATAATTCAGTGCTTGAAATTAATCCAGTTGCATACCAGGAACACACACCATGTCTATAGGACTAAAAATATTTGTTTTGAAAATCCTGACATGTTTTTCTACCTGTCTGCTCTTGCATATTGACTGAGCAGTTTCCAAGTGTGCTTCAAATTATTAGCTGCAAACAGATTTCAAAAGTATAGTTTGGTACATAGGCAGTAGTCAGTAGAGAGATGACAATGACTGATTTGCTTAATGACAATGATTTGTCTGAAAATTTGCTCTCAATTGCTTCTTCTGTCTATTTTCTCTTAATCGTTGTTTAAAGCATCTTAGGAGAGCCTTATTTTCTAACATGTGGGAAGACATTTCTTCTAAATTCTTAAGAACTAAGGGTGTACATAAACTGGAAATAAGGACTAAGGGCTTCTTTTGAGACATGAAACAGGCAAAACAGGCATATCTACATTTTCTCTAGGTTCAATTCTCAGAAAACAATGAAAGATATTGATAATCAAATCTGCCTATTGATCAGTGCAAAAGAGGAGACCACATCCTTGAGTTTATATTCTTAGGGGAATCCCTCAAACAGCTAACAATTGATGGATAGTTGCTGCAGTGGTAGCCTTCCCTTTGTCTTGGGAAACTTGCAGGCTCTCTGCTTAGAATGAAAGGGACTCAACAGTCCCTGTCCCTTGAACAGCCAGTCCCTCTCTGCCAAAGACAGCTCAGACTTGCAGCTTAAGGACATGCATGTAGTTCTGTGCTGAGTGAGGTTAGGTGGTCATGGCTGCAAAGGAATTAGACAGGCAAGGTGGAGCAAAGAGGTTGACAGACAGAGCAGCACTTTGGACCTTTATTCTTCACATGCTCACCAGAAGTCAATGCACTCAGCCTTAAATGGACAGCAAGGGCAGCAGGAGTCAAACTTGGTGGAAAGATTAGTAGAAAGGGCACTTACTCTGCTATAAAAGAAACTGATCAAATTTTGCTCAGAAGTTCAACATTTTATGAAACCAGATAATACTCTGGATGCCCGAGCAAGCCAGGCTAGGCTTGTATAGGTTAGGTGCTGTGAGACATTTCCCCTCATACGTGCATAAAAAGTTCTGTTACCCTCAACAGGAAAGTCAAAAGTAACTAAAAGAAGAAATGAGTAAGAATCCATGAGGTATGTTAATGGATGGGTTTTATTTTCTTGAAATATCTCAGGGCCGCCACTTTATTATGAGGAAGGGGGAGTGCCTTTGATTTTCTATCATTGCCGTATTATGTCCTTTTTGGCTGATGGAAATTCAAGTTTGCTGATAAATCCAAAAGCAGAAGATCTTTTGTATGGAGAACTATATATTGGCAATATATGGAATAGTATTAGAAATTGTCTGGAATTATCAACAATATCTCAGTACTGATTTATCATATTTTATTTAAGAAAAATAAAAAATATCAGATATAAACCTTTCCTTCTTGCACTAGTTGCAAATATCTAGCCAAATAAGTAATGGTGTAGCTAGAAATTACTTAGCTAGCTTTAAGATGTTTATAAGGTGAAAACCCCTTTCCCTCAATAACTACCTAGATAAAATTTGGCCTCTGAAATCAACTGTAAAACTCACATCAGCTTCAAAGGAAGCCTTACCATTAGTTTCAGTAGAGCATCAGTTCTGAAAAATAAAAAGTCTTTGATGTTCCTTCATGGCAAAATTCTTTGTTAGGACTCTAAACCTTTGCAAAATGGTAAAAACTCCTTTATATGGAAATGGTCTTATAATTCTTTTGTAGATTTTGCTTGATGAATATTTGCAGCAAGGACTAGACTTAAAGATGGTGCACAAGGGCTGATTCAAGAAATTGTTACCTCTAGGGCCATTTTCTGGTTGGCCTTTGATAGATGCTTATTATTCATAATATCTCTGGCAGTATCTTTCTGTTTATGTCTTTTCACATTGCTTTAGACCTTAGGTTGCACAGTGATTTATATAACCCAGAATTTATATTCTACTTGATTACCTTTGATTTTACCTTTTAATGAGTGGTTCTACACTTTTGTAAGCATTTTAGCTATAGAATCATAGAATACCCTGGGTTGGAAGGAACCATCATCGTGTCCAAGTCCTGACCCCGTACAGGACAATCCCCAAAATCACACCACGTTGTATCCATAGTGTTTTGCCTAAAGTGATGAGTTGTGGTTTTCACCACATGAGTCTATTCTGCACTACAGGCAGTCCAGAATTTTTAATGGTCTCCCTCAGCTGAGAGAGTTTCTCACTGATTAATATTGTTCCAGCAGACAATGTGTCTTTCCTTCTTTCTTGCCAATTCTCACACCGCCCTACTTTTCTTTTTGCCTCAGTTTATATGCTGGAGTAATATGTGTTCCTCTCCATTTAAAATATATCTCATCAGAGTTTGAGAGTCATTTTGATTCATTCTTACTTTTCTTCAGTTTAATTCATCTATTTTATGAAATATTTTGAGAGATATATCAACTTTCAGTACCTCTTTTTAGACAGAAGTACCATATTGCCTGTGAGAATCTTCTGTTGTCTGATACTTTAGTTTAACTGATGGGTTTTTTTTGATTTACTTTTCCAAAGGATGCATTCATATATGAGATTTTTTGGTTTTCTGCAAACTAACTTTCTTTCTTATACATGAAAACTTGCTGATACATGAATGTGCAAGAGAAGTCTTTGATAATTTCTTTCACACCTATCTTAGAAAAAAAAATCCTAATGCGGCCAGTTTCTATGATATTCCCATTTCTCTAGTCACATGTCAGTCTTACATCTGTGTTAAATATTTCACAAGACTTCTTCTAGCTATGTGTGTGGATTTTGCAGACTCAGTGCTTTCAACTTCAGAAATGTTTCACTGTAAAAAAAAAAGAGAAAAAAAGGATAAAAAAAGAAAACCCAACTATAGTATTTCAAGCTCGGACCTGTTTATACCTCTTCCTTCCTGACTTGCCTTCTGCCTTAACTCTCTTCAGCTGGCCTTATGGAACATAAACAAACTATATATTAAAAAATAACCTCTGACTTCTTAAGTGAAACACCAGTTGGTCTATCTCAAATGAAACCAAAGGAGTTTGAAAAAGAAAATGCTATAGTCTTAGAGATGCATAACCAATGTTCCCCAGTTTGTTCATGTCACATTAAATGATTTGTCCCACTATGTCGTGACTTCCTTTTTGAAACCATTAATTTATTCTGTATGGCATTCCTTCAGTTTTGGCTCTGAGAAAGTAAAAACTTTTGCATTCAGTTTTGCTGCATTAATCATCATCACAGGGTGTTTTAAAATGCCATTTAACAGTTATTTAGGCTTTTTCCTGTGTTACTCAATCTGTCTGTCTATTTTTCAGTTTCTCTGGTACCAATGTCTATTCTTCTCCCTGCAATCCTATGAGCTCTGTGTGTGTGAAAATCTGGAGCAAGTCAAGTAAACGAAATCTGATTAATGAAGTGAAATTGTTAACTAACAGCAGTTGTGGTAAAGAAAGGAAATAACTGGATCTGTGGAAGATATATCTTCCTGTCTGAATCAGATGAGCCTGTTCCGTACAGAGACCACTTCTTGTTTATTTTTCAACAAATGAAAAAAATAATCTATATTCAGGATCTCCACACTGACTGCTGTTAACAATTCATTCTTTATAGAAGCAATAATTGAACACCACTTGTTATAAATGAAATTGTAATTACATGCTCATTATTACACTGGCATCATTTTCTCAGATAACAAGTTTCCTGGAGGTATAATTTTAACTTCTAATTTTAATTTTAATAAAATATTAAGTGCATGGAGACCAGATGTTGTTTTGAAGAAAAAAAAAAAAAGGAACATGCAGAATTCACATATTTTGGTCCTATTCTGGAAATGCTAGTTGGAATTGTAAGACTTCATAGTAATATGTTAGTGTAACGTATCCAGCAAAGAAAGCCTTTACACCTAGCCTGTGTTTACAGTGCCCCTCATGAGAATGGGTGTGAGGCCTCATGCCAGCTCTGGAGTTTCCAGTAACTGGGACTTTTGCAGATGATAAGAATTTATGGGAAAGACCTGCTTTTCACAAACTCTCTAAGGTTCTGTCAGGTAACTGGGGAGCATCTCTCTTACAAAGAAAGGCTGAGGGAGCTGGGCCTGTTCAGCCTCGAGAAGAGATGGTTGAGAGGGGACCTCACCAATGTCTATAAGTATCTGAAGGGAGGATGTCAAGAGACTGGGGACAGGCTCTTCTTGGTGGTGCTGAGCAATAGGACAAGAGGCAATGAGCAGAAACTGGAACAGAGGAAGTCCCACATGAACATGAGGAAGAACTTCTTAACTGTGCAGGTGACTGAGCACTAGCTCTGATTGCCCAGAGAGGTTCTGGAGTCTCCCTCACTGGAGATATTCAAGAACCATCTGGATGCAATCCTGTTCCATGTACTCTAGGACATCCCTGCTTAAGCACGAAGATTGGACCAGATGACCCCACTGGTGATCCCTTCCAACCTGTGAATTTATGAAAAAAAAGTGCATTTCTGAGGCTAGATTTTGCTCTTGATGATGATTGTATTTCTTTGACATAGGTTTGATAAAATCATCCTTATTACATCCCACTTTAAAACATGGCTTTGATCAACACAGTCCACAGAGGAAGACCACAGTGTTACCAGTCAGCAGTCCCCTTGCACTCTGGTACAGGTACAAACACTGGAAATTATCTGTGTCTGTTTCAGGAAAACAGTAGATTCCCATATGTGTCAGAAATATATTAATTCATGTTTCACTTCCTAACAAAAAAAACCACGTCAAAATCCATGTAATACTAACCAATATAGTAATTTCTGATGTCACTAAAGAAGGATTTTATTGCAGAAAACTAATGCAGACTGGGAAGCTTTCAGATCTCAGCCATCCACATATGGAGCTATACAATACACAGAACAGCATCCAGGTTCCACAGCCCTGTTCACAGTCTGCCAGTACGTGACTGCACATTAGCAAACGTCTCACAAAAGCTGTCAGTCTGTGACACACCAGAATGAGGTCTCTGGCTCACATTGGAAGTATTTTTCTGGCTTCTGTAACTTGGCTCCTCTCAGCCAGTTTTCTTCCATAAAAAAGATACCCTTTTCTCTGTTCCCCAGCCATGTTCAGGCTAATGCTTGTTATTTTTTCCAGTTTGCCCATGTTTTCTGTTACTGTCCCTGAGATACTATTTGTTTTTTCAAGTGGAGATGAAGGAATCTTCCTTTCATGTCCAAATCCTATGATCTTTGCTACAACTCCAGGAAAGCTACACTTGACAAATTCACAGGCTTCTGAGGGGGGAAAGGAAACAATCAAGATAAGAGTGGAAGTACAGAAGCACAAAATATATTTCTACACTCTAAAAGAGAAGTTTGATTGAGTAATTAAAATAAATGTTTCCTTTAGCTTCTTTAGTACAAGATTTATATCCATAAATAGTGTTTTAATTTTTTTTTTTTACTTAAATATTCCCTACCTGTTCTTTTACATGGTAATGACCTCCAAATATACCATTTTTATAATATTTTTTTCAAGTCATACAGAATTAAAAAAAATCCTTCCCACTATACTGGGGACACACACACACACACACACACACACACATATAAGAAAATTAACAAAATGTGTACAGGGCTAAATATGTGGATGTTTTGACATTTTCCCAGACTCTCACATCAAACTTATTTCATTTGGAAAACAGAGGCAGAAATAGATTCTATGAAGGTTTGCCATGACAAAACAGACTGTTCCCTGAAAGGATGATTGCCCACAGAAGAAGGAAGATGCTCCCTCTTTCTCTGTGTGGACTTGTGAAATTCACTGCCTGAGATTTTAAGCCTGACAAAATCAAACAAGAAGTGAGCAGAGGTCTACAGAAAATTTTTAGTTGCACATATGTTTGTTCCTGAGACTTCATTTCTGAAACCATACAAGATTTCATATATCTGTAATAGATCCAGCTTGCCTTTGGTAGAGCACCTACTCCTATTTTTTCAACTGGAAAGCCAGCCTTTCCTTCAAACTCTGACTTAACTTCTGTTTTATTAGGAAGTGTTTAAGCAATCAAATGAGGGAAAGAAAGCAAGAGTGCAGGCAAACACTGACACATGTATTTCATAAAATACTGATTTGGTCCTCTAAGAAAATAAATTCTAAGGTCTAGGGTTGTACTTTTAGCTGTGGAGTATGAAACTGAAATAACTAGGGGATTTTTGCTGTGTATTTTGTTTGCTTTGAGTTGCTTTGTGCTTCAAGAAATAAGAACCTTATGTTGATTATTACTAGAGTGCCATTAGGTTTATGACCTGCAGACATTTGCCCATCTGTTTAGATTAGCTTTCACTGAATAAAACAATAGCAAAGCAGGCATAAATGAGTGTATTTTAATTAACCTACTTTTTCTACCCTGAAATTATCTTGCTCTTAGCACTTGTATAAGTTTAGGCTTTCATATATGGTAGTGAAAAAACTAAACTTTTCTAAACTTGGGGAAGTAGGTGCCAATTTTTTAAGATTATCATTATTTTACCAACTGAAGAGGTAACAGGTGCCACAGAATGTGAATTTCAATATAAGTTTAACTACAAAATGTTGGACATACTAGAAATAACTGAAGTAAAGGGAATCATGATCCACGTGGGAAGGGTCTTAATTTCCCATCTTTGCCTTAAAATGGATGATGCTGAGCACTCATAGATTAAGAGCCAGAGACTGATACCCAGTTCATGGTGAATATACTCTACTTATATGAATTTGGGTCCCTGTAGAAGAAGAGTTGGAGCTATCTGAATTTCCTTATCTTCTTCAGAGTTACAGAATTCAGTCTCTGAGTTTAGTGCAACTTCCATTCTGTTGACAGAGACTCTCACTTCTTAGTGCTTTTGATATGATGGGTGATAAACTGAATGTGAATTACACTCAAATCATGAAAAAATGCCTATTTCTTTATTCACTGTGAAAACTGTTATACCCAAGGTGATATCGGATTCTTCTTTCTCCACTACTGTAAAGTTTTCTCATTTCCTGTTTCATATTAAAGGTCATTTTTAATTACAGGTTGGTTCCAGAATGGCTTTTCAGCAATTCACACCAAAGATGGGGTAGTTAACCTCAAATAATCAGATGTTACACTTATGACCCAAATAAAATAAAAAATAAAGTAAGTAAACCCAAATAATTTTATGGAATAGTGACATTCACCCACTGACTTGTGTCTTGACTTTCAAGCCTGCCTTGCACATATGGATTCTAACTGATGAGTTAAGGTTTGTGATGGCACAAACCAGGTGAAGCTCCTGGGAAGGCTACACTGAAATCAGCATCTTCCTTGGGCTTGTTCCTTTTTTTCTCATTAAAAGTGTTTAAAAGTGATGTAGAAAGATTCAGCCTTTGTCAGATTGAGACACAAGGCCGACGATTCTGCGTGGACTGTCTTTAAACACTGAATTTTTATACACTGAAGTAAAGAAAAGTCTTGGACTGGACATCAAAATATCTTCACTTAAAACCCAGTGTTCACCTTGAAAAGGTCAGAGAGCATCCATTGCATGGTTTTCTTGGAGCACTGACCACCCACCATCCAACCACGCTCTGAGGCTCCGAGCTTCTGTGGTTGATTTCTATGATAGCATATTTGTCAATGTGTTGAAAGTTGGGATTGACATTTTTAATTTTATTTTTAAACCCAAATATTTTAATAATGTCTGATCCAAAATTTTACATTTGGATGAATAAAGAAAATCTCATTTTTAAAGACAAATTCTTTCAGTGCCAAGTTTCATTGTAGTAAATTAAAATTTATTATGGTTTAACCCCAAAGGTATCTCAGCCCCACACATCCACTTGCTCATTTACCTTTGGTGGAATGGGGGACAGAATTGGAAGGACGAAAGTGAGAAATATCAGGAGTTGAGATAAAGATAATTTAATAGGTAAAGAAAAAGCTGTCCATGCAAGAAAAGGAAAATAAGAAATTCATTCACTTCTTCCCATTGACAGGCACTGTTCAGCCACCCCCAGGAAGGCAGGAGTCCCTCACCCATAACTGTGGTTTGGGAAGACTAATATCATCACTCCAAATGTGGGTCCCTTCTTCTTTCCCCAGCTCTATATGCTGTCCCATATTCTCTGTGGTATGGCATATTCCTTTGGTCATTTGGGGACAGCTGTCCCAGCTGTGTCCCTTCCCAACTTCTTGTGCACCTCGAGCCTCCTCGCTGGCTGGGCAGCATAAGAAACACAAAAGGCCTTGATTCTGTGTAAGCACTGCTCAGCAATAGCTAAAACTTTGCTCTACAATTAACATTGTTTTCATAGCAAGTCCAAAGCATACCACCATACAAGCTACTCTGAAGAAAATTAACTCTCTCACAGCCAAACCCAATAAATTACAGTATTTTTGCATAAGTGCATGATAATAAATACAGGAAATTAATTATAATTTTAAGTGGAAAATATGCAGGGTAAATAATTTCTATAAGCAACAGTATTTATTCTCAGTGATCTCAACTAAGTATTTTTTCAGAAAATGTAACAGTTTTTCTCTGGTGCTTAAAGATATATTTTATGTTTTCAGTCACAGACCATGTACTATACAAATGAAAAAGGTAAATCAGGAAGTATTATTACGCATTTTTAAATATATCACCAATTTGGTACAGATGTAACTTTACAGTACAACTCATTTTACACACAACTATTTTTTTCCAAAGCTCACTTTTTTGAACACTGCTTACTTTCAAATACTATGAAATGCCATTCAGAAGTTGCACCATTTTTATTTAGATCAGAGACAAAGAGAGAAATTGTTCTGCTACAGAACTTGTGAACAATTAGAACTCGACTCATTGCCTTCAAATACTAAGAGGAAATGTTACAGTGTCTTTCACTGGACCACTGATGATACACAATTAGAGCTGAAATCAATTCCTTAGAAGTTGAAAACATAATCAGTCATTTGGAATGGCCTTTATTTTCTTTCATTCACAGTGTTTTGAACATCACTCAGAACTTAGAAAACACTTTTCACTTTCACTCTCCAAAGATATTTATTAATGCTCTAATTTCCCTTTTATAACGCAATTCTCTCTCTCCCTGTGCCACCCCAAAATGTGCCCTTTTTCCTCTCTTATTTATTTTAGCTTTATAGCTAGTTAGGATTAATGATCAAATTAAGAGGTATCCCAGTGAGTGACTTAAGTTAAATATTCATCCTATACCAGTGACGTCTTGTTATATCTAATAGAACTGGAAAACTCAATTAAGTCTTTACTTGAAGAATGACACTGAAGTTTTCCCCAGATTCTTTATAAAACTGACTTGAATCACAGAAATTCTACCTTATATGATCAAGTGACCCACCTGGTGGATAAGGGGAAGGCTGTGGATGTGGTCTATCTGGACTTCAGCAAAGCCTTTGACACTATCTCCCATAATATACTCCTGGAAAAGCTGGCAGCCCATGGCTTGGACAGGGGCACCTTCTGCTGGGTTAGGAGCTGGCTGGAGGGCTGGGCCCAGAGAGTGCTGGTGAATGGGGCTGCATCCAGCTGGCAGACGGTCACTAGTAGTGTTCCCCAGGGGTCACTGCTCGGCCTAGTCCTGTTTGATATCTTTATCAGTGATTTAGACGAGGGGTTGAGTCCATCATTAGCAATTTCGCAGACGACACCAAGTTGGGAGGGAGTGTCGACCTGATGGAAGGCAGGAGGGCTCTGCAGAGGGACCTGGACAGGCTGGAGAGCTGGGCTGATTGCAACGGGATGAAGTTCAACAAGGCCAAGTGCCAAGTCCTGCACTTTGGCCACAACAACCCCCTGCAGCACTATAGGCTGGGGACAGAGTGGCTGGAGAGCAGCCAGGCAGAAAGGGACCTGGGAATTTGGATCGACAGGAAGCTGAACAT
>JAWWLV010000001.1:105216904-105232265 GCA_035041135.1 Platyrinchus mystaceus
GAAGGTTCGGGAAGGGAAGGGAAGGGAAGGTAAGGGAAGGGAAGGGAAGGGAAGGGAAGGGAAGGGAAGGGAAGGAGCTGCAAGTAAAAGGTAGTTTTTCTGAATTTTTTATAAAATAGAGTAAGACTTCGAGATTCACTGACAAGCTGCCATCCTTGGGGACTCATAGACTACCTAGTAGGTGTGAATCTCTGCCTGTTATCTGAAAGCAGAATTCAAAAGTTTCCTTGGGGACAAGAGAATGAATATTCTGAATTGCTTGTGACATTGTGTATTTTACCTGTCATTCCAATAGCAAACACCACCAGATTCCACAATGCAGCAGTTTTTCCAACTGATTCAAACAGCCCACTAGTGGATTTTCTTACCAGATGATATCTGATAAAACCCAGGTATTAGTCTTTAAAAGAGAATTAACTGGGGGTGTATATTTTGATAAATTAAGTTGAAGCAGTAAAATGAATAAGAACTTATTTTGGCTGTGATGTAGATAACCTTTGACCCAGTTACATTTCCACAAACAGACTATTTTTTTTTTTTTCAATGGCTTAGCTAGATAAATTATGTGGGAATGAGAGAATCAAAGAAAGAGAGGGAAGTAATTAAAGAGGAGCTGGTAGGGTAAGGAAAAGTACAGGCCTCAAACTGAGGCCAGGCTAAGAAAGGAAGTGGTACTTTGTTTTTCAGGTGGGAGAGGCACATCAGCTATGCACTTTCAAAATAACACGAGACTGGCATTTTTGCCAAAGTATTTCTTCTCAGAGTAGTTATCTTAGATCTGGGATTCAACTAGAACAATGCTGACTCATAGGAAAAAAACTAAAAAACCAACAAAAAAACAGACTACCAAGGACTGCTGTTGCAGGTACATTATGAAACACCTGACCTCTACCCAATTAGAAAACTCTTAAAGAGAATATTACTACCATAGAGATGTAATCTAGAGGCACAAAAAATGCTGTGAGAGGGAGGGAATCACATTTATCTTTGGATTTTTAACACTAAAATTTCCTATATACTTCAAGTAATACTAAATGAGGTTTTCTTATGCCATTTAGTGAATGCTTAAACAAACAGTACAGAAGTCTTCTCAGGTGAAAAAGTTTTATCTTTGGACTGCAAGATCAGATTTCTGTTGTTGTTTAATTAAAACCAGTGTCTCGTAATGCTGTAGAATCAGGTACAAAAACTGTAATGCAGCTATGGTCTGCAATTTAGCATCTTCAGAGTCCTTTGTGAGAAGATGAGCAGAAAATTGTTACCAAGAATAATTAATAAATATGTGAGACCTCATCTTTATTTCTTCTTGCCTTTTATTTGGCTTTTAGAGTTGTCAGTACATCTGTTAATGAAACATCTTTAAAGCAAGGTAAATGAATTTTACCTAAACAAGCAAAATATTAAAGTATTTCTTAAATCTTTCCTTTGACAGACTATTCAGACTATTCAGTCACCCAATTTGGCAGTGTCCAGAATGACCTAGTTAATATAATGCCAGTAGGCAGTGTATTTCAGCTCTGTTTGCAAACCTGCATAGTGCTCAAAAAATGTGTATAGTTATGCACTTGTGTACATGTCATTTTGCAGTCACCAAGCTTTTTATTTTCTTATTCAGTACAGTAGAGGCTATTGTTTGTTTTAGGTGGACTTCAAAATGTGTGAAATTTGCACTTCTCCTTGAATTATGCAGTTGTGGTCCCGGTTTACTTTCCTTGATTCTGCAAAGGAATTTTCTTTCCTTTTTGCTCTGGAACTGGGAAAGAAATACACTTAGCTGTTCTGTTTGTTTGCTTTTTATGTGTTTGGAGCTCTTTTTTTTTTTTTTTCCCCCATAATGAAACTGTACAGTCAATTGAATAATATTATTCATTGTTTAAATATAATTTGGAGTGCTTCTATTCCCTATTCCTTTGTTAGAAGGTTTTAGAGAAAATTTATGAAAAATATTAATAAAACAAGTTTTAGGGAATTTATGTTTCCAATAGAAATGGTACTTTACACTTAATACCAGGGTTTTGAACTGGAACTGTTTTCAGATTCATATCTGTGTGTTTGTGCATATGTATGTGTATGTATGTGTGTGATTCTTTTCAGCTAGGCTTAGTTGATTAAACACACAAATTGATGGCAGTGGATGTTAATACATCATTGTAATTCATGTTGTAGAAGGCAGTAGATGAAACTTGACTCTGTTCCCTTGTGTATTATTAAACACTCCATCAAAGTCTATATCAGTCCACAGCCTCCTCCT
Source organism: Platyrinchus mystaceus (assembly GCA_035041135.1). Lineage (NCBI taxonomy): Eukaryota > Metazoa > Chordata > Aves > Passeriformes > Tyrannidae > Platyrinchus > Platyrinchus mystaceus. The sequence goes on from JAWWLV010000001.1 coordinate 105,219,156, forward strand.
CCTATTTCCAACAAAAGAAGGCAAAACTCTTACCAACACCAGAGCATGAAGCTATGCAAGCTACTCACCAGTTTTAGGTAATCAAGACCAGAGACAGAATTATATACTGTACAAAAACAATAGAGTTGAGCAAGAAATAGAGTATTATATAGAAGTATTTGACTATTTATATATAATTATTTTGAACACTGGAGTGTGAAGGTGTTGAATGTACCTTAGGTACAGGCTAATAGTGATTAACTTATAGTGGTAACTTGTCTTATGAGAAATTATTTACTTTGCCTTATAAAGCTCTGGAACTTGATCTCCTCAAATATGCCTGCATCAATCTCTATTTGTAAAGGAAACAAAGTCTATATGTTCCATTTTATGAGTCTTAATTCCTTCAAAATACAAATACTTATAATCTTTAACAAATTTTTCAAAAATAGTTGGAATTTGTTATGCATTTCTTTCAGTCCATCTCTTTTATACATGGAAATATCTCCTCAGCTTCTCTGTACCATTCCAGAATGTCATCTTATTAGGTAGGTTATGCTCAGTCTTCATCAGGACTGTGTTGTAGGATAGACAGACTTAAGACAGGAAATATTTATTTAATTAGTGTATAGGGGTAGGATAACTTATTCTATCTCTCTAATAAATCTGCATGTTCATTGGTAGATAGTTGAGGAATTTCTATAGAAACCGGTTCTTTGGAGAAACATCCTCCTGTGATAAACAGGCACACAGAGGTCACGGCTTGCAGGACAGGACAGAAGAGCAATCTTGTTCTCCTGATGAAAAAGCAGTGCCAAATGAGCAAGTGGAAGTGCTGAACCAGCACGACTTGTCTGCCTGCCAGGAACAGATATTTTGGTGCATTGCCAGGTGGACAAATGCTGAATTGCTCTTGGCCTGTGAAGGTGGAGGGAAGTAACCCAAGCACAGGTTAACAGAGCTGGCATGACTCAGAAATAAGAGCGGAGAAGCCTGGCTCGTATCCAGGTGCAGCAATACCAGAGTGAATGAAAATGGTGAAGAAATGCAGTTTGTAAGTCCATACGTGAAACTTTTCCCTTGGAGCCAGTGTTGAAACCATGTCACAGCATGAGCTTTGAGAGATACTGTAAGGATCAGTGTTCTTTATGATCATGTAGTTGAAGTCCCCATAATACATCCTTCCAGTGAAAGAATTTAATCCCAGTTTTTCACTCGCTTTCCCTCCAGCAATGATATTAAAATGTATTAAATATAACTCTGCCTCCCCACACAACCTTTCTGCTGCTTTAGAACTGTCTTTTGCTTGGCAACACTAAGCAGCTGTGCAATGCTGTTGCAGGCTGCCTGGAGTTGCTGCCCGGCTCCTGAACACATGGCAAACAATGCCATCCTCGTGATATGAACCCTTGCCAGCTCACATGTGTGTTGTGAAACTCAGTTATGGAACTACATTAAAAGCCCTCTAGAAATCTCTGGATGAAAATAATTCTGGAGTAATGAAATTATGATTTCCAAGATGCAAAGTAGTGTGAATAAGCATTGTTTAGCTAGGACAAGAAGAAACAGCCTCAAGTTGCACCAAGGGAGGTTTAGATTGAATATTAGGGGAAAAATTCTTCATGACAAAGGTTGTCAGACACTGGAACAGACTCCCCCAGGAAGTGATGTCCCTTAGAGGCATTTAAAAGGTGTCTAGATGTGGCATTTAGGGACATAGTTTGGTAGTGGACTTGGCAGTGCTGAGTTAACAGTTGAACTTGATGATCTTACAGGTCTTTTCCAACCTGAACAATTCTCTGATTCTATGATTTTGATCATAAAATACCACCTTAGAGCCATCAAATTATTTTACTTATTGAAGTTTACAAACCTCTCATTTTTATTTTTTTTTCCCATTTGGAAATTATCTCTTTCCAGAGGTGACAGAATTTAAGCTGGGACATGCAACAAGTAACATTACAGAACTTTCTCCATTATACTAACTGAAAACATTCCTGGTTTGGGAGACCCAATTTCAATTTGTTCCTGCCCATGGTAGTGTGGGTTGGGACTAGATGATCTCTAAGGTTCATTCCTACCTCTTAACATTCTATAATTCTATGAATTCCCTTTCTCAGCCTGACGGATTTTCAGTCTGTATTTGAAGTTTCTAAATAGGGCTCAAACTGTTGTAATTGTAGTAGTCCACATGGGCTTCTCTTAGTCTCTATTAATGCTATTTTCTCTTCTGAATGGATATTCAGTAGTAGAGGGAGTGAAACTCTGTCATCTCCTAAGTTAGTAACCTGCAATTAGCAGAGAATAGCATTTTTATGTTTTGGGTATTTAAGTTCTTTTTTTTGCGGGGGGAAGGGTGAGGGGTGGAAAGCAGGGAATATTAATTTAGGAATTATTAATTTGAAATTATGATCTTTTTTATATTCTCCATGAGCTGTTCTACTTTCTATAAAATTATTTAAGTGTTAATAATGGTTTTCTGGGAAGTGTGTCACCTGAGTATAACATCTGTTCTGGAATACATTTATTTTTTTTGAGAAGTGGAAAAGCATCAAGAGAGTACACCAAATTAGATTATGATTTAGTCATTATACCTCAGTGAGTCCCTAGAAATCAAGAAATCGTGGGTTCAAATTAACTCAGGGGGAATAAAAATTCGAACGATGCTCCTCCCATTGTGTTAGCATTCCCAACCTCTCTGTCACTCAACCATAAACACTACTGCTTGCAGCAGTTTTGTGAAATCAGCTTTTTATTTTTTTTCTCTTTTCATGTCTACTCTGAAATGGAATATTTTATTTTGGCTCAGAGGAAAACAATTTCATCTAAGTTCCATTTTAGGAAGGAAAACCCCCAAATATTTCAGGTTAATTCAATCCATTTTTTTCTAATTGTGTTTCATCAGGGGCGATGAAGTAGGGGAGGGAGACGGAACATAACCGATCTGTGTGCCCCAGTCCAATTCTCTTGAAAGGGATTTTTTTCTCCATACAGGCTGAGAAAACAAAAGACTTATTTATCTATTTATTCAGAACACGAACAGGAATGAAAATCAGCACACGGGAAAAATTGCTGTTTGGATAAAGAAAGTTCTATTTACTTCCCCACATGTAGTACTCCCCAAATCCTTTTACACAGTATACCTGAAATCCTTACAGTGCCTTGAAGTGCTCTGTCACTAAATTGTAAATACACAGGAAAGAAGAAAAGCAGCACTAACAGACTAAGGCAGTAGTAATGAACTGTGGAGTCAAACTGCTGATAACAACAGGAGTTTAATATTAGCCATTAACCTCTACAACATCTCTGCATTCAACTAGGAACCAGCTCTCAGAAAATATTACCTTCCCTAGTGATATGCAGCCCGGGAGAAATATTCACTTCTGAAGTACTTGCAATTACAGATTCCACATTACAGATTCCACTGTTGGTTAAGACTGTTGAGGACAAAAGAGCCAAAGTAATTGTGAAACTTACAATGTAGGAATGGTCCAAAAGTTTGTAAGCAATTTTGTTTGTTTGTTTGTTTTTTTGTGGAAGGGCTTGTCACTTCTGTGCAGATACGTGATTTCTCCTGCAGAGACTGCAGGTCATCTTCCATATTAAAGATGGATTTCTGAGCTGCAGGAGGCAGAGAAGTGCATGGCTAGCTGAAAATCCAAGCAAATCTCAGAGTTAACTATGTAACGAAAACTGGATGTGAGCAAGTACAAACTACCCTTAGTTCAGGGAAAACACAGTTTTGGGAGTGGTAGGGGAAAAAAAAAGACAGGGAGACTAAACATTTCTTTCAGTATCATGTTTTAAGCAGCTCTGGATCAAATTTTGAAAAGACTGTCGCTAGTTCATATGATGGCTTGAGTTTCCATAATCAGAGGTGGCCAAGTTTGTCAGGAAGAGGTGATGTATTTTATTAAATAGAGTTCATCCTTTACCAGCATTATCAGGAAATCTTCTGAGAACACAGTCTGCAGTACACCATCTGCAGTCTGCAGTTGCCCTAATAGACTGAGGATAACAAAAATGAAAAAAAAATATTAGTTCCTGCCAAACACTACCTTGAATTTATGTTTAGATCATTGGGGATACAAATAACGTTATCACTATGAAAATAATCCCCAAGGCGGGGTATTTTTTTCAGTTTTGGAATCTCTCACAGATCTAATTAATTGTTTTGGGTACACTTAACTCTTTGAACCTTTATTATGCCTACTACTCAGTAAATCCTGATTCCCTAATCTCAATTCTTCTAAAAGATTGGAAAAATATGTATGGAATAATCTGTTAAAATACGTGCAATATTCAAACTTCCTTTAAGTCCCTTTTGTTCTGAAATTTTATGTTCAGTATGTAGAACCAGAGTAATCTGTGGTTCTTTCATTCTGTGAGTATTTGAAAGCCTTTCTCCAGCACTAGTGGTCTTTGACTGAGTTTTTCAATATCTCTCACAACTTTCTCATATTAAATCACTGTAGGATTTTAATCATTAAATGTACATAAATGCACATAAAACAACAATAACAAAAGCCCGACAAAAACTGTACCCGGAAATGCTGCTGTGATTTTGTGATGTAATTAATTTTTAATTAATTGGTAATGTAAGCACTACTCCTAACCTGTCATCTTAGGAAGTTCTTTTCAAGATAGATCACAATATGAAAGGAAAACTAGTGCTGGCCTTTCAGCATGACTAAGCTTGTCTACATACCAATTCTTCTCCAGGTAATTTCTCTCCTTTGGGGGGGAAGGACAAGACAATTTTTTGGAATGCTGAAAAAGTGGGAAAAACCATCAATAGGAGTTGTTGGAAGCAGAGAGAAACTGAAATTAAAAAACCTTAAACATACAAAACCCAAGAAAACAAACACCTATGTGCTTAGCAATATACCTATATTTATCCATCTCATTGAATTTTGTGCCTTAGGCTTAGACATAGAAAAAATAAATCTTAAATTCCAAAAACAAAAGCCCAAACCAAACAATTACCGTAAAATACTTTTTTCAAATTCTGAAATATTAGGGTTCCTCACTGTTTTAAATGGTGGTTCTTCACCACTGTTTCTTCTCTCAACATCAGCTTTTTTCTGGTTTTCTGTCCTGTCAAGAGAAAAGAGTTTTATTTCAAAGGCTACTTCATAGCACGTTGTAGACTCTGTCTCCTAAATGACACTGATTTGTCTCTGCCATTTTTTTGGCTAGTTAGGATTCCTTCCTAAGCTAAGTTTTGCCTACCTAAAGGATTTTACCATAAGCAATCTACCACAACATCTATTTTAATCTTCCATCTGCATATTTACAAATAGAATATTTTTAACTGATCCAAGTTAAAGTAATGTTATGGCATAAGGCTGTCCTAAAAAAATGAAAACAAGATTTAAACCAATAATGATATTGGAAATCAACTTACGTGCCTTCACCTTTCTAATCCTAAAAATTCTCAAATTTTGTAGTTTTTCCCACAGAATGAATAGGGTATTAAATCCAAAATCAAACAGTAGCACACTAGGACTTTCACAATCACAGGACTCGAAGAGCTGCAACTTTTAAAAAAGTCCAATATTTAAAATACTGAGATAAACTAAAAGAGTTTGCCCTATTCTGAATGTGATGTATACCATATTGTCAGGACAATTTTGCTATTGGGTGTAAAGCTTGGTGCCAATTGTTCAGATTCTTTAAAAATAGTAAAAAAAGGAGTATCATTCTCTTGGGCAAAAACTAAACTAACAAAAGACACTATGAAGGATAACGAAAATCTGTTAGTTGGCATGTTTATGATACGTCGAAAGCACAATAGCAAATATAAAAAGCCACTTCAACTTCTACATGATAAATTTATGCACTCTTGCTAAAATAGTATTTATAGTTTTAGATCTCCAGAAAATGCTATCACCAAGCTGATGATACAATCACAACAGTTTCTATTTTGATGTCTTAGTCAAAGCATTATTTCTTTTACAGAAATAAAATGTTTCATGTCTCTTTTCAGGATTCAAAAAGGGTGACCACTGCTTACAATCACCATGAAGTGAGATAAAATTCAAGGGGAAACCCACCAATGCATACCTGGATCATATGACTGATAGCTGAGGAAATGTCTAGCAAGGTTCTGTTCATATCTATCCATGTCCCACTATAAATTATTAGTTTCCTATAAATATTCAGAAAACAAAGCTAAGGTAGCAGGCAGAGGTTTTAACAACTTATGCACTGTCTTCTTGCTACCTCTTTTTCCCAATACCATCTCTCCCATGCCAAGTTATTTATTTAGTTAGCTATCCTTTCCAAAAGCTAATAACAATAAAAAATCCTTGTGTCAGAAGCCAAGAAATTGCTTGGAATGTATAAGTAGAATTATTTTTTTTTATACAGGGCAGAACCATATCCCAATCATATGATATTGTTCTAATTTGATTAAAAGACTTTGATATGCAACTTTTTTGCAAGACTGATGCTGAAGATTAATACATGAGCAGAGAAGTGCGATTGAGGGTGATGAACTATGTAGCAATTTGAAAAAGAAGTCACTACAATGAATATACGGTAACATGGTTTTTTAAACCTCAAATCAATACTGTTAAAAAAGACATGTTTCTCTCAGCCTGCTTCTTTTTTTCTTTTTCTTTTTTTTTTTTTAATTTTAATTTTATTTTTAAATATTTGTTTGACTTTTTTTTAATCCTTCTTTTAATAAGTCCTTCCTGTACCTCTACATCTTTGCCACTTTAGGTTGATTTTATTTACTCTTTCCTTTTATCACCATCTCCCTTGTTGATCTCTCTCTTTATACTTCTTGGTAATGTACAACGACTGTAAACTCTTCCTGCAAGTCACCATTACCTTTCAGCAGATGGCACTGTTATTTAGTCTAACTAGCAGGGCAAGATAATTAACTTAAACCCCCTTCTTAAACAATAAAATACAAACTCCTTTTTGACTACATTTCCACCTTATAAACAGAATTTACAAAATTAATGAAAAATATTATAACATTATTTTCAACATGGATGTGATAAAACTGTGTTATTAGACGCAGTCCTCCTTTAAAGGGGCTCTGGATCCATTCAAAAAACTGCTTCTCTTATTAGCAAACAAATTTGGGGGTGAATTTATAGCATGTATGTGACGGCATTGCCCTACAACACTGATTTTTTTGGTGTGGTAGCTTGTCTGTGTCTGCAAAGGTCTACAGGCATGAGTGCAGTGTCCCTGCCTGTGTGGTACAGACTCAGTCTGGCCCAGGCAGCCTGCCAGGGTCTGCACTGCAGGTTCCCACAGCTGCCCAGGGAGTACAGTGGGGAAGGAGCAAGTGCTCTGCCAATGCTGTCAGAAAAACATGCAACTCCTGTCAACTCCAATTACAAGCAGAAGATGAATCACATCTCTTAACTCTGTCCCCAGTGGCACTCCAGCTGCTGGAAGGCAACTGTAAGCAGGAGTTTCTCCAGGCTGCTGCCAGACCCACTGTTTTCCCAGAAGCTCCATTCTGAGGATCCCTGAGATGGAAAACCATATTCTATAAGTTTGCTCAGACCAATGCATGCACTTCTACTTTCAGTTGCTTCCATGATGTTTCTCTTACAGTTAGCACTGGCTTTTTCACTTCTAATACATCCTATAGCCTTTCAGCTTCGTCTTCCTTTCATCTTCTTGCCAGAGCAAACTCCTAATTGTGGAATTCCTGAAATTTTTCTAGCTCTCAGACTATTACCTCTTATTGTCCTTCCACCATTTGGCAAAGAGCAGGAAAAGTAGACTGGGATGGGAAGCAAAAGTTTGTTGTAGTGTGAACTGGTGACTCCTTGTGATCAGCAATACAGAGTTGAAGCAGCCCACCTCTGGTGTATGCACATAAATAAGGGACAACCGACAGGATATTATCATCGACAAAGCTCTCATATCTTTTCTGGGAAATTAGAGTCACTGGCTGCTTCTCTGCAGCACAGAACTCTCCCCAGTTCTGTGGGGAACAACAGGGTGAACCAGAGGTCTGTGTGAAGTTACAGACTTCAGATTATTCAGATCACATAGACAAGGTGGGACAGCTCATACTGCTGCAGCACTGGGATGGACAGAGACTCTAAGAAGCATGGCTGGGAAGGTATGGAGGATGAGTTGCCTTTTATGTGAGCAACAGGAATGCATAAAGCTCTGCCCAGACATGGACAATGAGCCAGTCATGAGCTGGGTCAAGAGTAGGCTGACCATGTTGATGATTTTGCTACACACCACCTGATCAGGGTGTAATAGTAGATGAAGCTTTCTTCATGCAAGTGGGAGAATCCTTATTTTGACAGCTCTGGTCCTCAGAGGGAACTTAAACCACTCTAATATCTGCTGGAGGGGCAACACAGGAGATTTGAGGAGTGTAGTGACAAAAACTTCCTAACAGGTGATCAAAGAATGGGCACTCTGATAGGTGTGATTCATAAAAGAACTGAATAGGGATGTGAGGATTGGCAGCAGCCTTGACTTTAGTGAACATGAGATGGTGAAATTCAGGATCCTCAAAGGAGGGAAGAAGGTGAAAACCACAGTCACATCCTAGGTCTTCATGAAAGCAGATTTCAGTCATTTCAGAGGCCTGCTTAGAAGAATCCAATGTAATAGTGTCTGGGAAAAACCAAACCCAAACCCAAATCCAAAACCAAAACAACAAAAAAGCCCCCAAACAAATCAACCAACCAAATAAGAAAAAAGGACTCCAGGAAAATTGGTTGACTTTAAACAGTAGTCTTCAATGGTCCATTCCAACACACAAGAAATCAAGAAAACAAAGCAGGATGCCCCCTGGGATGAACCAGGGTCTCCTGACTAGACTCAAAGGTAAAAAGGAAACATATAAAAGATGCAGGCAGCACTGGGCAACCCAGGAGGAACATAAAGACCAAGTATGCAGGGATAGTGTTATAAAAGTCAAAACCCACTTTGAGTTGAATCTCACAAGTGAGTTAAAGAAAGATTTCTAAAGTTACAGCACCAGCAAAAGTAAGAGCCTTTTCTGTTCACTCTCACCTGTCTCAACCCTCTTAAACATTATTGTTGCTTTCAATGACAGGATCCTCTTCTAATTTCCTTTACTCCAACCATCACCTTCCAAGCTTCACAATTTCTTAAATATCATGCCTTTTCCTATTTGCCAGTTTAGTTGCATTTTTTCTATACTTTTTATCTCCACTTCTCATTCCCTTCATAGTTCTTTTTTCCTTGACTATCAAGCCGCTTTCCACAGAAAGTCATAATCCACCACCTTCCACACATTTACATAATTAAGGCCAGTTGAATTATCAGGTTTTGTACACTATTTGTCTAGGATTCATAATCTGAGAATGGAGGGACAGAAGCAAGGCCTTTTTAGATGCTTTACTTTTATTCCTGAAAGATTTACTGCTGTTATTTCTGTGCACTCCATCACTTACACAGCACTTCTCCATATTTCATGCTTCCTTGTGCATGTCAATGTCCCATCCCCTGTCAATGCATTTCCATCATACATTTGCCATTCACTGAACAGTACCTAAAGCCTTTCATCCTTCATTCGTGTTTAAGTTTCCCTGAAAAACTCCTAAATTTCTTCACTTTTTTGTCTGCTTGCTTACTAATTGGAAAATCTTACAAATACTTTAACTTCAGATCTGCCTTTCCTACTCATTCATTGATCTCAGCTATGATTCTGCAAATCTTTTTAGCACAAGTAGCTCCTTTCATGAAAGGTTCCTTTCATTAAGCCTTAATCCTTACTCCAAATGTTGCGTTGCAATTGCTTTCCAGTTTTGCTAAAGGGAGAAAGTTAATGTTGGAAAGCTTCCAAGTGGATCAAACTGGGGAAAGGGTGCAAAACAGTAATAAAACTGGGAGCAGATGGTGTGGTTGTATGAATGTTATGGGAAATATTTAGATTTCAATGAATATACAAATACTAGGAGAAAAGAAATTATTTTTATTCTGCTAATATTTTTATTTAAACACATTTTTCCTGGTAACATGGTAATATGAATATTATGTTTTCACAAGGCTGTCATTTAATGCCATTAACAAATAAGAGTATCATTGCAGATGAAGTTATTTTTCAAATCACATCACTCCATGCTTATTGGAATAGTTTTATGGCATATCATTATCATTTACATATGAATTGTGGCAGTATCCTATTATCTCAATTGCTCAAACAATTCTTCTCATAAGAAATTTAGTTTTCTGAATTAAAATGAAGAAAAATAATTTGGACACTGACAAATGAAAAAATTTACTACAAATTTAATAACCCCCTTTTATCTGCTAGACTAGAGCTGAACAGCAACTGCCCCCTTATTGGGCCAGCAAGGTGGATGGAAAATGTGTCTGTTACTTTCTGAAGCAGACAGAACATAATACCTGTCAACAGTCTCATTTGTTATTACCTATTATTGTCCCTTTCTGAATGAAATGTGTAAGATTTCAGAATATTTAGCATTTAAAAAATGCACTTCAACAATAATGTGGAGAAATCTGATCTGTGTTCTTTGCTTAAATAAATCATCTAGAATTGGATAAGGATGTTAGTTGTTAAGCTTTTGACCAAGCAAATTAATTTATACTCTATGGATTTGCCATTCTTAAATTATTTAGTCTTTTCAGTAAAAATACTGGCTTACAGCCAAAATATTTGCTGTCTGAAAACAAAACAGATTTTAAAAAAACCCTAAAAGCTCAATATTTTTGAAACATTTTGCTGTAAATCTCAAAAGTACACATTCAAATTATTTTTTCTGCTCCTTTGGAAAAATAACTTTACCCCTCCTATTTCCCTTCCCCTATCCAAAGCTGACCTAAATTGCTTAATTACAGGTAAGAGTGTCAATGTTTAGCATCCTTCTTTGACTCAGAAACATTCCAGTATCCTGTTCTGGCCCAGACCAGAAAAAAACCTGCTCCAATAGGAAGATAATATACAAAGGAAGAATTTATGAACGTAGCATAAAAGTAGGAAACATAACAGAAACAGATGTGCTTTTCTAATATTAGGCAATAGACTTATTTATGAAATAGAAAACTACTTAAACTACTTAAGGACTTCATAAGTATTGATACGTTAAGAATATTACACATCTCTACCATAGGTTTTATTTGGTTTAAGTTCTGTAACGTTGTTGGAGCTCTTATTTTCACCCATGGTCTTACCTTTCAAATTAGTCTTAACATTCATGACAGAAAAAATACTCTCTACCTTAGTGGAACAGCAGAACTTATTAGAAGTAACATTCCTTAAAATTTTGAAAGTCCTCTGAAGTATCTGAGTCTTTTTTTACTGCTCTGAAAATTCTTCTATGTAGTTATTCCCTCTGCCTTTTCTCTGCAATAATATTGCTGAAACTTTGATACAGTTCTGAGACAAGATAGTATTTTTACAATTTTTGGTGGTTGCAAATGACAATTTTAAAAATATCAATTTTGGAATTTTATACATGTAGTCAGGGAGCATTAGTTGTCACCCACTGTTATTGCTTTGCAAGCAAATGGAACTATTTAATTTTTCTCTATATAATATTAACAATTATATATTGTAACTTTTTTCTCCTCATTTTTGATGGAGGATACTAAATTTAAAGCAAAATATCCTTGCTTACTATAGAACATCTGACATGAAATTAATAGGTACATAATGGCAAACTACCTACCCAGAGAAAGTTGTGTCTGTTGTGTTTTTGAAAGTAACATTCTTTATGCATCTAGAATAAATATTTCCCAAATTTTTTCTCATTTATCTGGGAGGAAAAAATGGTTTGGGAGCAGGGGTCTAGGTTAAATAAGATACTGGGTTTTGCAGACATCTAGGAAAAAAATGTACATATTTTAAAACCCCAAACTTTACTTTTCCCTATCAGATTATATTTACCTATTAGAGTTTCTTTTGAGAAAATGTATGGCTAAAGCACAGGCATGAGAATACTGTATTTCAGAAGAACTGAAGACTATCAGCATTTTTATGTTCATTCTAAAAATGAATTACAATATGAAAGTTAATTTTTAATTAGATGTGACTCATTTACTGATGGTATAAAATTACTTCTCAACTATAATAATGTAGTTAGATAAGGCATATTTTAATTAGTTCAGATATGTTAAATTAAAAGTTAGGGAAAATACCGACTGGGAGAGATGCACAGCTAAGTGCATCACAAGTAGGAGGACTGTAATTTATTCACACAACCAAATAAAAAAGTAAAAGCTTTTTCAGGGCTATTAATAACTGGCTGAGGAATCTAGTTCTAAAAATTCTGAAGGAAGCGTACGGTAAGGAATCTATTACAGTAATTATAGTGGCATCAATTAAATCATTACTGCATTGAATAATAGCTGTACAGAGTATTTTGAACCAGAGCAAAGTATATGCTTATATCTGTATCAACTGCATTTTATAATCAGCTTTCTCAATGGCAATGTGGGAATTTTAAAGCTTGCTGCCACTTTCTTTTTGGTTTAACTTTCTGCAAGGAGACTCTTAGTTGCAATTTCAGATCAAGAAGTAAAATGCCCTGGAGCCCTGGATGCCAGAGGAGATTTATGGCAGGTTGAACAGTGTCTTCAGTGAGATTTGGAAGATTTTGCAGGTATTTTATTTTATTATTAGATACAATTCCAATGCCAGTAGGATTCTTTGTGATGCTGATGAATTGCTTCAGTGTGACAGGACCAGTAAGCCTGTAACATGTTCATGCAATTCATGTTGAGGAAGTACAAGAGCTTTAATGAAGCTGATGCAAAAGTGTTTGGTGACCGAACACAGCCAAGGACTTTATATGCTTAGTACAAGGTGGTAATAGAAATTCCTATATCATCATCATCATGGCTAGGCTTCGCAAACAAAGATTTGGGAAGAGTTCTACCCACGCTTGCTACAAGCATGCTGATGGCTGAAAAGGCCAATACGAGATAGACAGGTCCGGCCGCAAGAGGCACAGCAGAAAGACTCCCTGGGTGAGATCAACAAGACGCGATTCTTTCTGCGTTGTCTTTTCTGTGTGTGTTCTCAAAAGAAGCAGCAGCGTTATAGATGGTGTGTCTCCAGGCCTCCCGGTTGGAAGCCAGAGTAGACCAGTGGTGAAGATCAATATGGCCAAGGCTGAGGGATTGTTTCAGGGAGTCCTTGTA
>JAWWLV010000001.1:105239649-105328067 GCA_035041135.1 Platyrinchus mystaceus
CTACATGCTTGCAACAATCTTGTGCTCTTTTTATGGCATACATGTGTCAAAAAATAATCCTTTTAGGACTTTAGCTGGGTTGTCTAGCTCATACTTCTTTTAATTAGTATTTCACTTGCTGTATCCAAGAACAGTTTCCTGCCATAGAGCTACTAGTCACAAGGTTATCTTAATTATGTTAATCACTCTCTCCCAGCTAATACAATTAACTATAATTAGCTGATCCCTTTCCTTCTATACTTTGTTCTCCCAGGAGGATTAGAAGTTATGAACCAGATGAATACCCAATCCCCCTTGCATGACTGTCTTCCAGAAGACCCCCAGGGCAGAAAGGCAGGAGGTGCATTGCCCATGCTCTTGGCTGACCCAGCATGAAAAAGCGTTAGAAGTCCCTTGAAGAGGCATTGACTGAAAATGTCCTTCCATTATAATCACCTTATATGGAGGATGGAATTCATGGCAAGGCAGTCTGCTTAATCATTAAAAGATATTTTTATTCTGCTGTGGATTTTCCTGGTGTACTAGAATGGTGATTGTCATTAGCTCTGCTGCAGAGGTGCACACTGCATTACTGCTGCACAGTTGTTTCTTTTAGTCATTGCAGAGATGAAACTCCCCTTACAGGTATGTAGCTGACTTACTGTCTACTGCCTGGCCTGCAGTGTAGTTCTGTACAGTCAGATGAGTTACAAAACTGCAGTCATTTACAGTAAATGAATTGCAAAGGAATCATGTCCATCTGGCATTATCATTCTGTCACCATTTTGCACTGTAGCCTCCAGTGACCATATTGCTAAAGCAATCTTAAGAGATCTCGTATGATATTTCTCTGTAAGTACCAACACCACCTGTTGCATAGGCACATTTCTCAACAGCTAGAGGTTCCAAATGTTTTGCACAGACCTTATGATGCAGGAGACATATGTAAGATCTACAAAGGATGTAAATGTACTTTAAAAAATATATTGAAGAGGTGATTTAACTATTCTGGATATTCTGAAAATACATGATGCAATAGCACAATAATGTTGTTTGAAAGCCTTGTGGAATGAAATAAAGAAAACAGGTGAGCATTTCTCAAAAGCAAGTGCTTATCACCACCAAACAGAGATATTGGCAACTTACTGACAAATAGAAGAAAATCAGTGGAAGTACTATTAAAAAGGGAAATGTAAAGGAGTAAATGTAAAAAAATACACGTGTCAGGTGCAGTACTCAATTAACAGGGATAATGAGAGATGACACAATAGCCTATTCCAGTTTAAGCTCCTCAGGCTGTTACTGATACTGTTCCTCATTTCCTTCCATTTTTAGACTCAGTGTGAGCGCTTTTAGACTTGGTGCATGTACAAATGATCAGAGTAGGTACAGTGATACAGTGCCCAGATTTGAAAGTGTACATCTGCTTACCTCATCCTGAGTCATATTCTTTGCATATTTTACTATCCCAATAATTTTACCATTGTGACTATAAGTTCAGGCTGCTGCCAGTGAAAATTGTAAATGACCATGCTGCAGGGACACTCATACATCTCAGCTACAAGGAGGAATTTCAAATCACAAACAGATCTGAACACCTACTGCCATTTGTTCATTTGTGTATTTAATCATCATTCATATGTGTATTTAATGACAATAAGGCAGACACCTGTGACCTCTGTGAATGTGACTGCAGGGAAATATGACAATTTCAGGTTCATAGTCTTCATGTTCCAAGGCATGTGTATTGCACATTTAAATGTTTCTTTTCATGGGCAGTTTTACAATATTGCGGGGAAGGGCGGAGGGAAGGTGTGTACAATGAGAATGAAGCAAGGGACAGATTGGATTAGCAGATCATGCAGTGGAAGGAGTAAGGTAAGCACAGTTATCCCTTTGAGATTGCCTACAGTTTAATTAAGAGCCTAGAACACTTGATGAATATGTCTGTGTATATTGCTGTGTTGTGCTTGAGATCTTGTTTTTTTGGCAAAGAGGAAAAATGCTTCATATGTAAAGGCAATAATTTATTGTTGATATAAATGATACCTTTACAGCTTAGTTCTCTAGTTCTAGATCAGTTATTTTCTATCCTGTTCCTGGTGTAATGCTTGCCCTTCCACTGCTCCTCTGGACCCTAATGTTGGTAGTTTCACTCTGATCATGGTGTCAGGGTATTATTCCTTTGATAGTAGAAATTTCATGTTCATCTTGATGGTTTCTTCATCCTCACACTAGAGATCCATGTGTGGTCATATTTATGTGTTTGCTAATATGTTTTTTCATCTTCCTCTTTTTTCATTTGCCTATGTCTCCAGATTACATTCCGTTTCATTATATTTTACATTTTACGTATGTTGGATATATAATTTTTACTCTCTTATTTATCCTGAAAATTGTTTTTGTCCTGCTTCAGGTCTGTGTTTCATTAACTGACCATTGATGAGTTTGTAGCTGGGTCACCCTTGCCAAAATTGTGGCCCTTCTCTTATATCCCTGTACCTGTACCCCTCTATGCCACATCCCATGCTTTCACTTCTCAGGCCTCTGAAATTGTACCTGGCATTTATTTCTTTAAATTATTGGTTTATACTATCCATATAAAACCACGGTACCATCAGTAGAAGTACAACAAATTAACCATAGCCACTTACTCAGAAGACAAAGTTGCAGCAGTTCAAAAAAGGTTTGCATATTACAGGGGCTAAAGATTACAGTGTGTGATATGAAGGCATTCATTGTTGCTTTTATACTATTTGTATAGATTTATGTAAGCCTTTATGTATATACATATATCTGTTCATCTATCTCTGCACATATATATGTAAATTAACACTGTTTTCTACATTGTGTTTTTGCAGACTTGCGAGTGAATGCCTTTGGAAGATTGAGACAAAACTTTTACATTCACAGTTTTTACAGGGCTTCAGTGTGGCAAGCATATTCCAGAAAATAGTTCCTTCCACTTTTCTGTGGAAAATTACTCCTTGTTCTAAATTCTTCACATATAAGTTATAATTGCTGGGGGTTTATTGCATATTGACTAAATTATCACTAGCAGATAAAATGGAATCCATCTTAGCATTAATGGATTATAGATCATTGCATGTGATAGACTTCTGAATTTGGTTAAAAGTATTTTTATCTAATCTGTAAACTTAATTTATCCCAAAAAGCAAATTACATTAATTTTACCTTACTGGGAAAACATACATATACAGATGAAATTTTGAAATAAATCTTTAATTCACATCTTACCTTTTTAATATCTCTGTGAGAAATTATTGCACTCCCAAAGGGCAGTGTAGTTTCAGTACAGCTTACTGTTTCCATTCATAGGAAAAAACACTGGGACACAATGAGAACAAAATTTAGCATTAAAGCACAGCTTTGTTACAGAGCAGGATATGCTGGAAGTGTCAGAACCTTTGAGTGTCACCATGATTAGTGATACAGAAGAGAACAGTAGCAAGATGTGTCAGAAATGGGACACCTGTGAGACGGTGGAAGTTGCTTGTAGTGTTTTTGCAACATGGCTTAAAGATTAGCAGCACAGCAGACATACCAGGAAAAAAGAAATACTACCCTGGAAGAAAAGTGGAAAGAGTTTAATTTAAAGAAGTAAATCTGGAAGCAGGGGGAGTTAGTACTTAACAGAACTCTGAAAGGGAGTCTGGGACAAATTACAGTAGATTGTCAGAACAGAGGGAGCATGTGGAGGAGGCACCTCTCCTCTAATACAAAGTTACAGACATATATCTTTTACCTTTCCATTTGTCCCTTCTAAAGAAGTAACTTTGCTTTCAGGTTTGTCTGCAGGGATATGAGCACTCCTAAGACTTATTTCAGATGAAAGGAGCCACTTTAGCACAAAGTACTCATTAAAGTGTCTGAAGCTAATCTGGCTTCTTTAGATTGAAATATATTCATAAAACATTTATAGATGTAGTTGAGGCAGCTGATTGAGGGAGGTGATAGCAACCAGCACACAACAGGCTGAGGAGCTGCCAGAAGCCTCATAGCCAGCATCAGAAAATAATGCATTTGTCACTTACTGCCTTGCGGAAAGTTGTCCTGGTACCAAGGTAGA
The DNA here is from genome assembly GCA_035041135.1 of Platyrinchus mystaceus. Classification (NCBI taxonomy): domain Eukaryota; kingdom Metazoa; phylum Chordata; class Aves; order Passeriformes; family Tyrannidae; genus Platyrinchus; species Platyrinchus mystaceus. Next base: position 105,243,719 of record JAWWLV010000001.1, read on the forward strand.
ACATACTTCTACTGTGCAGTATGTCTTTTTGGTAGCTAACTGCATACCCAACCCTGGAGAACAAGAACTATATGAAAATCAATGTTGAATAAAGGTAAGTGGTAGAAGGGATGAAGAGACAACCAAAAAAAATCCCAACAAATAAAAGCCCAAACTGAACCAAACCAAACCAAACCAAACGAGCAGAAAGAGACAACGTGTGTCAGTGGTTTCATTCTGTACAGAAATCATAGCACTACTAGGAGGTTTGGAAAACCCTACTCTGCATATAGGCATGTACATAACTTTACAGGGGAAATGAATTGTTCTATTAACGTAGGGATGGCTGCAATAGATTGTAATGTGGATCTCCTGTTGAACAGCAAATTTTAAGCATAGACTGCAACTTTTCCATCTATACAGGTCTTGCAATTTTATTTGAAATTGGAGAGTGAAGGCGAAAAATTCAGTAAAGAACACATCATTATAATTCTGTGCAAAGGCTTGTATTCACTGGAAATATTATACTGTGAGAGTACTATGAATGTTTCTAGGTGTTGAGCATGAGTACTGCAAATATATATTTTTGTTTAGATATAGAAGTATGTATATGTGTGTATATGAATGTCCAAAATATCCGTATATAAATACATTTGTATTAATCATCATTCTTGCCATTTCTCTCTTCAGTGGGATTCTTGTGACATATCTTTCTGCTTAGCTCGCTTTGTGCTATATTATATATATTTTTTGTGTTATATATATGTTTTATACTATCGAATTTATAAGAATCTATAACTTTTAACGTTCTTAAAGCAGATGATGTAATGTGTATTAGTTGTATCTAGTACTGTAACATTAGATACAACTAATCTGTATTAGTTTTAGTCTCCTGTAATTTGCTTCTTAATGACACAGTTATTATAGTTTTATTTCAATATATTGTACTAGTTTTGTATTTCTCGTCAGACAAAAAAATAATATCAGTGTGGTGATCTCACCTTCCAGACTTTTTTTTATCCTCTGGTCATCTAAGAAATTTTCTTCTCCTACTCATCAGGACAGTGGGCAAGAGCTACATGTAATGTGTTTTGAAACAGCTTCCCGGTGGAAGCATTTGTAGCTGGAGATAGGACAGGGACTATTTAGCCCTCAAAATTACCTGTCCACTTGTCATGATACAGTTCAAGTTTATTGAGTTGTGTCTCCAGTTTTGGTTTGAGCAGGGAGTGATTTTGAAACTTTTAACTGGTCTATTTTTTCTTTGCTTTACCAAGCTACATTCTGCTTTATCCTAACCACTCATAATGACATGCTTCTTTCTATTTTATTGTGGCAGCTGACTAAAAGCAAACAAATTAGTTTCAAATGCAGCATGAATATATTAAATATAGTAATTACTTTAATACATACTCCCATAATTAACAATACTTACAAACATTAATTTAAAAACCTAAATAATGTATGACAATTTCCTTACAGCTTGAACTCATAATGCAACATTTCTTCAGCATTTTTGTTTTTAAATTCATCATCAGGCTGAGAGTTTAGCATGTAATTGAAAGAATAATGGCTTTTGAACATTCTCTGCTCTGTCTTTTCATCTTCTTCTTTCTCATCTGTACATGGAGTAAGATATCATCAAAGAAATAAATATAAGACCAATTTTTTTGTATATGAAAGAAAAATTGCACATAGTTAAACTTACTAGAAACAACAAAGTTATTTCATGGTGAAATGTAAGCCATTACATAGAAGTGCCTTGATACTGCTAAATGGTAATTCACTGTTTTATCTGACGTGTGGACTTTTGTTTCAAATATGTAAAATTTTATATTATTACTAAAAGTCATTAAAAATTACAAAAATATGGTGATGGTCTTGCAGAAAAGACAGATAGGATACTCTGTATTACTTAACAGTGGTCTGGAATATTGCTGCAGCATGTGTGTTCTGGAAATTAGATACAGATATAGATATATTTAATGATAATTGAAGAATCTGCTCCTGTTAATCCTTTAATTATTGTCTTGATGAAAAAAACATAGCAATGCAGGTTAATTTGAAGAAGCAAGGTTATTTGCAGATTAGAAGCTGACTCTGGCCAAGAGATGATCATCAATATATTTAATTAAATTCCACATATTAGTGAACTGCTTTACTTACATCTTTGTATATTTGGTTTATTGATTCATTGGAATGTTACCTGAAAAGGAAAGGTGCTCTGGGTCTGGCTACCTGAATTTTATCGTATGCATTTAATTGGACAGAATCAAACCAGGTCTCAGAATCTGCACAGAACAACTGTGCAAATGATCTGAATCAGGCTCTTTAATTAACAGTGTTAGAGGGTGGAGGAAGAACTTAATGCATTAAAACAACACAAGTAGCTTTGCCCAAAGCACTGGTTTTGGTAACCACAAAAGACATTCTTGCTATACTATTGAAGTTCCAGGTGAGTCAGCAGTCACTTAGTGCACTAATTAGAACTCACCATCAAGGGAATGAAAAAGTCATGACTGGAGCACCATCAGTCCCTAGGCTATTTCCATTATTGGCTTTTCCTATACAGGTAGTGTGTTCTCTGCATCTTTGTTTAAAAAAAATTTGGTTAGATACTGCAGAAACCAATAAAGGCTCTAGTGAGCTATGCTGGGTGAACAGCTGAAGGAGTGGCTTCTCAGAATGTCTGAAATTCACACCTTCAAAAGAAATATTTGAAAATACTTCAAATATTAAAGTAGCAACACTTATTCTGAAAACTTAGACTAAAGAGTATATCCTGTTTTCAGACAACTTTACTGATCAACATCAAAATCTGTATATCTTCCTTGATCTCAGGTATTTAAAAAAATCCTGCAAAATAATTAATGTCAGACTTTGTGTTCTGCTGTTTGACTTGCTAATATTAAAACATACTACAGTTTCATTTTTTCTCATATTTACAGTCTCTTCAGTTCAGAAGAGACACTGTATAAATTAATTCCATAGGATTGCCTAGAAATTTGACATCTGAAATCTGTTAGAAAAAGTTGGAAAGACAAGTGATCTTTACTGAAGATTACCAGTATCAAACTCCCTCTACCTTGAAGCTGTTTATTTACTTGCTTCTACTATGCCTTTATAAAAGAACAGGAAAGAGTTCTCAAATTTACTTTAAAATTTTCACTGCAAATTGCTGCCTTTCAACTCAGTGTCAACAAGTCAGCTTGGTGAGCCTTGTTATGAAAGTAGAGAGAATCTACTCATTAAATTAATGTTTTAAACTGGCACATTATTTTCTTAGTTTTTATTATATTGGGGTTCGGAAAAGCAAATTATGTGCTATTATGATGAGGTTTAGATCTATAATTCTACAGCAAATGTCTAAGCTTAAATAACTTAGGCCAAAAAGGGAACAATAATCTTGACCTTCATTCTGAAAAGCCTTTCTGAAAGGACTGGATGTTGAATATGTTATTAAACCACTTAAATTATTGGTATTTTTTAAATATTATCAAAATAGAAAGCTAAAAGAATGAGTTGCAAGGCATTTCTTAAATACTATTTATCAGTTATAAAGATTTGTTCTCTATAAGGATCTATAAACAGATATATCTACTGACCCACTTATCTGAGAAACTATAATCTTAGGGAGAGCGATTGGTAGAGGTGAGGAAAAAGAAACCTTGAAGAACCACTGCAATAAAATGGTAAATGGGCTTGTAGATTGATGGAACAGAAGCAGTACAGCATATCTCTGGAAATACTGCAGCTGACAACAATAATACAGTTTCATTGGGTGATTTCTAGAATTAGGAAATCAGTGCTCCCACTCCCAGATTTTGGAGATTTTTGTAAAACAATATTCAAAAAAAGGACTTGACAACTAACATCACTTAGATCTAAGATGGCTGTATAAACATAAATATCCAGTTAAAATTCCAGTGAGGGTCCAGAACATGGGTGTTTTTTTCAGCTTAAGCCTCTGAGGATTTAATTTACATGACAACACCTAACGTTCTTCCAACTCTGACAGCGTTGGCCACCTCACAAGACTGAGTTGTTATTTTCTGCTGGTGGCAGTGGTGACAGCACTCATCTAGGAGTGTGCACGCTGAGCTCCTTTCAGGCGTGCCCTGGCCCTCATCCATAACCATTGGGTGGGGGTGGGTTTCACATCTCTTGCTGAAGCCGTGTCACTATGATTAATTTGTCCACTGAGAGGGAGCCTGCAGAGGGGTTATGAGTGTGTGCCCTGGGAATGACAGGAAGTCAAGTTCTGGAACAAGGAGTCTGCATACCTATAGCAATTTAAAAATCCTTTACAATATTCAACTTAGGCATTTCAGAACCTAAATCCTGTGGCTGGAACCAGTTCCAAAACCTCTTCTACAAGACTTGCTACAGCCAAAGGGACTTTTTTAAGTTTGCTGTTGTAAATGGCTGTAACAAATTAAAAGATTAGATGGTGTCACATCTCCACCATTTTGTGGATCTCCCTATGCAGTGAAAAGTTCACACACACCCATCTTATGAGTCCCAAGAAGGGATTGGTGATTGATAACCAAGTCCATACTGAGGACAAACCAGGAAGTCACATCAACAGATTAAGATTCAGATCACCAAGAACAAAGTTGCAAAATGACTCAGGCAAGGAGAACTGGACTGTTAAATCATACAAATACTTATGACTCACTTTTCCTGTATGCATTTAATTCTGGAAAGTGATGAAGCAGAAAATAATAGCACTAATAATAAATAATAAATTTTAAATATTAACCTATAGTTATTAATATAAGTTAACAATAAGTAATAGTAATAATAGGGCAATATTAGAAATAAAACAATGGAGAAATAATAAGATTCCACAAACTGGGAATTCCACATGTTTTTTAAAGTAACTGTTGCTATAATCAACTTTATTGTCATTTAGGAAAGCTGGTCTCAAGTTTTGGTTCCAGTCTTTATATTACTCACAAGTAGATTTTTGTAGCGATTTTAATTATTCATAATCATGAGCCATCAGTAATGCCAACAAGTTTTTAAGCCTGTTGTTCCTTTGGGCACTTCTTGTAGTTTTCTCTGGGAATTCATAATTTACTATCAAAGCATTATGACTGGCATATTTTTAATTTTGTAGCCGCACTGTAGTCTGATGACCTAATTAGATAACTGAGAAACAGAATAAAGCTTTAGAAAAGGGCAACCAATGTGCAAACATTCATGCAAAGCATGCAATTTTTGTATGCTAATGATGATGTTTCCTTTCCAAGTTTACGTAAAAATAATTGGTTTAGAGTTAACCACAGGAAACAAAATTTGTCAAGGATTTTTGAAGAAAAAAAGTGCGATATGAGTTGATGTTTTCAGTCCTTTGGCTTGGCTTGGCCTTCCCTTTCTCCTCCACGTGAAGAGAAAGGGGTTTAATGGTGCTATTCATATCATCATATACTGATGTAATTTTAGCTCTCATTATACTTCGCTGTGAACCTGATTTTTATGGCCTAAGGTCTTTAGCTAGAGTACTTTTGTTGCCTGAAGTGTTGACATTTCCACTACTAATTGGTTTTCATGTTTACTTCCCCTGAAGTACTTAAGAAAAGATCTGTATCGTCCATCTCTAGAGTAGTGAGGAAATATTTCAGCATTAGGCTTTATTACATTTCTAGCTCCTTCTTCAGTATTTTGTCTTTACCACCTGCTTGGCTTCATATTGTTTGTTCTCTTTGCCTCTTAATTTAGGCTTGTTAATCATCTGTTAATGCAGTTTCAGTGAAATATCCCTTGCATAAAACCTCATCAGCTACCTCATTACCAAATCTTATTGAAGTCACTCCACCTATTATCACCTGGCCAAAGTTTCATTATGTTTTTTTATTGAGAATGTGGGCAAGGAGAGATTAAGCTACATGAACACTAATAGGAAATAAAAAAATAATAAATTTAACCTTGGAACAGTGAATAAATGTTTTACCACTTTGAAAAATATACTTCAGTGTAAATTACACATAAAGGCTTCCTGTTTACTTGGCAGTGTAGCTGGATATGACATTCAGCTACTATTAATGCATGGAGCAGACCAATCAAGTACATGTAATGAAGTATTCAGAAAGACTAACCATTCAAATAATTTCTGGCATTAGAGGATATAAGACAAATATGCAATTTAGTAATAATAGATCGTGGGTAATGGTTATTTGATCTTCTCATCTTAAACTGAGACAGGAAATAACACACTATAAAGAAAAGGCCCAGGTCAGGTTGTCAACATATAAAAGTGTCAATTTTACAGAGTTCTATAATTCTTCTTTTCCAAGACTATCTTTTCCTCTAGGTATAGTTAAGTAAATTCTGTATAACAGCTGTGAGACTATTTTTATTTAAAGATAAACTTTGCAATGCAGGTGTTAAACATAGTACAATGAAAATTTCATAGACTTTGTGGTAATTTAAGGAGATTAATTTTCACCTTCTCCAAGTTATTAATTAGAAAATGTATGATAATTTATCATACGCTAATGGGCAAACTCTTCAAGAAATGCAACTGAAACACTAAGCAAAATGGAAAGTTATGTGAGTACAAGAACTTAGCCTTTACAATTTATTATGTGTCTTGCTGGAAAGAACTATATACAAGATTTAACCTCTAAACATCTCCTAAATGTAAAGCCTGCAACTGTACATGTTCAAAATTCATATAAAATATTTATTTCTTTGACTTCTGCATAGGATTGATTTGTAAAATAGTTATCATGTGGCTCAAATAGTTATCATACACATCTTTACTCAGATGGGGATCTACAATATCATCTTCCATCAAGAAAAATATTCTTGACTTTTCACTCTAGTTTGTTCTGATGGCTAATCAAACCCTCAGTTAAAAAAGATTTTTCCTAATTTAAATATGCCTTTGAGTCATTAATTTTGTTGGTTTTCTCAACTAGATCAACAAGGCCTTAGGAACAAAAACTTCTATTCTCTGATGGATTAAAAATAAATTGCGGGAAGATGAACAAAACCCCCACCAAACTTCATGTGTTCATTCAGGTTATCCAGCCCTGGTAATTTAGGAGGGTCTTTACAAAGAAGGAAACAAATGTGAGGAGTGCCATTCAGATTACTGGTTTTCCTTGCTTAAACATCATATGAGGGACTTTAGTCAGATTCCTCTCTCTCAAAGAAAACATCAGGTGTATGAACAAAGTATGACCACAAGATCTTTGTTACCTTGAGCACAGTAGGCATTTCCAATGTTCAGAGATTTTAGGCATGTGTTTCCAGTTGGTCTCAGATCTCCCTCTTACTTTCCTGTGAGTGACAGATGCCTCTCTAGAGTAAGTGTTTTCTATTTGTTACATAGAAATGTATTTCAACTCCATAGAGTGTTCTAAATTTTCTTATTGACAACAGGAATTATTTTCTTAGACAGTTCTTGCTCAGATTGTCCTGTAACCAACACTTTGAATGGGGCTTCTGATGCTCTGGCCAACTGTCTCCATGAGGCAGCAAAACTTCCTCTTTCAGACTGGCTATATGAAAAGTAGCTCCTAATCTGTCATCACTGAGTAAGATAGGCAAAAAGAGAAATGGAGACAAGAGACTGGGAGGTTCGGTGTATTTGGTTCAGCCTGAAAGAATTTTAGATCTGCTTTCTTTCTTTACAGTCTCTGCCCACTCTGATCATATCTACCTAATGCTTCTAATATTCTCAATTTATTCAGGTTCTTTCCATATGCTATGACTACAGTCATCCCTACAATAAAAAACTCTACTGGTAATAGAGGAACTACTATGTTCTGAAGGTGTTAAAGAGTAACTGAGGGACAAAGGCTCAAATATCAATAGGACCAACAAAGCTATCTATAAATATCACACATAAAACCCCATGGGTTTATGAATAAAGTAGTATGCACTCAAAGATGCAACTAAGTACATTAGAAATGCATCTATTCATCATTTATTTTTCTGTATGTCACTATAAGGAATGCTGCCACGTCAAGGAAATGATAATGAACCACTTTTCCTACTGAAGAATTTGTAGCAGATCACCTCTTACCCAGACCGAACATTTAAAGTTACTAGTTATGTGACTGATAGTGTATATTCAGTGAGCAGGCAAAATGATTGCCCTAAAAGAGTAGAAATGGAAAATCACAAGTTTTGATTGCATAGTGATGTTTTGAACTACCTAAACCACTTTAACCTATCAAGAAAAAAGCTTCCAGAATTTTCCTTATGAAATTAGTAGAAAAAAACCAACCAACCAACCAAGCAAACAAAATATTGGACCCGAAATTAATTCCAAAATAACTAGTTGTTTGAAGGTTCATTAGAAACAGATACACCAGTATTCTTCTAAATACAGTTCTACAGAGTTTTCACAATACTGTGGTGGTTTAAATTTGAAAATCAGTAAGGCTAATGTATTTTCTGCTTAGCACTTGTACCCGTCAGAGCGCCACTTGGTGGTGCTCATCCATTTAGCAATTACATTACAAATGGTGCTAACATTGAAAAAGAAACCATCAAAACTTGCAGTTCTCACACAAAAGATGGATTTTATCCCTAAGAGTCCATACTTTTAAAGTTTCACCATTGTGTTAATCCTTCATTTCTACAACACATTAAAAAATATTCATTTCATATCTGTTTTTTAAAACCAGTTAGTTTAATAAGTACTTGTCCCCTGAATCATTGATTACCCTCCAAATCTTCTTACTCTAGAAAGCTGTGCAGGTATCACCTGAGAAAAATACTAAAATTAAAATGTGCTCCAGTCATACTGCTTAGTTTCCTATCTTAATGAAATAAGAAAGTGTGAGCCACCAAAATTAATTCCTACATCAGAATTATTGTGTGGTTCATAGCTCTGAATACAAATAGACATGAGATCATTAAGCTTTTACCATTTACGGCTCTTAAAATCTATATTCTAATTTCAGAACTCAGAGTGTAATACCACAGAATAAAACTACTCAATAAGAAACATGCTGAGCCAGGAACAGTCTTTGAATAGCAGAGAAAGAAAGTCAGCCCAAAATTTCTGACAATTTAAGATTTATAAAAATAAGAATTCTTTAGCTCTAATTTGGAGGAATTACACTGGGTCGCTTTCAGGGGCTTTCTGATGAGTAAAGTGACTTTAGACAGTGTTTTAGTTGTGTTTCAGATTGATTTAGATTGACTAGATGTTATGCTACTCTGTCTTGTTGCAGAAGCAACTGGTCCTGGCTCCCAGCTCCCATTAAATTCACAATGCAGAGGAAGACCCTTACAGAATTTTGCCATGTAAAAGGAACTCAAACCTCTTGTTACATGGGAACTCTGCAGGAACTGGGAGCCACCAGGCCATGAAGATGCCCTTGGCTATAGTCCTTGTATTTTGGAACCACAGTTTACAGATCCCTTGTGTCCAATCAGAAATATTAATTTACACATTGAGTAAAGAAAATATGATACAACTTAAATTAGAATGGAACTAAAATGAGTGAACTTCATGATTTCACTGGGAAATGGACATACCAGCTCAGGTTATCATAAGTCCTCAGTGGCTAAAATAAGATGTATATATATATTTTAAACTTACTTTTATTCAAAAAGTTGTTAATCTTCATCACAATGAATGCAGACATTCTCAAGGCTTTTCATGGCATGATCCTTTCCTTTCTCCATGGGGATGATTTCCCGCTGCCTTTGTTGCTGTTTTGTAGAGATGGTTATTCTAGCATTTTTTTGAAGGGTTTGAAACTGGGCATTTTGAACAAAAGAGTTAGAAATATAAATAATCATACACCAAAAGTAAACTCTCAAGATGCTGACTCATTTCACACCTTCAACAATTGCTTTCTGACTGAAATACATTTTTGTCACATTAGCATCATCTCTTTGTGGTTGCTTTTCATTTTTGGAGTATCCCTTTCATTTTAATTACAGGCTGCATATTGGATAACAGGGGCAATATTTGTCATATTTATTATTAATCATTATGCAAATTATTTATTAGATTTTTAAAATATGTATTTTCTCTAATATATGAATAAAAGTTAATATATTTTTTTATTAACTGGTAGGCTGCATCCAATAATGAGGTAGTTCCATCTGCTTCAGGCTTGGTTAGACTTATGGTTGTCATCTGTGACAGCTCAATTCTGTGTGCTGATTACTTCAGAATTTTGCAGTGATGCAGCTTCATCCTTCTGTTTTCCTCAACAGGGTTCATAGAATTTGTAATTACTGATGGGCTCTGACTTCTATATAATGTGCTCATATAAAATCAAAAAACAAAAAGAAACATGAAATCAGGTTTATAAACATTCTTCCCCTACACAATTAGTATATTTGTTTTGATTATAATTTTTTTAGGTTTTTAATTCTTCAAGGACCATACCTCTTCTATCAATTAATGTTTTGGAATGGATGACCTGTGAATATGTGAGGAACAACTTTTAACCCAACAGGAGTAAAGCTGCTGTAATTAGACTAAGAGGGGAAAATAAGGGACATTTAAATGAAACTCATTTTTTAACAAAGTTCAGACAGGTTGTATCCTGTGGATCCCCACTGCCTGTGACTTGTCAAGCTACGGCCCTTGTTGAAGAGACCTCTTCAAAGGAAGCAGCAAATTTCTCATCTTCAGGTGCAGAAGTAACATAAAACCAATTTTAGAACAAGAGGAAAAAAATGTTAGATACAGAAATGAGGTCACTGAGCTGGTTCCAGCATCACTTTACATCTCAGCAATGTGGCCACAGAAGATTAAGCATCAAACCACACTGCATAATTCTTTACCAGTGTCACCTTATCATTCTATTAATTCATTGTATGAGAGATAATTTTAAACTATTTTCTTTTTCAGCTTTTGTGCAAATGCCAAAGAAAAAGAAAAAGATGACCTTGAAACTCATTGAAAGTCATGGTTAGAGACTCAGACCAAGTTAGAAAAAGTGCTTCCTCAGTACTTTTTCCATGTGACCTTATACACTGGGAATTATAGATTATTTTCTGAAAAAATAGTTGTCAGGGATTTATGTTATTCTTAAGTTTTATACAAAACTAGTCACTGGACAGAACATATTTAATGTTCAGTTTCAAAAGAACCACAACTTAAACAGTTAAGTAACTCCACATGAAATCTAAATAAATTGTAGATTATTTTGTATATGTGGCTTCTTTTCAGATTTCCTCCAAAACATCAAGAATTCTTTATGGGTTTTTTTGAGGGTAGTCAAAGGAGGGACTTTCCAGAATTTTTACAGCTCTTTTTCTATTAAATGCAATGTTTCTTTCCCATATGAAGCTTCACAGTTTAGCTGTGTGTATTTTCTTATTCCCTTAAGGGTATGTACAAAGACACAGTCGATCATATGAAATTACCCAAGATAAGAGAATATAAGCTTTCTGATAGGATTAACTTCTTCATGAAGTGCCCATGGTGAAAATTTTATCAATATAAATTTTCAAGCTCTATCACAACACTTAACCCTAACCTCACTTGGATACCAGGAAAATTTCTTACATAAACGAAGAATTTAAGTACGCAGTCTTCGTGTTCTTCATTCCTTTAAGTTTCCATTTATTTAAATGGTATAACAGTCTTCATAATTTCTAATATGCTTATCGTGCTACATATTCCCAGTAGCCTGTAGAACCCACAGAACTGCAATAGCTTCCTCCTTGCAAAGCTATGTTCTGTAGCTCTACTTCTATATACTTTTTCTTTTTCTCTCATAATGTCCATAATCAGAATTCCATTAGTTCATCTTCCTTTAAGGCTTAATGTAAATTTTTTCATGTGAATTTTTCTACTCTGAGACAAAAAACACCCTTTGTCTATGCAGCCTCAGGTGTTCTGTGACTGAATAAGAAGTTATTATGGTAAAAAATCCACCCTCATGGTGGGTTTTCTGCAGGCAGATTTTCAGGACATGATGTTCTCTGAGACAAAGCTAAATGCAGCTGATATTTCATCACAGCTGAGAAAGTAGTGTGGGAGATTTGGCCTAACTGAGGGTTTACCTTGTCTGAAGGATGAACTCTAATGGACATGAAGCATCAGTGTTTTAATTTTGCATATTGATAGAAAAATATCCAGGTCAATAGTAAAGCCTCTTGTGTTCTAACAAGTAATGGTTTTCCATTCCTTCTGTTTCTCCTCATTTGTCTCCTCTGCTTGTGAGTATTTATATCAAGGAGCCCAAAGACCTGTAAAGCATTGAGGCCAGAATTCTCAGAGGACTAAATGAACGACTTCACAAGGATACGATTTGGTCTTTGTAGCAGCAACATCTGTTAGCAGGACATAAACGTTGCTTGCTTCAGTGCATGATGTTCTGTTCTTAAAAAGCCTATTTCTAACTTTGTTTTATTGCAATTGAGTTTAATTCTTACCAGAAGGCAACATGGCAACCAAATTTAATCTTCAGCACTGACAAAAATACTTAAAATAGAAATGTCTTACAGCAAACTGTAGAACATTTCAGTGTAAAAACTTGAACATTCTAAATGAGAAGTCAAAATAAGTTTATTAATAAAGCTCTCAATTCATTGTCTTTATCACATGTTTGTTTGTAAGTCTGTGTATACTCCAGGGCCTTATCTGAAAGAGGATGTTGTATTGGTGCTTTTTTAAATTAACAAAGATAATACTAACTGGATCTGTCTAAAAACTAGGGTGGATGTTTATTAATGTTTTGTGAGCTTTTCTTCTGGATTTTTCAGTGAAGTATCAAAAAAAGATTGAAAGTTAACTCTAGTAGCAGTAGTGAAGAATAGAGCTTCAGTTCACTGGAATTTGGGCTTTTCCTTGCAGATACAATTTTTCAATGAATATTCTCCTTACACAGACACTGAACTGACAGACATGATGAGACAACACCTGTTTCCTAGTCCATGGCATGTGCAACTCTAGAGTTAGTGTAATATTCTCATCCTACCAATAAAACTACTGTCTGTTAATAGGGGAGGATGTCTATAGCTGATAGAGCAGCTGAGACAAACTCATTTTCTGCTTTCTCTTTCTGCTAAGACTAGCAGATAAGGTGACGATTAGTGTCATTTAAGTCTCCCTTTCTATTAGTATAGATGTTTATGACTGTGCATTTAAATAGTCACTTATACCACATTTTGAAGCTACATTTACACACTGTATACTTATATTAGGCCAGGTGAATCCACTGAAGGGTGAATAGTGATGATAAGAAGAAAATAAAATGTGCATTTACTTCTGTATCTAGACAGGCCTACAGTTAAATGTGTGCATTACATTTTGTAGCTCCTTAGGCATGTCATAACATAATTTCCCCCCCTCTTTTTTAATAGACTTAGAAGATATTCTTATACAAACATATAGCATTTAAATTGAGAGAAGATCATTAAGTGACAAATGCAATAACACAGAGTGCCAATGATGGAAAATACATTGCTATGCACTGAGTATTTTGTTATTACAAGGTTTTGTCAAAAAAACCTCAGATGAAGCCAAGGACAACAGTGCCCTCTGAAAATCTTGATGGTTTTGGCTGGGATATAGTTAATTTTCTTCATAGTATCTGGTCTGCTGCTATGTTTAGGTTTTGTGACCAAAACAGTATTGATAATACAGGGATGTTTTATCTATGGCTGAACAGTGCTTACACAGTGTCAAGGTCTTCTCTGTTTCTCATGCTGTACAGCCAGAGAGTAGGTTGAGGGATGTGCAATAGGTTGGGAGAGGATGGGACACAGCCATGCAGATGACCAGAATTAACCAAATATTACCAGATATTTCATGCCATAAAGAAGGAGAAAAGGGGGATGTATGGAGTTAAGGAGTTTCTGTTTCTAAGTCACTGTTATGGATGATGGAGCCTGAATGTCCTAGGGATGGCTCTAAGCATCTGCCTGCCCATGGGAAGTAACAAATGAATTCCTTGCTTTGCTTTGCTTGCAGCTTTTGCTTTACCTTCTAAACCATATTTATCTCAACCCATGAGTTGTCCCTCTTTACCCTCCATGTTCTCTTCTTCACCAGTTGCAGTGAGCAGCATGTGTTGGAGTGAACAAATGGCTTGTAGGGCAGAGCTATGTGTTGGTGTTAAACCACAAACAGAAACTTATATGCCAAGTCTTTGTCCACTCTGCTAATTCTCAAAGATGGGTTTTCAGGCCTGTATTAAGCCTGTTGAATAGATTCCTTCTTTCCATATCTTCAGAATGACTCTCTGATCAGAATGGTGGAAGAAAGAAGACAGTATAAACAAAGGCTGTCATTATAGCATGCTGTCATTCTATCATGTTAGCACTTCAGAGACACAGTACCACCTTTTTAAAAGTGGTTTAAATGATAATATGAAACTACTGTGAAAATTATACAACTTCTGCATCCTGCAACTACTTTTGCTGGTGTTGGGGCAGAAGTAAAGAGCCACCCCAAAAAGAATTTCCTGTTTTCTTAACGGCTTATGATGTTTTAATCTCCACCTCTCTCAAATTCTCTGCCTTTCCCTATCTTAATCGCTCTGCATAATGAAAAGTCCATGTATTAAGAAAGTATGCTGAGGCTTTCTAGCCAAGTCTCCACTTAATCAGTCTTTGATTCTTATTATGTACAAAAGAGAATATTTATTTCACTCCTGTCAGTAAGACTTTATTATATGACATGAGGATGAAACAGATTGTATCATTGACAGCTGCAATAAATGCAATTGCTGTAAATAGTGTGAAACACTAGAAGAATTAAAAATGTCTTTTCTTTATTTTGATTACTGAAACTGTTCCTATTTATGCTATTTAGTAGTGAGGTGGCCTGTTAAAAACAATCAATTAATATTCACAAGAATTCCAATTATATCTAGCTTAAAAAAGAATGAAATATAAGTATCTTGCAGAGATTCCATTGGAAAATGTGGCATGTGATACTATGGTTTTGTTTTTCCGACACCTTATTCACTTGTCCACATCCTACGTATCTCCAAAGAGTAAATTTCCATTAGTCTCTCTTGGTCAATAAGCATCCTTAAGCAATCAAATGATTTTCCGCTGGACTCAAATCTGGAGAGATTTTCTCTTCTTTCATCCATCTATGAATATTTATTACTCCACTAGGTGAGTCTAATAAGAGTCTGATTTAAAGCCCATTCAACTCAAAAGGAGTCTTTCAGATTATTTTAATGGGATTTGATGATGACCCTAAGACTATATGTCAGTAGACATTACTGAGAGCTACAAGCATTCTGAGGAGAGAGGGAATGAACACAAAGAAGCAGAGCCTGGTTTGCATGTGTAAAGAAACTGAATTTCTCATGTTTCACTAAGAGGTTTTTATTTAGCTACTACATCAACTATTTGGCAAATGAAGCTGACTTTGGTGTCTTTCTCACAAGGTGTCAGAACTCTGTTTCTGTATCTTTTATTAGCCTACATTCTGTTTGATACCCACTAGAAAAATAAGATTGTACTCTGCTGCAAACAGTAGGGAGATATTTGCAGGAGTAACTGTCTAAACTGTAGTTTGAAAACTGTTCCCCAAAATAATGGGAGAATACAGCTGGCAGAGGTTTATGAAGATAAAAATCTAGAAAAGTACCTCTCAAAGTAAGGTATGTATTTTTTAATATATTTATGAGTACAAGCTGACAAGCACTAGAAATTTATTATTCATATGTGAATACACATAATAATAATATATGCATTTAAATTTAAATGAGGATATTAAATATTTTGCAATAACTTCAGTTAAAACTGCTTTACATGCATATATATCCATATGAAGAGTTACAATTAATATCTCAATGTCCAGATGGAAACCAGTAATGAGTGGTGTCCCTCAGGGGTCCATACTGGGACCAATAGTATTTAATATCTTCATCAATGACATAGACACTGAGAATGAGGGCACCTCATCAAGCTGGCTGATGTCACCAAACTGAGTGGTGTACATGAGGGAAGGAAGAAGGAAGCAGAAGGACCTTGACAGGCTTAAGGGTTGGGGCCATGTGAACTTCATGAAGACCAATAAGACCAAGTGCAAGGTCCTGTTCAGGGGCAACTACAACCCCCAATATTAGTACAGACTTGGGGATGAACTGACTGAGAGCAACCCTGCACAGAAGTTGAGGATATTAGTAGACAAAAAGTTGGATATGACTCCAAAATGTGCACTTACAACCCAGAAAGCCAACTGTACTCTGGGCTGCATCCAAAGCAGCACAGGCAGCAGGTCGAAGGAGGTGATGCTCCCTCTGAACTCCGCTCTTGTGAGACCCCACCTGGAGTGCTACATCCAGATCTGTGGTCCCCAGCACAAGAAAGACACAGGACTGTTAAAGCAGATCCAAAGGAGGGATGATCAGAAGTCTGAAGCTACAAAGTAAGTATGAGCTGACATTGTTTATTGCAGAGAAGGGAGATCTTATTGTGGCCTTTCAGTACTTAAAGGGGGCTTATAAGCAAGACTGAGAAATACTTTTTGCCAGGGCCTGTAATGATATTGCCATGAAATGAATATTGCAGAGAGTATGAACACAAGATTCTTTATTGCTAAGCTGATTTCTCAGTGTCCATTGCACCTCAAATAGCATTGGCATGCTGGTCTAGCTGCATGTAAACATGCTGTCTTTTGACATAACAGGAAGAAATATAATGGTAAAACACATTTAAATATGATTACTGAACAGCTATTAGGCTTTCCTGGTGAATGCTAAGGTGTTAAGTTTCAGTGTTCTGAAAAAGGAAGATTTCAATTTCTGTTGCTGCTCAGTGTGAAAAGCAAAAGCATCAAACAGCCTTACAATGCAAAAACTTAGCTAAACAGGACATATAACTGAGAATCATTGGAAAGTTTGATCATTATTCCAAGCAAAATTCTTCTTGAAATACATGATAATTGGTTTCATTTGTAATATTTGTTCAGTGGTATATTATTGTCATTTCTCTTTCCAAAGTCAAATAGCAATATTTAACCATTTGTTAGTGCAAACTTCCATATGCCATGTATAATTTATTGGTTGATCTAAATATCTCATGCATAGTTTATCTTGCGAATGGTCTTAAAAGATCTATGGGATGATTGTTGTAGAGTCTTCTATGACTTCTTGAACACATCAAGTAAAGTAGCTTTTCACATTACTAATTTTAGTAAAAAAATATAACTTTTTTAATAGTTGCTGAAAAAAAATTGAGATTTGCAATTATATCTGAGATCAGTCAGGGGGACAACAGTGATTAGCCTTGACAGGAGATGTTTGCTGCTTCATCTCCTGTCTCCTGAAACACACTGCATGCCAACTGTCTGCTGACCCTACAACTGAAAAATATAAGATTGTGCATGATGGGATAGTCTGCACTGATGCAAGTGTATGGAAAGGTGAAGAGCTATTTTCAGAGTCTATTGGATTTCTTTGATGTTTGCAAAGACACAAAGAGATCAGCAAACAATGTATTTAGGACATGCTTCTATTTTTAAAATGAACACCAAAGAATTACACTGTTCTATTTGATCCTACCATTGAACTCAGGATTTGCAGTGGAGATAAAGAGAGGCAGTAAATATAGAGACAGTAAACTTAAAATTCTTTTTGACATCCAGATTCAAAAGTAGTGCTTTGAGTTGGAAACTTAACAATGTTGAATTTGCCCTGGTAGAATCATTAGAATATCACCAAGCAGCTTTTAATAAAATCAACTCAAATATTACATGATTTTAAGAATATGAGTAATCAATTTATTTGGTAAGATCTTTCTGTATCACCTGCCATTAGATTTCAAATATTCTTGTACCAAGACGAAGACCAATAACTTTTATTATTGAGAAGAATTTTCCACCTCTCTAATTAGTGCTTTGGCACAAATTCTGCCCATAATACTTTATGAAATTCAAGACTTTGAGCAGCATCAGTGAAATCATAGAATCATAGAATGGTTTGGGTTGCAAGGGACCTTGACGATGATTTAGTTCCGATCTTTTCCATGGTCAGGGACAGCTTTCACTAGACCAGGTTGCTCAGACCCCTATCCAACCTGGCCTTGAACACTGCCAGGGATGGGGCATCCACAGCTTCTCTGGGCAACCCATTCCAGTGCCTCGCCACCCTCACAGTAAATAATGCCTTCCTAACAGATAATTGAATGGTTTCAGTTTGAAACCATTTCCCCTTGTCCTGCCCCTACATGCTCTTGTAAAAAATGTTTTTCCATCTTCCTTGTAGGCTCCCTTCAGATACTGAAAGGCCATAATTAGGTCACTCTGTTGCCTTCTCTTTTCCAGGCTGAGCAACCCCAATTCTCTAAGCCTTCACTCATAGGAAAGGTGTTCCATTAATCATCTTGGTGACCCTCCTCATCCTTTGAACATAATTTATTTTTCATAAGTTATTTTCATGGAATGAATGTTCTGTGTAGTCTTTACCATGAACTGTGGCTCTGTATATATGAGAAAGTATGTAATGCCAGCAGAAGTAGACTTAAAAATTATTTTTAAGATACAAATCTTCTATTTGTTCCGTGGTACAAGATAAAGAAAAAAGTCTTGATTAGACTGGAATTAAGGATTGTCAAAGTTTGTTGTTAATTTTATGTTTACAGTCACTATTTTTATAATATTAAAAATATTTTGTAAACAGAAGATTAGAAAGTTTACCAAAATAAATTTAAACATGATAAATAAAAATATAAATTTAATACAAATAACAACCTCTGTTCTACATTTTTTCCTGTATTATTTACTATTAAATTCAAGCTGCTTTAAATTAAACGTCTTTTTTTCCCCCCTTGTATTGTCACTGAAAGACAGAGCTAAAGTGGTTTATGTGGCCTAAATATCATGCAGGTGATATATTTTTTTGCTTCAAGCAAGATGAAACTGCTGCCTCTAGACCCAAGCTCCTTTCCATCATTTCCATTTTACTGAAAAGGTAGTGAAGGAAACTGAACGCACAGTTTCCTTAAAAGAGCCTTACATTTCAAGATAGAGTTTAAGCTAAAAAAAAAAATTTTTCTTCAGCTTCATGAGGATGATTTCAAACTTCTAATAATATTTTGTCAACTGCTCTTAAATTCTACACTTAAAAATGTTAAGTTCTGCAATATGTAGCAATCACATTTTCAAGCTTTTCTGTTCATATATATGTAACAGAGACTAACAACATTTTCTATATTAAAATAAAGTATGAACAAGGTGCAAAGACATAGTTTTTCAAATTTTTATTTATATATACATATTGTCTGTATTTGTACTCAAATTATGATCCTTTATCATAAAAATGGTCATTATTTTGCTTGGTAATGCTATTATTGGTCTGCCATTTTATATCTTCAGAAAGATACCAAATTTTGTTCTATTTCTAGGCATTTAATAGTCCTCTATTCTTATTTAAATATTCTGATGTCTCTTGTAAACTGCATAAGGACAGTACCATAGCCTTTAGCTTTAAATAAGTTACTTGGTACTTTTTAAAAGTTAAAGATGGTGAGTATTTTTGATTTATGTATCCTTAGGGGTTCAGTTTCATTACTACAAAAAATAAATACAGACTTGAGTCATTATTTAAGTTCCTCTATATGCTGTTTTTCCTTCTTGTATTCTTTCACTGAAAGAAGCTGAATTTACTCTTGAATAACAGAGCAAGTCAATTTGTGTACAAGTAAAAGTGTCTAATTTCTGACCAGATTTCCCTCCTTCACCAAAGGTATACATTAGGACTTCAATGATGTGTGAAGATGAATCCCAGTTGTAAATGCACAAGCTTTCATAATATGTTGGGGAACAAATAATTAGCATTTTGGAAATGTGTGTGCATCTCAGAAGCAATCTGGTTCTCCTCCTCCTTCCTCTTTTGAAGTCAATAGCCTGTGTTACACCAACCATCTGCAGTTCCATGCACAGGTGCAGGGTCAGCATCACAGCTCCAAGCATAGAGTTCAGAGAGAGCTGGAAAAATTGCTAAGCAACTAAGAAGAATTTCCAGCATCAGTAAAAAACCACGCCAGCATTTATTTCTAAAAATACGCATGTTTTTATTTAGGGTTTTTGTGGTTTTTTACATTTTTCTGGACATGATTTTTTCAGAGAAAACAGCACATAGGTTTGCTCGTAACTTTAAACTGCGTAGGAATAATGAGAATTATATAAGACTAACCATAAAATGTAGAGAAAAAAATCCAGTTAGTTTGTTGAAGACTTGTTATACCTTGGAGTTAATAGACTATTCTACAGTATTGATTGCCTTAGAAACATGATGCTGCTCTCTAATAGTTGCAGACACTAACCAAAATGCTGACATGGGGCACTGTGCCAGATAAGTACAGCACAAGAGATCAGGCCAGCAAACTCTCCAAACCTTACATATTTTTGCATCTGCTCAAATTTGGGTTTGGTTGTTTGGGGTTTTTTTCATCTTTCTATTGCTTCCTACAAACTCTTTCCCTTTCTGCATATGCTCCTCCCTTTAATTTGATCTATCAGTGGGGTTTTAGGCAGAGAGTTAAAATCACAGAAAATAATACCATCCTCTACATAAATAATTATAGACTTAACCAGTGCACCTTGGTTGGAATAAATTCTGTTCCTGGACCTGTTTTACAAGCATTGGGCTCAGTGAAGTACACAACTGGAGATTTTATACACATTGAAAAACACTGTCATAAAGGCCCATCAGTGTCAGGCAAATAATATTTTCATCCAACATCCTCTTCTGAAAGTATTGCTATTGCTTGAAATTATGGCAGTAGTTAGGAAAAAACCTTTTTTTTCTGTTTTCTACATACAAACACATAATTTCAGGATCATTAAGGGTAAGCAGCATTCACTAAAATTTTCATATGTAAAACATATTCTATATGTATCTAATGATGAACATTTTTGGAATCATTGCCTAGTGAGCTCCATAATAATTTTTCTGTGGTTTTAATGTCATATCAGTGCTTTTGTGACACTAAATTATCAGGTTTTTTAACACTATAACAATAGCAGCTTTGATTATTTTATTTTTCATTAGTAGTATCTCAAATCTGGATGATGATATTAATGAAACAAAAACCAATAACACTGAGAAAAGTGCAAATTTCTTCAAAATATTCTGATTTATGTTTTATTTTTTTAGAGTAAAGCCAAAAAGACTTACTTAAAGAAGATCATTAAATTTGTATACACAGACAATTAAATCATAGATGGCATTTCAAATTAGCAATAAGAAAGGCTAGCCATTGCATCAATACCTTTTCGTGAAAATTCTTGCTAGATGACACTGTTAGCAAAAAAAAAAAAAATCTCCAAACTTATCTTGACCTCAGAATGTGAACTGATCGTATAAACTTCTAATTATCTAGTACTGGTTTTGTTTTGGTTGTTGTTTGGTTTTTTTAACAAAGTAACTCAGTACAATGTTTCTCCTATTGTAGTATAAGCATGACATATGTCTTCTTTTTAAATGTAAGGCATACCTTCAGTATGTTGATATTATTTCTTCACTCTCTCATGTGCATTATCTAATAGATTTGCATTGTTTGACTTTGATTTATATGCTGCTATTTCAGAAGACTGTCCATCCATTCTGGGAACTTAGATTCCTAATCATACACAAATTTTGACCTGTTTCTCCTATTGCCTACAACCAGCATCACTTTCATATTCTGAATACAATTTCCAAATTAAAATATCCCTGTAAAAAGAGAATATGATGGTCTTTTGAGAAGATGTACTGTTTAATAATTTATCTCTTATGTGCTAACAATTGTGTGCTAGATATTTAAGAAACAGAGGTAAATAAAAGATTCAGATCTTCCTTCTTGTCTTCACTTGCATGTTCAGCTCATTTCTGGCTTATTCCCTTTTTCTGTGCCCTGGTGGTTGGCAGAATGAGTATTTGTGCCCTAGTGATGAAACTGATTTTTCTCTTAAAAGACTCATATGGCACAAGCAGGACTTTTGGTTGAGGCTGAAAAAAAGTCTCTGACGCTGAGCAGTAAGTGTTTATACTGATTAATCCAGTCTGGCTGCCTTCTGACCTGCAGCAAAAAAGGTATATTCTTAATTCATTTCAGTGGGCAAACACAAAGTGAAATTCTTGTGAAGAGTGGACACAATATAGGTACACAGGCATGTGTTAGGACACGGCCTGGGGTTTAACTAGCTAAACTCACCATGAGAAACTGCTGGACATGGCTTGAGAAATTGCTGGATATGACAGATAACAGAGGGAGAAGCTGACAAGTGTTATAGGTTGTGCTGTGAATAAAGGCCAGATTTCACATATAGTTACAGGGCAGGGAGGTGAGAGACAGGCAAATCTCATAAATAATTAGGGGGTCAATTGAGGATCTTTGAGAAGTGAGATATGGCAAGGTCAGCAGACCCTCAGCAAACAGAATCTGTGAGGCACCAAATTGCAGTACAGGTGCAACAAAACTGAGCCCAGTGCGGAAAGGCTAATTGAATGCAAATAACTGGCTAGCTGATAAACTTCTCTGGTCAAGCCCTGTCCTTATTAAATTCTATTCCTAATTTGTGTATGAGTGCATTCCTTTCTGGGTATGAATGTGTGAACTATTTGTGCCCTTCAAGAGAGGCTAGTCAGTAAGTAGTATGAGTGATCTGAGTACCAGCCACTGGAGAGAGAAACTGTGGGTCTGAGGAGTCCATACGTCCAGGAGGTGGCTACCAATGGAAACCATATTGTGTGTGTGAAGGTGTGGAAATGGAACACCAGTAGACTTCAGCCTGGACTAGCATGTAGTAAGAGGATGCCAGAACCTGGAAAGACTCAAGGTCTCAGAATATGACCCAGTGAGTGTGTGAGGCTTCTGGAACCTGGGCAAAGGTCTGTGATAATATACCAAGAATGTGTGGAACTGGGTGTGCCCATAAATCTGAAGAGGGTGGGTACACATATGAAACCACTAGTGAGTTTACATCCTGGTCTCTGTGTGTGTGTGTGCACAGGTGTGTGTAACAGGAACGTGTTCTCCACCTCACTGCTGACTAGATCGGGCCACATGGAGCCTCTGCATCCATGAGTCTTGGATGGCAGATACCCCAAGGGCTGAGGGACCCAAGTCATCTCTGCATGGCCAGGAAGGAGAATTTCATGAGTCACAAAGTCTACCAGGTCTGACTTCCTTCTACAATAAGTTTAACAGGAGTGGACATGTTAGTCAGGATGAACACAAAATTGTCCTGTAGTCTTTAATTCATCCTTAAAAGAGCGTTCAGTAGAAAAATGCAAGAACTTTTTTTTTCATGAGAAAAACAATGCAACCTTGATGTAATGACTCTTGCCATCTTCTGTTAATGCCGGTAAAACTACAGTAATTTACCTAGGAACAAATTATGCAAAATATACACATCTTATTTCTTACTGTAGACATACTTGAAAGTCAAATCTGTACTGGAAAAAACAGCTAGGTTATATAATTTAATACATAAACAGGCCTATTTCTAAACCTCATTATAATTTGTTGTTTGTTTCTGCTGCAAGACAGAAATTTAGTGTAAGAGGTGTATTAGGAGGCTGAAAAGTCCAAGAGGAACCTTTCATACTTTTTTTCTTATTTGCAAGTATTTTCACAAACATATTTGAAATAATGGGACATAAGATCTCTATTTATTTACTATTCCTTGAAAGACAATTACTTTTGTTTCACTTTAACAGAAAATTTATCAGCACTGGTGTATTGTCCGTGATTACGTAAACTAGTTTCCAAGCACATAGATGAATTTACCTTCTATCTTGCTTTATTACCAGCTGTAGTAAGTAATTGGCAGATAAATCATTAATCATTTCCTTTTATGTTTAGTGTAATAATATTAATTGTGAGTGAACAAATTGAGTAATCACATAGCTGTAATATGTGATTCCCACAGGAGTCCTGTTGTAGTTTGCTAATTACAACCATGACACAATATTAGAGACTAAATCTAAAATTGAAATTTACTGCTTAACTACTGATTTAATTCCCAAATTGCAACAGCAATACCTGACCATGAACATGCCCCCTAGTTCAATGTAGCTTGCAAGGTTGATGGTGCCAGGTAAGAAAAAGATGAAGAGGTTACAGAAATGATGAAAACATTAGTAAATTTAGCGTAGATCCTTTCCTGAAAAATTAATGAAATTATTAACTTTTCCTGATAATTATTAAGTTACCAGGAAAAATTAATGTTCTAGTTCTTGCTTATCATCTGATATACAGTAATTATAAAGCTGATGGAAACCCAAAGAGCATAAAGAGGCCATCATAATCTATGCTATCTGATAACCTGAATTCTTTAAAGTTTTACATCTACTTTTCATTTCTCATTCGTCTATGAAGATATATATAAATGATAAATGTCAACAATATGAGAAGCATAACCAAAGTGAGCAGTCAGAGCTTTATAAAGAGTACAGTGTGATATGCACTTTTAAGAGAGAAACTTGTATGCTGAAAGCATATTTTTAGTTAAATTTCATCTGAATGCCTGTCTTGATTATGGGCCACTATACAATTGTGACATCTCCAGCATGTTCTGGGTCACTGAGAGGGAAGAAATGTTTGAACAAGACACATCTACTCATCTCTTCACTGAGTTACCCTGCAGTGTTAACTTTGTCACTGAGATCAGCAACACCACTGACAATTAATATGTTAATGTCTGACCACTGGCCCCCTGATGGCTTTGTTTTAGTTTTAAAAGAAGATTAAAATTCAACATATAAAGCTTTGGCTAACCATAGGAGATTTATATGAACTGACTGCTTTTTGCCATTTGCAATGATGCTTGGACCCCTTGAAAATATTGGGGATTTTAGGCTTTGTTTCGCCTCTTTTTTTAATAGAAGCAATTAACTTCTTTTTCTTTTTTTTTTTTTTTTCCCAAAGAAGGAGGTTTTGTAGCCTTCATGCTTTGTTGTCATAAAAATAATTTTTAAAGTTTATAAATTTCTGAAACAAAGACCAGTCATAAACAGAAGTTATAATAGCACTGAAGCAAGAGTTTTGTGAGTTCTGCCTGCTGTGTGTGCTATTGTGCTTTTGTGTTCAGCCTAGCAGAGTTTGCAGGAGTCAAAAAGAATAAAACTATGGGCTTAAGAGCAGAAAATAGGGCAGCAGTCAAAAAAACATTGAATTTCGTGCATAATGGATACAGTGCACTGACAGCAATCTGTCAGCTGCAGTCCTAGCTGTAGGCTTGATAAATACTACTAGCAATTCTTAGTGGAGTAGGAGACTGGTAATTTGACTTCAAAAAAGAATAGTGAATTCGTCTGGGAGACTGACATGGTTTGGTGGTGCTTTCTTGAGCCTAAAGGTCTTGTAGGCTCCTAGAGCTATGTGAAGGAGTCAGCCCAGGTTTTCACCAGGAGGGATTTTGACAGTGTTGATGGTGGTGCTTCTCACTTTATATTCAGCTGAGGAATTTTTGTTGCATTTTCTGTGAAAGTTTGCTCACTTACTTCATCATAAGTCGTGATATAATGCTACACTCAAGTATCAATATAGGCCGAAAAAGTCCTGATGTAAGTAGGACACTTCCTTTTCTACCAGTCACTAGTTAAAGTTAAATCACACAATTTTCATTAGATGCGGGACAGAGATTTAGTTATTAGTTTTTACATCTAATCAGACTTTTCATATTGCTATATATACTTAGGCCATACATTCTCGTGTCTAAGCAAAGATGTTTTGGTTGTGTAAGGATACCGGTGTATCAGCGTTCTGACTAAGTCAAACTAGAGTTAAAAGGGGTCCCTGTGGAGGTTATCCCTGTCTTACATTACCCCCTTTCTTCCTTCTTTAATGTAGGCCTAACATATATTCCAGTGGCCTTCCCATTACCTTGAATGTGAACAGGATTGAGGACTTTGTTTCCCTTTCAGAAAACAGGTGGATTTTAACCATTGCTCAGAGCCCATAGAAGGTCATGAGGCTCCTCACGAACTGAGTTGGGGTTGCCTAAGCATCTAATTGCCAAAACCACAGCACTTAGTTTTCTGACTGATGGAAAACAGTGAGTGAATAGTGCATCCATTTATTTTAGTCTTATATATAAAAACAAAAAAAGGTCTCCTGAGTATTTTGTCTTACATATAGGAACTACAGAGGTCCCCAGGGTATTGTTCTCTTGAGTGGAGCTTGCTTTCTTTGCACAAATGGAAAAAATAAATGAAAGAAAGAACCTGTTTTCTTGTAGGGAATTGGTGAACTGACCTTTAAGCCTTGGCTCTTTTCCTCCCCATTCAGTGGATTTCAGGCAGTATGTTCATGTGAGGCAGTCAGAATTTGGGATAGGATGTCAGAATATAATGCCTAGCCCTCAGCCGAGAATAATTAATACATATGAATCTTTGGTTTCTTCAAAGTGTCTCTGGGAAGAGAAAATCTTAGGCATTATTCATTTCTCATCTGTTCTTAAAGTTACTAAGAAATCATAATAATTTACTTACATTTAAAACTTTCTAAATCTCTTGATAACACTGTTGTAGCTGTGATGGCCGAAGACTTGTAGGAAGAGAGATATTTTCAAAGGTATGAGACCAAATATAGCTGGAAAAATGAAGCAAGTCTTCAAATAAGCATGGCTTTTTCCTTAGTATGTTCTTAATACAAAGATTGCAGCTTCTTTTTCAGAAGGATATATATGTTTTGAAAATTGTTTTTTCCCAGAAATATATAAAAAAAATGTATTAACTTTTCCAGCTTATCTGAAACTCTTGATTATGGTTTGACAAGTGATAATACTCTTCCCTTTATGACAGTATAAAAATGGTAAAATAGTTCTATATTTAATGTTACAAAAGGAATAATTCAGCCCTTTAAAATTTGTAATGAAATTGTTGATGCAAAAATAGCCATAAGAAAGTACTTGTCTGACTTCTTTCAATTTGCTAAATGTAGCAAAGAAAAATGAACATATGTATTAGAAATGGTTGGTGAGTTTCTTTGTAACAGTTAGGAAAGTACTATCTAAATTTGTTTCTGTTCATTGATCCCACCTATTATTTTGCATTCAAGAGTACACAAAGTGGGAGTGACTGACTGCCTAGGTGGGTGTTTGTTAGTGAAGGGTAACCCACTACAGATATTGACAAGTTCTTCTTATTTTAAAGAAATCAGCGATTTTACATGCTTAGTTTCATTAATCATATGCTCTTCTTATGTAAATACTTCGCTGTTACATGGGTGTTTTGTAAATAAAGTGTCAGAAATAACCTGTGTGCAACATTTGGCAGAAAAGTAACAGCTCATTATTTTTTCAACAATTACTGCTACTGGATGAAATGTGTGTGAATCTGGAGATATAGATACATAGAATTTGTTTAATACGCACAGTGTATTTAGGCCAGCCCTCCCCACACTAAATATTTTCTGATCTGTAAGACTGTTAATGAAAGTTTGGGTTGAATAAAGAATATTTATTCAGGGTCCTCCAAGGAAAGTGTTGAATATCAAGAAGGACAAAGCTCTGAACTACCAGACAGAGGATTTTATTTGATCTCAATTCTCTGAGTATAGCATGAAAAAGGAAACATCCCTTTAGGAAACCGGGATGTAAACATACTTGTAGAAATTTAATGCCATGTTACGTGTGCCCAAATTAATAATAGTTGGGATTAAAGTGTGAAGATCTGGTAAAAATCCTACATCTTCAGCATTAATAATCTGCAGCAACTAGAATGGTTTCCTACTAAATATTTCTATTTGCTCTCTAAAAGCAATATTGTAGAGTGGTTCTTCCTAAGAAGAAAAAAAATAATGTGATCAGCTAAAAATATAGTTGCCAATATGCAGAAGATAATCTAAGAAAATAATGTGAATAAAATGCATCATTATCAGAATGTGCTATTTACTGCAGAACAGCAGCACAGCTAATGTGGGGAGCTGTGTTATTGCTATGTAAAACTCTTTCAGAGCCTCAATTAAAAGTGTGATGAAACAAATTAGGTTTTTTTCTGTTCTGTCACTCACTATTATCTGACATCATAAATTTCAACAGAGGCTTCATAACAATTATCAGTATCCATAACCTACTTAGACACCTGATGCACTGTAACTTTACTGTTATCAGCAGTTATATTCCTGTTCAGTTTTTTCCAATCTGAATAACAGTTGTGCTGCTAATTGCAATTTTAAAGGCTTCTGAACATATTTGCTATATGCACAAATTTTTTAAAACTTGTATTTTGCCTATTCGGTGTTTCAATAGGCAGCAAGGAAGAAAAAGCCTGCCTTGTATCCTACTGACACAAGAAGGAGAGAGACAAATTTTTCAAACATACCAGAGATTAATTTCTTCTTAATCATGCAAAAAATTTCCTCTGCTACGTGCACAAAATATAAGTCTTCAAGTGAAAGAGGTTATATGTGGAAATGAGTTTTCTACTCCTCTTCAAAAAAAGTACACGTGCAAAAGAGAGGGGCCTCACAACTCTCTACTGGGTTAAGAACAACAGTAGCACAGTGAAATTCTGAGCCTTAAGGTTAAGTGAGCAAAATAAGAAATCTAAGTTCTCTTTTGTAGAAAGTAGTTTCAAGAAAGTCTTCTCTTGTGTATAAGCCTTGAAGGAAAAACAAAATTCTGCAATATCTTGATATTTGCAGGATTGGTCTGATAACAGGAGTTTCCCAGAATGTCCTCTTAGAAATTTTAAAAGATATTTCAGTTTGATGGACTCAGGATAAAAAATTAAATCTCTGAGCATATTAGTAGAGTTTATGTATCTTTAGTTATCACAGTGTGATGCCACAGGAAGAGGAGTCACAGAAAGACATAAATGAATTGTCTTAAAAAGCTCTGAAGGAGTTGGAACTAAGGCTTAACTTCAGTATTGGTTAACACTTTGTCTCATAACTGCCTTCATTCATCTCCAAATCTACAATGAAACAGTTGTTATGAAAAGATTTTTATCAGGCCAGGAGAATTTCATTGTAGGTATAAATGAAAACATAAAGGTATTAATTCCTGCTGGCAATATTCTGTGAAGGGATGTGAACTAAGCTGGCAATCATAAAATTTTGCTTAAATGTTGATATAGAGTCAGAAATAAACATATATACTTATTCTTAAAAAGTGATGATTTCCACATTAATATAAGAGTGACAAGAACTATGTTTTTGGCTTTTTTTGCCAGCTTTGGCAGTCACATACGTATTTGCATAATAGGTTAATATAGGTTAATATGCTATTACCTACAAACCCTTATTCATTAAGCTAATGCATTCACTTCCCAGACCAATTAACTTATGGCAACCCACTGGTCATGTGTACAACAGATCTGAATTGTCCCAGTGTGGATGTTAGAATTTCTTTTTTTTTACAAAAATAATTAATTTAGGGGTTTGAGATCTTAATAGTAACATCTTTTTTGGTTTTCAAGTGAAAGCAACACGTAACAGGTTTTGTTCATTTTGGTCTCTAAACGCTCTTAAAGTAAAATGACTCATGTAATTAAAAATGTAGCTTTTCTTAGCCAGAAACTTAGAACTTTTATTCTTAGTGAAACTGTTGCTGCTTGCATCATTGCAGAACTGGTTAAATTCAGGCTACCCTATTGTACTCTTTATTGAAAGGTGTTTTATCACATTTAAATAAATCCATGATCTATAGTCTAATGGGTGGATGTTTTTTGGGTGGAATCCAAAATGCCACTTTAAGTTGCTCGTCACAGCTTTTCTGCCTGAAAAATTCTGCTTCTTATGTAGTCTAACAGGATTTCTCCAACTAGAAAATCTTCTGATTCTCTATGATCTGCTACATGGTTGCAGGTTGAGAATTTCAGTGCATGTTTTCATTTTACTTCAAGAAAGGGAACACTTAAGTTATGCTTGGTTTCTATGCCTCTCCTGTCAGTAGGCACATCAACAGTTAGAGAAAGATTTGTCCAAAACTCTTGCTTACCATTAAACCAGGATAAAAACATTTCAGAATAGATATAATTATCTCTTACGAAGGGCCACAACTTCAGATAAATAGTCCCACTAGTTTTAGTGGTACTTCCTGTGTGTTCAGACCTGTGTGTAGTTGAGGCTATGTGAAGAGTCATTGTAATTAGTTTCATTGCTATGCACAGCTAAAACTATGACTTGATTAACACCATACTGCTGGAATCAGCAGATATTTGTGCTTTGAACATCTTTTCAGTCTGGATCCAAAATGTGTTGGGAAGCTGTCAAGGGAAAACTCTGCATCAGACAAAAGTACTGTGTAGAGTAAAACACAAGTCACCAGGGACATAAAATTCTTTTAGTAAGACTTTTGCATGTCTCATGCATTGATTAGCTTACTTACAGAAGTGAACTCTCATTAATTAGATTAAAACTCATTCACTTCATCACCTAAGTGTGGTCCTGAGAAGATAAAGTTGTTGTATTCTAATGACTCTGAACTTTTCAGATATGCTTCATTCAGATGCACTGTTGCTCTGATTTGGACTAGCTTGTCAAATAAATGAGTTCAAGACCATCAGTAATGGATGACAGAATAAAATTAAAGAGAGGGCAATAACCTCTAAAATAGTAAACACACTTTTCTTAATCTCTGAGAATGAAGAAGAATGATTATGATGTTGCAAACTCTCTCTTTTCACAGTAATTCAAAAGTTTCAATTACATTTGAAGATGGAAAAAAATTTGTCACAGATACTTCTGACTAGAACACCTGTCTGTCTCCTGGTCCAAGTTTCAAGTGGACTTTACTTGAGCCAAAAATAATTTCAGCTTTAGAAGTCTTGGTTCTAAAACACCAATGCAAATTCAGGATGCAAGAGTTAGAGTTTCAAAGCAAACTGGAGCAAATGTGGCATATAATTGTTAATGATGATGCCTTCATATTAAATTGGAGAACAAAGCTTCTAACTTTATTTTCAGGTCTCAGAGATTATGAAATTTTAGTGTCTGTGAGAGTATCTCTCATGGTTTCCTTTAAAAGTGAAAAAACTGGAACACAACTTTCATATCTTCATAGTTTGTGACTGCTTAACTGTCACAAACTGCCAGTTTATCTTAAACCCAGTCAAGCTGTTGTCACATCTCTGATTGCACTACATGTATTTTGATTATTCAGCTCCTTTTCATTACACATCATTAGCAATAACTGACAACATCTCTGAATCCCAAAATCCTGTTATATATATATATATAGTTATATGCCTGTAATTTTTAAAAGAGGAATGGCATCATGCAAAAGGCAAAAGAATCATATAATTACCAGGAATAACAGCATCTGCTGTCACTTTGTGCGCATTGCAAAAAGGAAGATGTAAACAAAGTAACCCAAAGATTGCTGGGACTGAGTTGTCTCTTGTGCTTTTAATCCTCTGAGACAAATAACAGGTGCTCCATCCAGTGTCTGCCAGATGCCAGGAAGAGGAGTTAATGAGCTGTGAAACAACCTAAACTTGGTGTATTTAGCCATGCCCAGTGGAGCAAGATGCACAAGTCTTGTACTGGACAAACCCTACAGTCAAATGACATGTGAAGCAGTATCTTCTCCTTAAACGATCTAAATTATGAGACTCTCACCCTGTTTGTTTCTCTGACAGTTCAGTGCCAGTCAACTAATCAAAACTTAGGTTTTGATTATTTATGTAATCTAGAATTGTAGGCAACAACAGGAAAACGCAACCAACAAGAAACTTTTCAGTCAGAATAAGATGCCAAATAGAATACTTCAGCGTTACTATGTATTTGAACTTCTGATGATACCTATTAAGATTGGATAGGGTCATTTGTTTTCTTACTTCAAATAATAAAAATGTAACCTATTATTATAAAGCTAATGTAATTAAAAATGAAGCTGTATTTTTATCAACCAAAGTGATATTTAATGGTCTATCTATTAATTATAGTATGAAACACCTAAAAAAATGAAATTAAGTTAGTGATTTCAAACTGGTAAAGAATCAAAACTGTTAAAAGAACATTTTAATTTCATGTCTATTTTTCTTTTTCTACCACAAAAGAACAATGTATAAAACTGTCAGATACTCAACAGTTCTTGGGAAATACAAGTTATTTTACTTCAAGAATTACAAGTTAACAAATATTTGAATGTTTCCTCAGGATACAGTGTTATCTTTTCCTCAGTACAAAATTGACTGAAGAAGTAATCATCATTGGAATGTCATTCCTATTCCATTATTAAATTTTATTACCTACTCTACTTTGTTGGTATAAGGGTTGAGGTAAGCTACCTTGTAAATCAAAACAATGAAGTGATCCTGATTAAAAATAATTTACAAATATTTTATTTCTATTAAGATCATCCATCAAAAAGATTTGCTTTTATGAATGCATTGATTGTTTTTTCTAGTTAATAATATTTCACAAATTTGCTTCCTATAATGAACCACTCTGAAATCTTTTCATTTTATATATGACGCAGGTCACTTAAATCAAGTCAACAGTTTCTAAATCTTATTTAGATGATTAAAATTGGAGGGAAGGACATTTCTCAGATAAATATAGAATATTGAGTACTTCTGAATACATATCTGCACTAGCATATCTGAACAGACGTTTTGGTCTGTAGCAAACAACATTAATGTTTGCATAAAAGTGAACAAGAGAAAGCTAAAATTCTCAGAATTTTCTGGCCTGGTATAATTTTGCTGTAGTTTTAAATGTAATTATAAAGTTTCTCTAGGTCACTATTAAAAACATAGCAAATACACACACAAATTGATTCAAAGGGAGACAATGTAGCAACACATATACATTGTCACTGTAATTAAATGGCTTATTTTGGAAACATTGAAAAACACACACTTTACTTTTCTCATCATTCTAGAACTTCCTAACTTCCTTTTCAGAATTAAAGTCTTTTGCTGATGTTTGAGTGAATTGCATAGAATTCTATTGACTTTTAATTATCCAATAAAATACAAACCAATTCTTATTACAAAGAGTAGAAGATTTCCCTGGGTACAAGTCAATTTTGAAAGGGCTTGTGGTTGGGGGTTTTTTGTTTGTTTTAAGTACTTCTTCATAGTGCCTTAAATTTATGATTTCTTTTATAGGCCTATTAATTTGGATGCTATTTATGACCAGATAAATTTATAGTTGTTTTCCATTAAATCCATAAAACTAAGGTTATTAAAATCCTCTTAGACTTCATTACTAGAAAACATGCATGTTGTGGAAAGCAACTCAGTGTGTGTTTAACATTACACATATCCCTAAATACTACTGAAGCAATGGAGTTTATGGACACATTTTAAAATCGTTACATGCCTAAGTTACTTTGTGTACAAGGAATGTTAATTAGGAGCTTAGTTAATTCCAGAAACATAATGACATTCAGCAGCAGAACTATCCACATTTATGATCCACCAGACTAAATAATTGTTTGCTTTGATACTTTATTTTTAATATTTTTGTCATTAGAATTCAGATCCATACTTCAATGACAAATATCTAATATTTTATTTTTTTTCATATAGAATTTTATTAAGCAGTTAATATTTGATCTGGTTTCTGTCACTTACATGCTCTGGATCATCATTTTCTTTATTTATTTCACTGCTATATCTGTAATGTCTTGAAAATTCTTCAGTTAGGAGGTAGGAATTCACTTCCAAAACACTCCATGGCAATTCTGTTTGAACAGAAACTGGTAGTAAGTTTATTAGAGTAGATTTACACAGCTGAAGGAGCTCTGCCTTAAGATTTATCTTGCTAAAGGCTAACAACATTCAACATGTTTTTTTAATCAAACCTGAAACCTTCGACTGTTTATTTTCATCCACAACAAGTAGAATGTTATAAAGGTAGTCATCTTTATTGAAATCAGAGGGAAGTTTTCTAGCTATTTTATTTAAAGCTGAATCAGTTCTCAAAATATCCTGCACACATACCAGGCAACTTCTGAAAGCATTCTCAGAGCCAGACTCATACGCTTACAGCTTTGTGACACACTTGAACAACTTCTATTTGCTAGTGCTGCCTGAAAGAACTTGAAGAGGTTGTTTCTGAATGTTACTATAGGACCTCAAATCTCATTATTCTCCCAGGCAAATATAAGGTGAGTTCTGGATAGAATAAAAATTAGTTGCTGTTGTAATTTTCTGATATCAAAAAACTGCACTTATTAATTCAATAACATCATCTTAGATAATTATGCTTCAGAAGAGAAAGAATAAACATTTCATGCTCCTGAATTTCATGTGTATGCTATGGTATTTACGGAGTCATTTAAACTGTGTTACTACTAGTTCAGAAAGGGCTATTTCACTCCCACTTTCCAGTGTATTAACTGTTAACATTTTCCTTTTTTGGTTCTTGACTCAGTAAGTAGAAAATATTCAACTGCTTCTTTTCATTAAAATTAAAATTTACCATTTTGCTTACCTTCCTGAAATAGCAACTAACAGCAGTGCTTCATAAATTATGTTTCATCCCTAAAATTCCAAACTATAATTTTCCCATTTTTTTGCTAATATATAATTTTTAACTCTTTCCTGAGCTCAATAAATATCTTTGAAGTCTGATTACATTTTCATCTGAATCTTAAAGCATGAATATATAAAAAAATATTAAATAAATAGGAAGCCTGCATCAGAAAATGCTGTCAGTCAGTCAGAATCTCAGCTCTAGATTCTTTTCTTATTCTCTAACACCAGAATAGTACCTTAGTAGTATCTTTTTCACCTTATTTGGTAGGCAATATATATATATAAGTTAGCCCATTTTGAGCCCATTTTCTTTCACACATGATTAGAATTCCTCCATGTAAAAAATATTTTTCATATGTATAAAGCCCCCAAAGCAATAGAGAAGTTTTCTTTCTTTGAACCGCTGAAAATATTTCACTCATAGTCTTAAATTTTCCACATAGAGTCCCCATGTAATTCAGGTTGAAAAGGACCTCGGGAGATCTTTAGTTCAGCCTCCTGATCAAAGAAGGTGAGCTGAGAGGTCTGACCAAATTGCCCAAGGTTGTATCCGATAGGGTCTTGAAAGCTGTTAAAGACAGACTGTACAAACTCTCTGGGCAGCTTGTACCAATGCTTAGTTATACTCAGTGGTGGTTTGGTATTTGGATTTTGTCTTTTTTTTATTTGTTTGGTTTTAGTTCAAATACTTGAGTGACCAAATTAAAGTAAACAAAAATGGTGATAATCAGGATGTTTCTGCAGTCTTATGTTTTAATACACTATTTCGTGCTTTTTCACATAATATGATTTATATGTCATTAAATTCATGATCCCATCTCCAATCCTTCTTCAAGAGGTGCATCCCTGATACCAGCCCTTTGCCATATAAAGCATACCAGACATAAGCCTTTGAAGATGCCCATGTTTGGCAATGGTTTTCTGTGGGAAAGACATGTTTAAGTTTACATGCATGGAAAGAAACCTTACTGTCAACAGTCAATATTTTAAAAAATTCCAAAAGTGAGGGAACTGATGTTGGCCTGTCTTGTAACATCATCATAAATGATGCTCTGTATAGCATTTGGTGTTCCTGCTCATGAAATATTTTCCCAGTTCATTCATGAGAGTCTCTTCATTCCTTTTCTAGAAAGTGATAGAGCTATTATATAGAAAATTTAGACTAATTTATCATACAGCAAAAAACAGCTCCTATAGTGGAGTGTATTTTGCAGATACTATAGTAAGACTCAATATTAATGTGTATTCACAGCAATGCATGAAAGAAATCTGTATCTTTTTATAGATTTTGTTACCTCAGCTTCTCCTAAATTTAATTTGTCTTCCTGCTGCTCACAGATAAACTTGCAATGAACTGTAGTAATAGGTGTTAGCCATCTGACTAAAAGAAACTGTAAGTGATATAGAAAATGAAATATATTTACCATATCTCACCATTTGGACTATGGACAAAAAGCTGTATGTAGTCACATTATCCAAGACTATTTTTATTTAAGAACATAATTTTTTTTAATAGTTTGAAAGTTGACATCCCAAAGTAACAGAAAGGAAACCTAAAAACATTGACTGTTTTAATGACTTGACCCTGTTTGTTTTCATGTCCTTCTATTCTTACCAAAGCTTAATTAGTTTTGCTGAAATTTTCTTGTTTATTTTTACATGAGGATAAAAAAAAAAAAAAAAAGAGAACAACAGACAAAGCATTCAATCTTTGGTAGTAATAATTTTAAGGAGAAATACACTGTTTTGATGCTTAAAAAAAAAATCTAATAGTGTGTTTCTTGTGAAGGGACTGAAATTTTACTCAGGGAAGTTTTGAGGAGGTGCCTAAATAATACTCTGTCCAGCTACTGTCAGGCCCGTCCCAGGAGCCATCAGCCCATCTGAGGCTCAGAGAAAAAAATGGTAGGTGAGGAAAATCTGAATTACAGACACAAGGAGCACTCTCTTTGGGTGCCTCCCAGGGCTGCCCCAGCAGAGCCTCAGCCCCAGTGTCCAGCAGTGAAACCATAAGTCAACACTGAGCACCTTTCAGAGGGAGAAGGGTTCCTGCTCAGCAGTTTGGACACATTATAGGATGAAGGAGATGAACACCTTGGGTTTGTGCCAGACTAATTATGGCATGTTTAGGCAAGGAACTAAAGGTGGGGAAAGCGAGGGGTCCAGGTGATTTGGCAAGGAATAAGCACAGGAAAATAGAGGAAGAGGGGATGAAATGCTACAGTTGCTAGTAAATAGGGGCAGATCATCACACTTGTCTGGACCTGATCACTGCAGTCTGTCTTATCTCCTTGTGAAACTCTATGTCCAACTGTTCTCCCAGGCACGGGGCTCTCTATATTGTGTACATTTGTGTGTATAGAGGTCTGAGTGTCAGAAACCGGCATTAGAACAGGAGTTAGAGGACCATGTTTCTGTGGTGACAGTAACTGGAGTGAACAAGGGTCTGGTGCCAACAACAGGGCTGGAATGGTGTGCCTATAATATATAACTTATATATAACCTATAATATATAACCTGTAATATGGCTTATGTACTATATATATGTTATATAATATTTTATATATTTTTATATATATATGTATATAAAACCTATATTATTATAGGTCTATTTTCTCCCACTAATAGATCTTCACCTGGATCAGCCAGAGCAGGTAAGAGGATGAGACAATTCGTGCTGTTTCTGTTCATGTATATGCTCAGTGTGTCTGTTTATTCATGTTGTTGTGTGTGCTTAATAGCAATGTAAATGTGCATATATACTATGCATACTGAGAATTGCCTATTAGGAGGATGCCAATCCTTCCTACTGGAGGGACCAGAGGACTGCTGCAGCAGCTGCTGCTGTTGGCTGGGCCAGGCTGGGTGGAACCCAGTCCCTAGAGATTGCTGTAGGGATTAGAGTTGTCTGGGATCCAAAGACCAGTGGATTTGGATACCACCTAACACAACCCTGAGTTAATTAAAAAAAAAAAAAGCAAGTATATAGCTGCCTGAGTTATCCAGAACAGTATATCTGTTATAATAGAACAGTACATATGGGGAGCATACTGTGGCTCAGCCACAATAGAGAGAGCAAGCCCTGTCCCCCACCAAAAAAAAATCAACAGTAAGAACGCCAGGCATCTGTCCTGAGCTGATCTGAACACATGTATTCCTTCCCTGCTACTGGGAATGCCTGGCATCGTGACAGCGAGCATATCACAAAAGCTGGTAATGAGAATCACATCTGTTTTGTGAGTCAATGGCATGTTGTATTTGCTATGCTTTGAGTGCTGCATTTGTATTGTAAGTGCTGTACTTGTATTGTGATTGATGTATCACTTGTATAAATCCCATGCAATGTACGTAAATTTGATATTAAACATTAAACCCCCAAGATGGGAAACATCTGAAAGACCTGACCAGAGGATATTTGACTATGACACCCCTGCCAAATAATATATCTCTTTGCATCCCTGAGCTCTGGGAGCTGGAAGTTAGTGATGGGGAACTAAGTGAAGCCCCATCACCCAGAAGGAAATGGTTAGTAACCTGCTATGCCAATTAGGCACACACACAAGTCTATGGGCCCAGATGGGATGCACTCCAGAGTAATGAGGGAGCTGGCAAAAGAGCTTGCCAAGTTACTTTTAATATTTTTACCAGCAGTTCTGAGAAGTCCCAGAGAAGTCCCAGTTGACTGGAAATTAGCAAATGAAATGCCCATCTGCAAGAAGGGTTGGAAGAACAATCTGAGGAACTACAGGCCTGTCAGACTGACCTTGGTACCAGGGAAGGTCATGGAACAGATCATCCTGAGTGCCATCACAAATTGAGTGCAAGACAACCAGAGAGGGGATCAGGCCCAGCCAATATGAATTTTTGAGAGGCAAGTCCTGTTCAACCAACCTGAACTCCTTCTATGACAAGGTGACCCACTTAGTAGATGAGGGAAAGGCCATGGATGTTGTCTATCTAGATTTCAGTAATGCTTTTGACATTGTTTCCCACAGCATTCTCTTGGAGAAACTGGCTGCTCATGGTTTGAACAGGTGTACTGTGAGTTAAAAACTGGCTGTAAGGTTGGGCCTAGAGAGTGGTGGAGAATGAAGTTGCATCTAGCTGGTGACTGGTCACATGTGTGTTCCCCAGGGCTCAGTCTTTGGGCCAGTCCTGCTTAACATTTTTATTAATGATTTGAGCAAGGGGATTGAATGCACCCTCACAAAAGTCACAGACTACACTGAGTTAGGGGAGAGTGTTAAGCTGCTTAGAGCTAGGAAGTCTCTACAGAGAGATCTTGCCAGACTGGATTGATGGGCTGAGGACAACTGTATGAGGTTCAATAAGGCCAAGTGCCAGTTCCTGCACTTGAGTCGCGGCAATTCCATGTATTGCTACAGGTTTGGGGAAGAGTGGCTTGAGAGCTGCTCAGCAGAAAGGGACTTATGTGTGCTGGTTGACAGCTGGCTGGATATGACTCAGCAGTGTGTCCATGGCATCCTGGCCTGTATCAAAAATGTTGTGGTCAGCAGGACTAGGGCAGTGATTGTCCTGCTGTATTCAGCACTGGTGAGGCCACACTTGGCTATAATAATTGAAACAAAACTCTATTAGCTTGGCAGTTTCACACACCTATAATTTACAGCCACGTCTAGGGAGGCAGCATGCCCAGCCATGATGAGTTCAAGCACAAAGTCTGGTAACTGAATAAACACTGCGCACAGGAGATAAATATAAGGGTGTATTACTCCAGTGGGTTGGTATGTAGTCAGAAATACATGATACTCTTGGATAGATTTAAAGAATCTGTAGGCCACAACACATAGAGTAGTCTAAAGTGGTAGTACGGAATTTATTCTCCTGTAGTACCTATTAGCTTCACAGAGCTCACTGTTCTTCATATGTTTATTTAGTGAGAGACAGGAGAGTGGTGATGATATTTTAGAGGCTTGAAAGACAGACATATTTTTCTAAATTAATTAGAAATGTGCATCTGAGGAATATGTACTTCTTTAGCTGATTCCCAAAATGATTGGTATTCTGGTGTTTATATGAATTTTTCTGTTGTCAGCTATTCTAATTATGTTACATTTGATTCTATGTGGCATTGGAGATTCATTTTATAATTCCCTGCTAGAAAATTTAAAAGATTAATTAAGTAACATTCTATTTATTTCAGAGGATTGTAAGGCTGTTTTTCTTTTTATTTTGTTTTTCCAGACACCAAATACAATCCATAAGCAAGAAAAAATGTTATGTTTATGTATGTGATTGTGCTATTTTTTTTTTTTTAAGGCTATGTTATTAAACTGCACTGTTACAGATGTTTAAAGGGCTGAAAAACTGAGGGAAAATTTTCATTATATTTGTGATACCTGGGTTTTTTTGGAGTCACTGAAATATCCAGCTAAGGTTTTGCAGCAAAATAACTATTAAAAGAATCCAAAACTAAACAACAGTTAAAAGAGCCCTAATGGGAAGGAGTAATTAATTTATACTCTAGAACAAAGAAAAAAAGAATGTTAAAACGTTACTGGATGGGGAGAAAAATTTAAAATGAAGAGAGTCATTCTAAAATGACCCTTATCCCCAACATCAAGCTGGGGAAACTTTTTTTTGGGGGGGAAAAAAAAAATCTGAGGATTATTTTTTTTAGTATAATGTGTTCAGAATTTCAGTGTGATAATTTCAACAGCATCTTCAAAACTTCAATACAAGAGGAAGAAAAAAAATTTTTACATAATTTTTTAGTGTCCAAGACTTTCCCTTTCAACAGAAATACCTTAAATCTAAAACTTTATAATACTTCACTGTAAGTTTAACAATGAACTTCATAAATTAACAACATCATTTTCCTTTATAATCTTTAAAGTAACCTTTAAAACATGAACCTATTTTCTTATAGAAGGACAAATTCAAGAAGTCTCAACTCTTCATAAAAATGCTCCACACACCTGTATGAGAATGAAAAAAACTTAAAATATGTAGAGGTGTTCATTCAGAATTCTAATCGGCAAAGATTATAGTTTTGGTTTTTTTTCTTCTAGATACAAACAGTTTGGAGAGAAGGCCTCCTTTCTGCTCAGGACATTCCTGGGATTAGACCTTCACAGAAGGCCCCTTAGAAACTCCTGATGATCTCGGTGAAAATGTTTTGCAGTGGTAGCTCAAGTCAGCTCTCCCTAAATTTCTGAGTTCAGGAAGATTTGTAAGGTGCTGTTACTCAAATATGTTGGAGATATACCACCTCTAAGATCTCTGCTTGGGAGTTCAGGTCCCAGAACATCTTCCCCATCTAGGAAGGGGAACGTTCCCCTTCCCCTGTGTGCTCAGGGCAGCCCTCTGATAGGAGTGGCCTGTTTGATAAGGCTTCCCTGACATGGGGTCCTTTGAGAAAAATTCAGAAGAATCCTCAGCAGATGCTCCCTCTCTTTACTTAGCATCTGCTGTGGAGCTTCAGCTCTTGTCCTTGTTCCCTGCCTGAGCCGTGTTACAGCAGCGCCATGCCTGAGCTCACAGCTCTGGGTGTGGTACCTCACACCTGCCAATTTAACCTTTTTATCTTGATCCTGGGCCTGCCTCATCATGACACACTCTTGGCACTGGTCTGGCTCTTCTGTTCACCTCAGGGTCTCTGGGGTGAGGCCCTTGCACCACCTTGTCCCATGGCCCCACCGCTCCCCTCTTGGTCTCTTCAGACAGTCTCTGTCCGCTGCTTGATGGCACCTGTTCTGCCAAGAATAAGCAGAATGACTTCTTTACCCAGAAAATAAAGTTTTTAACCTTTGTGAAAGGCAGAGGCAAATTGATAACTAGAGTCATGCGTATGTCCTAACCCCACTGATACCCTGGTAAATTATGATACCTGGACAGTATCAGAGCTGGGACACCCATGCCCCATAAGCCACCTATAATGCTCAGCTTCCATAATGCTCAGAACTGAGAAGGAAGGGTGAACTGAGCTCCTGTCTCTCCCAACAGCAAAAAGAGCCTTCTTTTGTAGAAAGGTATCTGCTGCTGGCTCACACCTCTTGCTAAATTCAGCTCCAAAGCAATGAAGAGCCCCCAGCCTGTCCTTTTCTATTCCAGACACTGAAAATACTTATCACTCTCCTTGATAATAATAACATGTTATTCAGAAAAAAAGAATATAAAGATAAAAGTTTCATTCAAGTAGACATAAATGAAAAAGTAGGAATACTGGAGTAGACATAAAGAGGCCATTGTACACTTCAAGGGCTTTTCCCAATTGTTTGATTTGGTCTAAAAAACTTATCCTTAATACCTACTGCCTGATAACAGGATCACTGCTGTCTGGGAATCAAACCTGACAACTAACCTATAAAATACACCTAGCAGGCCACATGCAGGAGAGAAGGTGTCCTGCCCCTTCCCAAACATTCAGGAGTCTCACAAACCAGTAGTCACTTTGTCTCAAATAATGTAGTCTACCAGAGGTGATTATCCATCAGAATTGATCAATGTCAACTATTCCAATGGATAAATAAGCAAGCTGAGTTTGTGACTGGAAGAATTAATTTTTCAGGAGCCCAGTAATGGCCTCTTGTATGTGAGAATCTTGATCCATATTTATGTCAAAGTCAAGAGCAGTCAAGTAATCTGGGGAGCTAGAACCAGGCGTTTCACAGTTAGTTAGTGGCCACAGAAATTAATGTGGTTTGATTAGATTTGCCTAATGAGTTATACAGGTTCCTTCTGAAAAGGATTGAATGATCCTGGTTTGTTTTTTTTTCAACCAGTCATCACGTCGAAAAAACTGAATCAAAACTCAATCAGAAACATTAGAGATAATAAAAGGTACAGGTCGCCCACATGTTCAGTGTGACGTTTGCTCATATCTTTCAGAGTGACCTAGAGCAAACTGTTCAGGGAGGTTGTGGAGTCTCCATCCTTGGAGATATTCAAACGTTGCCTGGACATGGCCCTGAAAAAACAGCTCCAGGTGAAACTCCTTGAATGGGGAGAGCTGGACCAGATGATCACCAAAGGTCCCTTCCAACCTCAGCTGTTCTGTGATTCTGTAAAGGTAGATTGTAATCAATGGAATAAAAGAATAATAATACTTGCCCTACTCAGATTCACCTCCTCCCCACCCACATATTTCTATCTGTCAAGTAGTTGATCAAATAAGACAAAATAATAAATGGAGATTCAAAATTTAGTCTGTTTTGGGAAAGGAGAAATAATTCACCAAGCTCTAATTTAGGAGAATGACTATGCTTACTGATATCGTACTGTGATATACCATTTGTACGTCAATGTGACTCCACTGAATGGAGTGGAATTATAACAGAGAAAAACTGATACAATACACTGATAAGTAAAGCCCATATGTTCATAACTGGAAATTTATTCATAGCTTATGTCTTTAATAATTGATCATTACTCAGAACAAATATCACATTGAAAACATTGTGGAGGGAATGAGACCTCCTGGCTTTAACTTGTTGGATTTTCTCTGTAAATATTAGATTTAAACTCTATCATCTTTTTCTTTATTTCCCCATTTATTACTTTTTGAGTTACATTTGCCATTTCTCCAATACTATTTCTAAGGGAACTCTTATCCTTAGAATTCCTACAGTAACTAGAGCATCTCTGAAGGATTTATTGTTTTACATGGATCTGCAGTTAATTTAGAATATTTTTTTTCTTTTTATTGGGGATGTATATTCTGCAATGCAAAGTTTCATCTGTTTGGAGTAGAGTTACTTTCCTACAGTAAGTGAGTAAATGTGTCATATTATTTCACAACAGTATACAGCTGTAATATTCAACATTTCCATGAGATACACTAGGTGGAAGGGATATGATTTTAAATAATGTAAATGTCTAAAAGTAGAAATAATTTCTTAAGGGTATTACCACTTTTACATATATAAGGAAGAAGAAAAGTTGCAAATTGTATTTCAAAGTTTTAATTACTCCAAGGCAAGCATCAGTGTTTATGAATAACAGAATATTTTCTCCTACTTAAGGTGAAATAACAGCTACAAGGAAACCCAAAATCTGTTTTTTCTCTCTGAGTACTGGCATTTTGCCTATCTTTTTCACCTGCATTCCCATAGCCCATAGGCTCTTAATCATTCTGTTTAACATAGCTTGCTAGAAAACCAGGCTTTTATTCTTATGACTTCCTTCTTGAAAATCATATACTGTTATCTCATTATTTTTCATTTTAGTCAAAGAACACATTCACATATAACAATAAAAGCATCAATTTAATTAATTTTTAATCTTCTGAAAATTAATGATCCTTCATTCTCAGGAACTTCTGTCTTTCTGAATGAGCAAATTATATTTCATGTAAGCTATTACAGGACACTT
Source organism: Platyrinchus mystaceus (assembly GCA_035041135.1). Lineage (NCBI taxonomy): Eukaryota > Metazoa > Chordata > Aves > Passeriformes > Tyrannidae > Platyrinchus > Platyrinchus mystaceus. The sequence goes on from JAWWLV010000001.1 coordinate 105,287,353, forward strand.
TATTTCTGTTGACCAACCAGCCTGCACAGCCTGTTAGCAAAGTGAGAACATTCCTTTCAAAGCTAAAGATGCAACGTGTAAACTAAAGGAGCCTAAGAAAAGCCTGTCAAATACTAAATCCAAGGACCTGTGATTCCTTAAAAGCCTGTAACTTATGTTGCAAAGGTGTTTTACATGTAAAATAAAAGATTAAGGAAATTGATGATACTGTGCAGCATCTTTATAGTGTCCTATAGAAAATTTGAATTAAAGGTGCATATTTTTATATATTTTTTTAGTTACATTAATTTTATAGGAATCAAAGAAACTGTATAACACTGATATTTACCAATCTTTAAAACTAATTTAGTTTTTTTCCGAAGAAATAGGGGGATGCAATGAATGCAATAAGAGAAATAATGCTCTTGATACTAAAAACTTACCCTTTTTTCATTTTGTTATAATGTAAGCTGAAGTATTTAAAAGTGTTTAAAGAGGTTTATCTTTCACCATATCAAAATTAATGGTGAAACAGCAATTTTTTTCCATTTTAGCAACAGGTACATGGCAGTTACCTACAAGAATAAGCAATGTACCTTTCAGCCATCAGTGACAGACTTGCAGAATCAAGATAATGATGTGCAGGTAGTTAATGAACACCTCTCCTGAGGGGTTTCATTCTCACACTGAGCTCTTAAAGATGATGGTGATGTTGATCTTCTGGAGCTGCTGTTACAGGCTCGTAAGAAAGTTCACTGTTTTTTAAGTTTAAATCACTAAAGTTCTAAATAGTAGGCTTTGCCAGTAGAGGGAAGCTAAGGCAGATAACAGACTGTCCTCTCTTAGTACTTGTAGTGGGTGCTGCCAGTCTTTGGGGACTAGTGGCTTCTGAGACTTGGGCTCCCAGGTTTTGCTAAGTATGGGAAAGCTTCCAGGAAGGCAGGATTAGCTCTAGATTGCTCCAGGACCACAGAGCAAATATATAAAAAATACATTTTATGTAAAATATACCCAGACAAAGTATCTCCAAATATTATCTGTAGAAAAGTCAGCTTGCAGATTTCCTTATATCTGCTAGAGCTGAAATAAATTGATGGAAAAAAAATAAATAAATGAAAGCATGTATCAGAAGGGAGAGAACAAGTCATTATCTTTATAACTGAAGTGTGACAAAGGACACAAACCCTTTACTTTGCCTTTTGCTTCTGTATGTGTGTGTGTGGTTTGCTGGTATAGAGGAAGACTAAAATGCTTTGAACTACAAGAGAAGAGAGACCAAAGATGAGTTGATTACTTCAACTATGTATGCAGGAGTGAATTCAGTGTAGAGCATTCTGTCCTCAGATGACCATTGTTTCACCTAATACAAGGTATGGCCGACACTGAGATGTCAGATCTTTGGAACTCAGGTCTACTGAAAAAATTTTCAGTAATAGCAAGTTTGGGGAAAAACAAAGTTGTTTCTCCTCTCTTCCATTATCCTGGAACAATTTTCACATGACATTTGGTAAATAATTTAGCTCAATAGGGTTTTTACAGAATTTTCTATTTAGGAAATAACTCAAAATTGCTCTAGAGAAGGAAGTTCCAGCTATTTTTTATCTACTAGATAATGCTTTAATGGGCATGGGAGAGAGGTTTCGCTTTCTCATTTACCTGAAGGAGTCTGAACTCACTTTTTTCATCTGACATTTTCAGCCATCACAACAGTCAGAGCTCTTTTGCCTGTGTGTAACAGCTGTAAAATTGCAGACAATTTTAGCAGATGTATTTAACCCTGCCCTACATAACTCGTCTAATCAAATCATAATCTATAATAATTCATAATTGTAAACAAAGAGTAGTGTAAATATCCAGTGTGGGAAAAGCACCAAAAGAGAAATCTGACATGTAGAATATTTCCTGAACATGTAAATTTCTCAGAGAAGTCTCCAGGACTTGGAGACAGCTGCCTTTGATAATCAGTTCAGAGAACCGCAGGCAGAAGACATCTAAATTGCAGTGTGCAGCTGTGTACTTCACTTATTATCTACCCTAGATCTGAGAGGGAGGTGAGAATCCCCAAAATACCAAGCACTGTAATCATCATGATCATTATTAATGGTTACTCACCAGCTGCACACACACACACATACATTTCTTCACTTTTGGCATCTGATAAAGCCCTAGTATATGTCATGTTGACTTAGGAATTTGAGAGAAGACATACAGGGAAAAAATAAAATCATTTCAGTTCTCCTAAATATGGAGCACTTTGATTTACCTTAAGAGGAAAACCAGACTTAATAGTTAAAGGTTTATTTTTATTCAGTGGAAAAATTACTGGGTGTTTTCTCATACAGAAAGTATGAGATAAATTGCACATTTATTACATGCATCTTTTTTTTCTTAATTTTAAAATGTACGTGCTTCAAGTTCAGAGGGAAAACATCAATGGAATACAGCTAACTGCAGGAAATTATTTTTTTAAAAAAATTAAGATTGCTCTAAAGAGGAAAGTTATGAGGTCTGTACACAAAAGCTACAAGATCACTATGGGAGGAAGTTAGTGTGCATTTGCTACAGAGTAAAAAGCAAATTCAAATTATTTGCATAATTGGCACAAAAAAAATTTCAAATCTTTTCTTTTTCCCTCCCCCCTAAAATGAAATAAAACAGCAACCACATATGGAAGAAATTTAGTTATTGTTTTTCATTTAGACATTTTATTGATCTGTGGAACAAGAAGGGAGTGCAGTTTCTCTCTATGACAGCAAGTCTTTCCAGGGACTCCAAACCTGGATGCTGACCTAACCATCTGAACCAGTGGGTTTATTTAGTGAAAAGGAGGTTTAATGTAAAATTATCCCTGAAACACAACATGAATACTGTCAATAATACAGTCTATAGAAACAGACACAAGTGAAACAGCTAAGATTATGTACAGCAGCCATGCATTTTATGAAGTTTAGTATGAATTTATGAAACTACACTGACAAAAATGATTCTGTTGATTTAAACCAACCAAACACCCCATTTAAATCCTTGTGGAAATCAGTAAGACCCTGCCTTATGCAGATAAAATTGTTGTTTATTCAGGGATCTCTGTCTGATTTGTTTTTGTTTGTTTTTTTGTTTCTTGGAAGAGTTGAAGGGTTTACTTCTAAAATGGGGGACATAGAAAAGGAAATTCCATTTTCTAATATTATGCTGCCTACCTGAATGAAATATAGGTACCTGAGCTGGAACTCCATCAATACAAAATATGAAATGGAATTGCAGCCTGAGCCTCTTTGATAACGCATTCAATGACTTTGGGATGCAGAAGCACAGTCTGGGGAATGTAACATATGATTTAGGTGTCCTCAGAAAGGTTTTACCAGGTCCATGGGCTGAGCCAGCATTCCTGTGATTATGCAACTGTTCAGCAATGTGTTGTGAGCAGGGAGACAGCACTGTGGTGATGACGAGTGGGTTTGGTGTAGGAGAGTTAGATGGGAAGCTGATTCATGAAACTATGGTATTGATCTATTTAGCATTTTTTATTGTTATTACCTCTTGAAATAGAAGTGCTGGCTGATCTAGAGAGCTAGGCTGTGGTTCATTGTGCTGTGGTTACTTCTCACCTTTGCATGACTTTCACCAGCCCCTTGTTCTTCTCCAGTTCTGTGAATTATTTCTGTTTTCTAGCCTCAGCCGTTTTGTTGCAGTTAGTTATTCTTTCTGTCTGAGCACAAGCAATCCTGGCTGGGTTGTCCTGAATGACCATTTGTATTCCCCAGAATGGATAATATTTTCTTTTTTGCTTTCCATCACAACATCTTCCTCTGTCTTGATGACTTATTTCATCATCTTAGAAAGCTGGGAAAATTTTCGTATTACACAGAGGGTGGAAGGAACAGTCTGCTTCTCCTTTACTGCATGCTCACATAACACAGTTTGATTTGAGGGTAGGAAAATAACCTTATTGTTGTTATAATTTATTTAAATCAGAGTGGAAAACATGAGTTCTAACCAAATTCATGGAGTCACTCTCTTCTAAAGGAAAGCCAAGACACTGAGAGAAAAGGAAGGTAACAGCCTCCACGAGAAGAAATTAGATATTTTGATCCAGGAATTTTTTGGGGTACGTATAAAAGCCGCTTGTTTTTTGTCACTATTTTGTATGTTTGCAAAAATATGGAAGCTCTGCTGACTGGGATTTTACCACCATAATGGAATACCTTGGTCAAAATGAGAGAGAACATCCCTCATCTTAAAGCACAGAATAATCAGTAGAGCAATGGTGGTGATGGTGATCTCCCAAAATTCAAATGAACTAAATTCTCCCTGAAGTGGAGTACTGACTTTAAAGTAAGCTTCATCCCCCCTAATGAGTGTTCTACTAGATGACCAGGTGTGTCTACATAAGGTAGAGAAAAAACACTCACCTTTTCTCAATCTTATGACAGTTCAGAGTGACACCTTTAGTGCAGAGTCTCAGCTACTTCCTGCTTACTACCTCACTCCTTGCCAAAGATACTTGGCAGCTCCCTTGACAAGAAATATATCTTTCTATAACTTGAAAACTTATGTACAGTGTAGGATCTGAATTTAGTGATAGATTATTCTGTATATTCTTGAAAGTCCAACCACTTTTACAGTGACAGACATTCAAGGAATTTGCCATTGAAAAAGTATTTTGCTGTGCCTATAGCTGTGGTATCAAGCTAATGTGTCAGAATACTTTGAGAAAACTGTTTCTGAAATGTATTCCTCTATCATTTAATCTGTCTAGGGCTCTTTTCTATTTTAAGGCTGAATAAGCATAATTTGTTTTCCTTTTAAAAGACTTATTTTCTTGTTGCTTGTTCTTGGATTGTAGAACTTTGCACAGTGAAACAATACTCAAATAATTTTGTCTCTCCTCTTCCTTACAGTTTCTCAAAACATGTTTCTATTTTGTACTCTAATTAGCACGTTTCTTGCTTAAGACCTTAGCATGCCTGCCCTATTTATAACGTTTGAAAGGTTTAATTTGAAACAGACTTTGCAGAGAGTCTACTATGAAGTTTAAATACACCAGAAAACTAATTTGAGGACAGGGTTACCAAGACTCAAAAGCCTGCTTTGTTAGAATTAGGGAAGTCACAAGAAGATTGTAATTTTTTTTGCCTTGATGGTTCAAACTACACAGAAACAGGGTGGGATTTAGCCCTTTAACCTTATGGATAGAATCTAGGTTAAAAAGTATCGCATGGAAATATCTTGGCTAGCTACTGTTGAAATTCATCCTCTTTCTATGACTATAATGACCAAATATTACTGTCCTACAGCCTCTCTCTTCCAGACCTTCAAGCAGTTTTGTGTTGCAGAATCTGGATCTTCATTACTTACCTGGTGCAGGTTTTTTTGTGGTATTGCATTTTGTTGTCAGCAGGCTCATTCTTTAACATCACACAGATAAATTGTGGTTGAAAGACAGCAGGCTACCTCTCCAAAGTTAACAAAATAATACAGGGATGATTCAGTGCCTTGTCATGACAGCACAGCACAGGTCATTTCTACCATTTGTCACCACTACAGGTAGGCACCACAGCAGCAGAATGGCCAGTGTTCTCATTTGTTTTGGTAGTAGGTATCACCTTTGACTGTGCAGCCGAATTTCAAACTATCATTAAAAAGTCATTAGAACCCCAAATGGGACATTGTGAACTATGCTTCATCCAGAATAGTCTTCCTGAGCTCTCACAAAGATGAGAGCAGCAATATCAGTAATGTAAATAAACTGCTGTGTCATGCCATCAACATTTTTATTGTGGGCTTCCTCAACCCAATACTTCTTTTCAGCCTGTCTGTGAGCACAAAGTGAACTACTTTTTAGATCATCGAGAGCCTGGGGAGACTGTGTAAAGCTGCACCAGAGATGCTTCTTTATGTGAATCAATATTGGTGCTATGTTACGTATTTGACATAAGATATTTCATTTTTGAAATGCCTTGATGCCCTGAACATCAGTGCTTCCTTTACTCTAGTACCTGTAAAATCCATGAGCCTGTCTTTCCCAGTTTTAAAATGTCTAGGCCACTTTTTATTAAAGCTGCACGTTGAATTATACAGCAGAGTTTTGTATGTGTGAATACTTTATAACGCTCTTCAATTACATCCACACTTTTAATTAAAAATAGTCAACTTAAAATAGGCTAAACTTGTTTTAATGGATAGCCAGTAAGATAAGTTATTGACATCACAAACTGCTGTGGGACATGTATTATATATTTTACAGGAAAGAAATAATTTTGTTCTTTCTCAGTCTGAAACCTTTCATTTCCTGACCAGATGCCGTCCTTAGTTTCATTTGCAGCCAACGTCCTCTAAATGGCTCAATTTTTAAATTGAGCCACAAGAGTAAAAAATAATGGTCTTCCTTGACAGAAAACCTGAGGAGATTTATGTGCATGTATCAGATGTATCAAACAGACAAAGCTATTAAACGCGATGACATGTTTCTTACTCAAAGCACACAGAGCAACATCACCCAAAGAAGCTCTTTTAGCATACTTGCTTAGCAAAGTCTAACTCTTTTCTTATGAAAGTATGTTGATAGAATTGCGGTAAGGAACCTGAAATTTGTATTACATTTAAAGCCACATAAAGGCACTACCCATATCATCCTAATGAACTGATACAATCTCTCTGTCAGTCAGCGTACTTGCTTGAAAAGTGAAAGTTCTTCAGAGCCTTCTTATAAACCAAAGATTTTAATGTCCCCAGAAAAATAAAATATCCAATTATATGACCATGAAGTCAGATTTCTCTGGGGAAGATGTATCTGCATGAAAACTGCAGCCTCTTATAGTTGTGCACCCAGACAAATGAATTTTAGGTTCAACTCTGAAATCAAAGGTCATGTAAGGATTTTGGCTGTGGAGTGCCTACTCATTTAATTCTAGGAGGGCCCCAGAGACACAACCACTACAGGACACAAGATTAACCAGTCTCTGATGCTTACTAGCAATATATACACATATCAGAGCAGATATATGTGATGGAAGGAGCCCATGCCTCCATGGGACTGATCCCTATAGATGACAAACAAATTTACACCTCTTGCTTACATGCAACCTCACTCCTCCCATAATGAACATAATCCTGCAGTGTGGCACAGCAGTTTATTGGGCAAGGCCAGTTTTCTACTCCTTCCTTAAGGAAGTAAAGTACTCCTTTACATGCACTGTACTTTGAAGAGACTGTAAGGAATGTATCTCCCATTAATCTCTGGTCCTTCTTTAGGATGCTCCCTCCAGTATGTGCTCCCACTGACCACACTGAATGAGAACATTCACCAGAATGGGGTGATGAGGGTAGCAAATGATTTCATTAGGTTCTTTTGGAGGAATCTTGGGATACTCGTTCATAAGGATCCTGAAAATGGCACTGCATTTTCTAGATTTGGAAAAACTGTCTCTAACATTCTTGGAAAGTTCTTTTTATCTATTCTCTGTGTAGGATTTGATGAAATTCTTGGGTGTTTTCAGCTATAAATATTTCCTCTTACTTTTGACTTCTGTCCAATGTATCTGTAAATTTTTCTGTCTTAGTCAAAAACAGCACAGGAGGGATACTGAGGGAGAGAAAGTGATGAGAAGCAGAAATGAAGTAAATATTATTTCATCCCATAGAAGGTGGTGATATATAAAACACAGGGGAAACAAGTATTGTTATCTGGAAGTATGAAACAGTTCTGTTAAAAGCAAGTTACTTTTTTTCAGCATAAAAAGAAGTGCTTTCTTGTTTGCTGTTTTCTAGTAGTGCTAAATGCCTGGAGAGAGTTAAAAGGAGGGAAGGTATTTACAATTCTGATGAAGGAGTAGGTGTTTAAAGTGTTATGTGTGATTGCAAGCATGATTTGGTCTAGGTAGCTAGTGACTGCTGTCTAGTATACTGTGCAAGTAAATGGTAGAGAAATGCTCCACAAGTGCTGCAAGGCTCAGCTCTGCTCCTGACTGGCACTGATTAACCTCTCTGATGTGCTGTGGTCTCTGTGCTCTGCCTCAGGAGAGCTTAGTTATCCCACTTGAAGAATATGATTAATATTTTTGTCCTGTTTAACAAGGGGGGAAGGGAAAAAAGGATAAAAATAAATGTGTATTTGTTTTCATTTTTTTTCAGGGAAAAAAAAAAAAAAGGAGGAAGGATTCCACTGTGGGTAAACCGTATATACATGCAGCAGGTTTATCGAGGGACCTAAAAGGAGACCAGATGCTTCTAATGTCATTGAAAGAGACACATACACTCTTTGTTATGATGATTGTGGCACTCATAGTGCTGCAGCAATGTCAGGGAACACACGAACTACATGCAGCTTCCAGTCTCAGCCTCTGCCTGATAAAGTGTACTCATTTATCTGAGGGCAGGATTTTGGCTTCTTGTTGTGTTCATGTTATCAATGATAAAGGTTCTGAATACTCATTAAGACTAAGTGTTTTAGGGACAATGAATGAAAGAACTTCTAATTTGATGTAAAATCCACAAGCAAGGCACTGTTTTAAAATGTTTGTGATGTTTTCACTTTACCTTTGTTTGTGCTGTATTTTGTGGTTGTCTCCAAGAGGTGGGAAGGGTACTCTCATGGACGTTTTATCTTTCCTGTTTGTCATTGAATTGACACCCAAGAATATTCTGCATTTTTTTAACAAAGAAAGTTAATTTGCATTAAAATAATAAATGAAAATTTACACATACATTTCAATATATATGTAAATCATTTGGAAAACTTGTTTCTGTTACACAGATAGAGATATTTCTCTTATATTTACCACAGTATCGATAAATATTTGCAAATGAGGTATCACCACAGGAGCTGTGCAATTCAGTGAGGCATTAAAAAAGATTAACTGACTTTTTTTTCTTCTCAAATTCCTTTCTCTTCTGTCTCTCCTTGCTCAGGTGAGTGCTTGCTATTTTTTGTTGAAAGCTCTAGGAAAAAACTCAATTTAAATAGATAGCTCAGATTTCTTTACTGACATCTACAATCTGTGAAAACAATGTTGCCTTACTTCTGGAGCCAGCTGAAAGGATGCAAGATACTATAAAAACATATATTCATCAGGAGCTTCCCATCAGCTTTTCCCTTGAGTAATCACAGGAATAAAATATTACATTAGACCTGTTCTCTTGAAAATGCATACACTCAAAATGGTGGGCTTGAGGAACTCACATAAATAACTGTTTTCAATGTTGCTTCACTGGTCAAATGCAATCATAGCTGCAAAAGTAGAGAGAGAGAACACTTTATATTTCATTTCCAATTCATCTCAAATCCCAGAAAAAGCCATCCACTTCTGGTTTTACCAGTGTTTGTTTCATCCGATGCTCTAGTACCCTTCACATGAATGTTAGAGAAAGATTTTAGCAAAAGTTCAGATTTATCAGATATGCATTTATTTCAGGCACATTATTGCTTTTAAATATCTATTTTGTACAGAGTTTTTATGAGTTGTTAATGTAAATCTTTTTTGGTTAATTTCTATTTTAAGTAATATTGTTAAGTGGATTAAATTGATCCTTTCTGTATCTCTGTTGACGTCACTGGAGTCACATTAGGGACACACTTAAACCTGTTTGTCTCATCAAGCATCAGGAAATATGCTTGGAAAATGCTTGGAAGTTAATGTCTTTTTGATGTGATCCAAATCTAAAATATAAATTCATGCAAAGCTTATCTAGTCTGACAGGATTCAGAATTTCATTTCAATAGATAACATGGAACTGAAAAACTTTGAGAGATGGCAACAAAGGCAGAAATATGATATATAAAGACATAATTAATATTTGTTTGAAAACAGAGACTTTGTGAGCTACTGTAATTCTGAGGAATTTATTTTCTTTGATCCCATCCCAAAGTATTGTATTTACACTTTTAAAAGAGGTATAAAAAAGACAATAGGCACAAAATGAAACACACGAGGCTCTTTCTGAATATCAGGAAACACTTTTGCACTGTGTGGGTTACAGGCACTGACATAGGTTTCCCAGGGATATTGTCCCCATCCTTGGGGATATTCAAAGGCTGGCTCGAGAGGGTATGGGGCAACTGGGTCATGGTGACCCTTCTTGAGCAGGGCAGTAAGACCAGATGATCTCCATAGATACCTCCACACCTCAACCATTCTGTGATTCTGTGATTGAAGCCAAAGACAATCCTAAAGGAAAAGCTTTTGCACAAAACTACACTATTTCCTTTCCATGAAAAAGAGAGTGAAAAGGGTCTTGCTACACAACCATGCTTTAACATTAGTTTAAAAAGTCAAGATTAACTTGAAAGAATCAATTATTACTTGAATTTGCATTTTGTCTTTTTTTTTTGAGAACATGTTCACATTAGAATCATACATCCTATAACATTCAGTATTAATTGATTGTTCTGCCTTTAATTTTGTACAGCAAATTTATGCTGAACCACATTATTTAGACACTTTCATTAACTATTGAGAGTTTCATTGTTTCAAAACTGGCAATAAAAAACATGTTTCTTGAAATCAGCTTTGTAACCTGACAGCACTTGGAAATAAACCCTACAGTCCTTTAATTTAAAGTACTGTTTCAAAATCGGATTATGCATCTCTGCATTTCCTCTTCAACCATTTTTATCATAAGACACATCAGCAAAAAAAAGAAAAAGATGGAAGATTTCTTTTACTTCCTCATTGTCTCCTACATTTCTCCTATGGATGTTGCATCTGAACTGCATTTATTTAAGAAAATAATGTCAATTTTCCCCAAAATGCAAATTTATCCTGAAACTCTTTACTCAAGATCAATTTTCCTACACTTTTTTTCCTATTTTTCTCTACTTGCTGAGGCTACAAAGTCTTGTGTTCTGGTCTGTCTTTGAAGAACTGGAGTCTGAAGGTATCCACAGTGATGGAAAAAGAAAAGTTCTAATTCAGAAGTTTTTCCATTGCAAATATTTCAACAGCAAATGGAATTGTATTCAAACAGAATTAGTAGAATAGGAAATTTTCCTAACATATAAAAAACTTCTGAAAAAAAGCATGTCTGGAATTATTCTAGCAAAAGCATTTTTAATTGGATAGGAACCTGCTGAACACATTATTGCTCATATGGAGAAAATTTCAGCTCTTGAACTATACTGTTACCACAGCCTGTCCCTCTGTCTCGTAAAAGCTTAGGAAAGGGAGGCCCTCTTGCTTTCCATGTTAACTGCATACATACAGGGCCCAGGGGAGGCAAGGCCTTCCCCTTCTTAGTTGGTGTATGTTTGGACAAGTGCCCAGGAGACTTTCACAGATAATAATTTAGAGTAATCAATTTGGCACTGAAAGTTTGGTCACATCATAACTCTCACAATCACAAATGCACAAATAGGGTGGTGTCGACACTGTATGTCTGGGCACATTTGCAATCCCTGCTGCACAAAGAGCATGGGTTACACTATAAGTTTGGGCACATTCTTTAAGATTCCAGATTCACAAATAGTGCAATTTATTGATTGTTGCAACAGAGTTAGATTCAGAAGTTGCCGTTGACAAATATATTGATACCAGAAAGCATAAGCAGTAGTATTACTGCACACTAAAGTTTACCCAGTAAGCGTCCCTATGGGAAAGGAGAGGGGTATAGCCTGTTGACCATCCCAGGATATAGAGGTGGAGTCTCCTATAACCTCCCTCCTCTCTTAAGCTACATTTATATTATTTTCTTTGAGAGTGAGGAGAAGAGAAAGTTTCGGTAGATGTCATTTTATGATTAGGTGGAGTTTGAGTGCCTTTAGTCATACAGGTAAAGCATATACAGGTTATACTTCATTAGCATACCCAGGGGCATGAAAGGTCAAATGTATTTTCAAGTTAATGAATCACAGCTCAGCTTTTGGTCTCCAGGTGGGTCATTCCTTTGGCCTTGTTCCCACTGTCTGCATTGATTTAAACAGAGCATGTCCACAACTTCTCTGTGCCACTCCATCCTTTGTTTCCTGCTCCTCCCAGGGCAGTACATCAAGCTCTTTCTAAATGCCTGCTCCTAAGATTTCCAGACTGTTTGTTTCTCATGAACTATTTCCAACATGGTCACTTCTCCTTGATGATATTTTCCTTTTCAATATTTTTCTTCAATCTCTCAGTATTATTCCACAATCTCCCCCACTGAAATGTTCCTACTACCATTTGGGATTTTTCCTGGAACCTAAAAGTTACTTCAATCAGATGAGAGAGGAAAACAGAATAGCTGTCATTCTAGCTCTCACCCAGTTTCTATTAAGAAAAACCAATAAATTCTTTATTTGTATTCTAGTTTTTGCTTTATTCCTGACACCTCTTATCATTCTTGTTCACGATTTTCTTCTCCTTCAATGGAGCTGAATTAAGAAAATGCTTGGGCACTCAAAACTCAAAGTTTTGGCAGTTGTTCTTCAGAGGAAGAGAACTGAGGGCAAAGACACCTGTGATTTCCTGAAGTGTAGAATAAAACATTCATATCATAAATCTGTAATATAGTTACTAATGATGACAATATGTTAGAAAACAGTAACTTAGTTGGACACTTGATTAAATATTTGCTTTCAGTTTGATAGTGGGAACAACAGCAGGAACACTTTCCCTGGTTTTCCAGTCAAGAGATGCTCAAGTGAGAAGAGCTGAAGCACTTGTCTGGTATAATCTTATGGTTACAAGGTGCTATGTCCAGGTGTTTGGACACTGTCCAAACCTAGTGTTTAAATCCTGTCTGTGTAAAAAGAATCTATTTGGCAACATCCTGAATCTATGCTTTGGCTTTTCTCAAACTTTGAATTCCATGATAGCCTTTCAGATCAGTGGTTGTCTATGCTTGTTTTAAGTTATGTATGCTTGGTTTTAGTTATCGATTTATCACATGTTAGCAGGGAGCTAAAAGGCAGTTTTTGTCACCGTGACTTTATCAAAAGACAATGAGAGTTAACATTTTACTGGCTGCTAAACACCCCCCCCCCCCAAAAAAAAAAACAACCCCAAAGCACTGTAAGAACTACACTGGTAACAGTCATTTAAACATCAGTGTAACGTAATATAATGCAGTGCAAACTTCAGAAACTGCTCTCACCCTCTTTGGTGACTGTGAAAACATTTACTAATTGTTCATATTTCCACTCTCCTCCTTCCCTCAGCTGAGATTCGCTGCATAATCATCAGCATTTGAAGTCAGTAGCAGTTTGCTAACAGAGCAATTAATTGAAGCACCAAGAGCCAAAGGTGATAGATGTGTTCCTTTCTTTTGTGACATGACAGAATTTTTCACGTACTTGGAAAAGATTAATAATATACACATGGATTTACTACATGCTTTTATTTTCTCTGTTTGAATGAGGTGAATGCATGCCAGCTATTACTTTTTGTAAAGAGGGTTGTCAGGCAGCAGAAGTTGGTGTTTCAGAGCCCAGGATTCTGACCTACAACACATGCCATGTGACATCAAAAGTCCATGTCTGAATAGCTTAAATGCTATTCATCTGACTGAATGTAGTCATTTTATATTAGAGTCAGCTAGATGGATTTCCATTTTTGTCAGTGGCAAGAAATAGATTAATTTTTTCTTTGAAGTGTTTTATTTGAAGTACATATGTAGCAGTGCATTGCCATTCTGAGATAGTATTATAATATTAATAAAAATGGACGTAGACACTATATTAGTTGGACCTCAAACCAAAATGATCTTTCCTAGATATATGAAAAATATTGAGTATTATGGGTAATATCAAAGACTATTTTAAAGTTAATTTCTTAGGATTTTTACTATTACTGTGTCTGTTGCAAAGTCATAGAAACACTTCAACATTTTGGGAAGCCTTGAATATAATTTTCTTTCTTTTTAAAATCTCTAAACTTCAAAATTATCTCCACTCAAAGTCTGATAACTACAGCAGCTATATAACAAGATTCCTTTAAAGTTGTTACATTGATATGCAGAATGAGTGCATCAAGGCATCTTTTCAGATAGTTCTATAGGCCTGCTTCTCTTTTTAATGTACTTAGTGAAGAAAAGGGAAATAAATAAAAACATTCAAGAAAATATCACTTGTTTGTTTACTAGAAATTATTCCTCTGAAATGCATGACAAGAACAAAAGCACAACAAAAAATAACAACATAATAACACCCTGATAATCCAGTCCTGATTTATTAATGAATTTTTTTTTAAAAGAGAGAACAATGTAAAATCATGTGGCCCACCTCAACCACCTTTCATTTTTTTTAACTTGTGTGAAGTTACAGGTTTTTTTCAAGGATGGGAGGCAGATAGGAGTGAGCTGAAGAATAGCATTTGTTGTAGAGTAGGGGAAAAAGGAAAAAGAGCAGTATGCATATTGTTATTATGTGATGTTCAGTGCAACAGAACTCTAGTGTGCCACCCAAAGATAACAACTCTTTACTGAAATGATTTACTAAATGCACACTCTGAGTCACAGATGCTTAGTTTAAATAACAATTCTTCCTTGTAAATTTATTTTACTGCACCCACTACTGCTTGGACAATCCAAACTGAATTTGTTTCTGTACACAGAAATGTTTATTAAAGTGCAGTAAGTTACAATGACAGGCTAGAGACTCACTAGGCTGCATTTTACTGAACACAGAACAGTTTCTGATTTGAATTTTATCTTGAATTAAAAAACCTGGTCAGCAGACATATAGCACTAATAACCGTAGAAAGTTTTTTATCATGTGTGAAGACAGATGGCATTATGATGTGATCTGTGGTGTAGTTTTAAGGCATTTTTCTTTTTTTTTTTTTTTATAGACAACTTGAAGGCATTCCTTTTTTTTTTTTTTTTTTCCACCATTAATAGTCACATAAATACAATGAGGGTATGAAGTAGCAGTGCAGATGCATATGGGTATATCTTGGAAGTTGTAGTATAAATGGACCCTATGTTCTATGGGGAAGGTGGAGGAGAATGCAAGAGGCCATGGTAATAGGGCAGAGAGAAGTGAGATCAGGGTAGAGTCTCCAGAGAAGAGGTTCAGGTGTATGTGTTTGTTCCAATAAAGATTCAAAATTACAGTGAAGTTCACATATATGAAAATAAGCCTTGTCCTCAAATTTTACATTTTTATTGCAAAGTTGGAGGGGTTGATGCTTTTCCTCAAAACAGTGGAATTGCTCTTCATGTGATTTATCTAAAGATTAAATGGCACACTTTAATATGAAAGTTACCTCTGTATATTTGCAGGACATAAAATATCCTCATATTATTCAAATCTAGCGAACACAGAGAAGTTAAATCAAGTTCCACTCCATAAATTTGTACAAGTGTGATTTGTGCTCAGTCAAGTGAGAAAGTATGGCAAGATATTTACGGCCACGGTGACTTGTAGGAATCAGGCTAAATAAAATAATACAGAAATCTCTTTCCTAGGCATAAGTTATATGTACAATAACAGAGTAAAACTGCCCAAACATGCAAACAACAATCTCTGTGTAAAACTAGACAGAAAACTCCTCAGTCTCCAGTGTGTTTTTGGTAAGTGTAGTAATTCTACACTAACTTTTTCAGATACCACATGCCTTCCAAAACACTTAGTATCACTTATGTTCTTCTGTTTGAGTGATTTCTCTTTCTGTCTGTGTGTCAACAATTATGTTGAGATCTATTTCCAGCTCCTGAACAAAATCACTGGGGGAAGCAGGAGGAGTAGGAAGGTTGTGAAAAGTCTGACAAGGACCAATGCAGCAGCTCTCCTTCTGCCCACCCCATGGAGGAAGGGTTGCAGAGTAACACAACACTAATCCACTGCACAACAAAGCTTTGCTAAAGTTGGTGAGGAAGACAAAACCGTCACTGCCCAGTCAGGCTCTTTAAAATACAACAGTTCAAATTGTTTTCTAAGGAAATGCATCTTAAATAAACAAACTTGAATACATAACTAGCTTCCTCAAAGCTGCTGTCACCTCCATAGGGAGAAACCTGTTTCTCAGACAGATTCTTTTCCTAATTTTTTTTTTTTTTTTCAGAAAGAAGGAGAAGAGGGAAGGAAAAGAAAAGGTGTGTCTGCATTAGGATACAGCACAGACCAAAAGGAATGAATGGATCGAGTGAAACAGGTGAGGCTGTGGATCCACTACAAACACTGTATGTGTTTTGGGGTCAGAGATGATAACTTCAGACTCTTGTTTGGTCTCATGGGTAACAGCAGCTAACTCAAAAAACTAACTCAAGTAGTTTTTCTCTAGTGTTTGGTGGGTTTTGTTTGTTCACTTTTCTCAGAGACTTGCATAATATTGTGGCTGGATTCTTTCAGAAAGATTTGCTAAAAAATCTTTGTCTTGCATGTCTTCTGATTTTTACAAAATGTTTCTGATTGAAAACATCCCATCCTATATATTTGAATTCACTTTCCTCATGTACAACTGACTATTAATGACTAATTTTTATATCTACAGTTAAAAAAATCCTTTTAGCTGATCACTTATTTGCAGAGTAATCCTAGAGTAATTCCCTCCCACTTCCACTTAGTAACAGGTATGTATACATATTGCATTAGCGCAAGCAAAATTTATCTTTTGAAACTCCATCTGCTCATGTGGGAACAAACTAGAACATGTAAACATGTAAACATCTGTGAAGATGTATTTCTTCCAAAATCCAGTCTGTAATTTTTTTCTTAATGATCTGAAGTATTACTTTGGTCTCTTTTGTCATATTTATGTATGTTTTAGCAGACAAGTTCATTGTCCAGTATTTGAAGAAGTGAAAAGGTGTCTGTTTATACCAGTGTGAATCTACGGTTACTTCTACATCATGTTGATCTGGAAAAGGAATACGCTTTCAAAAAAACCTCAAATTTGATGCATTGCATTTATTTTATTCTTTTTCATATCACTGTTTAGTATCAGAGCACACAAACTGGATTAATCTAGTGTAGAATGAAACCCAAATAGTTGTTACAAGATCTAAAGTGAGCACATTTTATCAAATCAGAGCAAAGCTCATATGAAGTACAAGTTTTCAAAAGGGTGTAGAGGAAAGAGAGCAGGTCATCAGTTGTTTTGCCCTATAAATCTGCAACTGGTATTCCCCACTAGTTGATAAGGTAGACATGAAATATATAATTCTAGGGTACTCATTTACCTTCGTAATTTGTTTCTGTTTCTAGGTCACATAAATACAATTATAAATTGCTAAAATATGAAAGTCTATGAGAACATACTTAGAACCAGAGTCCTGAATAGGGCACTCAATTCTTAACAAGAATTCATATGTTTCTGAAAACGTGTAACAAATATATGCACTCAGTGAGCCTGCAGATTGCTAAACTGCTTGATTCTAAAGGATTCTTATAGTAGTTTAAGACTGTCATCCCTTGATTCAGAAACGCACAGAGTAGAATGTGGAAAGTCTGGGAAAAACTTTAATGTTCATGTCAGTGTGCTTCTTGGATCAAGCATGTAAAATTTGTTAAGGCAGGTAATCTTATTGAGAAGATTGTTTCTACTTTTGTGTTTCCAATCTAATTTAAGAGAAGTTCAGCTTGGGAATTTTCTGAAAGACAGAGGTAATAGAGGAATAAAACAGAAACATGTTTATTAGAAACATAAGAAAGTGTCTAAATCTCCAAAGACATTGAAGATAAGCTTTTCATGATGATATGAATTTCATTAGTAATTTTTTTTTGTAAGGAATTTTTTTAAACAAGGAATTGGAAAACAAGCTCGGATTGCCTGAAAAAGAAAAAAAAAAGTAATTGTCATTGCAGAATTTTGTTGAGCCTCAGTTCTATACATTCTATACATTTTTTATCAATACTCAGAGAACTGAAAGAAATGACCATAGATGACAACAGCATGGTTACCCATAGGTAGGTCAAGAGCTATCACTGTGACAATCAAGATAATCTCCTAGTGATAATACTCCTGATGATTTTATATTTCAACTAGTTTTTGATAATATGAATAATTTTAAGGAGGAAAAAAGTTGTTTTAAACTTTTCAAAGAATTGTCAGTTTCAGAGATGAAATGGTTAAATATAATTTTTGCTAAAAGAAATAAATTTTAGTTGAAATTTTCTGGTTTATTCTTCCAGCTCCTCAAGGATGTAATATTTATATTTTCTTTAAAATTAATATATAAGTTAATTTGTTAATGAAAAGCTACATAATTTGCATAATTAAATAATATTTGATAAAATAAAGGATATTTTAGAGAATTTTACTGCAGTGGAATGCTTTCAAGTACTTTAATTGCTATTGCATAACTTTTATAAAATAATGTTTAATGAATGATGGCCAATAAACAGAGTTGTGGAGTGCTTTGGTAGTCTTGGTTCTGTTTGCCAATGCAAGACATGGATATATCACAGTTCCATTTACTCACACACAATATATTCTACCCATGGCTAAAGCTAATGTTTGATTTCTCTATTACAATGCTAGCCTAAGTTCAGCTAAAAATTCTTGTTGCTTTTTATATTATAGTATCTATTCTATACTCCTTTGTTTTACTTACAACATATTTTTTTCTCCAATATGTTCCATTGGCAAAAAACAGGTTTTAAGTTGTATATAACATATTTTTTTCTCCAATATGTTCCATTGGCAAAAAACAGGTTTTAAGTTGTAAGGTCACTTAATAGCAATAATCTTATCTATCAGTTTTCTAATTTTGGCCAGTTGAAGAATTCATAATTTCTGCCCTTTGAGTAATGCATAATAAAATTATTATAAAAAATCATTATCATAGTAGTGCATACTGAGATTGCTTCAAGTTAGTACTATGTTAAATTACAGGAATAACACTCTACTCACAGAATATATAGACTGTGGTGCAGGTCTTAAAGAACTTTCTTAATGTTTAGCTACTGACAAAAAGTAGAGATAAATTATTCAATATAATTTATTCAAAATAACTTCTCTAGCCTACTCAGTTTATTCAGACTTGTCTAAAATGCTAGACAGTTATTTAACAGATTTGAAGTTAATGCTTTTGAATTGCACATATAAATTGCCTCTAGAATTCATGTATATATAATCTACATATATACATATTGTGATGGGCCAGAACACTAATATTGTAGACAAGGTATGTCAGATTCTGCAGTGTATGCTTATGATTCAAGGTAAAGTCTGAAAGGAGAGTAGACGAAAACATTTTAATCTTCTCTAATTTACTGTCTTTTTTCTGAAAGAGCAAGTGATTGATAGTGTTTGAAGATAATTTGAAATAGAAAGTATTCTATTAATTTTCTAATGCACATGCTTGTTACCAAGAAAGGAATAAAGTGCTGGAACTCCCAAAGAAAACAAACAGGTTACTTTCTCCATCTTGTCAAGCTTATTTCTGTTTTGTTTAATGCTTAAATGTAAGGTATAAATTATAGCCTACTTTATTGATATCTTGTCTTTGCTCCTCAGATTTTATAAATGCACCATACTATCACCAGTGACCGTTAACTGTTAGTGGTATATTACTGAATATCTGGCTTTATCCAAGAAAATACAAATATCTTTCACAACATATCACAGCGTTCATTATATTCATTCACAGTATTGCTAAATACAATAGGTTAGTTTTAAAAATTTCCATAACACCTATCAGCTTTTGAAACAGTATAGTCTGGCTTCCAACACCTTTAAATCATACATATAATTTATGTGTATGCATTTCATATTGTTTATATTTCATGTTTTTATAACTTTTGTTATAATTTATAATAGTTATCCCATAGTTCCTTGGACCATCTTTCCTGAAAGCCTAATCAGTGCTCAGCTTAGAGATAACCCTTACCAGTCCATTTGTCACCTGAGCGTTTTTGCCAGCATCAGATCCGTGTCCTGGCTGAGGAGTTAAAGGCCACCCAAATCCTCCAGCTCCAGCCAGACTCCAGTGTCCTGTCAAAGTTGTTTCACTTTGCATAGAAAGTCTAAATACCTTCTGGATTAGCAAGGAAACGGAAAGCTGATTTCTGGAGGTGGTGGTACAGGGGAGAGAGCATTGTGTTTCACAGACTGGATTTACCTTTTATATCTAAATTGCCCTCATGTCCTAAAATATAGATTGAAATCTTTAGGTTTTATGCAAAGTTGGCAGGATATGTATGTATATGGAGGAAGGTATTTATTTGAGATGAAATGTAGTGCATTAACTGGCACTTCAAACTCCAATCCTGAGTGGTTTCTTAAGTGAAATGAATTCAGATCCAGAACAAAGAAAGAATTCTCAGGACTCGTGAATTTAACAAAGAATAGAAAAACAATCTAGCTGAAATACATACTCAAAAAGCAGCTGGGAGTGGCATATATATTTACAAAAAGGTCATTTTAGTGTTGCTATAACTTACAGACCTTACATTGGTGACGGAAAATATGAAAAGATATTATAAAATACATTTTTTCTAAGCAAATTCTTGTCAAATCTGTTAAAATATTATGGTTGTGTAAAAAAACAACCATCAGAAATGAGATAATATAATTTACTTGAACATTCACAAAGTCCTATCAATATATCAATACCTCCGGTGAGTTTATTAAATACATTTAGGAAGTGGAGAAGAAAACTACAGCCATAAAACCGCAGAAGAGACAAAATATAAATCAACTATAGATTATCTTCTTTCACCTGGCAAATATTGACAGAAGGTTGACAATGTTCGTGACATGTACAAGTATTTGAGTTAGTTGCAATAAAGAAGACTGCGAAGAATTTGAAAAGCAGTAGAAGGTGTATATGAGAAGGAATAATTTGAACAATTCACACAAGTATTTTCCCTTTCTTTTTCAAAATTATGTTGTTTTAGACAGAACTGCCTGTATTATGCCCATCACAAATCTTTTTGTTCATACACCTTTCAGTGCATCTCTGCTGACATCCATGGAATTATTCTGTGGCACGTTGGAGAATGTCTTCTTTAAGAATCACTAGGAAAGACATGCATGTCAGCAGATTCAAAATTGCCTGCAATTACCATAAAGGATGTGTTTAACATCAATGAACTCTAGTTTTAGTTGTTCTTCCTACATAAACTGGAAAAAACTGAATGCTTATTGGGCTTCCAAATAAATGTACACAAAGTTGTCTCAGAGACAGGAACGATTATGTTTGAAAATGTACCATATGGTTCATATAACACTGTTTGTGTGCTTAATTTAGCACATGTATAGGCAGTTAATCATTTGGATATGGAAATATTCATCTTTATTAAAAAAAATTACACCTGCAATTTTTAAAGTTCTAATTATACTGGCTGTTTTCACAAGTAGTCAAAGACATTTTTCTTAGACGAGTGATTCTGATTCCATATTTTCTAAATCAGAATGACTCATATTTCATTGCTATATAAAGATGAAGGTCCCCTGTCTGTAATGCCTGAGTAACATATTGTCAATAACTTCCCTCATGCATATGGGCAGCCTGAAATAATCTACTGGCTCCTGAGTGCCTACATTTGTGAAAATCTGTGACAAATCACAGTACACTCTTGAGACCTGCATCAGTGATTCTGCATATAGTACACAATTTAACCTGCATACCAAGGACGTGGGTTATATTGTGGCTCAGGAGTCCAGCTCATCATGAGGTCAAGCTGAGTGACTCAAAGTCACGCAGGAAGGTGAAGAAGAGTCTCCCAGGGGCCACTCTCTGAACTGCCATACCAAGCAAGGGGTTTCATTCGTCCACATTGCTACTTGGGTTAGGAAGGAATACAGCCACTGGATCTAAGCCATTTCTCTTTCTCTAGGAGAAGAGTCTGAGGATCTTTGCTCTGGGATCCATTGTGTTGTGTGACTAAAATATGATAATTCCTTGGATCAATACCTAGTGATGCAGACTACAGACTTTAGCTAAGGAATAAAGAACTATGCTGGTATAAGTCAGTTTATATGTGTGTTTCTATGTACTTCTGGCAAGCTCAGGACCACAGACAGAATTTTGAGACATATAAGGATGTAGTCTTTAGATGGCACTTCACATATCTTCTTTGAACTCTAGAGTTAACCTCTTGGGAGCACTTTCTGGTACAGCATAACAGGATACTTTTATTTAGTGATTGACAAGAAGGAATCCTGACTCCTTGATCCTTATTGAAAAGATTGAAAAAGACTGAATGGTCTTTAGTGGACAAATGTCAGTGTCATGTATTTTTTCATCTCCCTTCAGAGGTGAGAAGGACTAGAGTAACCTTCTATTTTTTTAGTGTAACACATTTGGGTGAGTCACATGCAGATTACCTGACTACATAAAATTGAAAGGGTTCGTTGATCCCTTTTACTTCTGTTTTAACTAGATGTAAGTTTATTGTTTCAATGTCTTCTGAATATTTTGCAGATTTCAAATATTAACAGGAGGATCCTGACTTGCCTTGCCACATGCACTGAAGGGGATGGTTAGGGCTGAGAAAGCACTTCCCTTACTGCTTGCACTTATTCCAGAAAAAGGACAATATAAAGTCCTAATAGCTCACAGAGTGATTGGCAAAGATCTGCTGAACCTTCTAGCACTGCTCCTCATACTTGTAGGTTAAATGTCTTCTCTAAATGCCTTGAGTGATACATCTTTGTCAAGAAACATTGTGCATTAGTGCTGTCACATTTAAAGTGTCAGCTGTGGAAATAACACTTCTGCTCCTTCCCTCCAGCAGCTCTTGGCTTCCTCTCCCTTATCATCCTTCTATTATTGTTATTGTTACAGCAATATTTAAGGAATCTAGCAGAGGAATCTTTTGCTTTAAAAAAAACTTTTTAAATTATGTCAGGAGTTCAAACAAAGAGGCCCTGAAACGAGACAGTGAATCCAGCACACCAGTCTGTTTGCCAGTCCGAAGCTTCCAAAGCCAGCTATGGTTCAGATTTAGCTTGGAGATCTCTAGTTCAAATTTTAAGAGATTTTATACCTGTGTATGCTTACAGAAGAGAGCAGGATGCTTTCCATAGAGACAATAATTGCAGCAAATGCAAAACAAAAAATTTTCTGCTTACTATTTTTTTTCAGAATGGTTCATATAGACATTGAAAACAAAGTTATATACCAGTCTTAACCTGAATTCTGAAGTCCTAGCTTTAAGATTAAAATACATTTTTCGTTTAACAGCTATGAATGTTAGGGCCACTACATTTAAACACATTTTGTGCAACACAATTGATGAAGAAGTATGATTAATAGTCTATGTCTTGATGGGGCAGCATCCACAAACTGACTATGAGAAGTTAATGTGGTATGTCCCTGGTGCTAAAGAAACCACACATTTTTCTTACCTCAATAATGAAATTTTCATCTCTGTTGTGAAGAGGTCAAAGAAAATGGCAAGAAATTAAATGTGTGGTGGATAATAATCAGAATTAGTATAGCAATTGGAAAAAATTATAGGTTACTTGCCACTGTTAATTGTAGGTTTTGAGCCTTTTGTTATAATTCCAGACATCTATGTAAGAAGAACCATTAATTAATCTCAATCAGTACCAACCCATGAACATGTGTATTACACAGTTTGTTGATAATAGGCCAGGCAATGCTAAGAAAGGAACATGTTCCAGTAACATATCACTGGAAAGAAGGAAGGGATGGATATGTAAAGCATGACATTCTTGCATGAATTGACCTGCACTGTTGCCTTCCTCTGTCAAAAGCATGAATACAGTTGTGATATTTGGGTTATCGTCCTATTACTATATAGATTAAAGCACACTGTCTGGCTCACTTGATGCATAATCATCACTGTGTTTAAAATTGTTTATTTCAGCCTTGTAAAACTGTCACTCCTCTAGCCAAATAATTTTATATTTTTTTCAGCTCTCACAGAAGAAACAGTATAGGGACTCTGTACTTGTGCTGAAAGCAGCTACCCCCACAACTGATGTGCCTTTGCCAGCCATAGTCAGAACTTATATAATTGTATCCAGCTCTTCTCAGGTTTTGCCTCTGCCAACAGTAGGGATGATCTTTACAAGGCAGCAGATTTCATTGCAGTGGTAGGAAAATAAGGCATGAATGCATGAAGTAGCCCCTGACTGCACTGAAAGTAGGGGACAAGGTTCCCCATCATGTGGACTCCCCTTTGTTGAACTGCAGAGAATCACATAGTTCTTTTGATTATTTAATCTAATTTCATATTTATAAGCAATCAAAAAAACCTCCTAAAGCATGTGCAGACATAGATTTATGGAAGTCTTATACATACTTATGAAAATGTAAAGATTATATTACATTATTATTAGGTTGCTTTATACCTACTTATTGCATCTTAAGTCTATATATTTTTATTTTTAAAATTTTATTAATATTATTTAGGATGAAATATTACTGGGTAAAGCAGTGTCTAATATGAAAAAATCTTTTATTGTAAAATTAATTTACAGTAAAACAGTTATTTTACTTCATTTAGTCTCATCAGCTTCAGAAATTCTTATCTTTCTTGTGATGTTTATAGGAAAGAACGAAAAATAATATAATTTATCGGCTTTTAACAACAAAGCCTACAAAGACATTTTGGTTTCTGACTCACGTTTTAGTGCCTTACTGTCCACTGTTTATCACAGCAACTTTGAGATTTCTAAAAACTTCTCTGGAAGTTCTCTTATTGCTGTGTCTATTTAAATACAGATAATCTCTCCAGGAATTTTCAGTTTCCTCTAGGTAACTGCAAAGACAGACCAGTGCTCCCAGTATGCACTAGGAATGAATGAGAGGGACTCAGCCATATACTATTCAAATAGCTAAATAAATTACACCAGAAAAAAAAAATCCTCTGTAAGCTGAAGTATCAGGGTGCATTGTGGTTACTCTAATCAGACTAGGCTGTTTTGAGATTAATAACTCAAGAATATTCAACTTATTTCACTTTGGCAAATATAGACCTATTTTGAGGATGAAAGACTCCGAATTAAGCCTTTTATGCATCATTGTTCACTCTTTAAATTAACTGCATAACTGTAAATATCCTCCTTAAATAAAGTATCTGCTACTACATTCAAAGGCCTGAAGAAATATTTGTGAATAGGTGAAAAAGAACAATTTTTTTATATTTCTATTTAAAAAGGGAATCATACAATTGTGAACATAAAATGCTGTTTTGCCTTTGCCAGGAATACAAGAAAAATAATTAATAAAATTATGGGTACTCAATTACTCTCAATTGTGGGTACTCAATACTCAATAATTCCTTCATGAGTACATGTTAGAGGTTTTCATGTGTATTAACTTTACCCTTAGCTACTGCTTCTATGTTTAGTTTCCGAAAATAATTGGAACCAAGTTCAGCTGACACAAATATTTCCTAAGCACTAGGTCAAAACTCTTGTAACTGTGCCAAGCAGAGAAAGAAAATAAAAACTGTGTTTGGAATAATAATAAGTAATCATCAAATCTACAAGATAAATGGAGAGAAAGGCCTTGGGGGAAGCCATACAAAGAGTGGCCGAGGGCACTTGGTCTGTTCAGCCTGGAGGAGAATGAGGGGAAATCTCATTGGAGTTACAACTTCCTCGTGAGGGGAAGAGGAGGGGCAGGCACTGATCTCTTCTCTGTGGTGACAGTGACACGACTGGGGTGAATGGTCTGAAGTTGTGTCAGGGGAGGTTTAGGTTGGATATTAGTGAAAGGCTCTTGCCCCAGAGGGTGGGCGGACACTGGAACAGGCTCCCCAGGGAAGTAGTCACAGCACCAAGCCTGACAGAGTTCAAGAAGCTTTTGGGTGATACTCTCAGGCACATGGTGTGACTCTTGGGGATGGACCTGTGCAGGGCTAAGGGTTGGACTCAATGATCCTTGTGGGTCCCTTGCAACTCAGTGTATCCTGTGATTCTGTGAAAATTTCTGCTGTCTGCATAATAACCACATTCAGGAGCAATAAAAGTTATTTCATATACATTCATATTAGGGTTACATTAATTTCAGGGCTATATTCATTTTAGGGTTAATTCTGAGCTCAATTACTTTAGATATTTGCTTACTTGGATAAATTTTTATGCCTAAAAATTGTGTTCCTAAAGAATCCCATTCAGAGGTTTATCAAGGAAGTCATCAGCAATACAATAAGGAATAAAATTAATTCCTGCTTAGACAGCCAGCAACATGCAGCCTGTTTGTCTTCTGTATCTATAAATTAATCCATAAGCCATTTGAAGTTATCTGTTTGTGCTGCAAATGAACTGGCACATTTGAGTAACTGATTTAGCTCCAGTGAAAGCTATGACTGTAGGTAGTGGTTTGTTGCAAACATAGGTACCATTTGAGAACCCTTTTCTGGGATCTGATGAAAGGATTGGCTGCTGGACTCTGTCTTCTTATGTGCAGGACTAGAGCAGTGGGCTTTGAGGGAAAGTGAGGGGGACTATTGTATCCAGCACACACCAGTGTTAATGTTACATGGCATTTTGGCCTATATAAATCTTACATATTGTTACAGTGTAAAAATTATCAGAAGAAACAGCTTCTGCAATAGAGAGTGTGCACAGATGAGGATGAGCTGGGGCAATCTGCACCAGTTATTTTGTTGGCCAGTGACATGGAGAGGTTTCCCTGCTTTCCCTTTCTCCTTTCTTTTGTCCTTCCCTTCCCTTTTCCCTTTCCTTTGCCTTTACTTTTCCTTTCCCTTGGCTTGTTACACAACAATGCTTTTTGCTGAGTACACTCATGACCTAGACGAGGAATAATTCCTTGTCCTTGCTTAATGAGTATTTTTGAAGACACTCATTTTATCTTAGTTGAGTCTAAAGACTGTGAATGCAATAAACTAAAAAAATTGTCCATATAAAAGGAAATGGGTAAATATCTTCCTTCAAAATATATTAAGCCACATTACTGTGACAAAATAGAACAATTTAGGCACCTACCAATATCAAGACTAAGATTCTATATTAGGGTTTTTTACAGATAATCAATATCAAGTGAGTTGGCACAGCTGTATTTTCCTGTAGTTTTTTTCATAGGTTGAACAGTTAATTGTCATTTGACAGGACATGTATAATTTGTAAATATAACTGAATATATTAAACAAAATATGTTTGAATTTTTTTTTTATATCCTGGTGCACCAACTACAAGACTTCTCATGCTTTCTTTTTTGTTGTTGTTCTCCTAAATTTGATCTATTGTAATTATTGTTTTGTCCTACACTGAAAGAAATACTACTCCTTGATGTCAGGCAGCTGCCATTTTACTGCTAAAAGAAACCTATGGTCCCTCTTAACTTATCTATCCAAAAGAGGCTAAAAATGCGTGAAACATTTACCCAGTTAGAAATGGAATTTGATTATATGAACAAAATGCTATTGAGAATTAAACTTCTATCCCTGAGTGAAAGAGCCTAAGTGGGCAAAGAATAGACTGTGAAAATTTTTGAAGGGGGAGTTATACATTTTCACTAGGTGTAAGTCCCAAGGTGTTGATAGTGGGAGTGCTGAAGGGTTGGCTTCTGGGGAGAAGTCATGAGCTGCCCAGTGCCGGACAAAAGTGTCCATAAACAGACTCCCAACACGTCATATGGGCTGAGCCCATCAGCCAACCCAGTGGCACGTCTGCAAAAACATATTTCAGAAAGGTCATAAACCTCTGTACACACAGGTGCTGGAGAAGAGTTTTCCCTGCACCCCAGTGGGGAGAGCCCATGCTGGATCAGGTGCATCATGAAGGATTGCAGCCCGTAGGAAGGACACATGCTGGAGCAGAGGAAAACCATGAGAAAGAGAGGAATTTTTATGGTCTATTGTAACACCCCCATTCCTTATTCCCTTTGTGCTGCACAGGAGGAGGAGGAATGTAGAGGAGTTGGAAGTGAAAGAGTAAAGTGTAAGGAGGGATGGAAAATCTATTGTTTTAATGTTTCTCTCTGTTCCTTACCACACTTACCATCCAAATCTATGTAATTGGCAATTAATTAATTAATTAATTTCCCCTGAGTTGAGTATTTTTCACTCATGAAGGCAACAGGTAAGTGGTCTATCTGTCTTTATCTCAGCCAACAAGCTTTCTCATCACATTTTGTACCCCTGTCCTGTTGAGGATGGTGAGTAAGAGAGCAGCTGGGTGACATTTTGGTCCTTAGACAAGGCTAGCCCAACACAGTTGTTTATGTGATGGAGAAGACCACTCATTAGAAAGACAGTCAGAGGAGAAATAACGTTATTTTGATCTATAAAAATTATTATATTGCAGTATTCTGAATAGCTGTAACAAGAACAACAACTTATGTGGACCGTAATGGAAGATGTTGCCATAGTGAAAAGTAAAATGATATGAGATTGGTAACATTTATAATTATATAGAAAGTTAGAAAAGGCTGTATCTTAGATGTATTAAATGGGGAGAGAATCAATGTGACAAGTTAGAAAATCAGTCAAATATGCCTCTGGTTATAGATTTGAGGATGCTGTCAGCAGTGATACAGAAGGGAGCTGAGGGTTTCACAACACAAGGCTAAGATTTACTTTTTAGTCTGACTGAGTTTTATCTGATGACTAGTTATCCATGACAGGTTTCAGAGGAAAGTGGAGAGATTTTGGACAGAAGCAGTAGTTATGTAAATTGTCTTGTACAAAAAAAATGCAGGAGGTTGAATATAAACTTGTGCAGAAAGTTACTCTTGCAAAATTTTTCAGGATCGTATTCTAAATGCGTTAATTTACTTTTAAGTTGGGGAACTAAGTCTAAGTTCAAATGGTTAACTCATATTTGTCCCTTAGCATATCAGTACTGATATTATTAATGTTTGCCTTCAAAGTTGTAGGTTTCTGTTATTGTCAGGTATCTGATTTTTCATTATATTTTTTTTCTGCCACTTTGATTTCTGATTAATGAAGAATGGGATCCCTCTTTCCAACAGAGTAGCTTTATCTTTGTTGTTGCTATCTACATTACAAATTAATTCATTAGAATTTTCATCACAAAACCCAGGTTCATTATCTGATAAGAATAAAATTTCTGCAAATACATCCTGAGGTATTTGATTTGTCTTGTTTATATTCTCAGTAGGCAACTTTCTTTTACTTGGTAGAGATGAGTACAAGTAAATTGTGATTCTGCTCATTATTTTATCCTGATTGAGATTTTATTTCTCTCCTTTGTTACATGGAATCCTTATTTGTTTTCCTCTCTCTTTGTTTAATTGGTTTCTGGTACAATATACATTCCATTCTTGACTATGAAAAACTGGTTCTAATTTTTTAATGTTGTTTATATTCAGCAATATATTAAATTGAAAACCTTATCTGCATGATAATCAAACAAAAATTAAATATATATTTGCTGGGATGTGTTTAGTACCAAATTCATGATGGTCATATTATTAAATATGGAGGCAGCTTTTTGAGGGGGGGAGGGGAGGGGCAGTTTTGCATTTAGGTTTAGATTTCCCAGTAATGAAATATGTATTTTTTCCCTGTCATTCAGGTACATGATGAAGCTTTTGCCAGACCTTCATTAATAACTGAATATGAGCCTCCAAATAGGAGCATAGATTATACTTAGAGTATGGAGACTTTAGCTTTTTAAAATTTCTCAATAAACACGTCAATTTTCTGAATCACTTCACAGTATTTTCTCAGGAGTCTATGTAGTTTTTTCTTCACAGCTAGTAAAAATTGTGAATTGTTGTAGTCAGAGGTGGAAGTGCTCTAGAGCAATACTTCACTGCCATACAGCCAGGGCAATATAATATTAGAAAGCAACAAATTTTTAAAGGAGTGAGCTAGACACAATTGTTTTCCACCTTATTTCCCCATTCCACTTACAGAGACTCATGTCTTTATTCAGTTATTCCTATGAAAGTTTTCAGTACTGTAGTATCTTTTTAGGCATCACACAGTACCACTGTGAGACATCTGAGGGTACATGAAAGAACGTTATGAGTTCTGACAAAGGAAGAACTGATGATACAGGAAACCTGGGATGTTTTGGCAGCTTGAGGCCAGGTAGATCTCAAAAAAATCTGGAGGGGTGTCATATTGCTTATTTCAAGGGAAGAGAGTTGAACCCAGGGTATGATACAGCTCTGCGTTCCAAGATCTGGAAGGCGAAAATGAAAATTCCAGGGACTCACCTGGAGATGTTCCAGATGCAAATATGTTCAGTTTATGGGACTAGCTTAGAAGTGACATGAATGAAAAACTACTGTCTGTAGTGTGAGCATCAGATCCTGGGCACCAGTTCTCCAGATCTGCAAGTCCATTCTTTCTGTTCAGCGTGGTTTTCTAATGCAGGTGCAGCCATAGTGTCTCAGCTGCTGTTATAGTAAGAAGAGATCCTATGAAGAAAGATCATCTAAACCCTAGTTCAGCTATCTTAGATGAAAAAAAATGTTTGTTTTTGTTCACTTTTGGTCACTAACCATGTCCTGTTTTTATGTCTCTGTCTTGCTTGTGATACCATTGTTCAGTATATATACAAGTACATTCATTACTCTCCTTTTGTTATCTGTAGCACCCTGACTTTTCTCATCTAGTTATCTTGTTGGTGGAGCCATAGGTCAGGATTAGCTACCTGCAAGCATACCTTAACAACATCGAAAATGGAGTGACAGCTATGAAACTGTTCAATAGGCTTTGTATGCATCATTGCTCCTGGAGCAGAAGGTATCTGGACACAAGACAGGCTTTAATAGTTGCCAATGACAGTCAGTGGCAAGGCTGTATGTTGGAAGGTGACAACATGGCTGGACAGAGAATACTCCTGTTTAACAGTGATTTGACTCCATTTAGAACGTGCCAGAGGATACCAAGATTTTTATATTTTAGTTTGATGAAAAGGATTTACAAGTACATTTTGGATGTCAGTTTCTACAAGCATTTTCAATTAAGCTATTTTGAGGTTGCAAAAAACCTAGTTTATAATCCAGATGGTAACTATTGAGATAAATACTGACAAAATTTTCTTCATGAGTAACTCTGGAATTGGCTAGCAAACACCTTAGAAAAGTTGGGGGGTTTTTGTTTGGTTGTTTTTGTTGTTGTTGTTTGTTTGTTTGTTTTTAAAGAGGACCATTGCATTGCCCTATTTTGAGGACTTTTTATCTTAGAATTTTATTCTTCATCATGGAAAAGACAGGTTTTTATGAAAGTATGTATAGTTTCTTTTTCAAATCCTTCCTCGCGATGGGAGTTACTCAGCATTTCTTTATGTGTAACTATAACAACTCAAGCAACATTTCTGTTAAATATTTCTCAATGGAAAACAGAAAATGATCAATCAGAGAATTAGAACCTTATCCTACTATAAGCTACATATAAAAACCTCTTTATCTTTTTTCTTTTATATATATATGGCACTCTTAAGTGTGTTTTCTGCACTTGATTTCTAGGGTGTCCTATTTTTCCTGATACCATCTTGTCCTGCTTCAATATATATGTGGTTTTCAATTTTACAGCCATATTTCCTCTACATAATAATGTAGTATTGATGGTTAATGCCACTGCTGTATTTGCTTTTAATCTCACACCACTCAGATAACACAGAAGTATTTATTTGAATGCTATATATTGACATGGGTAGTATTCCTTATTGTACACTATGAGACAACAATATCAAAGATCTACAAATTATGGAGAAGGATATGTTCTTTTGTTGTAGTTCTCTGTTTTCCTGATATTTCTTTGTATTTTAGATTTTGTTTCTGGAAGGATTAAAAACCTGAGAATATCCACAATGTTTAGAGTCACTTCATTCAGGTATTTGATAAATCCCACCAAAAATCAGCTTAGACCTGCTGGTAAGTCCTATTATTTGCTGCTACATAATTTTGTTGCAATATTTGTCAAATTTTTATTTTTCACATAAAAAGTCAAAGAAAGCTCTAAAGAACACACATCAGTATGGTTTTCCTCAACAGTTTAGGAGTTTAAGCCAAAAAACTATGTTTTTCTTCTACAGATGCACATGCCGGAAAGGCAAGAGGGATGACAACATCATAGGAAGAAGCTAATGGTGTCAGAATTGCTCTGTTATGAAGAAGAGCACTATTGAAAAAAATATCAGCACATGACTTTCATCCTTTCTCAAAAATATATAAGGAATAATAATGATATAATAGTGTGAGTGGGAACTAAAATCAGACAAGTTTTGAGCTTTGTATTGGTTTAATTTTTGACGTGACTTCCATCCATTTTTGCAGATGGTAATTTTGTTCAACATCTGTTCTTTAACCTTCCTGGTTTTAGTATGCTGACTAATGGGACATTGCATTCATCTGTAAATATATGCCTCAAAAATGTAAATCAAATTCTGAATAAAAGTAAGTTCCTAAGATGAAACTTACTTTACCTATTGGACTCCCCGAAAATAAGAAACATATAATGTAACACAGACAGACCCAAGAATATTTCCTCCTTACATACAAAGTTTATATTTTTTCCATTCTAAAGTGAATTTCATTCCACATGAGACAGTCTAGGTTGCTTACTTGCATCTCTTTTCACTAACATGCTCTATTTATCTTATTTCAAGCTAAAGCAATTAAATTGAGAAAGCTACTGAAATTATTCCTTAATTTCAATATCCCTCGCATAGGGAAAGAATGGTGTAGATGGGAGAAGAAACGTTCTCTTGCTGCTGAATCAGTGCTCCATCTTAAACCTGCATTGCTGGAAATGGCTCCTAATGCCAAAAAATAGAGACCAAGGACAGAGGAAAATGTTACATGGATTTTCTTGGTTTATTCCCAAAGTCTTTGCCTTTTCTTCTCTGTTAGTTCTGCCACTGATGCTAATTCTGTATCAGCTACACTGACAGCGTGGGTAGATTTGTTTGTACTGCTGACTTCTCCTTCATGTACAGTTGTGCCAATTTCACAGGCCATGTGGGACTGAATATATTCACCACACTCATTAGTCTGAATGATAAGACTTGTTTCCATTATATGACAAGATGACACTATCAGTTTTAATTATTTCTATCATTTACAACTGGGATTTAAGTTCACAAAATGGATATTTAATCATGCTAATAATAATTGCAAAATTGGTACAAAATTGCACCAGATCAAATGGTTAAATCTTTCTTTTTTTAAAGAAAGATTTTGCTGAGCATAAAAGGGTCAGTTTTGTAAATTTTCTGAGGTGGAAAAGGACCTAAGGAAGTTATTTGTAAGCTTTTATTTTTTTTTTTTTAAATTTATCCATTCTTCGTGCAATTTCCATCACAAAAATATATTTTAGAGGCTTTAAAATAATGCATATTATCTCATAATGCATAAATCTCATACTACTCAAAAGCTAGTCCTAGTAGTAAGTAGTAATTGGTAGTAAGTTCAGGAATGGTACAAATGTGAAACTAAATTTGAAACAAGATGTTCTATCCTGCCTTTTTCAACTGCACTAACAAATTCAGAGTTTATCTGCTGATAAAGTTGAAGTTTCATCACTCTTCTAAGTGCTATTCAACATGGAGTGATAGCAAGCATGCTTGTAAATGAAAAAGTTGTTTTATGCAACAGAAGACATATCAATAAAATACCTGTCTCTCTTTAAAAGAGTCTATTTCAAATTAAATTTTGCTATTCAGTTTTCTTTAGGACATGTTGAATTATTCATTAATGATGAGCCCACAAAATATAGGTTTTTTCTTATTTTTAAGACAGACACAATCTGTTTTGCATCTGACAGAATATAAAAAAATGAATTAAGGACCATTCATGAGCTTGTTTCTTGCAATGTATTATTCATGTCACATCATTGATAACTTATTTGACACTGTGTTCTCTAGAAGAAAATATCGAATGAGGCATTAATAAATTAATTTAAATCTTAACTTTGATCTCCCACGACATAAAATAAGTGTACAAAATTTGTCATTGTGGTCTTCAGACCTACAGGATAGATATTAAAAAAATAATGAGAACATGATTTAATTGATAGATTGCAATTTTAACTAAACAGGGGAAAGGAATAGAGTTTGTTCTTGTAACTCACTTTGTCTTGCATAACTTAGATTAGTTCAAAGATGTAGTTTCAGGTGCATAACGAAAGCCTTGTAAGTCATCTGGTATTGGAAGCTTCTGTCCTTTCTATGAATGAAAGCTTTTTCAGCTGCATCCTACAGGGAAGAAATGGTAAGAAATGGTTCTTTGCCTTCAACCCCTCTGAACACAAACTGTTATAAAGTCTCCTAACTCCTCAGTCCATTCAGCAGCCTGCTGCCCTCAGGTTTCTCAACACTTACTGACTCTGACACTGTAGCTTCTCCAGCACTGTGTCCCTCCTTTTGCTCTCGTCATGCTCTGGGACATAAACCCTATTGTGCTTCTATGGCCTAACGTGGACACCCTAAATATCTGTTCTGTCTCAGAGAATCACAGAATGGGTCATACTGGAAGGGACCACGGTGGATCATCTGGTCCAACCTCCCTGTTCAAGCAGTGTCATCTGAGAGTATACGGCACAGGATTGTTTCAGAGAGTTCTTGAAAATCTCCAGGGTGCCAAGAGGATGGACCAGGCTCTTCTTGGTGGTGCCAAGCAATGGAACAAGAGGCAAGGAGCAGAAACTGGAACACAGTAAGTTCCACCTGAACATGAGGAAGAACTTTTTTATTGTATGAGTGATCATGCATTAGTAGAGAATGCACAGAGAGGGTGTGAAGTGTCCCTCACTGGAGATATTCAAGAAGCATCTGGACACAGTCCTGTGCCTTTTGCTTTCAGATGACCTTTCCTGAGCAGGGAGGTGGGACCCACTGTGGTCCCTTCCAACCTTACCCATTCAGTAATTCTGTGAATAACAGTCTTAGAGACCTTTCTGAAAGTTTCCTCTTAAACTATCTTATACTGAAAAGATATAAGCAGATTGATTTAATAGCAAGCACACAGCTTGCAGCAGTATAGCTAAATCCTTTTAAAATTGATTGCTAAAAAAAATTTGAAGTTTTGACAGTTTTTGTACTGCATACTTTATTATTTTCTTTGCCTGTTAAACTTGAGCTACAAGTAACCTTTTCCCTTTGAGGCAAATTCAATTCATGAAGAGCTTCATGATTTATTAGTAAACCTCTGCTTAGTAGGATTCACTCTGGCCTGGAATGCAGTCATATAGGAAGGGTATTCCCGAGCAACGTATTTTCATTTGTAACAGTAGGAAAGTGAACTGTTGCCAAAGTGAAACAGGTACACAGGCCTTAGCAGTGATGAAATTCTGAAACACAGTTTTTAGAAAAAATGGGTGTGGTGGGGAAAACTGATGAATGCAAATCTAGGATGATAGCTAATGAAATGGTGAAAGACTAGAAGGAAAAAGGCTGTTGAGTCATTCAGCCAATATTTAACACAGAAATGACCCTTTACCCAAAGAGCTAAAATTTCCAGTTCAGCAGCTTTCTCACTGTACTTATCAATTCCTCCACCCACCAGACAGAGGGCTTCCTCCCAGGGCCACCAATCTCTGAGACAAGGCTCACATATTGGAAACAAGGGAATGGGAGGGACAGAAACGCTTCTAAGGCTTCAGCTTGTCATGGTATCTGAATATGACCAGGATGGGTAACCAGGTGATACAAACAGGAAAGTTCTCAGAAAACCCAGAGTACAAGTATAGTTAAGGGTTTGTTTGGGGCACCATTGTAACTCCCAAAGAGCGGATTTCGCAGTGAATAGCTCTCTTTGTACAGACTAGGTAATTTTGTCAGTACAAGTGTTACACATAGGTCAAACCAACTCACTTTACCTAGCAGAAGCTGCTTATCTTTCCAGATCAGCTGGGATATTACTTTCAAACAAAAAGGGGGATTTAGAGTGTGAGGATTTCCTGTCTTTCTGCTGGAAAATGTGACTGGTTTAGATTGCATCTGGACTGGAGCTGAATAGTCTTAGATTATCTTTAAGGAAGGCTTCATGATCTTGATCTTCTCCAGCTCGTTCAGACTGATTCTCTACGCAACTTAGCTCTGACCACAGTATTCCTGTATTTTCTTCAAGAGTTTCTTGACATTAATCAACTTGCTTAAGATTGTCATCTGAAGTGGTTCTCAGGTTGTGATTGGTATGAGTATTTTATTTACATAATGGACTGAATTTGTAGAGCAGAAAGAATTGCACTCCAAGTATAAAAGAGGAGGAGAATTAAAAGCAGCCCCTATATTTCCCTTTTCAATATTGAAAGTATTCATCATTTCTATAGGCGTGCCACAATTTGAGTAGGTTACTAACTGAAAAGAGATCACAGGCAGGGATAATATTTCTCTTTCCTTTTATTATAATAGCCTCATAAGACCTAAACAGCAGCTGTAAGCATAGTGTTTACTTATTTAAATCTCCATTAAACATCAGTAATGTTTTTCTGCTGCTACACGTAGATGATTATAAAAAAAAAAAGTTCTTTAGGTAATTGTGACTATATTGCAGCATTCTCTATATCATAAGGTAAAATATGGTGATTGATGAATTAATGACAGGGTTTGCATAACACAGAAAGAAATGCTCTTACAGCCTCATTCAGGCTTACATTTTTCCTTTAAAGATTTTCCTGGTCCACCTTAAACAGACAAAGAGCAATATCTGTGCTACAAGGAATTGAACTAAATCTGTTCTTTCACTTGTCACAATATATTGTTTATTTGAGCAATAATCTACTGACCCCAATTATGCCTGAGCGATGACCTTCTCATTACTGTCATGTGAGGTGACTAGAAACCTTAGTAGATGATCACTTAATACATATGCAGCAAATCATACTTCTTTCAGCACACATCCTATGTCTTTAAGTGACAGACAGAACCTTTAAAGTAGATAATGACATAGCATCAAATGTGCTCTTGGTTTGAGAGCCAGGAAGCCAGTTGTGATGGGCAGCAATTTATTTGACTTACTATTCTTCAATATATTCTCTTTTGCTCTTCTTTAAAAATATCACTTTCTGTGATGCATAAGCATATTTGTCTGCTCATCCCTTCTAGTAAAGAATCACTGCTGAATTTAAGATATTACCTTCTTCTTTTTTTTTTTTCTTCATTTCTGTAAGCCTCTTCCTAATCCATTCTCTCCTCTCAATTAAGAGTCCAATCTGCATTCTATTTAAACCATAATAGGTTAGGAATTCAGCAAGATTAATTATTAACAAGACTTGGTTATAGAAAATGAATATGCTGGGTTTATCTGCCATTTGCACAAACTCTTCTTCCTCCTCTTTTAGCTATGTGACAGATGGGACACTAATAATGCAAATGCTCTAGAAACAACTCCTAAAATGCAAGGTATTCTTGTTTAAAAAAATCAGACATTTATGATATGAACATAATATGAATTATTTCAAACTTAAATGTAGCAGATCATTTCCTAGCAGAGAATGCATGAGAGCAGCATACCCATAGCTCCATCCTTTCAAAGTTTATTTTAAAAAGTCCAACTCAAGAAGGCAGGGCTTAAAAAATAAAGCAAAGCAAACCAAATGAAATAAGTAACAAAATAATCACAAGCACAAAAAAAAAATTAAAGAAGAATTAGTTTAAAACTTCTCAAGAAAACTTATGTAAACTGCCAGTGTGAATTCAAGGAAAGAAGATCTCCACAGACTTTCACAAAAGAGTAAAAAGGCAGCAGTTATGCAGTTCTTCAAGCTCTATCTTTTTGCCATGAACTGCAACCTTGTGGACATCATTTATAAGAAAGTGAAAAGATGGTTCTTAAGACAGTCCAGCCACTGACTTCTGTTATAACAAATTCTGACCAAGTAGTAGGTTCAATATTTCAGAAGAATTGCACAAGGTGGCAATGAGAAGTTCTTATCAGAACATTATTAGAACATGTTAACCAGTTGGAATTGACCAAGAA
Organism: Platyrinchus mystaceus; assembly: GCA_035041135.1. Lineage (NCBI taxonomy): Eukaryota > Metazoa > Chordata > Aves > Passeriformes > Tyrannidae > Platyrinchus > Platyrinchus mystaceus. The sequence continues at coordinate 105,325,021 of JAWWLV010000001.1, forward strand.
CTGAGAGCATTGAGTATCTTTTATTCCCTGGGCTGGAAAATCTGACATGAGTCAGTCATTTGAAAACAAAAAAAACAAAACCAACCTAAACCCAAATAGTTATGGCTTGAAAATATTCTAACTATCAAGCAAAAATTAGACAAATAACTTTAGCTAAAACCAGGAATATTTTGAAGGGAGTTTGCAATTAATTGTAAACATGTTTTTTTTAAAACAATTGTAAATCAGGCCAATACTGACATGTGGTGCGATGCAAAATAGGTACTGGTAATAAAACATCACATTGCTGAGTAAAATTAGCAGAAAGCTGAGATTATATGAGGCCATATCACATTTTAGTTCTCTAATCCATTAGCTGAAAGAGACCACTGTAAAATCTTAACAAGTCCTCGCTTAATAATAGTGCTTACAACAGATCCATACCACACTCGGTAATGCTAAATTCCTCTGCAAGGAATCTGTCAGGAGACAGGCTGATGTTACAGCAGCCTGGCTATGTGCAGTTAAAAGTCCAGGGCAAACCTCCTGGGAAACTTGTTTTAGTATCAACGTCTTAATAGAGCATGACCTTGAGTAGAGAGGCAGGCAATTTGTGAGAAACTTCGGGTGTGAATGCTTGCTCAGCAATACTTTGAAAAGATCCATCCATGCAGGTCACACCATGCTTGAAAGCTGCAGAGGAATAAGGTGTCTATATTCCAGTAATGTCCTTATGCTCCAACTCAAATAATAGAAATATTGTAGAGTGTGCTGCTATTTTTGCCATTCAGGATTTTTCAGGTTATTCTTTACTATAATCTGCAATTCATATAGATCCTACAGTTTCACAAGGAAGCCCTAATTTTATGCTCAGATTTTTATTGTTTTCTGTAATGCATAAACATTAATCTCCAATGATATGCCTGTTGGATTTGGATTAGATTCCCAGGACAAAATTTACAAAAGCTGAAGGAAGAGTCAGCAGTTTGCTGTGTAAGATGTGTCTTTTTAAAATGCAATAAGGCTTGATCAGCCATTGAGAAGAGATTTTAAACACTTCAGCAAGATCTGCTGTCTTTGCTGTAAAATTTTAGGTTTTTGAGGTACTCTAAGCTGCAATTGGGGAAATTTATGAGCTTCTCCAATAAAACATTAACTGTGGTCTCCTTCCTTAAAATTTCCTAGAAATCCCATAAAGCATGTTTGTTAAAAGCTGCTGTACTCTTTCGAAGTATCTACTGTATCAATTATTAGTCTGCTCAGAACCAGCCTTCAAAATTTTAAATAGATGTTTTTTTGCCTACTGCATGTGTTCAGCTGTAGAAAAATTTGTAAGAAATATATTTAAGAATAGAAATTAATACTAATTACCCACTATCTAACCCTTTTCTATATCCACTTCCTTAAAAATGGTAGAGTCTGAATGCTTGGTTCTACAGACTGAAATTATTTTTGCTTAACAGTGGTCATACTCTTGTAAAAATATATACAATTGGCAAAATTAGCTAGTGTGAAATATTGTTGGTGTAATAAAGCTGAACTGTTTTATGAAGTGTGGTGAACTTTACCAGTATACTGTACAAGAGGTAACTGCTACTATCCTGGTCATTTGCAATTTAAGGATGTGGGCTGCCACATTCTTTATATGAATACTGCTTAAGTTTAACTTTCATATAAAGCTATATCTAATATTCTGTTGTAACACCGAGCCCACGTTTAGCCCAGCCAAGTGCTTTCTATGGCAGATTATTATTGAAGCTCAAGTTCAAAAGGGAAATATTAAATCCCAATTAGTCAGCTAAGCTTTTCCTTCCTGAAGGGAAGGTCTGTACAGTCCTCAGACTCATATATCTTCATGTTGTGTTCAGCTCCTGCCAACACCAGGCTGCCCTTCCCACCTGCACAAGCTGTAGTGTGACACTACCATTAGGTTCTTCACTGTCCTGTGTAACACCATCTTGGTCCCTCTATTCTGGTCTTTGAAAGGACTTCTATAAAACAACAACAGGAGCAGAAACTACCTGCATTCAAGACGCAGAAATTTTTGTGACTATTATTTCTCACAAAATGATGACGATAAAATAATACAATTCATGCTCTTCTCCATGATGCTGCTGAAAGTAGTGTAAATATATTAAAAAGTTAGAAGATATTCTCATTATAATTTCCATTTATGTGAAGAGCACTTTTTTTAACTGTCCAACCCTATTAATTTGCCATGAAAGATCAATATTATTAATAACGAGGCAGCTGCACATTTCCAAGGAACAAATCTTTTAACAGTTTACTCTTGCCTTGAGATGGTGTTACTGTAAATTTTGTTTTCTTTAAATTAAAGTTCCTCTATGTTCATTAATCATTAAACCAATTACACTGTTCTAATAGACAGAGTTGGAAGTTTATTCCATGCCCTCACACCTGTATAGTTTTCCTGTGACAATTATTGTTTCCTTCTGTGTTGTATGACATCGCTTTCTCTTGAAGGTCAGAGAGCATGTTTATATTATCCACATGAAGCTTCTGGGAATAGCAACAGACATTTTACACATGGATGAAAGACCCATCGGGAAGATTTGAGATTAAGACAGAGTGTCATTTCATTGCATTATAAAAGCCTTGTGCACCCATGTCACAAGTTCTATATGCAGTTCTGGTCTGAATGATAAGCAATGTAGCAAAAAAATTAGAGGACGGTCATGAAGACTATTAAAGAGTGAAGAAGCTTTATTACATAGAGATTCCCAAATTACTGGAATTTATGTCATTAAATATCATGAAAATGGTGATTAAGATGAAAACAGAAAAAATGTGCACCAAATTAGACATTCAACAAAACCCGTAAGATTTACTATTCAAGCAGTTAAAAGGAATTACTTACAGATCAGGGAGTGAACTAGAACTTACTGCTAAAAGGCAGTTGTGGAAAGCAGGCACAGTAACAGCAGATTGAAAAAGGCAAAAGCACGGTCCACAGCCTTTACCAACTGATAAAATGGTAAACAATTCATCGTTTCAGCTAAGTCTGCTCCCTCTCTTGGGCTATCATAAAAGTTTTACAAAGCTTGTTT
>JAWWLV010000001.1:105344799-105357491 GCA_035041135.1 Platyrinchus mystaceus
ATCCATTGCGCAGGCTTGAAAGGTAAAAACACCTTTCCCAGATCTTCGTTCGCGAAGACTGGCCACTTACTTTACATAGCTGAAAGATGTGCAGTACATTCCAATTGTGTCTTGCGTACCCGTGAAGGTAAAGTTTGCATATGTAGAGCTTCCACAAGATAGATGGCAGATATAAATGAGAACAGGCTAAAGATCTAAAAAAAGTAAAATTAAACTTTATTTGGAAAAAAAAAGGGGTTAGAAGGAGAAAGAGGGAAGGAAGAGAATCCTGCTACTTCTGTGTAATAAGGTGCTTACAACTACTTCTTGTGAATCAAATTTCACTGCAAATCAAAATCCCAGTTGTTCACACTGAAGTCAAAAGAACTGTCCAGGTTTTGATTCAATGAAACACCCAGTTTCAAGCATACACTTATATTAGTTCTTGTTCAGTGTAACAGATGGAAGTAAAGTTAAGTCAATGTAAACATCCATTTATACCCTGCTGACTTCAGTAAGAAGTTAGTTTGCACTGGAATTGTTAAGTTAGGTGACTCATAATACTTCTTCATGACAGTTTATAATACTTTGAAATGTAGCCCATATTCTTAATGGTATTTAGGATAACTGAAGTCAACAAAATGCCCTAAGCACACTCATCATGTTTAGCAGCTTAATATTATGCATATAAGTACTCTCTTAGAGAGACTAGTTCATTATTAGAAAGATATGCTACAGCACCGAGTTGTCTTCAAAGATAGACTTTTTTTCATAGATTTTAAAATTCAATTTTACAGTTTATAGTCTGAAACATACACCATTATGTAATGTTGTTTTGTGGAAGGAAAATATGGGTTGTACACAAACAGTGCACTCTGCGTTTTTAGTTATTACTATTGGGTTTACCAAACTCCACGTTATATTTTAGCTTTCTAAATCCTTTCTCTTCCTGTTTGATTTTGACATTTAATGCATCATAGATACAGATGATAAAGATATGCAAACAAATCACCCTGTTCTGGAATTCATATGTGATTTCACAAATGACAATTTACCTTTGTCTAGATATAATGATTGTGAGTGCATTAATTGGCTTTAGCTGCCATTTCCAGCCTTACCTGGAAACCCCACTCATGCATCCTCTGTCCTTTTTTTTCTGTGAGCTCTGTGTAAGCCTAGAGGGAACAATCACTTCTGGCTTGGGCTGCACTATAGATGTTCCTCTGCTCAGCCCTGTGTCCTGTTGCACTGATCTTCCTGGAGGGACCTGCAGATCAGCCCCCACACCTTCTCTGGCCCTGCCTGGGCTCCTGGCTGAACAAATTTCAAAATAATTTCACATCTGAGGATTCTGGTTCCACACAAATTATGTTTTCCTTGGAAATAAGCTGGTTCTTCTGTAATTTTTTATGGAAACCAGGCAGGCAGAAAGGTTTCCCTTCTAACTCTTTCAGGCCAGTTGGCATCATGGTCGGTGAAAGGGCAGCCTGCCCATCTCGCTGGACTTCATGGTTGCCATGGCTGCCCAGCTACACTGCTTCCCACCTGGCAGACTGCTCCAATTGCCTGGCTTCCTGGCTAGTTTTCCACCCGGGTAGCCAACTCCCTGTAAAAAAGTTCTTGAAACATGCTCTCTGTGGTCTCAAAACAATCATCAGGAGTTTTGCAATCAAGTTAAGCAGTGAAGCAAAGTTCTGTTTCCAATGTGAAAAAGAGAAATAAAAAAAAATAGAAAATTGTCGACAAAAAAAAAAATTGCACTTTGATTTGCACTTTAGTTTTCACAGCGGTCTCTGTACAAATAAAAGAGACTACCATGGCAACATTACTTGTATTAGCAAATTTAAAGGATTATATAAGCCATTCTTCCTTTGCTATTTCTTCCTTTTCTATTCAGTTTCTTCATTTTTCCCCTTAAAATGAAAAAAAAAAAGTCTTCAAAAAGTCGCTCTGAAATGTTCCAAAGGTTCAGGACAATTTCTTCTAGGTTTTGAGATTTAGTGTTGTCAATAAGTGAAGTCAAGAATAGGTTTATAATATATTTAAGTAGCTTTCTGTCTGGCAGCACCAAGAAATTAGGATACTGGTTTTATTTTTTGAGTGTTATAGTTTATATATAGCTAAAAATAATGCATGCACACACAGGTACATACATATAATTCAGCTTAGGCAAGGGGCAAGCTTCAGGTCTTATCTTCAGTGCAGCTCCCAGGCCAATGGATAGAGAGTGCTGTGGTGGGGGGATCCAGATGAAGTTGCTCAGAATAATTAAGGCCTGTCAGTGAACTCAGGGCACTGAAAAATAAAAGTCTCAGCCCAGAGAGGTTTCCAAAGGGCTGTTATGTCACATTTCCTACATGCAGTCTTTCCACCTGGGTCTTTGGCAATATCTGATGAGAGAGGTCTCAGTCTGGGCTGGGTCAGGGCACAGAGAAATCTGAGACTCTACAGAAGAGTGAAAAGCCCACAGAGATATTCAAAGTAAAGTGAGAGCTGTGATGGCAACACTCCTCAAGGCAGCCTTTGCACATAGGCCTTCTACTGGCTCTGTGGTACCTTTCATGAGATAGACCTTTGCCTGCTGATCAGAGTTTGTGGGTTTTTTTCTCTGCTGTATATGTGCTCTTGAAATAAAAAATAAAAAACTTACCTAATCAGGGGAGATGGGAATATATTTTTGGGGAGACTTCAAGTGGAGCCCACAGAAAAATATACTTTCCCTTATTCTAGACTGACATGTGCCTCAATACTTGATCGTGCTGGTTCTGGCTGGAATAATTTTCTTCGTAGTAGCTCGTATGGTGCTTCATTTTGGATTTGTGACCAAAGGGGTGTTGATAACACATTCATGTTTTGACTGTTACTTCCTCTGTTTCTCACACTGCCCAGCCAGTGAGGAGGCTTGGGGGCACAAGGAGATGGGGAGGGACCCAACCAGGACTGCTGATGCCTGCTGACCAGAGGGATATCACATACCATATGGCATCATGCTCAGCTTTAAAAGCTGAGGAAAGAAGGAGGAATAAGGGCTGTTTGGGGTTATGGCATAATGAAGACCTCCTTTCCCAGAAACAGCTGGAACACCTGCCTGCCCATGGGAAAGGGTGAACGAATTCCTTCTTTTGTTTTGCTTGTGTAAACTGTCTTAATGTTAACCTATGAGTTTTGTCACTTTTACCCTTCCAATTCTCTCCAGGAAAGTGAGCAAGTGGTTATGAGGGGCTGAGCTACCCCCTGGGGCTGAGCTAACCCACAACATTGATGTATCCACTTGAGCAGTCATGCTTCAGCTGTTTTGCTCATAGCCATTCTTTTTTTCTCCTGACCAAGCTTTCTGGATGTCTTAACAATATGTCGCAGCACTGGCACATTTAAGATTTTAAACAACTATACAACAATAGAGTCAGGATATGGATTTAAGATAAACTTATTGTATCTTTCTGGTACAAGACACTGGGTTGGTAAGAGCTTTAGGACTGAATTGTCCACACATTTTCTTGAAGCATGCACATAAAAATCAAGAAACAAATTTTATTTCTCCTAAGGTATGTATTATTAGAGCAGAAATTAAAATAGTGATTTCTTAAAAGACAAATCCATGATCTCATGAGACAATTAAAATAAAAGATTACTTTACAAATATGCCCTCTACCTCTTATTGCCCATGTCCATTGATCTGACCCAGTCTTTTTTAAAATCAATACCATGAACTTTAAATTACAACTTTGTTTCAATTTTTAAACTGTTCTGATTTCAGCCTATGAAGATTTTTCCTTTTTTCTGATTATCCTCCCCATCTCACTGGGGAGAAAGCGGGGTGTGAGCGAGATGCTTAGTTGGTGTCTGGGGTTAAACCATTGCTCAACTACATTAAATTAATATCTGCTTAAACCAGCATGCAGCAGCAAGGATTGGGACAAGCAGCTTTTCTCTCTGCTGTTTAATTACATCCTATCCACAAGGGTGTCATGCAATGCATATACAGAATCTCTAAACAAACCAATCAGATTAAACATTCATCACACTTTGAATTTCAACTCCCTTGCCTTCCTTGACAGTTTCCCAGACATGTTCTCTACTAAGCAAAGAAGGATATCAGGTGGCAGTTTTGGGATGGTTTGAGTAGCAGCAGGCTCAGACAATTATCTGAGATCATGCCATTTGCCATGATTAGTTAGTCTCTGGGCCAAGCTATGTAAGAACTTAAGAATGTCTCTACTAGTCCAAATCAAAGGTCCATTTAGTCCGGTGGCCATTAATGAATGGGCCATGAATGCCTGGGAAGAACACTAGACCACAGAAACTGTGTTGAGGCATTTCCATAGGACACACTCCTACTCCAGGTAATTTAATTCAGAGCTGAGAGGTTACAAAGCTGGGCTAATCAGTCAGTGTTGGAGCCATGGTATTAGAGTAAAAACTGCATTCTGAGGGTTTTTTTCTGCTTTTGTCAGTGTGCCTTTTTCTAAGAAAACAATGCTGATAGGTGAGACACGTGGTGCAATCTTCTTGTAGTCTCAGGTTGTTACCTCCAGGGAGCTAAGCTTTGGGCTGCTAGTCATCTATACAGAAATGGATGAGATTACTACCTCAGAATTGTGTTTGGTAATAAATACATGCCTGCCCCCTTATATTCCTTCTAGGAGTTGCCTCTCTCTTTGGATTGGCTGCTAAGAACCCATCTGCCCAATACTTCTCACACTCTGTAAGAATTCTTTTTTATTTTCATTTTCCTTCCACACTTCTAAGTACTTTTCTCATAAAAAAGTGGATTACTCTGATCCTTCCTGCTTGAGTATTTACTTTTGATTTTTTCAATCTGATGAAAATTAATAAGATCAAGTGAGTCAAGAGATAAAAGGGGGCAAGTAGAGAGTTTATTTTATGAAGGAAGAAGAAGATATCTGAAATACTCTGTTGGAATCATTTCACCTGATCAGTCCAAATTCTAACAGATTAGCAGATGGCAAGAGCATTCTAAATTAGTGCAAATCTGTCCTTTGTGCTTTTAGGATCCCAGGAACACAATATTTATTCTGATGGTAAGTACCTTGAAAAATTGCTGGGAAAAGAGGCAATATATTATAACTATGTTATGGAACAATACTCAAGACACAGAAGACTACGAATTTTAGAATCCCTGCTTTTGATGAAACTTTAAAATTGAATCTGATATGACACTAAGCCCTGCAGTCCTTGTCCACATTTTTTGTTCAAAAACGACAAGAGAAAAAAGGAATTCCTAGAGATAAAAATGAAGTAATGTTGGATTGATAAATTGGATATATGAGCAGGAATTTCTATAACATTAGAATAACTTGGTTTTGTAAATTTATACAGAAAAAAAAAATCCTGAATTATTTTAAGTTTCAGTTAATTTAGAAAGAACTTCGCAATTTTGTTGCATTGTATTTTCTCTCATTTAACTTGGTCTGCTGGCTTATACTCCCACACATTCAAATCCTTGGAATACAGTATGACACTCATACCTGATGCAGAGCTTGTCCTGTTTCTATCTTTCCTTCAGATACAGACAGTTGGGTATCCTACAGATACTTCAGTTGGATAGTTGGGTGACTTTGATGCTTATATAAATCCATATCTCATAAATCTTACCTTTTTTGTATATGGAATTAAAAAAAATAACTTTTGTACTAAAGATTTATTGTATTAATCTAATTTTCTCTATTATTTCCTTTCTCATCTACAGTATCAGTACAGGGCCCAAGTAACCCAATGGAAATCACTGGAGTTACATGAATATTGCACTAACATTGGTCAGGAGAAAATAAATAGTCTTCCACAATAAAGGAAAGTAGGTTAAATTGAAGTGGAGAATTTGAATATATATCAAAGACTTATTGGAAAAACCACTTAATGCTGTAAATCTCTACAAATAAGAAACTAGGATGGTGCAGGAATTCAAAGGTAAGGTGACACTTAAAAGACAGCTAAACATTTTAAAGAAGTAAAGAGCACAGCTTGTACTGATAAATGCATTAATTCAATCAAATAATTGAGTAATGCCTTGCTCGAAAAGACTGGTTATTATGTACTTGCTCAATTCTGGATTTTTTAGGTTTGGGGCTTTTTTGTTGGGTGTAGTTTTGCTTTGTTCCTTTGGTAGTGTTTGGTATTTAGTCTGAAACACCTAAATAGCCTCATTGTAGGATTATTAAAAAATAAAGGTATTCCAAAAAGAGAGAAATGTAATTCAGCATTTCTTTTTCTGATGTTCATGTTAGTGAAGGATTTGTTGATGGCTTGTTTAATCAGTTCTTTGTAAAATGAGGTAAGGTGAAGAACATGGGATCTAAAAAAGTAATGAAATGACTATGGCGCTTAGTGCCACAGTCTAGTCTGTGGTGGTATTGGATCCAGGGTTGGACTTCATGATCTCAGAGGTCCTTTCCAACCTGTCTGATTCTATGATTCTATGATTCTATGACTACTAATAGATAAATCTGGTGCTGTGTACAAATTCTGATTGAAAGATCCAGCCCACTGCTACTGCTAGACAATTAGACAGTTGGAACAAAAAGTTGCTTTCTCCCAATCTCACCAGAAGTATAGTTTCATGGATTTTATCACCAAAAGACACAGCAATGTACAGTAAAAACACAGGAGAGACTTAGCATCTTTAAGCTGTTAGTATATACACAGGAATTAGCAGAAAAATCTTGTATACACAGAAGCTGACCTACTTACATTTAGAGGTCTATGTTAAATATCAAAAAGGACATTCTGCTGAAGGCATTATATTCCTTGGGAAGTAACAGCACCTATTTTTCATTTATTCATTCTGAGATGGCTCTCTTCCACTGTGTTTATGTATGATACAGCAATTTTTGTAACACAGATGGCTCCTAACTATTGCAATAAGGTATATAGAAAATGGAGAGATACAGAGGAAAAACAGTAACAGAACATTTGAGAAACAGTCAAATTTTAAAATAGGATGAAGGACTGGAGATATTAATTTTTGGGTAATGTTTGGGAATTAAAACATTTCTTAAGGAAATTTTGTGTTGCAGACAGGTTGTCATGATGGTCACAGATAAACTGGTGCACCATAAAACTGAAGGAGATAACATCAATGCCATCATGGCTGGAGACTGCTGTGACTACATATGTCTATATTTCTAGCCTACTGAATTTGGCAATGGTTCTCAGATACTAGCAGTACATCAAGGAAAAAAAGATATGACTATGGACAATCGGAGTTATGAAAAAGACCAGGTTATAAAAAATACAAATGTAAGGTCAAAGGGTTATGAAAAAATGGCAGTTAAATATTATCATTGAATCTTAAACAACATGTTGTACACTGTGCTTTGATGGTGAGAGATAAATTTAAAAAAGCATTCAAAATAAAAGAACTGAATATAATTTTTTTATTTGCTCTCATTTTGGTTTCATATAAGGATACAATGTCATGTATTTATCAGTGTTCCAAAGTTTGCATTTTCCTCTTATTTCTACTCCATGTAGAAGTGCAGCTAACTCCTTTAGACTTCAAGATCCAGAGGAGTTCTGCTTCCCAGTCTGCTCAGAGCTGACTCCAGCATTCTCTGAGTTCCTGGTTCCTCCTGCCTTGGTCAGATGGGTGCAGCTGCTGCAGTTCATTTCTGCTGGTCCAACCAAAAGCAGTTCTGAGCACACACTACAGAGAAACCCAGCTTGATCCCTCACCACTGGTTGATCAGCACTGAGGTTTACTGGTGGAGAATGCACACACCTGCACTCTCCAGAGTGTGTATGCCACATGAATAATCACACTGCTTTAATCCCATAGGTCACCAAGGCCCTTACACAGTCACCCTGCCAGACTGTGGACACCTCCAGGTCCTGGTGCCTTCATGCTCAACAGCTCATCTCTACTTGAACTTTGTTAACAACTCAGAAAAACACACAGTTGGATTCACCTCCTGGGTCAGGAACATAAAGCTGCTTGAATATAAAATTCTAGTGCCATTATACTATTGTGTACTATGCTGTAGCTGACAATTATTTACCCAGAAGCATGTGAGAGGATATGTCTGTAGTGATATCAGGAACCTGTGTTTGGTCAACTGAGTCATTCTGCTAAATTTAGATATCTACAAGGTAAGTGATTACAACATAAGGGATTACACATGGACTAGGTATCCAAGCTCCTAGTCAATAGACACCTAGTCAATAGAGTCAATGGAGATAGAAAGCTATTCAGCCCTCTTAAAGCAGGTATCTATTTTAAGAAGAGCTAAATAGATCCCTAGACTCCACTGACTGTACTGGCTACATGTTCATTGACTATGATGAGAGCTTAGACAGTGCTTTACGTGTGTAAACTATGTTGTTATCCCAAGAATTTAGATGTCTGAATCTGAAACTAAATTCTATGCTGAAAGACAGTGGCATTTTAGTTTAAATAAACTACTAGACAATTGCATTTTTCTGTTACTAAACTACTGCTCTTTGGAGTTTTGTAAGCAAAAATTGGATGCAAATGTACTGTTCTTTCAAATTTTGAATAAATATTACAATAACTTATATTGGAAAAGTTATGAAGTAGAAAGATATTTCAATTGCCTCCATCCCAAGTATTACTGTCTAATTCTATATTTTTACACTATTTTATGATCGTTAATTTTTTTTGATATATCTATTCTGAATGTGATGCTTACTGATCTAGAAATATTTTCATTCTGAATTATGAATAACACTCCAATAGTAAATATTGAGAGAAAATAATACCTTTAATAAAACACTGGTGTCTCTGATCACTGCCTGAATCAGGAATTAGTTAGGACTTCAGAACTTTTGGTTTCAATTTCATGATGAGAACCTCAATTATTAGACCATTATTAGATTTAATTAATAATCCATAAGTTAAATAATTTTTCATGTTTATTTTTTTGTTATAAATCCTAGTGTTACTTAGCAGGTAGTTGCTTCTTCAGCATCTGGGGAACATTATTAAATTTCAAAAAAGGAGGAGAGTTGTGCTCATGAGGAAGGAAGTGTGCTTTCTGTTTTTTAGAAGTGAGAGATAGGATCTTTCATTTCTACTGGAAATAATTATTTTCCATCAGCTTTTTAAAAATATTGTGAAGAACCTATTTACAGGGAGTTAATGAAGTACTACACAAATTCAGTTTAGAAAAAATAACCCTTTTATACAGGAAAATTCCTCTGTATTTGGTCATTTTTATGAAAAGTCGCTTAGCAAATGTGCACTACAGGAAAAAAGGAAGGGAACAAAAAATGTGTTACTCAAAGAAGTCTGAAAATACAAGATATAGCATATAGAAATAGGAAGTAGGAAGTCAAGATTTGGCAATTTTGTTTTAGTCATCTTCTGATAAATATGAAACTGTCTATTTTATGGAGCTTATAAATTCAAATAATCTTTCCACTGACATTAAAATCTGCAGCAGGTCTGCCATGTGATGTGTACACCAGAGACGTGAAGCTGTGTAATTAAGTGTGAGCAGTCATTGAACAGAAGTTTAGTGAGTTTGGACAAAACGACTGAGCATCAAATGGAATGGAAAATTCTATTATTATGTATTTGGTTTTGAGTAAAGAGCTTCTACTTACAGTTAGGTTTAGAGGCTAAGTGTCATCTTTATACCACTTATCTAATTAATGCTTTTTTTCAGAGAGATCTTTTTCTTTCTGTCACGTCATCGACTGGATGCAGCCACACTGCAGGAGGTTGCTGTTAGTGATGTGGAACATGTAGCTTTGTTAGACAACTTCTTTAAAAATTTCTGATGTAGCAGGAACACAGAGAAAAGCTTTATAAGTATGTGATCCAAGCAGCAGGTTCACATTTTAAGCCTTACCAGGCCTCCATTTACATTTAAACACCTCATTCACATTCAAACACCTGAGCAGACTAAGGCAGAGAAAAGAATGGCTAAAGGTTATAAAAGCACAATTTTATAGTGCAGTTTCTAATTTAATTGCTGGGAAAAAGGACTAGTTCTTCTAAACCCAGGCATATTGCTGATGAGGCACAGAGGAAAAGGCAGAGGTAGTACAAGTGCAAGGGTTATCTCTGTTTTCTGTTTCCTTGTGTGAAAGCATAGGTGTCTCATTAGTTCTGTTTTCAGAGAAAATATGTTAAAATTTACAGAAAGTCTGAAACAGTAGTTCTTAGTTACAAACTCCTCTATTTACTTCAAGAATTGCCAGTATCCACATCTGCCAATATTCTCAATCCAAAAGCGATAGTCTGACAGTGATCTCCTGAATCTGCTGTTCTTAGGATGTCATTTTAATTGGCGTACTGTGCAATCTGCTTGATTCCTGCCCCAGAGCACATGCACTTTGAGGATTGTTAACTGTTCCAAAACCTACCATAGCATGGAAGATATTTGTGGCAAGATATTCTGTCAGGAGGTCAAGGGAAGATGAGGTCATTAAGATATGGTTGCTTTATAACACATCGCAAGGCTGGGCACGAAGATGGATTAGGGCCCAACCATGGATAACTTGTGCATCTTATTTACTCAGAAATAGGTTTCTCCCTATTGTGGATGATATCCAGCCTTCTACAACAACTATTTTGAAGGCTGTTTCCTCTGTCTTGATGGATGTTTTCATCTGCATCTTACTGTTTTCTTATATTGTAATTCTCTGCATTTTAAACACATTATTTCATTTTAGAGTTATGACATTCTTTGAAGGCTGGATGTTGAATTTCATAGGGGGTGTTTCCAGAATGGAAAATTTTTGAACAGTATCCTACACTGGATATTATAGATTTGTGTAACTTATCAGAAATTATTATTATTGTTATTATTATTAATAATAATTATCTAGGAAATATTTGTGAGGACATGTCCTGTCTGAACAAGATAAAAGATTGTAGTGTGTAGTTTCCAACATAAAATGGGTCAAGAATGGAATTATTTTTTTCCATTTTCAGTGTTGTACTTTTTATAATATTTTCTGACTGAAATTTTAACTTTCCCTAATGTGTAGACAGATTTTCATAGTTCCATTTGAAACACAGAATATGTGAAGTTTGTAATCAGTTTAAAATATCAATATTACAAATATATGGAGAATTGATTCTGAATGTTGGTCAGGTGAATATTTTTTTGTGAATTCTTCAAACCCACCAAAACCCAAAACTTAACCATTTATGTAACACTATGTACGCAAAACCCTTTTCTGCCTTTAAGCAAGGAATGTGCAGATTTGTTTTGTGGTTTGGATTTATAGGGTAGATTAGGATTTGCAAATTTAAATCCTAATGCATGTTGACAGAGCAGCAAAATTTTCATCAGGATTTTGTTTTGATGATGACTAAGATTGAGGTAGGTCAACTTCTAGGATGGCTGTTCCTTAACTCACGGCAGTCTTGGCAATATCTGTGATCAATTCTATCCGGACAATGTCAGCATTATTTTCTGGCTTTCCAGGGATGAGAATAATTTTTGTAGTAATAATACAAGAATATGTTCCATTTTTCACTACTGGCAATATTAAATGACAATAAAAATAAGAGATAAAAAAGTCATCTGTCTCTTATTAAGTAATGGTAAGGAGTCTCTTGATTACTGCATTATATGTTGCTTAAATTAATGAACTCCCAGTGCACAAGATTCAGAATGAAAAAGACAATCAGTAGCTATAACTTCCACAGTCAATTTTTGTGTCGAAGAGAATTGGAATTGCTTAAGAGTATAATCTGTAAATATGTCAACTAGATTTATTAAGGTATGAAAGATTTAAGTATAAAGACAGAATTCAGTTTCTTCAGAAGATCAATATAAAACTTTAGTAAAGGAAGATGTAGCTATGCAATAATTATGTAAGCACAGTTTCCCTGTTTTGAAAAGTGAATCAATTTCTTAGAAAAGTAAATGTGGGACCTTCACAACTTAAACAGTTCAATTCCAGTGTTTGAGATAAAATTGAAAAAAAAAACCAAAACCAAAACGAAAAATCTAAACCCAAGAAACACCAAAGCCCCAACGAGTTTGGGAGGCAAAAATACCCTGTTTTGCAGGTTCACCGTGTGTTATTTTCTAACTCTGTGCAACACATTTAGTTATCCAGTATACTTAGAGCAATACTAACATGGAAGAAGAAATTTTGTCTTCCTTTAGCAACCTCTAGACCTTCTAATGCATCATCTTTAGATATGAAAGATTAGATTTCAAGCTAGACATGTATTGAAAAGGTTACACTCCAATTTCCAAACAAGTGCATTAGCCATTTTAGTCTTTTGGGTTAGCAGATATTTTCAACCTCGGTCATGATTGTCAATACAGAATTAGAACGTTGCTATTACATCTCTAAAAATGGGCCAGGATCTTCAACCATGAATAGCTGAATTTTGGCATTTTAAACTATATATAGGAGTTGACATATAGAGATGTAGTTCTCAGAAGTGCTGAATATCCAAAACTTTCTAGTTTAATGGGAGCACTCGCATAAGAAGGAAGTGCTCTATGGAGCTAAAATGTAATTTATTTTAATAGTACTCTTCATGCACCATAGCACAAAATGCTTTTCAAGAAAAGCAAACCTCTTTCCTCAATTGTAACACTATAAATTCAGCATGACTTTGGATTTAAAGATAGGAAAGAGAGTAAATTTCATGCGAAATGTTTAAGAAGTGTTATAATACTTAAACATGTAAGGAGTCAGATATAGGATAGAAGAATGAGGAGAATAAGGAATTCTGGATCTCAGCCCCCATTGGTGTAGGG
>JAWWLV010000001.1:105366658-105378414 GCA_035041135.1 Platyrinchus mystaceus
GGGCATGGTCTCAAGCTCTGCCAGGGGAGGTTTAGGTTAGATGTTAGGAAGAAATTCTTTACAGAGAGGGTAATCAGATATTGGAATGAGCTGCCCAGGGAGCTGGTGGATTCTCCATCCCTGGTGGTATTTAAGAAGAGATTGGATGTGGGACTTAGTGCCATAGTCTAGTAACTGTAGTGGATCAAGGGTTGGACTTGATGATCTCAGAGGTCCTTTCCAACCCATTTGATTCTGTGATTCTATGATTCTGTGATTCTATGGTCTCCATATTCAGAATAAGATGTTGGTCAGTACAGTGATATTATTCATATTAATTTGCATATTTTCCACAGAAATATACTGGGCAGAATATCGATGTATTGAGAAGTAACTTATGGAGATGTCATACAGATGACATATGAGTCCCAGACTTAATCTTTTGCTCTTCTTCATGTCAGTGATACTAAAAACAATGTTATACTAACGATGGTACAATATAAATATAGCTCTTAATTAACAGAACTCTGATAATTAATAAATTACATTTTATGTCCTGGAGCCTTTTGCTATTAATCATGATTTGTTTGGGGATATAAGCAAAACATGGTTAATGATTGTAAGCAGACTATGATTATGAAATTAAACGTAGCCTTTTTTTTTTTTCCTGGATCCTATTAAGATAGTTTCCCAAACAGAAGCCAATAGTTATTTTCACCTGAAGTCTTGCACTTACTAAGCATAGTTGTTTGGGTTGGATAAGGTTTAGCAGGTTTCTGATATTTCCAGAAAATAGGACTGATGGTGTGGCAGTGCCATAATAGTCTCGTTCTCTCATTGCAAAGCTTTATCTTGCTTTTCTTTGTTAGATGGATATGTTCCCAGCCCTTATGCAGAGTCATGACAAAAAGATACAGCTGTGCTCAGAATACATTTTGAAAGATAGAGGGCAAAATACAAGACACAGGATTTAAGTCCTTTCTGCCATTACCTCCATTTTAATGTTGTAATATTTTATACAGAAGACAGTCTAAAATGTGTTATTGACAAACAACAACAAAACCAGAAACTGCTCAGGCAGCTCCAGATAAATTTCAAAATCTCTGTCTCTGCATTACAAAATCTGCCATGAATTGTGCAATTGAGCTACCTGTATTTAGGGAAACTGCAGGGGCCAGCATAGCCTGTTTCCAAAGAATGAACCTCATCCTGAGAAAATCACATTCCCCATCATGTTATCTCTCCTGCTGTATCAGACAGAAAGGTTAGTCCTACATTTGATAGTCATGATATTTGAATTTAGAAGGCTCTCTCTTCCCATAAATTGAGATTTTAACTTGAAGTAAAAAGCTGCAACTGACACATTGAGCTTAGTTATTCTAGAGGGCTATGATATGAAATGCTGTTGTCTTTAGGCTTTAAATTCAGTTGTTAGAACTTTGACTGTATTTGAATGTATTAGCTTATTAGGCAAACAATGCTAGGTCAGAGCTGAGAATGAATCTATAAAGAGTAAATATAACTACATCCAGGACAAAAATCCTTCAGTGAATAAAGGACATGCCTAGTTACAGAAGCAATATGCATTTGTAATGTTGGCATAAAAAAATCATGGTTGTGAAATAAGACTTTGCTGAGGAAAACTGTCTCTCCGTATACTTAGATAATGTGGATACAATACAGTGCTGGATTATTAAGAAAAACATGTGAACTGGATTTTTAAGGCAGTCTTACATAGTAAGGAAGAGACATGAAGGAGAGTAGAAGCCACTTCACTTGTTTCAACAGCATGATGCAACTGCCAGTCATAGACTACCTGATTATGACATCTAAGCAGTAATATCTGATAGTCAGTCAAACTACTGGGAAGTATCCTATGAGTAATAGATACCCTGGAGAAGAAGATTCCTTCTTAACTGCTGGTCTCTGAATTAATATGTCCATATATTTTTTCCTTGGTGGTTTCATATATGGTAAAACTCAAACACTTCTAGGAAAGCAAGGTGCTGATGAAATGGGTATTGAACCATATTTTGACTCCCCTCTTCCTTGAATACACTGTCACACAAACCAGCAACAGGACTCAAGAAGTCCATGTGTGTTATTTAAATTGGGAAAAATGTAATTCCAAGAAAAAAAAGAAGAAACAAAAAAAAAAGAGAAAAGGGAACCTTCAATTCTTGAACAGCTGTTATCTTTTTCAATGAGCAAGTGATCTTAAAATATTTCATTCAAAAAGAAAAGCTACACGAATTCCAAATGGATGTTATTACAACAGTCTGGACCTCTAAACTAAATTCTAAGTTTCACAGCCTTTTTTACTGTAATTGTCCTATAATTATGTAAACACACATATGCATGTACATACTGAGAGAAAAAAGAATATGCTATTAGGATTTACTATCTAAAGAACAAAAAGTATATAGCTGTCTATGAAATTAAAGAGCTTACTACTCTATAGATCGCAATGCTTGTATAACTGTAAAGAAAAATCTATTTAACTCATACATTATTGCTATTGTGAGGTTAATTAAAGGCACAAGCTGAGAGTACCTTATCTACAAAAAAAAAAAAAGTGTTGCATAGCCACTCCTGGACAATGTGTTTGTTTAAAAAAAAAAAAAAAAAAAGAAAAGAAAAAGAAAAACATAACTTATTGGCATCTTTGCAAAGGGTGATGCTGGCATGGGGAAAAGAATTTCTCAAACAGCATGATAGTTGCAGTCCAGCAGGTGACTGGAATCTCCATTTCAAGGATCTTTGCAACAGCATCTGCTGCTGGATCAGCCCATAATTCCCAGACTGTTGTTTTACTGAATTCTTGTATCCAGGTGGGATCTGGTACTGCCTAAGGGCTCATCATTTGCATGATCTGCTGGTTTTCTTTATTTTAAATTACATACATGGCATCTTTTAATTATCCTAACTAAGTATAAAATAATTGCCAGTACCCCAAGGACACAAACGGGCCATAACTGCTTTGACCAGTCTTACCTGAGACCCACACGCACTCCTGTGCCCAGAGCCCCTGTACACCCACTCTTTCTGAAGGAAGATGTAGATGTGCTTGTTCTCTGCCTCATCTCCAGTTCTGTCTCCTAAACAGACCATGAACCCATGCTTAACCTTGTTTTCAGTCCCATCTCTGGTCCCATCTCCTGCTGCTCCTGAAAGGACTCCATGGATGGGCTCTGTATCTGATGGGTAATTGCTTGTCTTGACTGTTGGTAGATCCTGTTCCTGCCAACCCTGTTGATGCCCTGAAGGACTGCACTCTGACCACTGAGGCTGTGCCCCTGCTTCATTCCCCACATTGGAGCACCCCTGTTCTTGCTTATTCCTGGCAGGATGTCCTGCATGACCATTTCTGCATCTGTAGGAACAGTTTCTGCTGACTACTGCATTTTACTTGCCCACAGTTTGGCCAGCTCTGCCATAGAAATTACTTGAAAAACACAAAAGAGACTGGATTCAGCAGGAGATGCCTGTGAGAATTTCTAAAACCAGCTGAAATTCACATCTAGAGAGCTTCAAGAGAAGTTAGTCCAATAATTTGTTGTGCAGGCAGATAGGAGCCCTGTCTGCCACTCTATCTAAAGTCAATCTATCATCTCTTATCAGCACATTGTCTCTAAGCTGGGAACAGTTGAGGTGTTCCTCGTCTACCCAGGGAAATGATGAGTTGAGTGCATTGAGGCATAACACTGCTGTGACACTCACCTGCACCACAACTATAACTACAGAACAAACATAAATTTTATGCTTAGGACTCACTAATTCTACTCTTCTTGCCACATATATTAAGACTAACCTAGTTAAAGTTAGGAAATTGTGTACGTAGTGCATTTTAAAGGTCCTGGATGACCAGCAGTCTTAAAACCACAGGACACTTAATTCTCATGGAAAAAATAAATTGCACAAGATTGTCAGAATCTTTCAGATGCTAAAAATGTCTAGCTTAAGTAAGGTATCCACACGTTATTATACCTTTCCCTGATTCTTTTTTAGCAACAGTATTATTTTTGCATTTCTGATGAAGTACAAGACTAGGAAATGTTTATTTCTGAGAAAATTAAGCAGTTCAAGTCAAATAAATATTTTTATTAATATAGTCCATAAGAACTCACTTTTTTACCTTTTACAACTTGTTTACTTACAAAAAACATGGAAAGTTTTTCAGACTTGAATGAAAAGTAAGATTTTTTAAAATATATAAAATACTATGTATTTTTCTCAAGTGTCAACAGTATCTTAAAGAGGAGACAATTTACCTAACACAGACAACAAATTCATGCTGGAGCTATCTGGCAACAACAGACTAGGTTCTTGTGTCTCAAGGAATTGGTCTAGTGTAACTACTGAAAAATGAGGTAACACATATATGTTAAAGACACATTTAATCTGATTTTAGGCACAGACTGGGCCCATCTCCTTGTGCATGTACAGAATAGTCAATATATATAGAGAAAAACTTATAATTATGCCAATGTGCAGAATATCTATTTATCATGCAAGATGGTTTGGACATGCACAAGTCCCTTGATCTGAGAAATGGTGTAAAGTAAACTGAGCTCATAAATACATTCAGTTCTAGTATCTGAACGGTTACTGGTAACTATGAGGCATTGAAGAAATTCTTAGTAACATGATGGAATTATGAATTTTACATGCTGAATCTGAATGATACCTGTGAAGCAGGTCAGCTGTGAAAGCAGAGTCTCTTTTCTGGGGATTATAATTTTAGATGGATTCTCTGGTGGTTTTGTGTTAGCTTCCTCCCTTTCTACAGTCGATGAATGGACCATCAGTATTTGAAATGTAGTGAGGAGAAAGCACCTATGTAAAATTAATCTCTGGCAGCTGTTTTTGCTTCTTGAAACTGTTTAGAGGACACTGTACGTATAAGTGCTTTTTAAATGGATATATATATATGTATGGAAAGAGATTCACCATATGTACTTTCAGAATATCTGTACATCAACTGGTCATTTTAGGATCCCTTTAACATCCACAAAGAGAAAAAAAATGCACCACAGAGATTCCTATCTAGCTGGTTAATTTTACATACCTACCTTAAGACGGTCAATCATTCTGTGAACCCTAATGTTGACACTCTTGAGCAGTTTATTATTTGACACTGAGCATAAGTGAAACTAGAAAGACTAGTTTAAGTCTAGACATATATCATAGAATCATAGAATTTTAAGGTTGGAAAAGACCTTTAAGATTATCAGGTCCAACTGTCAACCCAGCAGCATCACCACATTCACCATTAAATCCTTTCTCAAGTGCCATATTCACATGTTTTTTGAATGCTTCCAGTGATGGTGACTCCATCACTTCCCTGGGCAGTCTATTCCAATGCTTTACAAACCTTTCAGTGAAGAAATTTTTCCTAATATCCAGTCTAAACCTCCCCTGGTGCAACTTGAGGCCATTCTCTTTCATCCTGTCACTTGTTACTTGGGAGAAGAGAATAACACTCACCTCACTACAACCTCCTTTTAAACAGCTACGTATGATTACACATTCCATACCAACTCCACAGGAGCACTGTAAAGTTGAGTACTGCACTTTGTACACAAAACCAAAGACATCTTACATAGTTTTGTAGCAGAAATGTGACAGTTTGTGTTTTGGTTTGGTTTTGTTTGTGGGGTGCTTTTTTGTTTCTGTTTTCTTTGGAGAGGATGATCATGGAAGTCTGTCAGGTTGTTCACAGGAACAGCTTGGATTTTGTGAAAATGAAACGTGGGGTTGAATGTGTCCCAAAATGAAGCTAGAGCACTAAGAATCTGCATCTGTAACTTTTGGTGAGATTGTGACAATTTCTAGTGCTACACAAATGCCTTTGGCATAATGACAGGACCTTCTCTAGAGAGCAATGCAAATTTTTAGATATGGACAAGTACAACATACTTTAAAATCCACAAGTCTCTGGTGTTATCTCCGTAATTTTGACAAAAATATGATTCAAGAGCTAGGGTAATCTTTGCTTCCCACACTTTGCCCTTGCTGTACATGTGTTTGTTAGTGTGTGTATATTTGTGTGCATAAATTGAAATTTTTGGTCTTATGCAAGTCAGTGGCAGTTTTGTTACTGAATTGTCATACACTTAATGTGACAATGATTTCATCCTTTGCTAAAGAGAGCCCTGGGACAATTTTCCCTAAGCTTCTCACCTCCTCTCTCTGCTTTCTAACCTAATCTACTCTAATTCAATCTTTCTGCTTGTCATAGGAATGCAGATAATTAGTCAGAAGATGGAAGAGTCCTTCTTCCCTGGCCTTGTTTTGATCAGTTCGTATAAGGGATTTTGTATAAAGTTTATTTCCATTAAAAATTTATGAGACAAAACTATATATACTATATATACGATTCTAAAAAAGAATCATGAAACAAAACTATAGATACAAATAACTTTCTTTCTACACTGTCTTATTTACTTTAATCAGCTCAGTGTTTTTCTAATACATCCTGCTGAAATGAGATAGAGCACAAATATAAGTTTTGTTAACAAGTGAGAAAATCCTGTCTGTAGCAACACCTTTGGGCAAAAGTCTTTCTTGGAAGAAATCAGCATTAATTATGGAAAATGTTTTAAAATAAATAGAATTACACTGTTTTAAAATCAGATAACCTGTATAAAAAAAAAGCCTGTTCAGTATATTACACACACAAAGAAACTGCCTACTTACATGTTGCTTAAAATTGTGTGGTTTTTTTATACTTTTAAAACTGTGTTGACAGGGATGAAGCAACACGGAGAGAGAGTTCACTAGGGGATCTCTCTAAGAAGATGTCAAGTGGAGACGAGTACACTACAGCTTTGCTTACTGTCACTTGATTTCTGCCAACAAGGAAGACCTTTCAAGTGAGGAGAAGCCAGTGACAGATGAATAAGCCTAATGGGTGAGAAGGTGACACGTGTGTCTTTTTATGGCTCCATGTATTGAAAATACCAATTCTAAAATTACATGCAGGGTGAGATGATTTCAGAATATCATACCAGCTTTTCTTAAATGAATCTGCTCCAGGCTTACATCTGCTTCAGTACAAATATCTGTGTTATCTCGTTATGGAAATGTGTGTAAATAGACAATGTCTAATATGGCAATCCAAAAGATATTTCCTTTGTTTGAATCTTTTAGGTATTCCAAATAGAATTTATCAGATTTCCCTTAACCCAAAACCAGTAACTGGTTGAGTTAATTCTTGTATACAATGTACAGTTTGCAATAGCTATGTAATACTCAATCCAATTTTCAGTTGAGGAAGGAACAACAGAGGACTATATGGCTCATTTACTTTGCTGGAAATATAATAAGAATCTCCAGTGAAATAAATAAAAAAAAATCTACAATCAGTGTAGATACTTCTCATTTTTTATTTTAAATTAAAGAGTTTTAAAGTGTATTTGAATTCATAGTAATATTATTCAAGACACTGTAATTCAATAAAGTTAATTTTCTGTGAGTACATTTAAAGAAAAAGGGAAGATCATGTTCAGAAACAGGGTTTAATGACTTAATATCCAAAATATGTATCTGTCCAATGGACCTAAGAGAATAGCCTGAAAATGCACTCCAAGCTATTAGAATAGAACTAGCCTCTAACAGGCCACTTCTCATCAGCAAGTCAGGAAACTTTTTCCTTCAATAAAATTTTGATGCTTGATATTGTTGTCATTCACACTCCTCAAGTCTCCTTAGCATGCAAGGGCTATCACATCAGACTTATGCAGAGAGTTACTTAGAACAACCAGAAAAATATCCTTCCTTTTTTTTTTTTTAATAGAGGCAATCATTTTACTACTTATCATTTCTGAAATTTAGCCATGCGTCCTAGAGTCCTCATAAAATCCTGTTATTGCATGCTCTGCTAGACAGATGATGTTAACCCAGATCTTTCCTTCTGATGTCAAAAATGCTGGAGGGGAAGTGCGGAGCAATGAAAATACAGCTCTATCAGGAGGAAAGCAGGACATCTTTATTAATTCCTTTTTGCTTTACCACAAACCATTGGCTTTTACCCCTTTCAAAGATCAGCCCACATCTAGCAATTATATAGGAAGCTCTTGAAAAGTACGACAGGGGAAACAAGGTCCTTTTTAGCCTCAAGCGTACAGTGTGATGGAGATGCAGGTAACAAATATTTCTCCAGGTTTGATGCAACCCTTCTGCTTCCCAGTTTCATTATTTCTGCACATGAATTGTACAGATTTGTCTCACAGTATCCTCCTATTTTAATTTGTGATTTTGGGGCCAAGGTGTTAATACTTATTCTACTGCTATTATATACTTTTTTAAATTATTGTGGAAGGAATATTCTAGACTTGGTAAAAGAGTTCATAATTTTTAAAGTAAAGTAACGCCACATAAATTAGTGAGAGACTGAATCCCTACCCTGAATTCATCATCAGCATAAAGTGCTAATTATGCAGAATATAAAGGATATGAAGGAAAACAGGAGTAAAGGCCAGAATTTTCAGTGATTTTTATATACTTCAGCAATTTGCAATCCTTGTTTTAACTTAGACAACTGAAAGCTCAGAATAATTTTGGCTGTTATGACCAGAGTCTTCAAACATGCAAATAGACTATATTGTTTATTTTCTTTGCCTTGATATTTCAAACATCTGGTCTTTCTGTATTTTATATTTGATTTTTTTTTTTCTCATTGAGATTTGCATGAAATTCTTTTTATGTGGGAACCAAAAGTTTATCTTAAAAATACAAGTTTATCTAACAGAGGAAAGAGACTGCATGTTTTAAATAAACAAATAAACATTAGATAGAAAGGTACATAAGTTGATGGATAGATAGATTAGATTAGATAGATAGATGATAGATGGATAGATGATAGATAGATAGATAGATAGATAGATAGATAGATAGATAGATAGATAGATAGATAGATAGATATCTTAGAATGCCCTATCTATTTTTATTGGAAATGCTTTAAAGAACTGTGTACTGAGTTTATGTGGCAAGCTTTTGCTAGCAGGAGTGCTTGCAAGGGTGACTAAATTGAGAAGGTACCAAAAACCGCCCCCATGTTGGACTGATTCAGTTCCAGCCAGCTCCAAGATGGATCAAACACTGGCCAAAGCCGAGTCAATCAGTGATATGGTGGCACCTTTGTGATTGCATATTTAAGAAAGAGTACAAAACTGCAGCTGGGAGAGAGGAATAAGAACATGAGTGAAACAGGATTACTGACACCAAGATTGGTGAAGAAGAGGCTGGGGATGCTACAGGTACTGGAGTAAAGGTTTTCCTGCAGTCCATGGTGAAGACTATGGGGATGCTGGTTGTCCCCTGTGAACAGTGGACACCTGAAGGCTGTGGACAACCCCAGGCTGCAGCAGGTGGATGTGCCCTGGAGGAATCTGGAGCCTGTGGAAAACCAGCATCTGAGCAGGCTCCTGAAAGAACCTGTAGCATATGGAGAGGAGCCCTTGTTGGGCAAGATTTTCTGGCAGGACCTGTGGCCTGTGGGAATTCATGCTGGAGCAGGCTGTGCCTGAAGGACTGAACTCTGTAGAAAGGACCCCATGATGTAGCATTTCTTGAAGAAATGCCTGTGAGAAGGACTCACATTGGAGTAGTCCATGAAGAGCCATATCCTGTGGGTGGGATCCCACCCTGGAGCAGGGGAGCAGCATGAAGAGAAAGGAGTGAAAGACACAAAGTGTAATGAACTCACTGCACCCCCAATTTCCTGACACCATGTGTTACTTGGAGAGGAGAAGGGAGAAATATTTTTTAAGTGAGTGTATATGTATTTACTGTTTTATTGACATGGAAATCCACACAGATCTTGAGTGTGTTTTTCCTTTTTCATTATTTTTGTGCCCCAGGAAACCATTTGGCCCTAAGAAAATACAGTAGCCAAGTTGCAGCTGCTTGAAGCATTTTCCCATTAAATGTAATGGCACTAAAGTGTAAGTGCCAAGGGCCATTATGCACTGACAGTATAGTCAAGAAAAGTACCCATCTGCAGAAAACATGCAGCAAGGTAGAAACAGAGCAATGAAATAACCATGAAAGCAGTACGAGCCTCAGGACAAGAAAAACAAGTGATTTGCTGCAGTGCTTAACAACAAAAGGCAAGATTTGAACAGTTATTTGGTCTTTCATAGTTACAAGTGTAGTATGGAGAGAGCAATATTGCCTTTGGCACAGATCCCTTTCCCCACTGTAATGTTCTCTTTCTCTCTAGAAATCCAGATCCCCACATGTGCAATCATAACCTCATCCTGAGAAATAAGAACTGAACCACAATAGGCTGTTCCTGTATGAATCTTCCACACCTCAGCTCTTAGTGTAATAACAAAACTCCTTAAAAGGAGCTAAATCAGAAAAGCAAAAGCAAGGTACAAAACCAAAACATCAGAAATTTTATCTTTAGAGCAATGCTGAATAGAAACAGTTGTTAAAAGTAGAAGCATCATTAAATGAATGTTCTAGCTCCTGCTTTACATGGCATATTAGTAGCATCTGCTAAACCTGAATCTTATTGTTCACTAACATATCAGTTAGACAAAGAAGCATACCTTGGTTTTGATTGTGTCTTTTCTAGTGTGTTCAACAATATCTGTCATATTGTTGACTGTGATATGAAAGTTCATATATGGTCAAGCACAGGGCTGCAGAATGGAGAAAACAGGATAAATAGTAGTTTAAAGTACAACTGAAGAGGGAAAATAGCAATTTACATCTTTTTAAGTCTTTTCTGAGAGTGAAAATGCTGGTGCAATAAAGGAATGGAAGTTGCATGAATAAATATTTACTAAGAAAGAGATTAAATTTTCCTTAGAGCAAAACCTGATTTTTCCTAGCTGCAGCATAGTGAATTTTAGTAGATCAGTCATCCTGTCCTACCAGTTTGAATTCCCTGTTAGTTTTATCACCACTACTAGAATCACACAGTAGACTTCTCTAGCATCAGTGAGCATTGTCTTTTATTGGTCCCCAAACCTGTTGCACAAATTGTGAAGTACCACACAATGCCTTAAATAAAATAAAAAAAAGCACACATCCTTCTTATCTCTCTCAGCATTTCTTCAATAACATCTTAAAATACGTACCTTGAATCCATCACATGCTCAGCAATTGATTAGAAGGTGCATCCAATTTTCTTGAGTAGCTGAAGAATTGCTTTGAACAGTATAGTTTGCAGAATTTAGAACCATAGTGGCTCATTATTAGTCCTTCGCATTTTCATCAGATGACAGTAGCTTTTGCTTCCACTTTTCCCATTCAGTCTAGCTGTTCTCTCTCCCCTTAAATGCTACTCTTTCTCTGTGGTTTACGTCTTGTTAAGCTTCTCTTTGAGATTCTGGTGTCTATTCAGAACATTATTATTACATCACTTTGTTATTTAATTCTCACCTGATCTCCATCATGTTTTTTCCTCTTGTTCCCCTACTTTTTCAGAAAAAAAAAAAAAGGAAAAAAAAAGAAGAAAAAAAAAGGACACAGAAAGGCACCAATAAGAAACACAATCCCAAATATCTTAAAAAATGTGCAAATGAAAGACTACCTATTAACTGAAACTCAGATGCCCAGCCACACACGCAAATTGTAGGGAGACAAAAACAAAACTCTTTCAGAAATACATGTCTTTAGCGATATATTAATGCAACAGCTGGGGACCCCTGGTGGTCTAGTGGTTAAGATGCGGCACTCTCATCGCCGTGGTCACAGGTTCGATTCCCGGTCCTGCTTCAGGGACAATCCCCCGGGTAGATGGAGCTCGTCAGCCCCTAAGG
>JAWWLV010000001.1:105391191-105403701 GCA_035041135.1 Platyrinchus mystaceus
AAAATGTTAACTCTCTGCCATTGATTTCTTAGGATAACAAGAGCTCAAGTCATATTGTCAGACAGAAAACAGAATATTAAAAATAGTATTTTTCTTATGTCTTGACTGTTTTAATGTTAAAAAAGTAAAAAGAAAAAGCTAACACCACTGTTGATGTGCTATATCTGCGGGGCAGTAACCATGACAACTCAGCTAGCTTTTCTTTTAGTTTATAAAGCAAATATAAGCATTTACAGAAATATTCATAAAATGTGTTTATACAATGTTGATAACATTCATGGGTTTTAAAATAAACCTTTGTCTGTGTCCCATATTTCCTCATATTTTATGCATTCACATTCTTCACAGTTGTCAGGACTTTTTAAATTTTATTCTTGTCATTTTGATATTTTACCAGAATTAAGCTGAGTCGTTTTGATTTTCTTTCAGTATTTTTTATCGCATTGCTTTGTTTGTCTATTTTTTCCTCTATATTTTTTTCTAATTCCTCATGTCCCTCTATTTTTCTGAAATGTTAATAGTTGTCCTTTTAAACCAGATCTAAGAGTTTATTGATTTATTGTATTTGGTTGTGCAAGTTGTCCTGCCAGCTTTGTGGAGCATTTCAGAACAGAAGCTTCCTGAGGAGTTAGGATCCAAAATAATTTAGCCTGAAGCTCTTGGCAGCATCTCTGTTTCTTCACAGCAGTGTTGTACAATGTAGGGTTAGAAAGTTAACATTCCCAATAGGTATAATTTTGAATATCTGCACAAACTGAAGAAAATTAAATAGAAAAACATGTGCCTTAGGATTCCAAAAATTCTGCATTGTCTTTACACTGACTGAACTTCTTTTAACACAGTTATGTTAAAGGGCAAATTCTGTTCAATTTATAAATATAACCACTTCCATCTTTCATTTGCTTGCAGAAGTGAAACAAGCATGCTTTGAGCGCAGAGCTTGAATTTTCTGAAACTGATGCCGAACTGTCTGGCAACCAACCTTTACATTAATACAGGCATTCAAGATAAAATAATTGTGTTTCTGATGAGAAAAAATGCCTGAAAATCTACCTCTGTCCTTGGTTACCCTGCAGTAACTGGGGGAATGAGTGAGCTGGGCTTGAACAGGGTGACCAATTTTCCCTAGTTTCAAACAAAATCTTGGTGACACTGCTCTAGTTCAGTGGTTTTGCTTATTTTTCCTTTGTAAGGAAGAAGGTTGGAAGGTTTCAATCCAAATCTTCAGCTCTTTCTTTTTATTCCCTTTTTAATTTGTTTCTCCTTCTTGTCTACATGTCAGAATAATAATTTTGCATTTCAAAAGGGATAAGAACTACACAAGAATCAGCTCATTTAACTGATATGAAATATGTCTGAAAGATATTCTACCATAATGTGTTTAAAACTTTATAACTCAGTTTCCCAATTGATGTTTTTTTCAGTGGCTGTTTATTTGAAAATCATCAGAAACATAAGAGCCGTCCTTTGTTTAGGGGGTCTGTTGGAATGAAGTATAAAGTTTGAGAAGAAAGTAGGCTATTAATAGAAGTGATTTCTCTCTATATCTGATCAGGAGAGTAAAAGTTAAAAAGTATCATTCCACTATACATTCAGTTTATAGCCATTCAAACAACCTGTGATAGCTGCTTAGCTTAAAGAAAAAATTGCAAGTTACCTGCTAAAGAGAGTTAAACCATAGCAGTAATAAATGTCTTTATTAACTACTCATTTGATTCCTCTGATGTTGAGAATAATATACCCCTTTAGGTTCTCCCTTGTAAACAGAGGAAAAACTTCACTGCAGCCCATTGTAAAATGGTTTTAATGCAGGAAGCAACAATAAATATAGGGGTATTTTTTTCCACTCCATCATTTTACGTGAGATGGAAGAATAAACAATTAGCTGAGACAGTTTTAGTTTTAAAAGGGCCAGAGGAGAGAGAATTCCTAAAAATCTTATTCTCACTTTCCTCTCTGTCTCATATCCTACACCCTGTGAATCTGGGTAACAATCCACTTGCAGTGGTGTGATGTGAGTCAGCAGAATACACTCAACAACTTCAAACATTTCCTACTAGTACCATTGCTTTATAAGAGAGGTTATTTTTCTGAGCAAATATTATAAGCCTGTTTTCATTTTTATGGAAATATTCCGAGTACACAAACCGTTTGAAGGTGACGTACTGAAAAGTGTTCTTTAATGTAGGCAGTAGAAAATATTTTATTTTGACTCTAGGAGAGAAAATTCAGCTATTCATGTTTTACACAGTGTTACTATAACCTCTTGTCAGTACAAAGCAGACAGAAGTAATTAATCATTAAAGTTTCTTGGAAGTTTTTAGATTTAAGCTTGTGAAGAGTGAAAACTATCATTTTTACTCGATTCACACAGAATAAAAAACATATTCTAATGCAGTTTACTGTGCACAGCTACCTAACTGCATATGAGGTTGCATTATTTTTTTGCATTGTAATGTTATCATATCTCTTACAGCTTTAGATCAGCCCAGATAGCAGTAATGTAATTCTTGTTTTTCCTATTGCTGGTGTACATTACTTCTTTTATTCTTGCATGTAAGTGTCATGGAAATCTATTTACTCTTTAGACCAGGCCTCAGATGACTCTTTAGGATTACTATCCTGTTATTTGAAAGCTATTTAAAGAATTAAAGTGACAACTAATGAAAAGGATTTTGGTTTGGAGAGTCAGCCTGCAGTGGGTATTTTTTTTCTCTGTTGCAGTTTTGCACAGCACAAGCTGGAAAGGAATAAAGGCTAATATGTCTCAAAAGCAATCAAATACTTTGCCATAGTTATCTTTCAACTCCTTAATACTCTCTACCAGGAAAAGCAGTGAAAACTAAAGATGAAACAAATGAATTTTCTTTTCTCAGGAGAAATTTGAAATTAATTGGAAGGTTGCTCAAGTGGAGATTCAAGTGGTTGTAGGTAGAAGAGATGGAAGAAGAAAAGCTGTGTTACCAAAGGTAACAGAGAATGGAAAATAGTTTCTGCAAGAGTGCAGAGAATGGAAAAAGAATAATAAAGTGCATGTAGGGCTGGTATAAATTTAAATCTTAAATTAGTCTCCTAGCAGAAGCCTAAGCTAGTTTGTCTAGGATCCTTCTACAGCCAGTGGATAGAAAGAAGTGCTCCAGAGAGTAATTTGTTCCATTTGCCTTTGACACCTTAATAGTCAGGATAAATAGAAAGGGACAAATTCCTTTTTAAAGTGCCTACTTTTTTTCTGTTGTTGGCAGAAGGAGTCTAGAGAACTATGGTAAGGTAAAATAGGTCTTACTAGGATTTGAGATATGTTTGTGAGGTTTTAAGTTTAACATTTAAAACTGAACATTAAAACACATGAGAGTTCTTTTATATAGCATTCTTTGAAGGTGTGAGAATGTTAACATTATATATTCAATAAATGTGTTCCTATTAATTCCAAAATAAAGTTGTGAATAATAAATTTAAGCCAACTTACTGAGATAGAAAAGAGACAGAACTCTATTTAGAAGTTCCTGCACTTATATTACAGCTTACAAGATTTAGAGCTGTTCTTGATCTACATTGTATAACAGAACGAATATAAAAAAGTACTATTCTCTTCTGATTTATGAGTCTAGATTCTGGAATGTGATCGCAGGTCTACTGAAGCCACTGGAAAAAACATTGTTTCTTCAAAGAATGAACCTTATGCAGGATTGCATGTTCCGCTGTGATTAAAACCATTAAGTCCTACTATGAGCTTGTCTTCGTAAGGGAACTAGTGCTGTCATCTCTGCTAGAAGAACAACAGTCAAACTGCTTACTGACCTCCAAGTATAAGTGCTTTTTATATAAGAGGAAATTAAATGTGGCTTTACACAACTTAAAATATTTGCTCTACATTATGAACAACTGGGGAAGTTAACAGAGAAAGATGAGGAATAAATTTATCTATATTTTAAGAAAGGGAGTATCTGAGTGACTGACTACAGTTGTGAGTTCAGTATTTTTAATTAATTATCATTAATTAAGTTTCTTGAGTTTCTATACATATTCATACATGTTTGTGCATGTCACCATTATGGGGGGTTTGTGTTTTTTTTTTTTTTTGTAAAAAAGTTCCTGTTATCAAAAAATCTGGACTTAATTCAACTTTATGTTTGCTATTCCTCAAGTAACATGATGATAGTATTAAGTCTGTATAAGTAAGATTAGAACTTTTTGCAGCATACAAGTAGTTCCTTAGCTATTAATGAGAAATGTGAACTATCTGAATGGAAAAACAGGTATTTCTTCCAAAAGGGGATGAATTCACTACAACTAATATCAGCTATAGATATAGAGTCCGGTGTTAAAATTTTTATAGCATAGAAATACATCATAGAGAATATGCTGTTACTTTTCAGGGAGTTTGTACTCCTGTTGTTACAGCAATTAGTTTTGGAGAACTTTTTGCACAGTGATACTTAAATATCCATGCAAATTTGTTCCATGGCAAATTGCCATGCAAGCTAACATTGCTCTATTCCTAGCTTATAATTATTAGCTTCTGGTATTAGAAAATGTTGTCCCTAACAAATTGGGATTATTCAATCAACAATGAAGTTGGATTAATGTCTTTTTCATGCAATCAGTATCTCAGAAAAAGCAGAATATATCTTTCATTTTAAAGTCCTTGAAAATATAAAACAGTCATAAAATTATTCTCCTTTAAGGTAATTTTTTTAGTAAGGCATTTGGTACTTACAAATTCTCACAGATTTCTCAAGTGATTTTTCTTTTCTACAGAATATATTCAGTTCTGTGGGAATACTTCTCTGTCAGCTGCCTTTATTATTGCTGAAATTTTGTCAATAGTGCATTGAGAAAAGACTCATCTCTTCCCAATTTCTTCAAAGTCTTCAGTAAACAGGGTGGCAACAAGTAAATGGCAACAAACACCTGATGTGAACAGTTCTGTACAACTGGGAAGACTGTTAATTTGGGTTAACAAATCACTGAGCTCACAGGAAAAACTCAAGTGGAATAAATGATTCTCTATGACTTAACACAAATACAGGGGATCAAGACATTTTTCTGGGCATAGAAAAGAGCATCAAGCTGTGTAAGATGTTTTTTGAGTCCTGCAGCAATGTCATGGACTGTTAAGAAATCTATGGTAAAACAACTGTTGGCCTGCTGAATGTAGTGTTTCATTTCCCTTCCCCCTCCCTTTCCCCTTTCTACTTTTCCCTTTTTCCTTTATATTCTATTAAATATCTATTAAAATTCTATTAAATACATAGACGAACTGCTGCTATTGAAAATAATTACAGTTTCAGTTCCACCCCTGTGTGGGTTTCCTGAATTGTCATTGTTTCAGTACCATTGCTGAGCTATTGTTATGCCTAATCTCACAAAAAAGATTGCAAAGACATACACACTTCTAGTTAAAACCCCCTATGTTAGTCATTACAATGTAAAAAGATTAAGTGCTGCAGGGAGCTGATTTTGCTCCTTTTCTTTCCAATGGAATACTTCAAGTTAGCACTCAAATTTGCTGTTTCTACTTAGTTATTAATACTGATGGATGAAGCATCCAGTCAATTTTTGATAGAATTATTCACTAAATTTTTTAGTGTTCATAAAAATGAGGGGAACCTCTGTTTCCATGCAATCCAACAGAAGAAATGCAGCAAGTAGAATGGATTTTTTTGAGAGATCAACAGAAAGCAAAATCAACCCATACATTGAACTAGGTAAAGATCATTAAACTCTGATATCCTGTTCTATGTGAAGTAAATTGAAATCAGACTGAGCTTTAACTTAATTTGAAATTAGTACAAGATTTGGTGACATTAAATCAAGTAAAAGTCCAGCTATATAATCAGTTTTAATTACTATGAAATGACAAGGCAATAAGATCTACAATCTCAAAGGATCATAGAATCTTGGAACTATAGAATGGTTTGAGTTGGAAGGGACCTTAAAGACATTTTGGTGCAATCTCCCTCTAAAGCCCCATCTAACCTGGCCTTGAACACTTGAACACAAGTGATGGAGCATCTATAACTTCTCTGGGCAACCTGTTCCAGTGCCCCACCACCCTCAGAGTAAAGGATTTCTTCCTAATATCCAGTCCAACCCTGCTCTCTTTCAGTTTAAAGCCATTCACCCTTGTCTTATCACTAAATGCCCTTGTGAAAAGTCCCCTTCCATCTCTCTTGTAGGCCCTCTTTGGGTACTGAAAGGTGCTACAAGGACTCCCCAGAGCCTTCTCTTCTCCAGCCTCAACAACCCAAACTCTGTT
The DNA here is from genome assembly GCA_035041135.1 of Platyrinchus mystaceus. Classification (NCBI taxonomy): domain Eukaryota; kingdom Metazoa; phylum Chordata; class Aves; order Passeriformes; family Tyrannidae; genus Platyrinchus; species Platyrinchus mystaceus. The sequence continues at coordinate 105,397,451 of JAWWLV010000001.1, forward strand.
AGCCTGTGTTCATAGGAGAGCTGCTCCAGCCCTCTGACCACTGAAGGAGATCACGGAGCGAAGTTCATGAGAGTAAGTAACAGTTTCTATATGTCTGGAATTTATCATGAATATAAAAAAGTAGAAAATAATTACTGTATATTTTTGTATTTATGTTTCCCTTAATATAGCCACACTTCAAAGTAAATCTTCTCTTTGTCCAGAGGCAGATGAGGAATCAGGAAGAAGAGTACTATTGGAAAAGAGAAAACAAAGTAATGGGTGTCAGGAACTGGGAAAATGTGAAGTCAGCATCCACTTGCCTTATACACACAATATGTTACCCTCAGTTTGGTCAAATCATATTTGTTTGGCAAAAATCAACATTTTAGATGATAGAGTGCCATCTGCTTCCCAAAGCATGAGCTTATCTGAATGGTAAATAATTTGGTGGGTCAACAGTTATTTTTTAGGAAAGGAATGCAAAACATGAGCATTCTAATAAACTGTAACTTCTTTGTGTTTCAAATCACATTTACGTAAAGCATTTCCTGTTTCTGCAGAGAAGGTGTGCGTGCAAATTTATATTAAGATTACCAGCCTGTTTCATTTGTCAGTAGAGAGGAGTATCAGTATATTTTATTTTATTTATCCTATTACTACTAACAGAGTTCCGCAACAAATGGCAATTTTACTGGGCAGAACTAGCAGACTTTTCAGTAGATTGATGATTTAGGTGTATTGAAAGAGGCATTTTAAAAAGTCACTTAAGATATCCTTTTCTCTGCAAGTCTTCTGGATAGAATAAATTAGTGTGTTACCCCGAAGAAATAAGAAGGGATAGTATGCATAAAGGAATCTACTGAGAAAAAAAGATTTGCAGATAAAGGCAAAAGATGATCTTCTTCAATAGAATATTAGGAGTCCTCTATAGCTCTCAAGACAAGATTTTGATGTGAACAGGGATCTCCAAGACCCTATTAGAAAAAAAATTACTCCTCAGAAAAGTATCTTTGTCCAGAAATTTAAGTTCCTAGTTGTGGAAGAAGTCTTCTTCTAGTTATATTAGGGTTCTTGTATTTTTTCCAGCAAATGATTGCCTGGAGCTAATGCTATTAGCCTTGCTTTTAGTAGGGATATTACAAAACAGTTCAGTGAAAGAAAATAATCTAGAACAGATCACAAGTTAATTCCATTTTTGCTAAATATAAAGGTAATTCTGTTTAATAAATAACCGCTTTAGTATTAGGAGATAAGCTGAAACACTAGAGGAACTGAAGAAAAATATTGCCTAAAAAACCCAAAGAATTCACTGGATTTCTTCAAATCAGAGTTAGTGCCTGCAGTCAAGTTTTCTTAAATTTTAATGACCCAGTCACAAAATTTATATTTGCTTCTTATGGTGTATTGCTGTACAATTTCACAGTGAGCTCCAGGAAGCATTCTATGACATCAGATGAGCTTAATGAAACGTAGAGAGTTTTATGCTAAGTGTCAACTACTGATGGTTTTTCCACCTCTTGCAGTTCACTGCAAGAGATACTAGGAGGGGGTAACTGTTATGCTCAAGCACCTAAGAGGTCTTGCTTTGAGGATCATCTGGCCAAGGTCAGAAAAAAATGCTCCAGTAAGTCTGACTTCCTATTTATATCAGAAACTTAGCACATTTTAACATTTTTCCCATCTTTGCTTTTATTCATCAAAAAATTAAGAATCCATGTGGGCTTGAATTTTTAAAATACAAAGGCTGAACTCCCCATGAAGTAATTCTTCTTAGTACATATGACCAATTAATGTCCACCTTTGATATGTGGAAGCTCTGATATGTGGATATCTGTCTTAAAGTGCATTTCTTAGTGTAATATTTCTTTTTTTTTGTTTGTTTTATATTTTAATGTAAATAATTTACTATTATTTTCTGGAAATACCAGAGAAAGCTTCACAAGTAGTGAGAAAGATTTAATAAGAGGAGTTGTACTTTGCTGTGATTGTATCCTTCACAACTGCTGGCAAAGATAAGACTGAAGTACTGTATGCGTTACAGACACCTTTTTTCTTCTTAACTTCATACTGAAAAATTTATAAGTAGTCCTTTCTTCCTTGCACACTATTACTCCACACCTATCCACACAGCCTTGCTAAGTAGCATATGACCTATAAAGGACAAGGCAGCCAGCAAAAATTGCAAGACCTGTGCACACTTTCCTCACCTCTGCTAACAGTACCTACCTCGTCTGGATGTCACGGACCTACAAACATACAGGGCCACTGTCCTCTCCGTGGGCCCAAGCACACAAGCTGAAAGGTTCCCTCAGTGTGGAGACTGAGACACTGAAGTAGTAACAGACTCAGTAAGCACAGAGTTTAAATAGTACACTGACACTGTTACTGTGTCACCAGACTGAGGATGGGATAGTCAACAGCAGTGACTGCAAATACACTTGATGTGTTTATTTCTTCAGCTGTGCTAGCAAGCATTTTTAAACATTCACACAAATGCTACTAAAAATTCCTAGAAGCACTCCAGATAGTTAGATACTCATAAAAACACACGCCAAATAAGATTTCCAAAGCCTAAACTGTCATGGAGTGTTTGAAACCTAATGTGCCTGAGGACCTTTTAAAATATTAGAATGTGCATCACAGGGATGTCCCATCCAGGCATTTTTGAAAATCCATATTTAAATAAATTCCAAGGAACCATGTTAAAATTCCTAGTTTAGCAGTTACTCGAGCTTGGGCGACACAACCACTAATCTTCAGAACATTTTTATTACTGCTCAGGAGGTGGATGCCAGGGTTATGAATTATGCAGAGCTGAGACAGAAGCACAGACCAGTGCCATTCCAGGACATTATGCAAAAGATTTTTGAAGGCAGAACCAAAGGCCTGTGATAGTCACAGGAAAAAAAAAATCAATGAATATTCCAGATTAAGGAAAAAAACTCAGAGGATAAATCTAGAACAAAACCGGTCATTAGTGTTTTCTTTTGCAACACTATGAGACTGTGAAAGTAAGACAAAAAAAGGTAATATTTTTCACTATCCAATTCATATTTATCATGTGTTCATTTCAAAGCTAATTTTCACCCCAAAACACACACTTTTGTTTTTCAGAATTCATATGATAGGGAAATGGAATGTGTAGCTGAAGAAAACCTCTGGCAATAAGCTCTTTAGCAAACATGAGATGTCCAGAAATCCTGCAAATGGTATGCAGAGCAGTAGATCTGGACAGCCAGCTGGCATCACCAGTGCACCTTCTATATAGAATTGCATTTCCCGCAAAAATCTCTCTGGTGATTTATGCATTCACCTTTTAAATATCCTAAGTGGTTTGGGAAATGAACCATGTGACTAGCAGGAATAGAAATCCCTTCAAAATACTTGAAAACATGAGGCCCAGAAGGTGAAGAAGACAGCAGATTTCCATGCTTCACTGTCTCACACCTGGCTATGAGAGGAATCAAACAGATGAGCCGTTTAAAAAAAAAAAAAAAAAGATACCACTGGAACTTCCAAATCTCTGGTAAGTCTACAGTGATTAAGGACAAATATCTTGTTAAAAGAAAACCAATTCCCAAAAAAACCATAAAAGTTAAACCACCTAATTTTCTCTTAACTTCTCCTATTGCTCTACAACCGTTATTTGTATCTGGTAAATTAGGATATTCAAACTTTATTATGTGTACCTACTGTTGGATAACCAATTTTTTAAAAAAATTATGTAATACATAAGCTACTTTTCTCCTTACTTAGTGATGATTGTGCTAGATTTTTGTTCCTTCAGGCCACTCTGACAATTTACTGTCACTAACTTATAGATTTATGTTAAGTTTCCTATTTTTGCTTGTCTTTCTCTCCATTTATATAGTATCCAATTAATTCTCATTCTCATGTAACTTTCTTGGTTACCTTTTGTACTTTTTTCTTTTAGTCTCTCTTAGTCCACAGGTTTTTCTATCTTTCTTCATGCCTACTGTCATCTCTTTCTCTTCAACATATTTTCTATGTTTTTATTAGGACAGATCTGTAGGGGTGTTTTTTTTTGGGGGGGAGGGGGTTGGGTTTTTTTTGAAGTCAAGGATAAATTCTTCCCAAAGAGTGTAACATTTAAACAATTCCTGAAGATGCAGCTCTGATTCAGTAAAGAATGGTATATTAAAAGAACAATAGAAGGCCACTGTAATAAGTTGATATCCAACATTTAAATTTCCTAAATTTTTATTTTGCTTCAAAGATGTTCCATATGAAAGAAGACTTAAGTGAGTGCAAGTGTAAATGTAAGTATCTTCAGTCAGGGAGTGGAAAATGTTTTGTCTTTTAAATATTAATCAAAATCATAATCATAACTGTAACTACATAGACATACTTGAAATTATTATACAATTAACAAAGAGTTAAAGTGTATATTTTAAAAGGAAATATTATAAATATTAAGAGTAGCAGTTTAACAGTTAAATTTTTTTCTTAAAATGTTAGCAGTTGGATATTGCCAAGAAAAATATTTTGCTTTTGGTTCAGTTAAATGATATATTCTAAAATATGTACTATTTGTTTTTCAGTCCAAAAAGTACCCCTGAAAATGCTGGCTCTAGTTGCATGATTGACTCTCAAAGGAGATAATGTTTGTTTAGTTAATACTTGAAACCTTAACAAAGATTGATTTTATCTGGAAATTAAATCTGCACCCACGAAGAAGGCACACTGTCTTTCTCTGTACTTTCCCACTCTGCTGGGTAAAAGCTTAAATAGAAAAAAGGCAGTAAAGAATTAGCAAATGTGCACTATGGCAGGTCATAAAGAAACAAAAATAAAACTCCTCAAACTGAAATATAGTTTGCTGCATGTCTGAGCTTGGAAATACTAGTATAAAGACTTTAGTTAGTGAATCTGGGAGAAAGAAATCCTTCAGGAATGAGAAGACACATAAACAGGCTCTGAAAAAAGCATAATCATTACCAACAGAACCTTAAACCAGTGATGTTGGAGAAAAGAAAGCTTGTGCATCTCCTCCACTGGTTTATTTGATGAGCTTTTTTGGAGGATGAGGTTCATACTGTGATGGCAGAGGTTCCAGCATTCTGTGTAGTAGATTGGGAAAGCTGTAATGAGGATTGCCTACAGGAAAGCAGTGTCACTCAACAACTACGAAAAAGGAGTGTTCACCCCAAACACCATTGGCCCTCCTAACTTGGAGTCTGCTCCAAGAGCTCCATATCTACTTTTTTGGATATGGAACTTGAGAAGTTGGAAGCAGTCTTTAAGGTAACTACTTGTGTAACTGTGATCCTCATTACCTGTACAACTTGTATACAAGAGGGAATGACACCTTGAAACAAAAATCACAGAACAATATACAAGGGAAGAGTGGGGCATAGACCCAATGCAACATGCAGAGGTGACACAAATGCTGGTTCAACTTATAATTAGTTACTATCGAGGAATTATTTGAGTAGTGGAATGAAATCTAAAATGTTAGACTATGCATTGTTTACTTTTGGTTATGAATATAGAATCAGATTAAAATAAGGTTAATATTTTGCCTGTAACAAGTTCATTTGAAGAAATTATCCTAACAGTCCTCCTGGGGTTTGTTAAGTATTCCAGCATTCCTCATGGCAGAAAAATTATTTCCACCATTGCCACAGGCCTTTCTCTAGGCATTTAATTCCTCCATCAGTTCCACAGGCATGCAGATATTTCTCTCCTTTGTAAAGCATTGCAATATCTTTGATTCAAGCTTATAGTTGAATTATGCTTATTCCCTTAACTCCTCTTTTGTATTCTAATCTATTTTTATTCCAAACAAAAATGTCTACCAAAATTACGTCATTGTATTAATGCAAGTTATTTCAGTAGTTTTCAGTAGTTTTATGAGCCTGGGACACAAAAGAAGGCTGGACATGGACAGCGTGTTCTAGAAAGACCTAGCCCATAGCAAATGGATATAAGCCAACAGAGGCCATCTGGCTTCAGGGTCAGGACTGGTCCCTGGCCTTCCTTTTTTTAACTGTGCAAACATAACGATTGCATAGCTCTAATTTCTATGATAGATCAGTACCTGCACAAGGACAAGTATTTGATATTAATCTCTATTATCATTATTTCACAGAATCTTGAGGGTTGGAAGGGAGATCATCCAGTCCAATCCCCCCTGCTAAGGCAGTCACCTGAAACTGAAGAGAAACAAGGCCTTAGAAAGAATTAATCAGAGCCCCTTACCTCAAACTAGTTGCCCACTTGTTTCTCCCCCCCCTTGTTTCTACCTG
>JAWWLV010000001.1:105403801-105416376 GCA_035041135.1 Platyrinchus mystaceus
GTTGTAATCATCTTCCAAAACTGTATAAATTGTCTACCCATGTGCTGACCCCTCTGAAGCTCTTTGCCTGGCCTGAGTCGGGGGGCTTCCCAGCGCTGCAAATAAATACCTTCTGTTTAAAAGCATAAAAACTTTGTCTCTAAGCAGTTTCATTTGCCTTTTTGGGCATCAAAACAGGTGACACAGGACTGTGTCCAGGTGGGTTTTGAATGTCTCCAGAGAGGGCGACTCCATGACCTCTGTGGGCACCCTCTTCCAGTGCTCTGCCATCCTCAATGTAAAGAAGTTCTTCTTCATGTTGAGGTGGATCTTCTTGAGTTTTAGTTTATGGCCACTACTCCCTGTCAATGGGCACCACGGAAAAGAGTCTGGCACCAACTGCTCGGCACCCGCCTTTGAGGTATTTATATGCATTGATGAGATCCCTTCTTCATCTTGTCTAGACTAAGCAGGCCCAACTCCTGCAGTCTTTCCTCATAAAAGATTTTGGGGAATTTTTCCTATCTCTTGTATTGAAAAAAATAAAGGCTTTGGATAATCTGAAAAAAACCCATCCATCTGGTTCTTTATTATATTTCTCTGTATTTTGTTTGAAAAGTGGAAAAGTTATAGAAATGTACTAGGAGAAAATTATATACTTAATGGGATACTAAAATCTTTTTTGGTCTATTTCATTTGTTCATTTATGAAATTTTCAAAATATAATAAAAGGGATAAAGGATAAATCAGAAGGTTTTTTTATGTATTTTTAAAAAGTGGAGTTCAGACTCTCAACCCACTGATCAAAGTTTTAGAAATGAAAGGGTCCTTTAACTACAATAAATACTATGGTATTATAGCTACTTGATTTTTATTAAAACATTTTTAAAAGTGAGATTATTCAGCCTCTGATTTCCTGAGTTCATCCACAATTTCCCCTCCTCTCCAATTTTCTATAATAAACTAGTTTCTGAAAAAAAGTAACTCAACTTTTATCACAGTAGTTAGCAGCAGTCACAGCAGGTTGCACGTTGGCAAATGTGTGAAGGTAAGTAGGATAATTTGTACATTGAGAGAATGAAACAAAGCAATTTCCTGCATGTGCAGTTTGCAGCATCTCCTTGAAAGCTTTTAAGCAAATATCATGTTGCAAAAACTGTCTAAGAACACATTTCCAACTAAACATCTGTCGACTGAAGATGCAAATTTAGGTGCATTTTTATGGCTTTTGTTTTACAGCTTGTTCCCCAGTTGAGACAAGTGCTCATCTGGAAACTAGACCTTTTACTTTGCTGGGAACATGGAAAGAGAGTCCAAGAATTTGACTAATTTTTTTAGTTTCTCGGGGATGTGTATATTATATTTAAAAGGTCGCATCTCACTCAACTCTCTGCATCTAAACATCAGAAAGAAACCTTCATTGGCATATCTGTGTACTCTCTCGAGTCAAAGGTATGAGACTGGTTATGTCCAGCCAATAATCACACACACACTGACAGTGAATCCTAATGCTCCTGGCCACCTGGTGTCTGATCCATGCCCTAGGTATGGAGTGAGAATGCAGAACTGGTTGGAAGAATGTCTCTAAAATAGATGCAAATCGAACCACAGCTCTAATGAACTGCTCTGGCAACCTGGGTTTTTCCTCAGAGGACAAGTAGGTTTGTTTCAGCAGAGACTCTGTGAGTGACCAAAGGTGCAAGTATTTTCTAAGTTCCCACAGATACCAGAATTAAACCAAAGTTTTGTTTGAGATATAGCAGCATACATGTACATGTGCCTCTCCCTTTAGCAACACTAAAAGGTTATGTTACATTACATGTGTGTTTGAGGTTATTAAAGTACTTCACTCTAAAACTGTGACAGTATTCCTATGGAAGATGAAAAAAAAAAAAAAAAGAAGAGGATGGAATGTTCTATTGGCAATTGCTGTAAAATGCATAAATTAAATGTAAAATTTTCTTCTATTTAACTCTAAAAATATAATGTAAATGGCATATGTTAGAATTAAAATACAATTTCCTGACTCTGAGGATGGAACATATAAAATGTCAATTTAAGGATAATTCATATTATTGCAGTGTAGAACTCTATTCACTTTGGTGCTTTTGTTATTAAATATCTTGATATCCAAAATATCACCCTGTCCTTATTATTATTGGTCTCTACTTTGTCTATGCAGAGGCTGTTATTTCAGTGCAACACAGCAAAGTTTCTCATGCTTCTGTGGTAAATATCGTACATAACTTACTTCTCTGGAGACCCTGCCTCTGTTCAAAAGCCAATTGAACTTCAATGCTCAGCCTGTGATTTCTGCAAATTCATTAAAATACATGTTCAATTATACAACACTTAAAATACCATTTGAGTCTAAGAATTCTGGAAACTTCTCAGTAGACTACTGTCTTTACCTGACCCTACACTGACAGTCAAAAGCTCTATCTAAACCTTATTGTTTATTTTTTTGGTGGAGGGGATTGGAGGTGATTCACTTTTTCCACGAAAACAATTTAAAGATATATTCAGAGTCCTATTATCTTCTGACAGTATATAAATAACATTTCACTGAAAAAACATATTTCATATTGTCTGCTGCAGCTCATTCATTTTATTTCTGTGTCCATTTTGTACTGTAATTCTCAGTGTGAAATCTACAGGCTCTACTTTACCTGAATTTATAACTATTGAACATTACATTAGATACAGCTATTTTTTTCCACACTTTTGGTATTGACAAAATGATACATTTTATTAACTAAAGCACTAAAATATAATTTACTTTCTGTTGTTTTCCTGGCTGTGTAAAGGTAGGCTGCTGATGGGTACGAGAATGAAAGGGGAAAACATTAAGCAGTCCATTAACTTTGATTTATTAATAAGTATTCATTGAGGAGGACACTTTCCTTCATTCAGAATTGGAATAGTAAGTTTCTATAAGATTAAAAGGCTTTTAAGAACAAGATTTAAATATCATAGGAATCATTTGGACAGACCCAATTGACTTTATAGGTTTTTAAGGTAATACCTTTTTAACAATGTTCTGTATTTTTTATAATGGGAGCCTTTGATTATTTAGAAAGAGACTTTGCAATTTTGATGTTCTGTTCCTGATGGACTCCTGCATTTGTTTTTCCTGTGGAATACAATATGACATGTATTTAAGTTAACCTGATTTTACATTCTTCCAACTGCTTTGTTCCTCTGGGCTCTGGGGGAGTTTTGCTGTGGGTAGTCTGTACTAACATGCATGAGCAGTCTTATGCTATATAATTTAAGTTGCCATCTGTTTAAAGAAAAACTTCTATGCACGTATTTCTTCAATTTTTTTCTAAAAGAAAATAATTATTCACAATGCATTGAATTTAAAAGAAAGAGACAGACAATACTGAAATTGCAGATGTGTTGAAATTCATTATTTATTTAGCAAATTTGGACATTCTTCTATTTATTGTTTTTCTTAAGCAAGATATGATACTCAATCATAAAATAACAGAATCATAGAATACTTTGGGTTGAAAACTGCCTTTAAAGACCGTCTAGTCCAACTTCCCTCCATGGGCAGGGATATCTTTCTCTATAAGAGGTTGATCAAAGCCCCATTCAACCTGACCTTGATTATATCCAGTCATGGGGCATCCTCAACTACTCTGGTCAGCCTGTTACAATGTCTCCTCACCCTCACCATAAAATACCTTTTCCTTATATCCAACCTAAATTTACCCTCTTTCAGTTTTAAACTGTTGTTTCTTGTCATCTCTTGTCCTGCCTGTTACTAAAGGTTGTTAAGTAAAGTCTTTCTCCATCAGAGGGTTGGAACCAGATGATCTTTAATTTCCCTTCCAACCCAAACCACTCTGTGATTCTATGATTCTCTGATCTTTCTTATAAGCCCTATGGAGACATTAGAATACCTCAATAATGTCTTCCAGTTGCCTTATGTTCTCAATTTAAAAAAAAAAAAAAAAAAAAAAAGGCTTTTTTTCCATTTCTGCATGTAGTTTTCACTTCCTTCTGAGTACTGAAATTTTTCTGGATAGTTCCATACAGTTGTACAGGAGACATAGTCTGGTCTGCAATGATGTGAAGCCTCTGTGGTAGTTTGACTGTGACTAGCTGCCAAGTGGTCACCAAGATGCTCTTTCCTTCCCTGTCCATGAACAGGACATTTCATCAGACACAGTACAGACAGATAAGGAGATAAGGACAGGGAGATCACTTACCATTCACATTATATTATGCAATAATATATTTAAACTAGTTAATGCTAAAGAAAGCACGTTTTGGAAGTGATAGCATCAAAATCAATTTACAACTGTGGCAGAGGACATGAATGTCTTCTTTGGTATACAGACAGAATTTTAGCAAAAGCTTGATCATTTAGGAGGGCAAATGCTCTGTCACAACAGGCCATTTATAATTTAAATTTCTAATGGGGCTTTAATACTACTTCTGTCCTCACAGTTATTTAGGACTCTATCCTTTATTTCAGCTATTACTCTTCTTTTGCAGTATCCCTGAATTCTGTAGGTTGTGCTACACAACCTTTCTGCTAGACTGGGAAGTGCAGTAATACCTGACTAATAAATTATAAATAGATTAAGATCTTCATAAATCTCTCACAGTGATGACTCTAGAGTATGTTTAAGTCTTCAGGTCTGAGATCAGGGTAAACTGACAGCAGTAGGTATAGATATAGTAAGTGATACTCTTCCTGGAGTAAGTGATAATTTTTGCACCCACTATTTTTGATTTGCATCTTCTATAGCTCTGATTTAATCTTTCTTCTGAATATATATATATATATATATATATACACACACATATATATATCAATGATCCATAGGCATTACCCTCCTGAGTCATTTTCCTTAAGTGGCTGAGCTGGTGGTATCACAGGCCATCTCCATGGAAACAATTGTGATACTACAAAGACTGAGTTGTGACATCACTAAATGAATCAACCAAGAGAAGGAATGTTTGTGAATAGAAAAGAAACTTCTTTAAAAAATTTAGTAAATTACAGCAAGAAATGTATAATAATGTTTATGTAGTAGATACATGTAATAGTGTTCAAGGGCTTTTTTCCTGTGAAGAAAGAAATTTTTTTAAAGTATTTTGGAATATGATGGCAGCTCTTTACATTAAATCACTGTCGATGTCTTTCAGCTGACAGTGTGAGCATATTTAAATAGTTTTATAGCTACCATACCATATGTTGCAGTTAGTACAAAAATGCAAAATTCTCAATAGAAAATATTCTCTCTTTTAAGGTGAACAGAAAGAGTGAGTTCATTCCTGATATTGTTGTCTTTATTGACGTAACTTCTGACACAACTGGATTAGCTGAAACCTGTAAATATACTCTTTTTTAAAGTTGCATTTTCTGATGGAAATTTGCTGTAAGGAATAAATATTTCAGATACTTTCATTTGTATATTTGCCATATAGCTTTCCTTTTTCTTTGTTCATCCTCAACTTAGAGAAAGAATTACATCACTGCAAATTATTTTTCTCATGTTCTGAACATCAACCAACTCTTCTATAGGTATTGCAAGCATACACTTTCTCTTCACCTAATTAACTAGAGCTTTCTTTAGCAGTTATCATTTTACTCTGTGGACTTTTTAGAATTGGACATGTACGAAAAATGTTCAACACCTCAACAATCAAGTCATACATTTATTACTGTCCTGAACACAGCAACTCTTTTATTTGTTTATATATGATACATGAGATTCCTATCAGTTCCATTTGAAAAAGCAGCTTCTACTTTCAGTACCAAAGAATGTAAAATTTTCTTGTATTTAATTTTTCATCCAAGGCATAGTCTAATCAAGGTTTGGCAATAAAACTGATTAAATCTATTTTAAATTCTACTCCAAAATTGTTCATCTGGATGTCCAGACTTACTCATGCATGCTTTTTAATCAGTATCAGGTGCCAGAACACCTAAAAGAGTCCAGAAGAGAATAATTGGATGAGTTTTTGCTTGTGGCTGCATCCTTCAGCCTATGCCAGGAAGTTTCTAAAAGACACGTGTAACTGAAGTAAATACTCACAAGTTCCTTAATCCTTTATATTTGTCATTTATAACTCTATAAAGGGTATTTAGAACTGCCACATGAATAAGCAAAGACTTTGTGAATTGTTTTGCAGCTGTCCATTGTGGCAATATCTTTTCTGTACCTGAGGACTGAAAGAGAATTCTGAAGGACTGTAAAGTCCATATAATTTGCACCAGGGTGTCAGTAAGAACACCTATTGCAAGGTGAACAAAAGAAGTCTGCTGCAGTCTGAAAAAGAGTATATTCTGAAAAAATCTCAAATTAAATATCCTTGTAGATATAATCCATCAGTAGTAGTTTAAGCTGCAGAGAAGGTATTTTTCCAGCAGATGGACAATGCCCTTTAGAGACTATTGGAATACTGGGAGTTTTGCTGTGGAATATCATCATGCAAGTTTTGCTGGTGAGGTGAGTGCCAAAGAGAAATGAAGCTAATGAAGGATGTAGAGAACAAGTTTGATGAGGAGTGGGCTGAGGGAACTGGGGTTCCCTCATCCTGCAGAAAAGGAGGTTCAGGTGAGACCTTATCACTCTCCCGAAAGAAGGTTGTAGTGAGATGGGTGAGTTCTCTTCTCTGAGTCCACAGCAGATCAGGAAAGCTCTTGGACAGCATGCTTCCTGAACATTCTCATGCTAATTCTATTACATGAAGCCAAATCTGTGTGCTTTGGGAAAAAGGAAAATTCTCATTCGTGGTCCAATAGAGTAAACTTTTACCTCAGACCCCATGGTTCTTTCAAAACCAGTGTGACATAGTCAGGTTGCCACTGCTCCCAAGTCCAGCCTACAGTGGCATGTATTCCTGGTAGCTGCCCATCTGCCCACCCACACATGGTGCAAACATGGCCAGCCATAGAAACCAACATAAACTGAGAGCAGTGTCTTTACTGGCACTGCATAAACATGGCCAACATAGCACACACCTGTTCCTCCTCTCTGGCTCATCAGGGTTTAGGTTCATTCACCCTAAATCTTTTGGTTCAAAGCCACAGCCACATTCTCAGAATGTTACCTAGAATGTTACTATATACTCTAAGTCTTCTCATATCCTTATGCAGATCCCCATCCCTTTATCGAGGCATTGGCTCAGACATGTTTTTTTTCTGAGTGTCTCCTCTGATTTGCTGGCTAGTCCAGCACAAAATTTTAAAGCAAAAATAATACATGCACACATGTAAGTGCACCCACAGATCAGAGAGGGGCCTTACAGTACACACACAAAGTTGCTAGGAATAAATTTTAATAAGAGAACAAGACAGCCTGCAGTGGTCAGGTGCAGGGCTCAATCAGGCAAATGCATTGATCTGCACTTTTCTCTAGCTCAGTTGGCCCCCTTTATCTTCCTTCTTTTCCACTTCCAGTTCTTGTTTTTTCTGTCTGCACTGATCATTTCCTTCCTTCATCCTTTTTCTCCTCCCAGGTATAAAGGCCATTCTAAATTTAATAGTCACAGTTTTGCTACATCCATACCTAAAATTGCCATTTCTGTTATAGTTTCCTAGGGCCTTCCAGCCTTGTACACTATGAGTGACACAGTAACCTGGCCTGTCAGGCCAGCCTTGCAGGTTGTAGTTACCAAGACCACACTGACATGGAAAGGTTTCCTTCCCCAAGAGGTTTCCAATTCTCTCAGTTACATCTGGGGTTTGGCTATCTATCACCTCGGTCTCCCTTAACCACCTGTGAAATCTGATTGTTTCTTACAGTGAGACCCGTAGCAGCTTCTTACTCCTGCATCCAGTAACTTCTCATGATCAGTTCACTTAGCTAAAACTCAGACCAGGTCTAAGTGATATGCCTATGTACCTTAACAAATTAAAGGTGGACTCTGCAGTTCCTCTGCTTTCTTTTGGCTCTCTGAGAAACAGTTTTAGAAACTAATGAACTTATGGATTTTGCATCTTTTGATAAATAAATTGTCTATTTACCATTTCATATTCACTGGGTCAAATCTGCTTTTTTCTGACTGTGCAGAGCTCTATTCCATCAAATATGTTTTTGCAGAAGAGCTACAGGATTAGTACACTTAGGCAAAATTGCATAAAGTTTTATTATAGAAGCATATGTAATTAATTTTTCACTGACATATAGAATTAGTTTTCCACTGTCTTATGAATGAACTTTGATGAAATAATCTTCATATTTTAATCTTCCTCTTTAATCACTACAAAGGAATTTATATATACATATACATACCAAGAATGGAGCAACATTCGTTGGAATCTGAAGATGTATGCCTTTATTGTTTTTTTTTATTTGAAATTGTAGTAGACAAGGAAGTTAGTTTCTGTTTATGGTGAAGTCCAATAAAACCTAACACATTAAAATTTCTGTAAAAGATTGAGACAGTACTTTCTGACTGAGAATGATCTTAAGAGTTTAAGATTTATCATTTTGTGGACATTTTTCTAGAAGTAAAAGAAGTAAACATTTTTCCATTTGTTGTACTAACCCCCCCTCACTTTCTTCATAATATCTGATTTAATTTCTCTGTTCTGCAAGCTTAAGTGTTTTCTTCTTGTCCTTCCCCAAGCAGATATGTTAAATAACTTATCCTCTTTTAATGACATTTTATATACCAGAAGACAATTATCACTACCCCTATTCCTTTTTCCTTTTTTTTTTTTTTCAAGCTAAATACATTCCTTCAGCCTTTTCAAGAGGTCTTATTTTTTGAATGTTTTCATTTGTTTTGTTCCTTTTCTTTGTATTTCCATCAGTTATGTTTCTAAAAATTCTGTCACCTAAAGCAGATGTAGTACACTACTAGAAGTCTTATGTGGGGGCAAACAGAACAGAAAAATATACACTTTCTATACTCTTCATTCAACACTCCATTGATTACCCTCCAGATTAAAATTAGCATTTTAACATCATCTTGTACATTTTGTCTATTCTAAATCCAATATAATCTTTCTCATTTTACCTATTACTATCTACAGTTTAGTTCTTTGTACTACTGCTTACTTAATTTCATACTGTTCATTTTGGACATTTTCTCCAAATAGTCAAGACGATTTCAGATTTGAATGCTGCCCTCCAGAGTGTTTAGAATTTATTAACCACAACAAGTGTAATATATGTATTGCCTATTCAGTAAACCTAAAAAAATATGTAGAGACTGACCCTTCAGTAAACTTTTCGAACTGTAGTTTCTCCACTTTGATTGAAAACTACCTGTAGATAGTATTTGGAGTACAATTTTTCACCTAATTATGTGCCTACTCTGCCAATGATTCAAGATATCGCTATATGTTACAGTATCAAGAGCCTTTCTGAAGTTCTGATATAACCCCTCTACCGAATATTTTTTATCCAATAGTATAGTTATCCTGAAAAATAAATAAATTAAAAGGCTTTCTACTGTTTAGTCTAAATACATCAGTTTGAGTTCTCTCACCCACTGTCAACATTGTTTATTCTCTGTAAGCTTATACTTTATTTCATAATTTATTCTTTTTTTTCTTTGAAGCAAAATCAGACTCACTGCTCTATAATTTTACTGACCCTGCTTTTCTGCTCTTCTTAATATAAGTTCTGGGTTTTTCCCCTTCAGCCCTCTGGGACCTTCATTCTATTTTAAGTAGTCTCAGTACTAATTGTTAACAGTTCAGACACTGCATCAGCTTGTTTCTTTAGTGCTCTGGAGAGAATTTCATCAGACCTTTCCAAATAAAATGTCTTTAACTTTTCTCTGGCTGTTCACACGCTATTTTATCCTATTCCAATCCTTTAATAAAACTTAATTTTGCTAAATTTCTGATTACAGTTAATGCTTTTTTATTTCAACAGAAACAAAAAAAACCCCCTACTTACATGCTTTAATTTCTTATTTCTTCTCTTATTTATTTTGTGTGAAAAACTTTATTTGCTCAAATAACTAAAAAGTGTTAAGGCTCACAGGAAAACTCAAAAATAGTACTTTAATAAATGTATTTTATCTTGTTTCTTTTTTGGTTTAGAACTGTCTTTCACTAATGAGCCAAACATTTATAGCGTATTAATGGATATAAATGGTGAAGTGCAAATCAAGTGCAAAGCAAGTATATATTATAATGATCAACTTGAGTGATTAATAATAATGTCAGCTTGGTTTATTCAAGTGTAACCTAGGTTCTATTTAGTGAAAGTCTCATGGAAATTTATCACAGTGTCATCAAAGTGAGAGAAAGAACGAAATGCTGAAGGTGGTGATAATGAGCTATCAGGAATATCTGGCAATTATTCTTCTCTTTAAAGATTTCTTAGCACTTACTGAGTGTACCCCTTGCCACTATAAAGCAAAATGAACAAGTAGGCTCTAAAAATATGCTGAAAAGTGAAGTAAAAATTCAAATTTGCTTCTCAGTAACTCACTAAAAAAATACTGAAGTTGATTTAGAAATTTCTCCCTAGATACATATGAGGAAAAAAATATGCCCTGAAATAAATGAGATTCCCTGGAGTCATCATCACTAACAGATCTAGACACAAGCCCAGGTATTTCAGGTTATCAACATGCAGAGAAACTCTTAAATTACTGAACAATTTGCTGAATCATGACTTCATGCTATTCAGTTTTCATCAGTTGCATTACTATAGCAATGACTGCAGTCAATAGGAAAGACTAAAGTGATTAGTGATAAATTATGATGATGATATCTTTCGTCGTTTGCTTAACCAGTTTTCTTTCATGATATTCTTTGATCTTTTTAACAATATAGTTCACCAAACAAACATCACCATTTTTAGTATAGATTATAAATTTTCAGCTCATAAATCTTTTCTCTCAGCGATGGACCTTTGTGATATCACCAAATGAGTTTTCCCAGTTGGAACTTGTCAAAAGAAGAATAATTTAAACTAGATTGGGATTGAAACAGTTTATTGATGTATAAACAACAAGCAGTTACCCAGCAGTCAGTGAACTATACATATAGGATCAATATTGGTAATAAAACAAAATAGCTGCAATACTGGAGGCAGAATGTTGAACCTGTACAATTTTATAGACACTTTTAACTTATCACAAATTTTCCCCCAAAGGCTCTAATCACACCAAAACACATGCATGTGCATATATAGACATGCACAGGCTTACAAGCCTCCTCTAGCAGAGCATGTGTGCTGTCAGCAACCCCCCAGTCTCCTGGGAGCAGGTCTGCCCTGCTTGCACACCCCTCCTATGGGAGATGAGGAGCTGCAGTTCCATGTGTCCATTTGCTGTCCCTACCCTGCAGGGATCACCACTCACAAGGGCCAGGACACTCAGTTCCTGGCACTGGAAGGGAGGCTGCTCCCTCTGGGCTGGGCAGCAGCTGTGATGCCACAAGGTGACCTCTGGCAGTGCCAAATCAGGTTTCACTCCTGTTGTTTCCACTCCAAAGTCTCTTCCTCCTGTTAAGAATTTTCATGTTGCTTTTATACTGCTTTATATCAGAATCCTCATAATTCCCTGATTGCTTTTTAATCCTGATGATGGTTACATCAGCATCCTCTTTACACGACCAGTTTTAGGCAAATGGATTCAGACAGTTTTGAGTATTCAGTCCAGTCATGCATAATACTTCTGCTCAAATTCTCATTTCACCATATTATCCAAACCAATCATTCACCAAATGTTGAACAGTGCAAGTACCCCATAGAATTTAGCCCTAAGACATTAAATTCTAAGAACTAGTGAAAGAACAAGAAGGAACAAAAGAGAAAATAGGACATTTCACAGACTCACAGAATGCTTTAGGTTGGAAGGGATCACAGTGGTCACCTGGTCTAACCTTCCTGTTCCAGCAGGGCCACCTGAGAGCACATGGCACAGGATTGCATCCAAATGGTTCTTGAATATCTCCAGTGAGGAGACTCTACAACCTCTCTGGTCAATCTGTTCCAGTGCACGGTCACCCACACAGTAAAGTTCCTCATATTCAAGTGGAACTTCTTGTGCATCAGTTTCTGCCTGTTGACTTTTATCCTATTGATTGGCACTTACATTTTCCCTTAAAATATTAGACATTGATGAGGTTGCCTCACAGTAATCTCTTCTCAGGGCAGAAAAGGTCCAGCACTCTCAGCCTTTCCTCATAAGAGAGATGCTCCAGGCCCTTCATCATCCTTGTAGCCATTGGCTGAACACACTTCAGGAGTTCCAAGTTCTGTCTTGTACTGAGGAGCCCAGAATTGGACTCCAGATGTGGCCATACCAGAGCTGAGTAGAGGGACAGGATCACCTCCCTCGGCCTGCTGGCAGTGCTCTTCCTCATGCAGCCCAGGATACCATTGTCCTTCTTGGCCACAAGGACGCACTGCTGGCTTGTCCCCCAGGAACCCAGGTCATTCTCCACAGAGCTGCTTTCCAGCAGGTCAGTCCCAGCCTGTGCCAGTGCCTCTGGCGGTGTACCCCCCCACAGTCTGGGGGTCACCGCTTCTGGATCGATCCCATGGTTGGATGCCATTTCTAGCGGCTGAAGGGGTAGGTAAGGGGTGCTCCCCGCAGCAGGATGTTCCGTCCCGGCCAAGGCGACCGGAATTCAATCCTCGCCACGAGGAGAGGGT
>JAWWLV010000001.1:105447253-105465853 GCA_035041135.1 Platyrinchus mystaceus
TTAAGGCCTAGTCATGTCAAGCAAAGCCTACCACACATTCACTGGATCGTTCATCTGATTATCAAAATATTCCCACAGATTGGATGAATATTTTTAGTATCTAAAATATTTTAAGGTCACCTGCTATTTTTGGGGGGAGGATTTATATTTTTTAATTAGGACACTGACTAAGAAAGTTAAATTGTTAATGATATGGTAAGAATACCAGCCTGTGATCCATTGGCTTTCTGGGATTTTACCTAGCAACAGGAGATATTTCTTTTCAAGGCAAATACAATAAAAGCAAGCAAGATTTTCCAAACCTTTAAGATTTGACTAACAACTGCTATAGTGTTCGTCAAGCAACAGTTGCCCATTGTTCTAAAAAGTTGTTTTTAGCATAAAAATGTGATAATTAAGCTAAGCTACTTCCGAATGATTCACAGTAATTAATGTGTATTAAACAGTTGTTCAGCAGCTGAAAATGTTTCTCCAGTACTTCAGGAAGTATTTTTGCACTTTCATTAGACAGTGATTGAATGGAAAACAAAACCTTTTATTAGCTTGAAACTATGAACATTAAATTCCCACTGTCATCACCATCCAGATAAATATTAAATTCTACCTAAATTATTCTTTAGCATCCAAATTCTCTTTCGGTTCATTTGTTTTTAGCCTAATTCTGAAGACTTAAAGGAATTTTAGTTCAGGTTCTTCAAGGCCCAATTCTTTCGTTCTAGGTTATGTACTTAATCTTAGTTTAAAATTAATCATGAGCTAAAAAACAGCACCCTCAGTGTTTCACAGATAAACTGTCAGGAAGGAGTGTCTTTACTTCTGTGAAGATCTTTAGGCAGCTATCATCCTTACACATTCCAAGAAAATATTTATAATAATCTATTATTCATTCATTTTTTTATAAACTTGTAAAAGCTTCATTCCATTAAAACATGTGAATGAGTGCCCCTTTTTTAATTGTGCAATCCTCTAAAAATTATCTAGTGTTTTAAAGGCCAGTTTTGATCAAAGAAAGGATCTATTTGTTTAAAGGCCTTTGGGGCAACATTTTAGTATGACTGCAATACATAGTGTGTGAACTAGATTGATAGAAATGTTCATTTTTAAATTAAAACCCTACAACTTCATGTTATTGTACTGCTAATATCCCTGACATTTTCAGCTGTAACTCCTTGTAGATTTGTTGCTGAAACCAAAACTTGCACTCTCTCCTAAGTCTGGTATTGCTAAGGTGTACAACAGTTACATAACTGGTTTATGTTCCTAAAAGTCTCCCAGAGTAAAAAAAAGAAAAAAAAATTATACTTTTTTCTAATTTAATGAATGTCTTATGTAGTAATTCTTTTAATTATCAACACTACCTTGCAACTGGATTTATGGATTTATGCCTGGATGTATTTAGGATAGTTTTAGGCATTTTTTTTAAAGTGTATGTTAGAAAATGTCATGATTGACCTTCCTTATGTTACCGTACAAAAAATAGAACTGTCAGATTGCTTTTTTTAAGCTGTTGATCCTAGAAGCATATGGAGAAATTACACAGTACAAGCTTTATACTTCATCACCTTATCAGCATAATGAAATAGTGCATTAGGCATTCAACCAGGATTGTCATCCAGCAGCTACACCTTGGGTGTGCTGAGTCAGCTTCTACAGTAAAGGACAGAAGCAGAAGATGATAATTTATATATTAAAATCAGAATATGCTGCAACTAGTGGAGAATAGGCAAAACATAAATTTTCTTACCAGTTCAAAAAAATGAGAAAATTAAAGAGGGTGCAACTGAGTTGTTAAAAAACAACCATGCCATCAGCATTTCAGGTTAAACATATTAAGAAAAACTACTTAAAAAATAAGAACTGATTTCAAGTTTTCTATTTGGCTATAAAGTCCAGATGGAAAAACACAGGAGTATGTAAATAAAAAGAAACAGGCTGGAGCAGAAAAAGAAGGTATCCATAGCTTTTTTACTTTAGATAGGATATTTGATAGGCTCCTACTTGGTTTGGTTGTTTGTTATATGTTAAGGTTTCCTTGTTTACTCTAGCAAATTAATTAATTTATTTGTTTATTTATTTATTGTGTAAAGGTTTTACCTTTCATTTTTAGATGTGTGACTGTCTAGCTAAGCATAGTTTCAGTGAAGGAAACTTTATCTCAGATGGCTATCAAAGTATTGGACTAACAAACTGGAAGTACATTTTAAGGTTTTCTCCCTCAGTGATCTTTGACTTCAATTGATTAAGATCTCAGAAATTTTGGAAGTTCAAATTTTTGGCCTGTAAGTAATAACTCACTGATTCCCACTGGGAACCATTAATAGTTGTTTTATACTTTTATTTAGATAGTCATTTTTGCTTGCATGTGTTTTATAATAAGATTGTGAATGTGTTAATCACTGGACCAAATTTCCATAATATTTTGCTATTCAGTTTTAGGACTGGCTAAACTTATGACCTCTAGCCTATCTGATTCTTTGGGGAACTCATTAGCCTGTGTATCTAGAAATGCCTTTTATAGCAAATGTGACTGATTTGTACATCTTGCCATTTTCCATATTCTTCTTTTAAAGTACCACCTGGCAAAGCAGTTACTAGAAAAGACCCATTTGATTGATATTTTAAGTCATTGGTATTTCTGTTTTCAAAGATTAAGCAGGTGGGAATTATGCAATTCTGTGGGAATTAGTGAACTGCAAGCTTCAGAGGGAGTATAAACTTGAGTAGCTAATTGAACATTATGGACTTACTATATTTTTGCTGTCACATTATAGGGGACTAGAGAGCAGAGGAGCCAAGTAACACATTTATCTACTCGTTAATTAGTGTCTTGATCAATAAACTAGTTGAACTGAATGTGAATGGTTTCTTGAAACATTACTAACACAATAATACTTAACAGTCAAGATTCAAAAATCTGTTTGATGATCAGTTTTCATATTTAGACACAAAATAAAAAAAATCAGGAAATTATGTAACACCTGAAGGACAGAACAAAGTCAATGATGCTGTATTTCACTTTGTTAAAGTCAGCAAGATCTAGTAGATTCAGTAAGGTTAATGGACTTGAACTTGTGTAAGAAGAAAAGTAGAAAGAATATTTTAATATATGATTAAGAAAATAATGAATCATATGAAATCTATCATAAAAAATCTACAGTTTATTCAATTTAATATGATAAAACAAATTATCATAATAAATTATGTGAGGAAGAAATTCTAGTTTATTGAAATAAAAATGAGGATTGCCCTTTACCGAGGACAGAATTTTATTCCTGAGCACAGTTAACACTCGTAAACTTGTTTATCTACTTGCAGAATTCAATTTGTAAAAATATGTTACCCACTCTTTTGAGAGTCCAGTAAGGCTGTTCTCATGGCAAATGAGTGGTTACTCTCTCATACTTTCAGTGACGCCCAAAAGGTTCTTCTTTCTAGGTATAATGAGAAAGGACAGAAATTCAATTAAATTCTCAATTACATGCCCTGTCTTTTTGGTGTTTTTCAATCTTTTATAAAAATTAATTTTTTTTAGGACATTGTGTTATAAAAATACCAGTGCTATTGCTACTATTACTACCACTGCTATTGCTAAACAATAAAAATAGTAAGCTTAAATTTAAGGAAATTCAAAACTGTAGAGAAGAAAAGACACCACTGTATATTCTCCTAAAAATTATTTTCTATCTTTTCATCACTAACTTTTTTATTTACATTAGGACAGCAGACTTCCATTGGGGAACAGTGTTAGACATGTTAATTGTGTCTAATGGCTTTTTCAAGACAAAAAAATATCAGGGACACAGTGAGTGTTTTCACTCCTCGCCTTTCTTGGAAGTAGAGGCAGACTTTACAACACACTGACATTGCTGTAGCCATAATTCATATAAAATACACATTTGTGATAAAAATATTCAAACTCAAAATCAGCACTGAAAACCACCTGTTAATGATAAAGTAGAGTATTACATATGCAAGAACAATAGACATGGCCAGCTGAGAGTTATGGCAGATACACAGGACTGTATGCATTTGGTATCCATGCTATGGGCTGAGAAACTGAAAAGTAGGGGAATGTGTGCAGCACATGCTGCTGGAGGCACTTTGGAGCCTGGGGGTGACAGTCTGCATGTGCTATCAGGGATCCCAGGAATGTGACTCAGCAGCACTTGTATCAGTCTGCTCTGAAAGCGCACTCAGTCGCACGTAAATCAAAACCTTTTGACACTCATGAACCCAGTACAGCTTTTAAGGCCAGCGTTAAAGAGATTTTGTGGGTCTGAATTCACTTGCCAATATGTATTATGTTGGAGTTCTGGAGACTAAATAAGGTCTATATTTCCAGTCTGAACTGGCAGTTATTTCCTGTTCTCTTCTGCTCAGTCATGAATGGTTGATTATTTAAAGTAAAATACAAAGGTTAGAGAGCTGTGCTACCAATACTTGCAATAATTAAAAAAAAAAAAAATTGTTTAACATTCTTGTGTTTTCTACCCAATCCAAAATAAAAAAAAAAATCCGATGTGGCATTAATTTATCTATGGTTAACAGAAGATATTAGCAGTCTTTTTATTCTTACCTATGAAGGACATTGGCAAAATCATATCAATCTGAGTGCTAAATTCTTGGGTTCATAACATGTATAACTACTTCACTTTAGGGTAAAGCATAATGAAGCTTCCCCACTCAAAAGGAAGCAAAACTCTTGACATTAATACAAGAAGGAGGACAGAAGGCAAACTGATTTTTCTACATACTATATAGATTGGAAGAAAAAGATCCAGTCATCACTTTCAAGTTAATATTGTACCAAGTGAATTTAGCTTTCTGGATACTAAACAGACATCAAAGTATTTATAAATGGTATGAAACCTAGCTGTCTAACCTCAAAATTAAAGTCAATTCTATTAGAAATCTAAAAGGTTGTGTAAATTATACTAAAAAGCCATTGTGGGGGGCCTATAAGGTAACATACTTGAATGATGTTTTGTTTGAAGGCGGCAATAGTGCAAATTTTTAGGATATTTCAATTTGAGCTAGAATTCTAACCACTGTAAGTATGATGGTCCTAAATGTATTGGAAATAATATTTGAACTAGGTGGGTGAAGAGACTGTGCAACCAGTTTGTTAGGGGACCTAACCTCCAACCTCTCCCTGCTTTTATACCATGGAAGTCCAAAGTTACAGATGTATAATATGAAGGTATTTGGCATTCTAGTGGGATGTGAGGTACTTGAGTTAATCCATAACTGATTTCAAATTATCTATTTAGAAAAATCCAGTCAGTAAACCACCAAAGCTTAATCCTTTTCTGGACAACGAAAAAGAAAATTCACAGAAGCCATATTTAGCAAATGAATTCCCAACCCTAGAAGTGTTTCTCTCAAATCACTCAAAACACATAGAGTAACAGGATCACATGCCAGGTCCAATCAGCTGTTCAAAGCAGGACTTTGGAGCAGAGTGCTTGGGGCAATGTTCAGTTCAGTTTTGAATATCTCCAGGGTGCAACATACAGAGACTCTCAGAGCACCTTTTCCATTGTTTGTTAACCTATAGAATGGAAATAATTTCTCAACTTTCAACTTATGACCATTTCTTCTTCTCCTTTCTTTAAGTAAAAAAAAAAAACAAACAGAAAAAAACCCAAACCAACCAACCAACCAACCAACAAAGCAAACAAAAAACCAAAAAAAAAAAAAAGCCCACAAAAAAAACAGACACAAAAAAAAAAAAAAAGAAAGAAACACACACAAAGAAACTCATATATGAACTAGATACTCTGGATGCTCTGAACTGGATATTCTCTGTACCTATCTCACCTTGTGATACCATCACCAAATTCTTCATACTGACTGGGGGCCAATGCAAGCATAGAGACAGCACAAAGCAGAACCCTTTTGTTGAAACTTTTTTTTCTGTGTTCTGCCTCATTCCATTTCCTCTCTTTCCTCACACTTCATTGTATGTCTGTGTCACCTGCAGGGGCTTGGCTTTTTTTTTCCTAAATCACTGTTTCAGAAGAAAAATGAGAGAAAAAGTCAACAGCACTTTGATGGCCTCACGGTAATAATCCTTCAATAAGAGACTGTGAGCAGCTTTTCTGGGCAAGGCAGATGTCTTGAATAGGCTGCCAGATGGGGGTAGAAAACAGGAGAAAAAAAAGGAAAAGAAAAAGAAACATGTGTTCAGCATGCAATACAAACTAGAATTTGTAGTATGATAATACACACAAATCTTTCATATTGAAGCTCTGAAACTTTTATTTATGCATGTGGCAGGTCCCCTTTTTGCATTGTAATGAACTATAATATTAGAGATTGGCATTATCTCAAATAATATTAGTGGTCTATTTCATGTAAGGAGACTACCCACTGATTCTGCTTTGGCTCTTAAATATTTTAGCAAGAAAAACAGAGCAAATTAAGAAATATAATTAACACCTTCAGGCACTCCTCCCCTCCCCTCCCCTCCCGTCCCCTCCCCTTCCTTCTCCTCCCCTCCCTTCCCCTCCTCTCCCCTCTGTACAAAATAAAGAAATCATTTGGCCCACAGTCTAATTGCCCCCAATAAATTCTGAATGATCATTACAAATTTACTCTCACAGATAATTTGTAATGTTCAAAACAAGCAATGGCACTCAGATTCCTGAAAACAATGCAATCACTAATTGGAAGACCATGTACAATTGCATAACAATATATAATTGGATCATACGTAGAGAGAGCTCAGAGTTTGCTTCAAAAATGATCTGTCAGCAGAAGATATATTTCAAATTTTATCAGATAATCAATTTAGCAGAAAGCAACCAGGGAGATGGTTCCAAACACTGGTTTCAAATGTGGTTTTTGTATCATCCTTTCCACCAAAAAAAAAAAAAAGGGGGGATTTCATTTGGGATTGTTATTGTAATGGCAGTGAGGTCCAGCAGTTGAACCTTAGGATTAAAGGGTGGGCTCAGTTCAGTGCAGGCTGTGTCTCACCTAAAAAATCCATTGCGCAGGCTTGAAAGGTAAAAACACCTTTCCCAGATCTTCGTTCGTGAAGACTGGCCACGTGTTATTGTAATATGTAACTGGTAGAATATAGAGCCATATGATTGCATCTAAAGGTTTATGGTGAGTATTTTCACTTTCTTAGTGAAAAACTATATAATCTTTGTATACATATTTTGTTGTATACAACATTTCAAAAATGTTAGCAATGGTGCTTTCCTTTATTAATTTCTGGATTTTTTTCCTCTACATTGACATTATGGTTTCATATGTGATGACAAAAAAAAAAATCTTAAAAAAAAATCAGGTCTAGATCATGGTTTAATTAGAGCACACTTTGCTCATTTGTTTCTTTCTGAGACAAGTTACATTAATGTAAAACCAGATTTTTTTCCCTCAGTATGTCTTGAGGCAAACCAGTGTTCTGAATAAGAGAAATGGATGGTTTTGTTCTAGCAAAATAGAACTGTTTTTAACAGGGTAAAGATGAGTATCTCAATAACTGTGAAGGAATAACTGTAGAGCAAAGGGCAAGATCCTCTCATCGTTTGAAGTCCTTGGAGAATATCATTCTCACTTAGATGAGCTCTTTGGACAAGCTCTATAGCAGATTTGGGATTAAAAATAAAGGGAAATATTTTACTGCCAAGTAAAGGTCAGGACGTTTAATACAGTAGCAGTAAAGGATGCATTATATGCTTCAGAAAAGCACAATTATTTTTAGTTCAAGGTGTGATATGTCAGTTGCATATCATCTTTTCTCACTCTGACTGTAGCAGAAACATGCAAGACAGCCCCAGTGTTCTGCTGATTATTGACAAGTTGTATTTCTTTATTGAACTTTACAGTAATATTCACCCTATTTGAGTTCTTTTGGAACACCAAAGATGCACTGAGTAACTACAAGACTTTAGTGTTCTCACTAGAAATAACCACTCCACCCCTTTGCAACTTACCTGATGCTTTTATGTATTTTGAATGTATCACTCTGGAATAAAATAAATGATAAATTAAGACAAATAATACTACTCTAGATACAAAAACATGATGTAAATTATTATACTGTGCCTTCAAACATGTTCTTGCAAACCTAACAGACTGCTAAAAGAATATGGAATGTAAAAAGCCATTGAAGCTTGAAAAAGCCATTTTCCACAAAAAATAATAATACATAAATAACTGCAATTATAAATGAAGTGGTTTTTTTTAAATTGCATTTACATATATTTACATATATAGCACACTGCAACAGATTTTCTTTTTAAGTTACAGGAAAACACCTTCTGAACTTAGAACTGTTCATGTTCTTTTATGGTTTTGACTGTTTTACCATAGCGAATGCTTTAAAAAATAAAGAAAGCAGAGGGGAGGATTTTTATAGTTAATTTGGAGAAAATGCTTTATTTCAGAGAAAGAAAACTAGTGAGGCTGCTATTTTAGAGCCAAATTCAACTAGAAGGAAAAAGCTGGTTGAGACTTGAGTGTAGAAGGTAGTTCGAATGAAAGTCATCCCAATAGATCAGAGAACAGCCTTCCAAGAAGGGGAAAGTGTGAGAAAAACAGTGTGAGAAAACTGAGTCAACAAGCTTTAGCAAACTCAGGTATAGAATGTAATCTAAGAAACATATTGCAATATAATTAATACCAATTAATATCTGAAACAGACTCTTCAAAGTGTAACACTAAACTAGCCTGGTGTCAGAGAAAAGCAGCAAGACTAAGGGAGACTCCTACACCAGAAAGGAATTGCAGAATACTGGAAAATGGTACATGTCTAAGAATAATTTTGCAAAAGAATAGAACAAATTTATAGAGATAAAATTGGAAAGAGTAGGGAGTGAAATTGCTTAAAACCAGCAAGAGATGGAAAAAGCATCAAAGTATAAGTTCTATAAGTGCACCAGAAATAAGACAAATTTAGTGCTTATTTCTGAACAGAGTTTAGAAATGTACTTTAATTCTGCATGAGCATATGTTTGTGTACATGTATTAGTATGAGAGACAAACTTTTTTCACTAGCAAATTGGAAGCCTTTCAGATGAACTATCTCAAAGGGGAGCTGCAGATGTATGCTTTTTTCTGTCATAGACCTAACAGTTTACTGAGGATCTTAAGCAAAGGACTTTTAAGACCGAGGCAAATTAAAGAAGGATCAAGGGAGGAGTGGTTTTCCCAAACAGTGAATCAAATCCTCAGACTACATGATCTTATAATTCCTATAAAACAAAATTATATACAGTAAAAGAAACACTAAAGAAACCCTAAAGTGCAAAAAGTAAAAATATCTTCATCTACCACGTAATGATTACAGTTTGTCAGTGCAATGGGTGCAGGAGAGGGTGAAAATCTCCTGCCCCCACAAAAGAACCTTTTATCTTCCATATATCCATAATACTCAGACATTGAACATTTAGTCACATGGCAAAATACCTTCTTAACACATTGGCAGCAAAAGTTGGATCATTCCCCAAAATTTTAAGTGTTCTATTAAATCCTACCCAATACAAGTATAGATACACTTAATAGCCATGTAACTGCTTAATATCCATACAAGTGTTTAATCTTATCCTGAATCTTGCTAGACCTTTTTTTTCTTGTCTGTGTTTTTTTTTTTATCTTTGGACCTCTTGTTTCTGGTAATGTCACTGGAAGTAAAGCACAGATCCAAATATGAACTGTTGAAACTGTATACTTGAGCTTGCAGTGACCTGCTATGTATTTAATATTAGGACTCAACCGCATAGTATACACTTGGAATTTCATATCATAATTCAGTTGTAGATTGGTTTATGTATAAGAAGAAACTTTGTGGATCTTCTTCCAGTTCTTTTCAGAAAACAGAACTAGTGTTCACAACTCACAGTGTTGTTGTGGGGGGTTTCTTTGAAGATTTTTTCCTAGAGTTAGAGGCACACAGCAGCAATAAAGATCTTAAAGCTAGACAATTTCTACACAAAATATCATGAGTTTTGTAGATGATTCATATGACTGAGCCAAACACTTGTTGTATGGCCCAACTTTGAGAGCAAAATTGTGGCAAGTTTTGTCTCTGTGATCAGTAGAACTGAATTAAAGATGAGTAACAATAAATGAAACAGTCCTCTCAACATGGGTAAAAACTATTTTCATTGTAGTTGATTTATATTAATTTTTTTTTTTTGAAGACCAGGAGAAAAAAGAAACATAAATTAGTAGATAGGATACAAAACTAATGCTAACTCCACAGAGTGTGTTCTGAGTTCTTGGAAGGAAGAAGCTGCCCAGAGATCTGGTCGAGGTTTTTGTAAGATCTCCCTTCCCTCCAAAGTTTTCTCTACTCATTTGGCTCCAGGTTAAGTGCTAGCAGCAGCTTACACACCCCTGTTCCCCTCTCTGGCTGTTCCATCTCTGCCCTCTCAGAGCTTCCAGGTCCAGCATATACTCATCTTTCCCTTGGGGGAAGGCTCATGTTGCTAGAAGGTGACACCACCTCCATAGAGGAGCAGCCAGGATACATCAATCAGTGGCCTCATCCATTGCTGCCCAGCCATGTACTCTGAAAAGAGCATACCATGAGAAAATGAGAATATGTCACATATCAGAGTCTACACTGTCTCCCTTTCCACTTCGAAAGAGCCAAGGATTTCATGTAGTATAAACAGGGCTTCCCTGTATAAGCAGAAGAAATTTCTTCAAAACAAAGTTAAGTCACTGAACATTGCAAAAGCTTGCAGTGTTCCTGTTCAGTTTAACATATATTCATAGACCCATTCGCTTCACTTTGATCTCATTTTTATTATTACTATTACCTACAGCAGAGTTAAGTTAGCCTTTCATTTGACAGAACTATTTTACTCCCTTTCACAAGCCAGTTTATCCAGAAAGATACTTTTATTATAACTTTGCCTAGCAAATTTTACTGAGTAATTGAGGTTTGATTCTGTGAGCTGAAACAAATGAAAATTTTCTTCTCATACAATAGCTGTAATGAGAATCCTGTTCTGCCATGTCACTATAACGAGAGCAGTAATTACAAGGTTTCTGACAACATCAGTGTTTGAGGCAAATCTCTTTCTAAAGAGGAAACAAGGTTAGATGAAGCTCTGCTGGAAGCCCTTTTATTTGCCATGATGCCAAACATCAAACTACCAAATCATTTTACTCTCATTATTAACTTTTGCAAGGGATGTACTGCTTTCCATTGAGTTGTTTTCAAGTCAGTGGGGAAAAAGAGAGATGACTTTATCAGCAGAGAAGGAGATGAAGAGAATTAAAGAAAATTTGATGAGGTGTAAACAAAGTAGCAGCTTGAGCTGGAGGGTGAACTGTAAATTGCAACATGGTAGTGAGAAAAAGAAGAGTTTGCAAAAATAGCTTAAAAACTGTTAAGCGTCAAAGCAAACAACAGGACATTTTTAAAGCTTATTTAAGCTGTAAGTTAAAATGGTATTTAAGTCCATAAAATAAACAAAAATATTTCAACCTTCAGGCACAGTACAGTTGCTTCCTTAAACTGCCTTTACACTCCTTCAGGGTTAACTCTGTAATCATGCCAGAAATTCTACAGTACTGTTGTGTTGAAAGGTGTAAAAATAGGGATTGTATATTTTAAATGGCTACATTAGATTTTGAGTTATTATAACATGGTCGAAAACAAGTTGCTTGATGGGCTTTCACTGTGTTGCAAATTCTGTTGTTTTTTTGGGTGGAACATCCATTGTAATAGCTTTAAGTAGATGATTTCCCTTGGTATACGTGGACATGGTGTTCATTAGAACTGCCAAAGTAAAACAAAATTTGAGTTTGCCTAGACCCGCACAGAAAAGTTTATTTTTAAACATGAAATGTATTTTCTATTTCTGTACGAATTTTTTTCCAAGTCTTAATATAGAAAAGCACACAGTACTGTAACTTGCTCTCTTTTACCTTTACTAAAAAGTGGTTGACATCTATATATGTTATTATCTTTATATTTATTAAAAATAAATCATCATACAAACATCCCCATACTCACAGGCAGTCTTATGTGTAACACGGGTGGCTGTAGAAGTGATCTAATATTTGTGAGTCTTGATTCAAAAGCTTGATTTTGAAATGAGCTGTGTATTCAACCCATACTGACATTGGAATGAAAACTGCTTTCCCATTGGAGACAAAAGTGATAACTCTGTAGGATCAAGGATGCTTTTAAAATGTGGTTGGTTCGGGTTTCTTTGTATGTTTAAATTGAAAATCTGGGAAAAGAGCAGGCAATTATACCAGTGAGAGAGAAACCTCTTCATGGAAAGCGTGAATTCTATGAAGAGCAGAGACTACAGAACTGTCATATTTGTAAAGTGGTATTTCAGCACACTAGCATTCAAAACATTCAGTATTATAACATTTGAAAAGGTTCATATGGATACACAAATCTATAGCTGAATTGATAATCTCATTTAAACATGAAAAATGTGCAATTCTTGTTCCAGTGGAGTGACTTTTGCACAGCGTCCTGTTCCAGAGATATTATTAGCTTTTCCAATTGTCTGTTGCAAGTGGGCCATAATTTTTTCTAATGTGTTCCAGCTCCACAAATATCAGAAGCAACTTTGTAAAAATATTCAGATTCCCCTTCAACACCTCTTCTCAGTCTTTAGCTGTAAACCACTGTATATTTTTTCTTTTTTTCTTTATTTTTGCAAAACTTGGGTAATGTGCTTATTTTCAGAAAGATATTACGTATGCTCTAAATGGGAACAACAGAAACTATTGCCAGAATAGGGGTTTTAAACTTTATTCAGGCAATTAAATATCGACATATAAAAAAGAAAAAAAGAGCATAAAGTAGACAAGAAAAAGTCAGGAATTTTACATTTGAAAGTGTGGAATAGTTTCATATATTAGTAATAAAATAGTCTCAAAATAGTGTAGAAGTAGCCCCTTTAGTTTTTTCATCTGAACTTTACTACGCAGGAATTTAAGAAGGAGTTTTAGAACATGCACAGGAAAATGTATGTAAAATATTATAAAGACCAGAGTTAAGACTTTACAGCTCTTCTAAACCTTACTAAAAATTAATAATAATGTGATATTTTTCACATTCCCTAAGTATTTTAGCTTCACAAGACACAATAAATATTTTTCAGTTATTGTCAATTATTCTTTCTTTTTCATATATAGAAAAATGGATTGAATATTAAGGTTGATTTGGAGGATAAATATGCTGGCATATAAATCTTCACAGGGAACATGTGGCATGAGGTACGCGAACATCATCAAGGCAAAGTAATTCTGAAAATATAATACATATTGTACCCAGTTTACAGCCCAAGGAACTTAGAGATGTGATGATTTTGCAGAACAATTTTTTACGCAATAAATGAACACTTGAATTAAAAAGAATATTTTTTTCTAATGATTTTCCTGTGTGCAAGGACCTGGGTAAATCCAAAGTTTGTCTGATGATAATTCATGTGAGTCCAGACAAGAGAAGATGACACAATTTCCACAGAAGAAGGGCAAGAATCAAGAAGCTGAAAGAGCTTTTAAAGGATCTTCAACAGCTCTTTTAAACTGTGTCAGGAACAGCAGTAGTGCTGCTGGTCCTGCGCATCAGTCACCATAATATACCAGGCTTTCAAATTCAGGACAGTCAGCTGTAACTCTTAGTAAGAGCTGCAATGTAGTAGGATTTACAGGTATATCCAATGGCACCATCAATTAATGAGAAAACTGATAAGGCTGCAAAAGCTTTGATTCCCTGTCACATCTTACACTGGCAAAGAAGAGGCTCATCTTCCTCAAACTGCACTTCTCAGTCCCTCTCCCAAATTAGGATCCTAAACTTTTCCCTGTCCTCACCTTTCTACTGTAACACCATCTCAGCCTACCCTTCTAATTGCAAGCCCTCTCCTAGTTCCTCAGCTTTGTATTTCATGTCTGCAGTCATACTGGTTTTGATGGGATGCACAGGCAGGGCAACGAATAGAGATTTAAATTCCCAGCACTTCAGAGAACTTCCTCAAGGCATACAACACCCATTTTATTTCCTAGTCCACTTACCAAATGCTGAAAAAACTTAGGCTGCCCATTAACCAGGTGGAACACATAGGGACTTGTGTTCCCAGTAAATGTGATCCCATACCATTGCATTGAAAATAATTCAAGATTTATTGAGAAAGAAAAGAAAGAAAAAATGTATTATTTCTTAGTGTAGCATGGAAAGCACTCATCCATGAGGGGACAATTGTAACTGTAGTTTCTGCTCACAGGGTTCTATTTTATTCAGGGACTGAAGAACTGAAATATAGATAGAACTTTAGAAAAAGGGACAGAACTTCCTCCTCACAGATAAGGCAGTCAAAAAGTCACACTTTGTCTCTGTGTAGTCTATAACAACAGATTTGTCCTTGCACAACAGCACAGCTTGAAGAACTTAAGTACAATCTGTATATTGATGATAGGGTGCTTTTGAGAGATATGTGAACTGAACCCCTAGACAAATTCTCTGAGATATTACATAAAAGATAGACAGTGGCACCCTTTTAGAAAAAAATAGCAAACACAGCTGCCTTTTATAGGATGTCTGAATGTGTTTGATAGTCTCAGAGCCCACCAGGCTGAGCTTCTCCTGATGCCTCAGAAAAATACCACAAACTTACACTAGGTCTAAATAGGAAATACAGATTGAACTTTTCAGTACTTATGCACAGGCACGGAGGCGGAACTCACGACATGAAGGGAAATTAAAGACTGACCTTACATATTTTTGAATGGATTCTACTGAATTCCATTTAATTCCTGGTTTGCATAAGTGAAAAGCAGAAGTGCAAAGGTATTTAGGAGTCTAATATCTCTTGTAGAATCTTATTTCCCTTTGATATCATTTGAAATTGTGGTATATATAAAGAGGGGTAGGGCACTCAAAAGTCTTTGTGAATTTGGTCCTTTTATTCTTTGCATCATAATTTTGGAAATGTAAATAGAATCACAGAATCACAGAATATACTAAGTTTGAAGGGCCCCACAAGGATCACTGAGTCCAACTCCTAGGCCTGCACAGGACCATCCCCACAGCACGTGCCTGAGAGTATCATCCAAACACTTTTTAAACTCTGTCAGGCTAGGTGATGTAACCACTTCCCTGGGGAGCCTGTTCCAGTGCCCAACTACCCTCTAGGTGAAGAACCTTCTTCTAATATCCAACCTAAACCTCCCCTGACACAGCTTCAGGCCATTCTTTCTGGCCACCACAAAGAAGAGATCAGTGCCTGCCCCTCCTCTTCCTCTCATGAGGAAGTTGTAGGCTGCAATAACAATGCTTCTTTGTAATTGATTACAAAACTTTGAAAAATTTCAGGTTTAAATTCCTCCGTAGATACAGGATATGATGTGAGAAGGATGTTGCAATAGCTGCCAGCTTTGTTTATTTAGTTCAGGTGCTGAGAAGCAGCTGAATCTTTTTGCATCGTACTAAGTTCATCATTTGGAGACCTCACACTAAAGCCCCAACTACATCAATAAAAGAAATCTTGGAGAGGAACATATTTTACCAATACCAAAAGACTGAACACTACTGAAGCTGGTGGATCTCGTCTCCCAAATGATTTTCTCTAGTGTAACCCACTCTCCATTCTGGGCCTCTTCTGTAAAGACCAGTTACTTCAAATAACTGTCATGACATGTTTTGTCAGTGCCAGAGGTCCTGTGGACGTTCGTGGTCTTGAAAGCAAACAGATGCTTTCTCCTTGGGGAGAGGAATGTTTTATTTTCCCCTCAGAGCCTTTGGGTGTGCAGCTCAGACAAGTCTGAAACTGCTATTTAACAATGAATTAGAGATATGATTCAGAACAAAATGAGAAGCAGATGAGTAAGTATATGCCAATTTTTCATAGCCCTTTTTCTGAGAACCACACTTCCAAGTGTCAAGTGGGTGAAGTCGCACAAAGGTGTTTTGCTTTAAGTAAAAGGGTCAAGTATTTCAATATGGGTTTGTCTTTGGAATTAATTTAGTGTAATATGTGCTCTTTTTTCCTCCCCTTTATCCAGCACTCCAGTTCCTGAAATATATATGATGATGCATGCAGCACAAATAACTGGTTACCATAGGAACAACTGTAATAGTGATCCCAAAGCAGGGTTGGACTTATTTTCAGGATTTTTTCCCCCCTTAATACCATACTTTGTACTTACATAAAAATCCTAACCCCATTTTCATTTGCAAATAATTCTGGAAAAATGTTCCCATTTAACATGATTTGATTATAAATCGATCAAAATTTTCAGTACATTTGCAGTAGCCTTGTGCATTTTTTACTGATAGAAAGATGAATACTAAAGGAATTTGGTATCCATGACATTGTAAATGGCAGTCTTATGATAAGCATTACTGCTTTAAACATTACCATGATGGCATTACTTAGGTAAGCAAAGTATTTATTATATTTCTCTTCTTTTTCCCTATCATAAGTTTCCCTCTAACCACATCCTAGCATGCACCTATATGAAAACAAAAACATATGTAAGTATGATTAAAGCAAAATGGCAGGTAAATTTTCATTCTTCTAAATGTAAATGGTATTGCATGTTATTATCTAGGTCTGCATACACCATCAAGGTCACAGACTGGGTTTCAGACATTCACTGACTTATTACCACAACCCTATGCATAGGCTTATAGAGAAGTAACCAAGGATCCGTCTGCCTTGGCAATGCTTTTCCCCTCAATGTTCCCAGGAATTGGCTTCTTCATTGCTTGCTGATGGGAAGTGAATTTTTTTTTCCTTTGCTTGCACACACATGACCTCAAGTTTTTGCTTTACTAAACTGCCCTTTTCTTGATCTACGAAGGGTTTTTTCCCAACTTATTTTCTCTTCCAGTCACCATCCTTGGAAGTTTTCAAAAAATGTATGGATATGGCATTTGAGGAGATGGATTAATGGTTAACATGATGATAGTGTTAGGCTGCAGGTCAGAGTTAAAGGTGATCTTAAAGGTCTTTTCCAGTCTTAAGAGTTCTATGATTCTATGATTGTGTTAAGAAGGGGAGTGACACAGCAGCTTGGTGGGCACCAGGCCTCCAGTCAAGGTCAACCCATCACAATCAATGGTTAACTTAACCTCCATTTTGGATAGCACAGATTAGTAGGAGAAACATAAGTTAATGCTTCATAAGGCTTCCTTGGAAAGAAAGAATTTCAGTTAAAAACAGTTAATGACTTCTTTCCTTTGGTCATGCACATTACAGTGTTAGACAAAAAAATAAATTAAAAAGGCATAGGAGAAGCTGTAAAACACCTGTTGATAGAGAATGTGATTGGAGAGATCTGTCTGCATTGTTTATTTGAATACAGTAGTTCTATATGTGTCCCATGTTTTCCTGGAGTGCTGGAGTGCTAGAGTATGTCCACACTCCAGCCACAAGAATTTATATTGAGTTTTAAATGGTTATGAGATTGCTGTTAGAAGTAGATCTGACTACCTTAACATGGACTGTACACTGTAGTCACCGAAATACCTCAAGAAGTGATATATTAGTTTTGAAAAGTTTTAATTTTCTGATCAAACTCACATTTTAGTGAAAACTCATACACCAAATCTATTCCAAAAGTCTCTTCTCCTGTCTAAAAGAATTAGTTATTATTCAATAGTTTAAAGAAATAGATGCTGTTACAAAATTTCACCTTTCAGAACTGAAGGTTTTTCACAGTCAGTAGGTCTGTATCACTACATCAGCTGAGAAAATAAATTATAATATGGGGTGTCTCTGTTCCTTTTTGAAGTGTCCTTTACCTCATGTAATTGTAAGTAATAGTGAAGTTTACAGAGGTTTTCCCATCCACTGAAAGAGCTACTGTAAGTTTCTTATTACCATGGGCTCTTAATGTTGGGTTTTTTTTCCCATACAAACTCTTTATTTTGGTTGCAAAGCAGATTCACATCATAATTTTTTTCCATTTGACATGTAGAATTTAATTATAGTAAACATTTGACACTAATCAGATGGTAGCTTTAGAGGACCGGGTTTAATTTATTAGACATTTAATTTATTAGACATTTAACTGCAGTGCAGTTAGTGTGTAAACATGTTTAGGGGTATAAATTCTATAAAACAGTAATTAATTCCCATATACTTGCTGCTTTATTAATCTATGTGTTTAGATACCTAAAAATTTAAAGTGTAGTATATATTCTATTAGGCAATGAAGAGGAAAAACATTTTGTTGTGTAAGAGAGAGTAGAACTTTTGCAAAGCTCTCAAAATACTATGACCTTCCAAGGACAAAACCCCCTGAGATGATATTTCTATCCTTCCTTTAGAACTTAACACACTCTCTCATTCCTTAGTGGATGTTTCTCATGGTACAAAGCCAACATGTACTGTTTAGGTGGTATAATTAAAGGCTTTGAGGTTACTGCTGTTGCCTCATGTCATCAAGTTTCTGTTTCTAACTCCATCAGCACGTCTGTGCATGGGATTCTCCTAACCCAGTGTGTCAAAATGATGCAGGCATTTACATCACCATTTGTAGTGGTTTCTGTGGCTGGGTTTTGGTAGCGGGGAACAGTTATAGGGGTGGTTTCTGTTAGAAGCTGTTAGAAGCTCCCCTGTCTGGTGGAGCCAATGCCAACCAGCTCCAGGATGGACT
>JAWWLV010000001.1:105465953-105501786 GCA_035041135.1 Platyrinchus mystaceus
GAAGGAGGCTGTGAACCCGTGGGAGGCCCAAGATGGAGCAGCATACTGCCAGAGACCTGCAGCCTGTGGAGAGGGAAGCCCACGCTGGAGCAGATTTTTTCCAGGTAGGACTTGTGGCCCCTGTGGGGGACCCACATCGGTACAGCTCATCCATGAAGGACTGCACCCCATGGAGGAGTGACCCATGGGACAGCAGTTTGGGACTGTTGTCAAAAAACAAACTGCTGCCCGAGGGATGGACTCATGCCAGAGAGGTCCATCAAGGACTCTCTCCTGTGGGAGGGATGCCACAGGAGCAGGGGAAGGACTCCTCTCCCTGAGCAGTGGCAGAAACAACAACTGACCATAACCCCCATTCCCATCCCCCTGCACTGCTGGCGGGAGGAGGGACAACATGGAAGGAAGGAGGGGTAGGGTGTTTTTAAGATTGTCTTATTTCTCATTCTTTTGCTCTTACCCTGTTAGTAATAAATTTAAGTACTATCCCCACTTTGAGTCTGTTTTACCCATGAAGGTAATCAGTAATTGACCTCTCCCAGCTGTTATCTCAACTCATGAATCCTTAGCTGGTTTTTTTTTTCTCTCCTCTGTCCAGTGGCAGAGGGACAGTGAGAGAGTGGCTTTAGTGGGTATCTGGCATCTGGCCAGGGTCAAACCACTACACCATTTCAAAAAAAGCCAGGGAAGGCTATACCTAATTAACAACCTCTAGCAGTACGAGGAGAAATGACAAGCAGTGAAGTTGTGCAGAGCTGAAGCCCTCTTTGCAGAATGGTGGGATGACAGAGAACTGCAGGATATCATCAGAATCTGAACTAGCACCCTGGCTAACCCTGCTAAAAACTATCTCAGTGCAGCAAGTTCACAATATTAACTACGTTATCTTCTGTTTACTGTAGCATCACTGTTTCTGCTGTTCCCTGGTAACACTGAATCACTTAGATGAATAATAGGAAAAATGTAAATAAAATATTCTGTAGAACTCAGCGCCCTTTTCTGTGAGTTATGTTACAAAAGATGAGCTAATTTTTGGAGCCAAGCAGCAATTTTCCACAAAATACTCCTTTTGTTAGAAAATTAAAATTATGGCTGGTGAAACGTTTCTCAGGAAACAAGCAACTTTTATTTTGAGAAGTAAAATATTTAATAATAAAAAAAAATTCCTCTGGGACAAAATAGATATTTCATTGTGCAATTTTGAAATTATTTTTTATTTGAAAATTAAATTGTCATAGTAACATGCAAACCTCATCCAGTTCAACAAGGCTGCGTGAGAGGTCCTTCACCTGGGTGAGGACAACCAAGCATGGATATAGGATGGGTGATGAATGGATTGAGAGCAGCCCAGAGGAGAAGGACTTGGGGGTACTGTTGAATGAAAACCTGAATATAAGCTGGCAATGTGCAGTTGCAGCCCAGAAAGCCAACAGTACCCAGGGCTGCATCCAGAGCAGCGTGGCCAGCAGGTTGAGGAAGGTCTCAACCTCCCTCCAGTCTGCTCTGGTGAGACCCCATCTGGTAAACTTCATCCAGCTTTGAGATCCCCAACATAACAAGGACGTGAAACTGTAGGAGAAAGTCCAGAGAAGAGTTATGAAAATGGTCAAAGGGGTAGAGCACCTCTCCTGTGAGAAAAGGCTGAGAGGGTTGGGGTTTTTCAGCCTGGAGAAGGCTCCAGGGGCACCTTATTGTCTTCTAATACTTAAAGAGGGGCAGGGGAGGTTTGACTAGATGACCTTTAAATGTCCCTTCCAATCCAAACCATTCCAGGAAAAATAAAAATAAATTTTAAAACCCCCGTAGTTCATGACTGATTAGATTGAAACTGGTCTCAGGATTTTTTCTAAATATCAAATATTTTTTCTGAAATTTCAATTTTGTGATGTGCAAATCAATCAGCACAAAGAAGCAGAGAAAAGTGTAAGTGTACAGAATTCACATAGCAACAGGGATGGATTTTAATAGATCTGATTATGAAGTAGATGGGGGGGTGTGTGTATGTTGGGGGAGAACTGCAATTATTTTTAATTTGCAATGAAAAGCCAAGAATTTGCAAAAAGAGGAAAAAATAGAAAAGCAAGATATATAAGGAAATGAAAATGAGAGTAGTAGATAAAATAAAACTCATTTGTCTCTTCTGTCCTATGCATACAGTTAACACAGATTTCTTCTCTGCTGTAGGTTTAATGCAGTACTAATGGTTTCAGTATCTTCTTAGATAGTTATACCTTTAATATTGCTGGTTCCTAAGAGGCCATATGTTTTAGTAAACACCTAGAGAATAAAAAGCTTGCTGGGGGATCTATTTGTGCTTAAAAACAAACTATTGAACACAGTTGTTTGGAAGCACAATCACTGGGGCTGGGAAATAACTTCAATGCACTTTTGAGAAACATATTTGCAGATTCCAGCGCAGAGATCGAGACTGTCTTCTGAACCTGCTGCACCCTCATCAACAACTGGGGGAAACTCAGGCTTTATTGTCCAAAAAACATGCATGATGCTGATTAACATTTGATTTATGTGTCTTCTGTGTTTATTTGTTTAGAAAAATGCCCTGCCTCTTCCCAGTAATCCAAATCCTATGTTGTAGCAGTTTCTATGGCAACTATGCATTTATTATTGAATAAAGAAAGAATTATGTAAACCAAAGCCATAAACCATACATAAATTATCAATGCATAAATTGCAACTATCCTGGTTTCTCAGTCCAATTCTCTACAGTTTGTATATCAGCAAGTAAGAAATATAAGAAAAATGAGAAGTATAAGGTTTCACTCAACCTTTTATTCAGGAACGTTATTGAGCCAGCTATCTGTCTAGAAATTCTGATAATATCTGACTCAAATCATTCAGAAATCATGAGTCATTCCCTTGAAGTCATGCGTCTGGTTTTTAAAATCTTGAAATTAAAAAAAAAATACAAAAGTGAACCCCTTACATTTTTACTTGATTTGACGTCAGAAGTATGCCATCAATTTTGAAAGGGTTTTTTGAAACTTAGTTGAGCTACCAAGGATGGAAACTCAGATTCTGAATTAATTTTGGTATTAGAATAATATGTTTTGCCTGCTGATATACATCAATTCCAATATCAGTTCTCTTAAAAACTGAAAGATGTACTCAAAGATGGATACCTACTCCTCTTTAATTAGTTCTCTCTGTTGATTTCCATTATTTGGCTCTATCAGTGTAAAACAACAGTCAAAATCTCATTTGCAGCTAAATGTAGTTGAAATTCGGGAGCTGTAGCCAAGGTTTCAGCCTTTAATTTCTAGATGCCAACTGAAGAGTCAAATCTTGGAATCTTTCACAGCACTGGGAAAAAAAAAAAGTCCTCCAAATTCTACTGCAATACTTGAATTTTGAGAGTGAAAATGTTGAAATAAAACATTTTGACACTTTCTGGAATTAAATGTTTTGAAACTTCCATTTGAAAATATTTGAAATGTTGCTGCTGTGAATCAGAAGAAAATTGTTCTGTTAGGGAAATTTTTGGCCAAAATTGCAAATCCATTCATAACAGCTGCCAGACTTTCTGAGGCAAACAGCAAGATCTGAGCTCAGGAATTCTTATATATGCTGAGCGTAATTTGTCAATCTGACTTCCTATTATTTAATCTTTGGCTTTGACTGAGTAACCTCAATCAAAAGTAGATCTTTCCAAATAGCAACAACTTACTAAATGTGCTTAAAACCTTTGCTGTTATTTTTGATATGAAACCAAAAGAATATACACAGGACAACAAGGTTGTCTCCATAAGTGCAGTGCATGTTGATTATCTACATGTGCAATTTTACTTCATAAAGTCATAAAATTACCTTCACTTATGAAAGTAGAGTAGTGTGCAACACAACATTACACATAATTATAATATTTACTATTTTTCGGCTAAGAAACAGAATTTCTTGTTTACCACCATGTTTAATGTTATTATATCAGTGGGGTATTTAACATGTATGTTTTAAAGTACTCTTGAAGCTTTCCAAAGACAGAAGGTTGAACAAAAATGCAGACATACACAATATTTAAAGTACAAGATGCAATTAGAAATTTTATGGAGGAAAGACTGTATTAGAATATATTTCTTTTTTTTTCTCTAATCAGTAATTTACTTTGTCTATTTAAGATGTTGACAAAAAGACAAAATACTCAATCCACCTCCAAATCTTCTTGGATTTTTGAGGGTTTAAATTATCCTTCAGTGTATTATAAACATATGTTTGTTTGGGTTTTTTGTTTTATAAAAAATATTATGCAAATATTATGCAAGTACATACCTCTTTGGGATGATTTTGCAAGTCTTTCCAAGTGGAGATATTAGTGAAATCCAAAGAAGTATTGCAAATATTTTACTCATATTATATTGTTAGAAAATAAGAAACACACACAGTATTTCCAACAGATAAACAATTTCCATTCTGCTTTCCTCCCAACAGACATTCTGAAAATATTTTTTTCATGCCAAAACACTAAGGGAAAAAAAAAGCACTACCCCAACAAGCATTCTGAAAATACTTTTTTATACCAAAACACTAAGGAAAAAGAAAAGCACTATTCTGTGTAGCTCATTAAGTATGCTGGTTTGGGAATCCAGATGAAATATGATATCTAATAAAATATCCCTTTCTTTTTGATCTTTAAGATATCATGATATAACAATACAAAATGTTCTAACTCCCTACAAAAGCAAAAGATATTTTTAAGGAAAATGTGATAAATTATCTATTCTTAGGTTTCAAAGAGTATTATCATACATTGTAGAATTTTTGTACATAAAAAAGTCTTTAGCACCTATTATGGACTTTGCTAAAAATGAATACCTTACTCTGCTTATAATATAGAAAATAATTATATTTTATTTAACATTTTTCAATAAGATAACTCATTTTTTCTTTACAGATTACCATATCCCTATGGACCACACCCACATATTCAATACAGTGCTATCCCTCAAATTCAGAGTATTTCTATTTGCAAACTCAAAAGAATGGTATTCACACCATAGACAAAATAATTCCTTATTCCTTGTTCCTTATTAGAGAGGAACATAAAGGTCTTGCTGCTTTTTCTTTAGTTGATTAATGCTGAATGCCTTAAATATCTGTGCAATACTAATAATTTATTAATTGAAAACGCAAGATGGGTTAGAGGTATATAGTGATCTAGGCATTTGACAGAGCATTTGGTCAATCAGAAGGTGAAAACAGAAAAATGGATCTCTCAGTTAAGAGTGTACCAAGGTCACAGTCTATTCAATGTCATTGAATAGATGTGATTCCAGTATAAGAATAAGGGATGGATTTCTTGCCTTTTTTTTCCAAACAGGTTCTGCTCAGAGGGACAGAAATGCAGTCTTTGACTACTGAAGATCAAGAATGACATTCCACTCACTCCCGTTTAGATTCATGCATGCTACCTGTAGATGCATGTGTCCCAAAAATGGATCTTAGATCAAGTGCCTTCTCTGACTTGCTACCAACAGTGGAAACTGGCAACTCAGAATGGGAACATTTTAGAGCCCAATCAAATTCACTACAAAACTTTTCTTCTCCCTCCAGTATTTCCTGTCCCACTAAATTAAGTCATGTGCTACAGACTGATTACATACTGCTAGAAACAAATTGAGCTGCTCTTGTCTAAGTGGGAGGGAGGATGGATAAGAAAATCCATATAAAAGAGAATCACAGAATCATTTAATGGTTTGAGTTGGAAGGGACCTTAAATATCACCTAGTTCTAACCCCTTCTGCCATGGGAAGGGACACCTTTCACTAGAACAGATTGCTCAAAGACCCATTCAGCATGGCCTTGAACACTTTCAGTGAGGGAGCTTCCACACGTTCTCTGGGCACCTTGTTTCAGTGTCTCACCATCCTCACAGTAAATATCCAAGAGTATCTGCTCTGCAATTTTGCTTGACACAGAGATGAGACTGACTGGCCTGTAGTTCCCCAGGTCTTCTTTAATTCTCCTTTGTAAAGTGGGGACAATGTTTCCCCTTTTCCAGTCTTTAGGAATGTGATAGTTTTAGTCTAGGCCTTCCTGGAAACCAGCTCGTAACCAAGGAAGTGGCCAAGTTCCCAGTATTCTATATGATTTTTACGTAAACCAGGGTATAAATAAAAAGGGATAGAAGCCTTTGCCCTCTTCTCTTCCGGTGGATCTGAAGGTGCAGGTTCTCTGCTGTCAGTTCTGCCCGTGTGGAGGAGTGAGGCCTTGCAAGGCCTTGTAGGCCTTGGGAGGCAGAGAGTGACAGTGGTCGTTTAGCACAATTCTGCTATCTCAAGGAGAGTAGTAAGATTTTCTTTTATTAGTTCTTTATTGGTTGTTCCCGGGTTTCGATTGTGCATATCTGTTTTAGTTTTCTTTTTGTCCCCTCTTCCCGCTTCCCTTTCCCTTCGGGGGGTGTCTGGGGTCCTTTTGCTGTGTACATGGTATTTTAATTGTATATCACTGTGATATAAGTAAAAATATATATTTTGATATAATTTGATTCAGGTTCTTCAATTTTTATAGTTTTTTTTTCCTTTGCCATAAGGGAAGAAGGGAGGAGGAAGGGGTTGTTACTGTGAGTTCGGGCATTTGGCAGAAAGCCAAGTCCGAACCATCTCAAGGAACTTCACTCGACTGCCTCAGCTTTCCAGATGTGATGGATAGCAGCTCAGCAACTTCAGCTGCCAGTTCCCTCAGGACCTGCAGATGCATCTCATCAGTTCCCATAAACTTATATTTTTTCAGGTTCTTTAGTCTTAAACCCAGTCTTTTCTTACAGTGGACAGTACTCAATTCTTCCAGTTCCTTGCTTCGGAATCTGTAAATTGGATAGCATGGCTACAGC
The DNA here is from genome assembly GCA_035041135.1 of Platyrinchus mystaceus. Lineage (NCBI taxonomy): Eukaryota > Metazoa > Chordata > Aves > Passeriformes > Tyrannidae > Platyrinchus > Platyrinchus mystaceus. The sequence goes on from JAWWLV010000001.1 coordinate 105,472,795, forward strand.
ACTTGCCAGTGAAGACTGAGGCAAAAAGTTGTTGAGTACCTCAGCCTTCTCCATGTCAGTTGTAGCCAGGTATCCTCTTTTGCTCATCAGGAGGTGGTACAATTTCTTTCAAATTCCATTGTTGTCCTATGTACCTGAAGAAACACTTCTTGTGGTTTTTTTACATGCCTAGCAGAGTGCTTTGGCTCTCCTGATTCCCTCCCAGAACTCCCAGCTGTAAAGATCAAGAGATGGATGAATTGTCCAGCCACCTCCAGCAACAAAAAGAAAACCTCTCTTCCTCCCTACAGGTCTGAGTTTCAGCTCTGGAGATAATGTCCCAGGAGTTGCAATTAAAATGGGATAAGTCTTCCTCCCACCTGTATGGACCTGTATATAAACTATTAGGAGTAAGTGTTCCTTTAGTCAAGATAGTGGGTACAATGGGTACACACCACAGACCACCCTATGGTTTACCTGTGGGACTGTGGAGAGGGCATGAGGAAGTGGTATGGAAAATTTATCTTGACCCTAAAGGCACAGGAGCATGAGTCGCAAGGAAACACAACACAAAATGGGGTCCCTCTGGGAAAATTGTCACTCAAATTCCAGTGTGCAGTTCTCTAGACAAAGGGCTGATTTTAATTCTGATCTTAGTAAAGGGACTTCTGAATCATATTTACAAGAAGTGAGTAATGAATAGTATGACCAGGACTAGAAGGGCCTCCAGCCAGGTGGGGGAACAGGATAACTGGATTTATTGGACTACGTCGATCTGATGTCCTGGCATGTCAGACCCACAGGAGTGTAAGGCTGTTGTGCATGTTGGTGCACAGTGTATCCTAATGCCATCAAGCTATAAAGGAGAAGAACACATTTGTATTTCTAGAGTGACAGGGGGATCCTAACAACTAACTATTGGAGGCCAAAGTGATCCTAATGGGGGATGAGTGGAAAATGCAACCCGCTGTGACTAGCTCAGAGGCTCTTTGCATCCCTGGCATAGACTAACTCAGGGGAGGGCATTTCAAGAATGAAAAAGTGTACCCGTGGACTTTTGGTATAGCTGTCTTGGAGACAGAGGAAATTAAAACATTTATCTATCTTTCTCAGTCTCTCAGAGCACCCTTCTGCTGTGGGGTTGTGAGGGTCAAAGATCAACAGGTACGAATTGCATGGTGTCCTGGTTTTGGCTGGGTTTCCACCTCTGGTACAGTGCTGTGTTTTGGATTTAGGATGAGAACTATGTTGATAAAACACTGTTGTTTTGGTTGTTACTGAGCAGTGTTTGCACTATGTCAAGGACTTTTCAGCTTCTCGCACCCCACTAGCAAGGAGGGTAGGGGGCACAAGAATCTGAGAGGGGATACAGTCAGTAGAGCTGAACCCAACTGGACAAAGGATGTTCCATACTTTATGACATCATACTGAACAATAAAACTGAGTGAAGTCAAAGCTGCTGGGTCATGGTCCACTGCTTGGGAAGTGGCCAGGCCTTGGTCAGAGGGCTGTGAGCAATTGCATTGTGCATAATTTTTTTTTATATATTACTTTATCATTATTGTTGCTTTCCCTTCCTTTTCTGTCCTATGAAAATTTCTGTATTTCAACCTATGAGTTTTACCTTTTTTTTTCCAATTCTCCCCTCCGTCCCATTGCAAAGGAGTGAGTGAATGGCTGTAGGGTGTTTAGGTGCTTGCCAGGTTATGCTACAATATTATCCCCACCTTCACTGCTGATGCATTTTGGTTGTATGTTTTTGTTTTGCTAAGGAGGGTTTCAATTTATACTTTGTCACGGTCATTCCATGCATAGAAGTGAACAATTTCTGCCAAAATGTTTGTTTAAAAGAATCTAGCATTATCCAGTGGTTTTCTATGTTTACTTTTATTTTTCACCTTGAAAGGAATGGAGTGCCTGAATACACAAATACCATCTGGGAGTAAAGCATTCAAATAACTCAGTGTTATGAAGCAGTCTGTATTTTTTCCGTGTGTTCACTGATTAGATTAAAGTAAATCTTTCTGTTCTATGGATGGTTCCCTAGATGATGGTACTGTAAGTTTCAATTTTATTAACAATGTCTGTTTATCTTGATAACAATTCCGTAGTTCAAACCTGGGGGAATAATAGTAACAGACATTTCAACTACTGACTACCCGTATCAGCATTTGTAGCATCAAGTTCTATTTTTTTTTCTTTTCATGCTGTAAATTAGCCTCAAAATTGTTTGTGCAAACTCCAATCTGGTGACCATTTCCCTAACAGCACTTATTAGATTGAAGTGTGCAGAAGCTCAGAATGACCTTTATGGGCAGTTTTACAAGTATTTTCTGAATGCTTTCAAAACAACCATTGTTGCTATGCATTGGTGACACTGGCTTAATTTTCCTTTTATGAAAAGCAGTTTGAAAGAAAAAAAAGTACAGTAAAATTAATAAGGGGAATATTACTATGTTACCATATTTTAAAAAACAGCAACAATGTAATCAGGAACTAATCTCCTATATTTTCATAGTCAGTCCTTATATCTGGTACAGTGGCTGGATGGCCAGGCCCAAAGAGTGCTGGTGACTAGAATTACATCCCTGGTGCCAGTCAGCAGGGGTGTTACCCAGGGCTCAGTGTTGGGGAAAGTCCTGTTTAATATCCTTATCAAAGATTTGGACAAGGGGATCTAGGGCAGTCTCAGTCTGTTTGCAAATAGCCCCAAGCTGGATGGGAGTGCTGATCTGCTGGATGGTAGCAAAGCTCTGCAGATGGATATGTACAGGCTAGATTGATGGGCTGAGGCAAATTGCTTGAGGTTCAACAAGTGCAAATGCTGGTTCCTGCCTTTGTGTCACAACAACCCCATGCATTGTACCAGATTTAGGGAATAGCGGCTGGAAGGCTGCCTGGTGGAAAAGATCCTGGGGATGTTGATTGACAGCCAGCCAATGTGCCCAGGTGGCCAAGATGGTCAGTGGCATCCTGGCTTGTATCAGAAATTGTGTGGCCAGCAGGACCAGAGCAGTGACTGTCCCCTTGTACTGGGCACCAGTGAGGCTGCACCTCAAATTCTGTGTTCAGTTTTGAGCCTCTCACTACAAGAAAGACATTGGGGCGTTGGAGCAAGTCCAGAGAAGGACAATAGAGCTGGTGAAGGGTCTAGAGCACAAGTCTTATGAGGAGCAGCTGAGAGAGCTGGGGTTGTTTTGCCAGGAGAGACGAGAAAGCTCAGTGGAGACTTTATCACTCTCTACAACTACTTGAAAGGAGCTTGCGGGTGACGTCAGTTTCAGTCTCTTTTTCCAAGTAACAAGCAATAGGACAAGTTGCATCAGAAGAGTTTTAGATTGGATATAAGGAAAAAATTCTTCATGTAAAGGGTTGTCAAACATTGAAATAGATTGCACAGGGAAGAGGTTGAATAACCATCCCTGGAGGTGTTTAACAGACATGCAGATGTGGCACTTAGGGACGTGGTTTAGTGGTAGACTTGGCAGTGATGACTTAATGGTTGTACTTGATTGTCTTTTCCAACCTAAATGATTCTATGATTCTATTCTGTGATTTATCCTAAGAAAATTGAAGGTAGACATCTAAGTTAAGCAGAGCAGATGTTCTTTTTTTTCCTTCCTTTGGAGTCCAATTACCTTTGCAAATCTGAAACACTAGTGGCTTCAGATATGTTTATGCTTGAAATGATTGTTTGATTTGTTCTTATGTACTGGTGGCAACAGGTTACTCAAACGCTAGAGGTCTATAGCTCCACTTCCCAAAAGAATACATTAACTTTTGGCAGTAAGTAATGAAATACACATCATGTACTCATGTGAATACCAGAAATAGAAATGGATCTGTGTTTGAAGAGTATGGGTGTGTTGGACAGCAACCAAGAATTTGAGTTCAAGGTTGACTTTACGGCACTCTGCGGTCATGGAGTTGACCCCCATAAGGCCTGGGGATGATCTTTGTACCTTTGTGTGCTGCATAAAAGTTGGCATTTCTTGTACTGTTTATGTAATTTGTCCTGGCCAGGGCTGTGTCTTGTGCAATAGTACAGTGGTTCCAGTTAGGCATGTAAACAGTGTTGTAATAGAAAAATAAGACAAATATTCATAACAAAATAGATACTCATGTTGAAAATATGCTGAGATGTCTGAAACATAGACCTCACTGCAGTTTTTATTTTTAGGTAAGTACATTTTATTTTAAAAAGAAAAAGTACCCTAGGAACATTTGTAAGTTTTCTGCCATGTCATATTTAAATCTATGACTGGATAGATTTACCTTTCAAGACTTCATTCTAACTATTACAATAAGAAGTACAAATCACAAAGCTTTTAATTTTATCTGTTTTATTTGCGTATAGAATCTGGACCTTGAGCATGCTACCTTAACGTAATTCCTTTGAGGTACTTTAATCAATGTAAAATTAAAGTTAATTATGGTAATTAAATCTTCTAAAAGTAAAAGGTGACTGGAGCACTACTCAGCTGTAGCAAAATCCAAAAATATAAAAAAGGGAACTTACTAACATCTTCTTCATTAGTTTGGTATTAATACAGTGCCATCCTGATGCCTCTGATGAAACCTGAACTTCAAATGAAAGGCAGAATTATGCTTTAGAGATAAATGACATTAGAGATAAATGACAGACATGGTTTTATCTACACTGTCATTGTTGGTCTCTTTTATTCAATTTACGCATCTCTCACTCCATAAACCACCAAACAGCTACATTGTGAGACTTCATGTGTGGTGTTCTTTGGTTTAATCTTCAAGTAGTTTCAGCTGAATCAGGCATTGAGGGGATGGTATCATATCGATGATGTTGTGCTCTGATCTTGTTATTGCAGTGACCAGGATCTCAGCAGTCCTCGCTGCAGTCTCTCCTGGTTGTCCATTCTGTGTTATAAATTTGTAGTTACAAAGTACTCCATTTAACTTCTCTCTGAGCATATCTGTCTCTGCTGCTCTCTACTGCTCCAATACCGAGAGAAACACTAATAAATCTGCACTTCAGCACTCACTAAAACAGAGATCAATTTGGTAAGCACCAACATGGAAACAAATAGGTCCTTTATAGCTATTAGTAAAGGAGGATAATTGCTGGCATTAGTCACAGCATTTAATTTCACCAAAGCAGAAGCTGGCTTTCCTCAAGGTGAGGATTTTCTGCGAGGTATTTTCAAGTGTCATGGCTCATGTTTTATAAAGAGGAGAACCTTGCTTTCAAATGATAAATAAATCAAAAAATACACACAGCTCCCTCCAACAAAATATTGAAAGCACTTCGGGTTAAAAAAAACCTGCATACATATAACTAGAGGATTGGAAAATAACAGTGTCTAACAATTTGAAAGATGCACTGCAATACTAGTCAATGACACTGAATAGGTGTGTTTTTCCTCCTCTGAGAAGCATATGGGTTTTGGGTGGTTGTTTTTCCCTTCAAAAATAGTTTTTTAATCTGCTCAGAACATAGTGCTAATTGCAAGGAGCATAAAAATGAAAGTATGAGAATCTAACTAGACAAATGAAAAACAGCTTGATGAGTCAGTAGCCCATATTGTATGTCAAGAAGATAGACGTTTACCTTTATTCTCCCTAAAGTTCACTGCTGTCATTGCAAAGATAACTGCTCCAGGCACTTCTTCATTTCCTTACCAAAGGCATAATCCTTGTCTCCAATTACTTCAGCACATGGGAAGACTTTCTTTCTCTACTGCCTGTGTTAAATCAAACTGATCATGTGGATTTAGTAAGCTGCAGGTATGGCCAATACATAATGGGAGACCATCAAAGAATTTTTGGTTACTATACACACAAAAGAATCATAACCAAACTAATGGTGATTACAATATTGCCAAAATAGGAAGAACAGATGTGTTTGGGCATTTTTTGCTGCTGAAACTGACTTGATTGATTGGAGCGAGAAAAAAAAATAAAAACCAAACATGCTCCAATTAAAGGGGCATGAAGAGATTAAAAATACTACAACTTCTGATGTATGGTAAATTTTAAGAATCAATAGAAGCATGTCATTAGGTCATGCAGAAAGAAAATTAGAAAGGCAAAAGCTCAATTAGAAGTTAATCTGGCCAGTTCTGTAAAGGATAATAAAAAGTGTTTTTATAAATACACTAAAAGGAGGGGCAAGGAAAACCTCCATTCTTTATTGGACATTGAGGGGAATATAGTTACCAAAGACAAGGAAAAGGCTGAGGTACTTAACACCTTCTTTGCCTCAGTTTTCAACAATAAGATAGATCATCCTCAGGACAATTGGGCTTCTGAGCTAGTAAACCAGGACAGGGAGCAGAATAACCCCCTTGTAATCCAGGAGGAAGCAGTTAGTGACCTACTGAGCTACTTAAATACTCACAAGTCTATGGGACCAGATGGGATCCATCCTAGGGTGATGACGGAGCTGGTGGAAGAGTTCTCCAAGCCAGTCTCTGTCATTTATCAACAGTCTTAGATTACTGTGGAGGTCCCAGATGACTGGAAGTTGGCCAGTGTGACACACGTCCATAAGAAGGGCTTGAAAAAGGATCTGGAAACTACAGGTCTGTCAGCCTGACCTTGGTGCCCAGATCATCTTGAGCGCGATCACACAGCACCTACAGGACGGCCAGGGAATCAGACCCAGACAGTGTGGATTTAGGAGGGGCAGGTCCTGCCTGACCAAGCTGATCTCCTTTTATAACCAAGTGACCCACCTGGTGGATGTGGGGAAGGCTGTGAATGTGTCTACCTGAACTTCAACAAAGCCTTTAACACTGTTTCCCATTGCATACCCCTGGAAAAGCTGGCAGCCCATGGCTTAGAGAGGTGCACTCTGTGCTGGGTTAAGAACTGGATGAATTCTTATCAAAGGGATCTTAATTACCATCTAATATTAGCTTTTGCTTTCAAACAAGTATGGTTCTATGTGGGCTTCATTCAAGCCTTGTCAAAATTAAGCATTGTTTGCTTAGGGTTTTGAGTCTTCTAGGGAAGTGAAGGACAACAGGGTCAAGTATGACCAAGTCAAAGCTGATTCAGTCTTTTCAGCTTACAGAGACACTATTATCGATTTGGGAGATATTGGCAGCTTAGAGCAATAAAGAAAAAGTTTGGACATTGCAGGTTTTTCTCTTGGCAAGAAATGCCATGATTCTACTAGCAAAATGACCATGTGTTTGAATTAATTAAAGTGGCCATCACTTAAATAGAAATCTGGAAGAGTATAAACTTGAACTACGTTTATTTCTTGGATCACTAAATGCAGCCCTAGAAGTTTGATTTAGTATGTATAAAAGATACAAAGAGTTTTATTGATTGTAACAATTCAATGATTTTTGTGATAAAGTTATTAAAACAGAAATCCAGATCAATTTGTGTGAAAACAAGCCTGCTCCTCAACAACCAATTGTAAAGTTAATTGGACTTTTTTATAAATTTATGTATTTGTCAGAATTCCTTACCTAAAATATCAGAGAATTTAGGATGCAATACAATGTATTTACATTAAAAATCTCCATGCTGTGTCAATTTTATATAGAAGAAGCTCCCTTTATATTCAAAAGTATACGATGCTCTATTTATGAATAAAATATTTCAATTACTGGAAAAATCGAGTCATAAGTTTTCACTATTTGTTTAACTTGAATAATATGTTATTCAAGATGACCTGCAAAATCACAAATACTTTGTGTAAAACCTATCCAGTTTATTTAACGGTTAAAAATAAAATTATTGTTCTGAATAGTACCCACAGAAACTGATTCAATTTTTATGTCTATGCCCAGTTTTTGATAGTCACATAATAGATGTTTACTTTATTATAATACTTGGAAAGATTTCATGTCATGAGAAACCCATTATCATCATTTCTGTACATCTGTGCAGTATGTAACTATATATATGTATGTATGCATATCTATGTGTATATATATATATAAAAGACAGTGATGGAGTCATAGTTTGCTATGATTTGGCTGTCATACACTCACCTGATAGGAATCAAATAGATAATCTTTATGCCTCTTTCTTCTACCTTAACAGTAGGACTTATCAGAAGGAATATTGTACTGTTATAGGGTACAATAATATATTGTTCCAAATATATTAATGAGAGCATTGTTGAATTAATTTCTAAGATCTCTACAGAAGAGTAAGCACAGTTCAGTTTTATTCTATCACTTCAGCTCTGATAGAGTGAACAGTTCTTTCACAACTCCCTAGGATGTTGTAACATCCCTATAAGAGCTCTAGCAATGAACTCCATAGAAAAAGGCACTGATAGTGGATTTTAACTAAAATCCCTGTTTAGGCTGTCTGAGGTAGAATATCCTATCTGGGAAATAAGCAAGTCCAACTGCTGACTTGGCTTAGCATGCAAAACAAGCTAAGCTTTGCTTAGTGGGGGAAAGTAGTTATGCTGCTCTAGAGCTAAATTAAAGATTGCTGATTGATGTGTAAATTAGGAGTTTATTAAAAAGAAAATATAGTTGGCACTGTTTTGTGTTTGAGGATTTTTTAAATGTAATAATAAGAGCACTATGTATTAACAGCTTTATATCTTCTACAAAAATGGTGATATAAAAAGGATCTTAAATAATTTTTCTGTCTCAAGCTCTTTTCATTCAGGTACAATGTCTTAAATACAAGACAGTAATTAGAAAACTGGAGTATTACCAATCATTGAAGAAAGTTCACATTAGACAAGCTTAAGCTAACACCAGATGTTTCTGTGAAGGTGTTGTTTCATGTTGAAACTCAGTTTTTCCCCATATGGCTAGCTTTTGATGTTTGGTACATGATTTGGGGTCTTTTAACACAGTGAATGACTGGGTGCCTTTGTACATGGAGATTTGCTGCACTGCAGTTATGCTTCTTATTAGTACTTTGGAGTAAATTGGAAATGCTGCAAAGTGCGTAACAGCAGCAAGATGATAGTTCTGAGCTCTTGCTCAAGATGTAATAGATTGTCTGTTACAAAGTGCAAGCATATATGGATCTACCCTTTCTGTTAGGGAAGGTTATATCTATTGAATTGGTCACTGCTTTCTATTAGTGAATCCAGTAAAGATGTTTGCCAAGTTCTCCCACAAGAGCCTCTGTATATTTTTTGGTCTCTTCCTTGAGCACCAATTCACATCTTACTCTGAACAGACCATTATCCTACCTCTACCTCACTGAAATTCACAAAACTCAGTTTTTACCTGATATTCATTGCATCTGGGTTGATATATTGAATACCTACTATTTATTTATTTTAATATATACTAAATGAAAAGCATCATTCCCCATGTCAAATCTACCTCAGCAAGTTGCTGAGAGGAGTGGGTGATACCCCAGAGGGCTGTGCAGCCCTTCAGAAGGACCTTGACATATTGGAGACATGGGCAGAGAATTGTCTGAAATTCAGCAAGAGCAAATGAAGGGTCCTGCACCTGAGGAAGAATAACCCCAGGCACCAGCATAGGCTTGGAGTGACCTTCTGGAAAGTAGCTCTATGGAAAAGGACTTGGAGGTCCTGGTGGACAACAAGCTGTCCATGAGCCAGCAGTGAGTCCTTGTGGCCAAGAAGGCCAATGATATCCTGAGTGCATCAGGAAGAACATTTCCAGCAGGTCAAGGGAGATGATCCTGCCCCTTTACTCAGTCCCAGTGTAGCTGCATCTGGAGTGCTGTGTCCAGTTCTGGGCTCCTCGGTACAAAAGGAGACACGGAGCTCCTGGAGTGGGACTGGTGGAGGGCCATGAAGATTATGAAGGGACTGAAGCATCCTTCTTACAAGGAAAGGCTGACAGAGCCAGGCCTGTTCAACCTCAAGAAGAGACAATACAAATAAATGTATTTACACAGAAATGTGTAAATAACACATAAATTTATGTGAATAAATATGTATAAATATTTATAAACGTATGTAAATTTACACATTAATATGTAAATAAATATTTAAAGGAGGGTCGTGAAATCAGGCTATTCTTGTTGGTACCAGCCACTAGGACACAAGACAATGGGCAGAAATTGATGCACAGAAAATTCCACCTGAATATGAAGAAGAGTTTCTTTACTGTGCAGGTGACTATGCACTGGAGCAGATTGCCCAGGGAGGTTGTGGAGTCTCCCTCACCAGGGATATTCAAAGAGCCATTTGGATGCAATCCTGTGTACTGTTCCCTAGGATGACCCTGCTCAAGCAGGGAGGTTGGACTGTGATCCCTTCCAAGCTTACCCATTCTGTGATTCCATTATTTAGTAAAATACCTGAAACAGATTTAAATAATATGGACCTATAGTCAGATGTCCATTTTTACTCTCAGACATACATTTCTTTTCACTGTATTTTATACTTGTACAAAAAAACCTCCCCTGTAACAAATCTGCACATTGCTGGAGCACCCCCAGATCCAGGGTCTCAGAAGTACTTGTGATTTACAGTCTGGTCACAGCCACTGCTGTCACTTTGCAAGGGAGCCCTATTCTGTGAATGTGGGGTAGGAGTACAGCCCCAGGCTCTAGGGGACGGCAGGCTATGTCCTTTCTCTTTGAAATATCTAGCCCAAATCTAGGAATAGCTGTATCCTGATAGAAAATATAACCAACAGTTGTCTTAGAGCTCATGTATTTCTGATGATGTTTTGCGAAGCATCTTGCAGAGCCTGCTGTAATATTTTACTGTTGAACAGACATAAAACAGTAAGTATATACTTTTTATACATGGAAGAAAACACAATATCTACACCTGCACCAAGAAAAAAGCAGTATAATTCAAGCTACAATAACTAACATTGACTCTTATAAACATAAATGCACAGAAAATGAAAACTGCGTAACAATAAATGTGCATGTTTATAGTTTTTGAAACTTCACTGATAAAGTAGGAAATGTCAATGTATGATGACTTCAGTATATAATAACTTCATCCAAAACATAACTGAATGTTCACAGTCTTGACTATTTTCACCACATGCCTCTCATCTAACAGATAAACAAGTAATATCCTCAGTCAATGAAGATGGCTGTTTATAGCTTTCATGTAAATGATGAATTCAAATACCAAGTTATGAGCTACAGAAGGAGAAATTCAATTGCTGTAACTAGGCAGTTATATAACTTGACCTGCAGGTGGAGAAACATTTGAATGTATTGAGACAAATTAGAAAGTCTGTTCTGTAATCCGATATAAAGCATTTGCAGTTATTTTTCAAGCAAGAGAATTGAAAGAAAATATGAAGCAGATTTAAAAGAAATGTTTTAAAGTAGTACTGACAATTTAAACAAAGGAAATAGGTTGAAGAAAGCCATAAATGGTGGAAGTAAATAAAACATTTAGCACATCTATTTTAATAGGCATAGGTATGAAAATAAAATACTTGGATACTTATTTTTCCCTCTATTTAGTCTTTATATCTGATTACCACAACTGAATTTTTATGATACATCGGCATTGGATGTAATTGGAAACAGTTTAGTGGTAGAAAACCATTCTTCAGTAGTGACTCCTTTTGGTTTATTATTGTTTCTCTTTGCTACTTAAATTATCAATATACACAATATACACATTAACCTAAAATATTAAATATTTAAATACTTCAAAGGTTCCTAATATAAAAACTTTCATGATTTAGCCAACATTTTCATAATCTTAGAATTTCACCCAGTAGTTCTTCATCATGGAAGAAACTGTCCCTTTTTATATTCATAGGATCAACAACTGTGCTGAAGTTGAATCATGTCTTTTAGAAAAATATTCCTGATTTCAATGTGTTGAATTATGAGGGAGTTTCACGGCACTTTGTTTATTACTTTTACAGTTAAAAAACACTGTCCAAATGAAATATTGATCTGTCTTCCAACTTATTCGTTGCTTAGTTGAAGTTTCATGAAACCAAAGTTAGTTATTCCTTTGCTTGATTAAAGTCTTGTCTATGGTTAGATGTTCTGTCCCTCTGTAGATGACTAAAATTATAATCAAATCCCCTTTTAACCATCTATTAAAGTTATTCTAATCTTGAATCAATATTGTAGCTCTTCTCTGAACCCTCCACTGCAGTTTGGCATCCTTTAGAAGGGTATAAACTAAGTTCTATTTCTGTAGGCATGTCATGGGAGTCACTTCTATATTCACATTCATTATCGCAATCTGCAAAATGCAGTGTGAGTGAGATCCCATACCTAGTTGCATGCAGAGATTTGTAACCACCTTTAAATAAAACTATATTCCAAAACAATAAAAGTATTACTATAAATCTTATGTAGGGTAGGTTCTACATTACCTGTCTGTATCTATAAGGCTCTGCAATTGGCTAAATTAAACCTTAGGCTTAAGTCAGTCAAATATTAGCAAGTCAAGAGAGAATTGTATCTCAATGTGTTCTTCAGCGCTGTTGCTTTTATGCTTGAAGATTCTGGGTGGAAGGAACACGTGCAAATAAAACCATTTCTACAGGAATAATCAAGACCTCAGCTAAATAAGAACACAGTGATCAAATTGACTAATAACTTCTAGATGTAACTTAAAAAGTGATTCCTTGTAATCTCAACATATTTGGCATAGGAATATATTTATTATTTCAGAATAAAGCAAAATGTATATTTTTGTTTGACTTCCGTAGCACACTTGTGAAATCAAAGTATTTCTTAGTAACCATAAATTTCTGTATATGTCATATTAACATACTCATATAGTAAACATGTCTGCATAGTTTTAAACAATCAAACAGTACTAGAAACATTAATGTGTCATGTTTCTAGGCAAAGTCCATGTCAGATACCTTTGAAGTCTCCCAAAATTAATTTCAAAAGCTGTCTCAAATACAATTGGAAAACAATAGAAGCCATTCTGTGTTTGCATCACATACATTTCAGAGACCCTACTATTGCTTTTTACTTTGAAAGAGTAAGTCTATTTTTTACTCATATCACAATTATAATCATTACTCAAATGCCATTCTTAAAATGTCATTTAAAAGAGAAAACAAAGGATCAAAGAACAACTAAAGGGTGATTAGATTACTAGTCTGTGTAAGCAGAAAGGACCTCTTTAATAATATTGATGTATGTGGCTCCATTAGTTTTAAAGAAAGAAAGAACAGAGCTATACAAAAATGCTTAAAGAGGCTAATCACCACTACACAAGAGGAGCTTAGTTAGGTTTCTCTAGAGTACAATTCATAGCAGTTGAGTCATGCTTGGTCTGAATCTATTCATCCAATGGAGCTTCTCTTTCTCTCTATTGATAATAAATAATACACACATCTAACTGGCATAAGTATATACATAGTATAAACTTTGTGAATGCTACATATTGTTCACCATATTATGTAAATCCTAAGTGCCATTCAATTAAATAACACTCAAGGAATCCAGATCTTCCTTGATGATCTTCATCGCTCTGCTGTATCCTTAGCTGCCCCTATCATAGCATACAGGAATTTATTCCTACCTTGTTGTCCTAAAAAAAATATTCATTTGGTAAAATTATTTTAACATCTGCATCTGGTTTATAGAGAATTATATTGTTGCTTCTGTTCTATAATTATGAGTTATTTTGGAAAAGCCATGTTGATCTCAGAACAATTAAGGGGTATGATAAGACACATCAGTGCTTAAATTATTATAATTAAGTCAAAGGATGAACAGTGAAGGAAAATAAAGTATTAAGACTGATGATAACTAGAGTCAGGCAAGGGATAGATACTTCTCATGACAAGAAGAGCATGAACTTAAATCTATCTAATTAAAATCTTAAAATGAAGCACCTTATTGGTAGTAACCCCTCCTTGGGGTTTTGAGAATGTATGGTACATACAAGTATGCCATTCAGTAGAGATTATTTTTATATATAATACATATAAATTAAAAACAAACAAAAAAACCTCCTAAAAAAACCCAAACACACCAAAATAACATGCTGAGTTCACTATTTTCTCTGTTTTCATACTTGAAGGGGGTTCTGGAGGCATGGTAGTTTAGGTGCTTTTCTTCAGCCTATATTTAGATGCCTGTACCGTTCAAGCAGATTATATTAGTGGAAGTAGTTATAGCCTAGGATCTGGTCTATTTTACCCTCTTCTAAGGATGTTGTAATAGCTACCATATGATGCCAGTTGATGATGATATTCCTGCCAGATTAACATAATACCCTACCACAGTCAGCACAATGGCCTGTAGAAATTACTCTGAGGGGTTAATTTTTAAAAAATGATTTATTGTAAATGTTACCACACAAAGTACAAACCTTTTAAAAATCTGTTTAAATGACGAAAAATAACAGGTAATTTAAAAATCTGCTGATTTGACCAAATGACACCTCCCTTGCCACACTTTTAATTGAAGAAGTGAAAGACCTCAAGGTTTTCTCTCTGCTTCATTTCCTTTTCATTTTTTTCTGCATAAATAAAAAAATAGAAAGAGAACATGCTTCATAGACCTCAGCATAGATATTATAGAATACATAAAAGAGATTCTCAAGGGCAGGTTTTTTGCCAAATAGCATCCTTTGCAAAATCAACAGTATTTTATCTTTTCTAAACTTACCATGTTAATTTGACCCCAGACTTCCCTTTCTAACTCTTTCAAACAGAATTTTGTAGCCACAAGACAGAAGACGAGTCACAAGGCTCTTAGTGGTGTAACAGAAAATGTGGAACAGTAATGAGAAACACAAATGAATTCATTTTAAGAGTGGGACAATTTCTGTTCACAGTAGAAAGAACTCTTTCATTTTTCTGAGGCAAAGACAATTAAAGTCCACATCATTTATCTCTTCATTTGAATTTAATGACAATGCATCTGGTTTAAACCTTTCTGGAGGAAAAATATGGGGTATAAATGGTATCCTGAGTATAGGAGTCCTGCTAGACAGTACTCAGAATATTTGACGGTGGCTGAACACAAAAATGAACAAATTTCTTGAGAGTGAAAAATAACCTTGAGAATACATGGAGTACAACTGGTAAACAATCAGAATGCAGTGCATTTCTGTGTGTGCTGCAGAATAAGCCCAACTGCAAACACATTCTTTTGAAACACAAAGTCAAATAATGAAGTAGCTTGTCCAAAATATTGATACAGTATGAAAGGCTTCCTTTTGACATGTGGGTGATTCTGGTCTCATCCATTCTACACTGATATTTTCTTTGCCAAATCCAGTTTATTTATAAAACTATTCAAGTGTAACAAAAAGCAAAAAGCTTTGAATGTGTCACAAATGATTCAAGCATTCAAAATGAAGTATAAACTTTATGATTTCCTAAGGGTTTAGAGGTTTGCTTGTTTGTTTTTTAAAATAAATAGAAAATTATGGTCATATTTTTAAAATAATCCTTCTATTTGATACATTCCAACTCAACCCAAACAAATAAACATTTATTCTTACTTTGGTAACATATTGCTGTAAGATGAATCCTCCTATACTACCAGATGCAATATTAGGAAGTGTTACAAATGGTAAGATAATACTTCCTTTTCTTATTTTCTAAATAAAGGATATATAGTAAAAGCTTTATTAGTCAAAAACTAATAATAAAAAATAGGATTCCTTTGCAGAGAAGTATTAATCATGAGTCTAACCCAAGACCATTAAGAAGACTGTCAGCATGGATAGATAAGACTTTTGGACAATTTATTTCATTTAATGAGTGTAACCTTACGCTCACCATCACATAAACAGTGAGAAGTACAAATATATGCTCACTTCACTTCAGTGAGATGGGGAGAGAACTGGAAGGATAAAAGTAAATGTTGTGGATTGAGATAAAGATAGTTTAATAGGTAAGACAAAAGCTGCATGCTCAGACAAAGCAAAACAAGGACTTAATTCACCACTTCTCATGGGCAGGCAGGTGTTCCGCCGTCTCCAGGAAAGCGGGGATCCATCACCTATAGCAGTGGCTTGGGAAGCAAAAAGACAAACATCATCACTCCAAATGTGCCTTGCTTCCAACTTCTTTCCCCTGTTTATATGCTGAGCATGACACCATGTGGAATATCCCTGTGGTCAGCTGGGCTCAGCTGTCCCAACTGTGTTCCCTCCTAACTTCTTGTGCCCCCCAGGCAGTGGGGTGGTGCGAGGACCAGGAAAGGCCCTGACACTGTGCAAGCACTGCTCAGCAAAAACTGAAACATCCCTGTGTTATCGACACCCTTATCGATATGGTAACATATCCAAAATGTACCACCATACGGGCTGATATTAAGCAAATAACTCAGCCAAAACAAGCACAAAAGGAAACATAGCAGTTTCTGCATGGAATAGGAAACACTGGAACAAATGCACTCCCAGCGGAACTGATTAGGGTACGTTTGTGTACTGTGACTAAAAATTTTAATGGTTTAGTGAGAGATCATGAAGTGATACAGTCTTTTAATTAGCAGTTTTGCCAGTAGGAAAGAGTCTTAGCAAATATGAAATAAAAGATAGATCTGTCCTGTTTAAAAATATAAGTTTCCAGCAGTTTTTTTTCTCTAATAATAAATTATTTATAATTCTATAGCAGAACATATTTTTTTCCTAGGAAATATATTAGATATTTTCAGAAGCTGTAGGAAGTTAGTTTTCCATTCCTGGTATATTTTTTTGTGTAAATATCTGGCAACTAGCTGCCACCTCAGGGTTAATAAATCTGAGAGCATGTTTGTAAGTATATTTTCATTAAATATTTAATAAATTGGCTTCTAACAAATTTATAGAGTAAGTTACTTACTTTCCCAACTACTTAAAGAGGAAATATATCTCCATATTTCACCAGATAAGTTTTAAAGACATAACACTCATTTCCAACAGAAGTTAAATGGGATAAATATGAGAATTTATGTCCTTGTCACTTAGAGCCAGGACTTTACAATATCTGTAAAAAACACCTAAATTCAAACAAATAATGGATATTTTAATAGGAAAATAAAAGATAGAAAGGAAATTAGCGTAAACTGCTTTGTAAATACATAATGAAAGACACATTTTGAAGCTATGAAGTGGTGGAGCTTCCACCCTATTTTTCACTATTACAGTGAAATTTTGGTTATTTACTGTCAAAGTTTTCACTTCAGAATTCAGTCAGAACATCCATTTCTTGAGTTTATTCATTATTTTTAGTAATGTGGCTCTAAGATGAGCAATTAGAGCTGCTAAACCCTCACCAGCTGCTCATGCAAAAATAATATCTTTTTAAAAGTGGTCATTGTTTTATGTTAGTGAGCAAGATACTAAAAAACAAATGACCAGTCTCTTCCCAGAACCTCTATAAATCAAGATAATGAATTGAGATCTAACTAAATCACTGATTTACAGTCCTAGTTACAGAAAATAATTATTTGCATATGTAGCACTTAAACACATGCTAAAAATTACATTAATGCTTAAATTCATATGGGTTCAGTAGGGGAAAAAATGTATAAACTATTCATGCAGTAGAAATTCTATTTATAACAGATTTCCTAAGTTGATTCCTTTTACTCCCTTTCCTGTGATAGTGTAACTTCTATTACAGTTTGTATAATCTTCATTAAATCAGTCTATATGAAAAAATTAGTACAATTATTAATAAAATTATGAATAATAGTAACTATAGTATTATTATCTAAAATTAAAATACCTGCATGCCTTGGTATTCTTATGTTTTTTGAGAATCCTTCATTTTTTCAGTCTGAAATCTAAAAGGCCTGCTGTAGTTGGATTCGCATATAGAACATTGTTACACCCAGTTCTGTTACAGAATTTTCTTGCATAGCTGGAGATATGACAGATGTTAATTTTAATATGTCATGAAGAGCTATAACATTCCTTCTTTAGTAATTTATTGCATGCATCTTCAAGAGTTACGACAAGCTTTGCAAAATTGTGTTGCCATTTTCATTGTAATGAACAATTCTCTTCTAAGAGGTAGCAGAAGATGTTAATGAGCTTTTTGCTTGTGTTTTCTGAGACCAAATATATTGGCAGAAATCAGCAGCTCATTTTCTTAAACACAAGGATAAAACATGCATTTTACTTTGAGCCTAAGATTATGCCACACATCAAAAGAAAAATTAAGACTATTACACTTCCCTGAGTAGGAGGGCTAGTGATTTACTATCTAATATTCTGCTTTGGAATATGACTTCTACTTAAAGGAATTAGTACTTTAAAATTATTTTTCAGTACAAGTTTCTTAGAGTATGCACTGCAATACACTCAAACTTACACATATACTCATAGCGTGTGTCTGAAATATAAACCCCATATAATATATAAAAATAAGATATTTTATATTAATATAGAGGTATTATATAATATCCATTGCATACGTAAGAATTACATATATATATGTATATAATACACAATTATTATTTTATATGTTATCACCATTCAATTCTCAAAATTATTCTCCAGCATAAAGTGACTGAAAATTTAAGTGACTGAAAATTTAAGTGACTGACCTAAATAAGTTGGCTACTGACACTAACCATTATCTCTGTATGGTAAAACAAACAAGAGGGTTATAAATAATACAGATTTTATTTTGCTCATAATAAGTCTTTAATTAGGATATTAAAGCAGAACAATCCATATTTGGCAATAGCAAAATCCCCAATTGCTCAAATCTCTATTAACACTTCTAGAAGGGTTCGTACACTAGAATTGCTAGAGATTATTATTGTTTTAATTATCTTTTGAATATTAAAATTAGTTGAAAATCCTCACTGAGTACAGCACTGTACAGAAAAGAAGCCATCCTGACCTTGCATCAGTAGGAAGTAGAATATACTTGTACCAAATTTTCCAGAGTGTAACTAGAAAGTGATCGATCTGAGTCAGTTGCTGACTGATTTATCTCACTGAAGCAAGGTTGGTCTCGACAGCACTGTAGTGCTGTCACTGAAAGTGTCCTGAAAGTGTCAGCCCTTCTTGTGCTATACTTTTCTGGAATATTTCACTTGATAAGCTCCTAATAATATGGAAAGACCTCATCATCTCATTTAGATAGTCATGGCCACTCTTACATAGCTATTCACTGCATAATAAAAAAAATAAACCAAATTGCTTGTGATTAATTTCTGTCTTAATTAAGCTTTTAACATTAAAGACTTAACCCTACCACGCATTGGAATTTATTCACTCTTCATAATTCATCAACTCTTGATGGACTAGCTTTTCAGTCTAATGAAAGATCCTGATATACACTAAATGAAAAGAAAAATATAACTTAGGATAGAAAATATATTGGTAAGTTTGTTGCAGTGGTGATTAACCCATCATGGGGAAAAAATTATTTCTGACAGACATGCAGATAAGTAAATTAAAGGAATTTTTATATCAGTCAATCTAATGGATATTCAATAAATAAATACTTTTCCTTTTTGATGAATTGCAAATACCTCAGCCCAAAGGAATCCTAATTATTTAAGGACAGGGTAGTTGCACAAAATATTAAATAAAAAATGTCATAGACTTAAATTTATTAACAGTTATGTTTCTGTGAAAAAGTTGTATTGTACTTGAAGTGGAAATACTGGTGATATTTTCTCATAAAAGGCTCTGTAAAAAAAGCCAGGTCATTCAGTATTTTCCTTAATTTCTTTAACTCCAAAATAGAGTCCAGAGAGAAGTTACAGAGCTGAAATTAGCTTACACCCATTGGGACCAGTATGCTTTCACCAAATGCAATTATTTTTCAGTATTCATTTACCTAAGTGATTGAACTTGCTTGCAGCAAGGAAGGAAGGAACACAAGGGTAGACCTCAAGAACCGATACAAACTAATTTTAAAATTAAGTTAGAGTTACTGTTCTTCAGTAAGTAGAAAAGATAAGAGTCTAAATTAAAACTTCTAAAGAAGGGAAAAAACCCTCCACTGAAGTATATGGAAATGTCCCAAATTTCTAAACTCATTGTTGATCATGAATCCACAAGTGTTATGGAGAAATCAGCTAAGTTAATTAATCTCTCTGGAAAAAAGAGGAAAATATTTTTTCTCTATTGTGTGAAAGTGTTGAGACTGAACTTATTTAAGTTACTGCTGATTAAGTGCATTGAAGCCCAAATGACTATAACTAAATTAAATAAAATGATTATATAAATAAATCCATAAATATACTTTCTGCTTCCTTTTAAATACTAACTCCCTATTTTTTCATTTTACACACAGAAAAGTTTAACTTCATTCTTATAAGTTTCACTTAACATTCTAAATCTATTCGGTTTTTTCCTATACACCATCACTCTTTTGCTCACTAGCACTGATATTTAGTCTCCCAGAAGAATGTTTTATGTGCAAAATTCATGCTGGTATTCATGTTAATATTTGATGACTGACTTAGGCTTCATCCTCTAATATGAAGGTTTCTTCGGTGTAGGTCTGAAAAATATTTAATTTGTTTTGTCTAAAAGCCTGCAAGACTTTTCTTACTTTCTATCTGGTACTTTCCTGCTCTAATATATATTATTCTTAACCCTACCCACCTGCTCGGAAGTTCCATAAGCACCTTAAAAATTTTAAGAATAAACCAGAAAAGTGTGAAGCATTGGATTTTTTTTTCCCTAGAATAAATATTTCATTTCAAAATATAATTTTGTGCCAGTCTGGATCACAAATGAGAGTATCATCATCTCTCACAAAGCCAAATTCTTCCATAGAAGCTACTAAAAATCATCTAAATTGTATCTGTTGATATGGAATAATTTCAATTTTACATTCAAATATTATCTCAAAAATCAAAATAAATAAGACTATTACTGAAAAAAATTACTAGAGCACTTTCCAATAGCAAATGTAGCTGTACACAAAACATTCAAAGTAAATGTTCAGATATGTGATAAATGATTTTTTTTCAAAAGTAGATACACTTTATCAACTATTATTTGCTAAATTCTGTTTGTAAATAATTTTTAGACAGCTTAATATTCACCATTTAGATGGTTTGAGCTGCCTCTTCAGATGTTTCTTTAATAGCAAGGGGCGAACTGCAATTGTAGCATTCTGCCTCTTTTTTCCCCTACTAGTAGGTATCAGTGGCTACAAATGGACTAATAGAAATTAGAACAATCATAATAATTCCCTAAATTCTCTCTTTTCTTTCCCGCTCATTTTTATACCCTACAGATATCAGAGCTTACATTCAGTAATTTTCTGTTCTTAACTTTCCCCAATTTATTCTGTTTCCTGCCTTCTCTGATTTGTTTTAGGAAATATTGGAAAAATCATACCTATGTTTCTGAGTTGTTCATTACATCATTTTGCAAGTTGAGTACTTGTGAGCAAAGGTGAAATGAGGGGTTCCTTGCCATATTAATTTTTTTGGGTTTATCTTGTTTGCTTCTGTGCTCTAGCAAAAGCATTTGAACAATGGGCTGCAATACTGGGGTAAAGCCTTCTCACAAGACAACCTTTTTTCTCAATACGAGACTCCCCTGGCATCTTTGGACTTTCCTGTTTCATACATTTATGTGCAGGTTTTCTGCTCATTCAGTATAACCTCAGGCATACTGTGAAAATGAGCTTCCAGCTGAAGCTGTGCTGCTTAGGCAAATTTAAGAAGCCTCAAACTGTGAATATTCTGGCCCTCTGCTGTCTGTCATAATTTGCATCCTCAAATCCCCTCCTCAGCTAACAATTTTCCTGAGTAATACTTATTCATACAGCATTATTTTTCTCCTCTTTTCTATAACAAAGGTGCTTTTGTTTGCATGTAGAGAAGCAACACACTCCTCTATCTGAGCACTTAACAAACAACCATTCTGTCATCGGCTCTGCTCAGTTTCTAATTATTGATATACAAATCATAACACATCCATTTTGTAGCTGTCCACCTGAGCTTTCCTAATTTCCTTTTTTCTCATTTCTCCTGGAACAAAATAATTAATTGTCAGGAGCCTCTGTGTGTGAAAGCAAAAGTCTGTTCCTACTTTGTTTTGAAAAGGTGTGCAGAAAACAGATTTGAGAACACTTGCCTAGGAAATGGGAACACTAATTTTAAGTCACCCTGATTCAAAGTGATAGATTTCAGATGAAAACATTTGCAGTGGTATGGGAAAAAAGATAATATAAACACGCACCTTAACCTAGGTTCCTCCCCTCCTCCCCTCCACTTTCTTTCAAAGGAAAAAAGATGCATTTTTAGCTTTCCCTCACCTGAAAAAGAAAATTATCAATGTTTTAGGACCTGAGTGCTCTAAGTATGTTTGTCTCAGACCAGCTCCCCCCTGGGTCTTCTCCTGGCACTTCACCCCCTCACCCTACAGCCCTGGACCCCACATCAGTCCCTTTCCCAGTGATGGCACAGCAGGGAGAGTCTCCACGCCCGACCCTGAGATGATGCTTGGATCCCCTGGACTGTGCCTGGACTCAGATCCTGCCTGATGCTCGCAGGTGTAGGGGGTGCTGGTCAACACTGGAGCCACCAGCAACTCCTGCTCCTAAGCCTAATTTTCAGCTTTGTTTAATACAGCAGGTGAAAAACTGGTGGTTAGGACCTTCTGCTAAGTACTCTTTAGGGATGTCACTCTGAAAAGCAGCAGCCATCAGTGGAGAAGCATGCACAGGTAAAAGCAAAAACATCTTCAGCCATTAGATTTTAATTCACAACTCTAGGTGAATCAGAGCCCTGGAAAAGAATTATGTTAAGTCAGTATATTTAGGATGAATATATTTCAGATAAATAATTTCAATATTTATCTTAGAACTTCTTGCATAGTTAAAGGTGAACTGCCTGCATCACCTAGTGTTTTTTCGTACTTGTATCATTATCATTTTCTGAAACTGTCCATAGAAAAATCAAGTACGTTTTCTTTAGTAATAACTTTCTCAGACTTTTATGGGTTTCATAAAATGTAATTTCTCTTTCTATTGTCTTGGACAATGACTGAAATGCTTTCTAATGGCAGAACTCCTACATGTCTAATTCCTCTTTGCAATGCTATGTGTGTATGTTGTGTGTGCATCTATTCATAAAGGAAAGTTTATACATAAATTTATGTGTGTGAGAAAGACTTCTAAGCTTGTTTAATTGTGGATAAATCCACAGGGCTCAATCCTAGGGAGGAAAAAAGTAAAACAGAAGAATGAAAGGAAGCAGGATGTGGGAAGTCCCTAATTTTGATACAATTCAAAGTGGGAATAGGAGTTCATGAGCTGGAGTTTGAATTCCTATCAAATAATTTCTATTACAAATATTGAATTTTTTGTTAAGTGTAAAGGCATTTTGAAGGAGAGAAGAGCATGAACAACACAGTGTGGGCAAAGTGGAAAAAAAATCCTAAAAAGCAAAGGAGGAAAAATTGTCATTCACACAGCAAAAGAAGAATATATTTATTTGCCTGATTTTAATTATATAATTATAATTAATTATTATATATGTATTATATATGCAATTTATATATTTATTTATATTTATTATTTATGCAATATGTATTATATATGTGTATCTATATATGCAAGTATATATATTATATATCTAAATATATAATACATTAATACTGCTCAATGTAATGTCTAATTCTCAATCTCTACAGGCCTTTAAACATTATCTCCAGGTTTTACATGCAATGATGTTTAAATCTGAGTTGTCCAAACAAACAAAAGGATTATCCAATCTTAAGTAAAAGCTGCTCTGTCTTGGACAATGAGGACACTGGAACTTGTGCCTACTTTGGCATTCATCATAATGGGATTCCCAGTCCATGGCTTGTTTTATTTATGCTACAAAACTAAATGTGCCCAGGGCTGTTCCCTGGCATTGTCGCTTAGTGTCAAGGAATGTCTCATGTTTTTATTATTCACTTCCTTCTTCTCCAAAACACAGCATGCACATCCAAACTGCCCACTGGAAATCAGTCCTGAACTATGCTGCTGGCCCCATCATGTCCTGGAATTTTTTGGGGGAGTGATAGTTGTCTTTGCAGTAAATTGTTTTGGGGATCATTCCTAAAATTTCAGAAGTAATTGGCTATTAAGAAGAAAGGCCTAGTTCCTGGAAACATTCCCTGATGCTCGTTAACTTACAGGTATAGAAATACCTGTGAAACTTCCTATTTACAAGAACCGTTGTGTCTCTGTGGAGGATGTTTTATTTTTTAAGAGGAACCTTCACACAAGTGATAGTTTTAATCCAGGCCTTCCTTAGTATCCACTTGTAACTAAGGAAAAGCCCATTTCCCAGGTTATTTCATCCTGTTGTTTACGTAACAAGACATATAAATAAGAGAGATTAGAGTCCTCGGTCTCCTTTCTTCTGATGGCTGAGGACGGCAGATCTCTCTGCAGACGGTCTTTGCTCATGTGGGCCAAGGCCTGTCTGCTCAGACCTGCTGTTATCTCCGGCCCTCTGGGAGGCGTGGGTGGTGGGTTGGTGCTTCATACACTTCTGCTGTCTAATTCAGGGAAGTATTTAATTAGTTTTTTTCTGTTTATTCGCTAGCTCTCTACTAACGGTGTGTATTTGGAGGTTACTTGTTTTAGTTTTTGTCCCTGTTTCCCCTCCCTTTTCCCTTTTCCCCTCGGGAGCTCCCTATTGCATGTACAAATTATATATATAATTGTAAATATATGTAAATATATATTTTTTATATAATCCAGTTTTGTCTGGGCTTCTTTTGGGTTATTTGGTGGTTCAATTTTTTTTTCCTTCTCTTGAACGAGCAGGAGAGGGGAGAAAGGGGCAGCTTGGCCTTGGCAAGAAAAGCTGGGCCAAACCAATACGTTTCACTATTTGTAACATGTAATATCACTTTCAGTTTAGAATAAAACGCATTATTGTTTGCAAAATAATAGACCATGTAGGAGATTTGAAAACAAATTGTACATTCAGTGTGTGAGAGTAGTTTGAAAATGAATAATGTACAGTTAACTTCTGAAACCTTTGCGCATAACAAATAAGATCCAATTTTTTTACTCACCAAGTAATGTAACTAATTTATTGGAGGTCTTTTAATACATAATACTACTCAAAATGAATGCAAGATGAAGATTTGTATGATAAATTATAAAAACATAGGTTTAGTAGCTTCTACCTTTAAAATTTGATAAATAAATTTCAGCATCTGCAGATGCACCAGGTGGTTGTCCTCCCTTTCGGGGGAACCTTGACAGGCTGGAAAAATGGTTCAGGAGAAACATCTTGAACTTCAACAGAGACATATACCAAGTCCTTCACCTGGGAGGGAATAAAGCCAGGTACCACTACACACTGGCTGAAAAGCAGCTCTGCAGAGCAGTACCTGGGAGGCCTGGTGGACACCATGTTGACCATGAACCAACAACAAAGGCCAACAGCATCCTGTGTCACATTAGGCAGAAGGTTAGTAGCAGGTTGAGAGAGATCAACCTTCTTCTCTACTATGTCCTGTGAGCCATATATGTTTCCAGTGCTGGATAAGACAGACAGGGACATAGTGGAGCAAGACCAGCAAATGGCCATGATGATGATTGTAACAAGATATTTGTTACCTTTCTGATTACACTTCACTTCTGTTCCATTTAGTTAAAGATATAATTTGCTATTAAAAAAAAACAAACCAAAAACCAAAGAACCAAAAACTTTTAATTTTTTTTTTCCAGGCTAACATAATTCATTATAAAAAATGTATGCAGATACATATATCTCTGTGTGTGCATATAAATTAACATTGTACCCTAAAAAATACAAAATAAATTCAGGATAATGTTTTTGATAGAGTTTGCCTTCTAATATGATAATTATCATGGAGATACTTAAGAAGGATCATAGCAATTTCCTTCTAACAGTGAACAAGTAACTTTGGAGGCAAATAAAATTATTCTTAAATCTGTGCCTTTTGGTATGTCTCTCTACACATACTTGGGAATCATTAATTTCTTTAACCAGCATTTTTCAGTAATAAGCCTTATGTATATTATCAATAAGAGAGCTACATTTCCTGTTGGAAGTGATTTATGTGAAAACTCAGTCCAGCTCTTTTTCTACCTAGAAATCACTTAAGTAGCTGTGTTCTGAAAGGTTAAAAGTACATGCTGATTATTCTGTATCTTTTAGACCTTTTCTGATGATAGAGAGAATGTATATAGCCTGAGCAATAAATCTAAAAGTAAAGAGCTACTTTTGTAGCTACACATTCATGGTTGTACATACTCTGCACGGTACTTGGATGTGAAAATGGTCAATGACATTGTCCCCTTACTGTAATGCCCCCAAGAATTATTTTAAGAAAGACAGTGAGCAATTCCTGTAAGAAGAAAAAATAGATAGAGATTACATTCTTGTCTCTGCAATTCTCAGATTAAATTTAAAAAAACCCCATGCAAATAAGTACTAGTTCTCTGGCTCCAACAATAGACTGTCCTCACCTCTGCAAGGTACTACTGGGAAATGAATACATCTGTTTCATTTTGCTGAAGTCCTGTAACCCAATTTCCTCAGTTCATCTCTCCAAAGAAATTTACTAGTCACATTTTTGTCCACAGCAAAAAATAAGATTCGACAGTAAATTTCTCAGTCTTTCATCAGCCCATTAAGTAGTTGCACTTACAAATTTCACAAGCCATCCATAACTACTAAAACTCCTTTCACTGTTCCACTGTAAACCTAATAATAAGAGAATCAGAGGTTAAGTGTCCTTCTGTACACTTACATGAGAGTGGAAAGAACATCCATTATCCAGGAGGACAGTGCAATATAATATACTCCTGAACACAGCCCGCAGAACAATCATTTCATTGATTATTGCAAATGACGTCTTAAAAAACATGTTCAGTTCTGCTGGTAATGTATTATCTGACTTCCTCAGATCTCTGGGTGAAGGGTGTATTGAACATTTCTCATCAGAGAGATTCAACCTGTCGTGAAAAATGTCTATGACAACAATTGAATACAAATAGAACTTCAGGGCCTATGCAAATAGGTGAAATTTATTGAAGTTGACATGTCTAATAGCAGGAACACTCAACAGTGTTTGTTGGCCTTACAGTTATTGAAATCCTTAACACATAAGCTTTCCATTGGCTACTCTTATTTTATCTCTATAGTTTTAAATACAAACTGTAGAAACAGGGACAACCTGCAAGGTTCCTTATTAAAGAGGCTGAATGAATCAAAGCAAGAGCATGGGGGGAAAATGGATGTCCTCTGCATTAGGGTTTGTTTACAAGAGACTTTATAAGGACAGAAGAGGAATATTAACTTACAATGCACAAAGTGCTCTGTACATTTTCTGCACGTACGCACTTGTGGTGCATGCTAGGGCACAGAAAGCTTTCTGAAGAGAAAAGCAGGTGTCTAAAGATTTGTGTTCTTATAATTTAATCTATATTCAAATATAGTGTGCTTTATGTCTCCCCAATAGCAACACCTTTGAAGAAAGCACTTAAAAACATGAACCTGTGGAGATCAGAAGATGCCTCAGGACATTGCTCTTGCAAATGGGAACCCAGGCTTAGATTTACCCATTTTTTATCTTCAGCCCCTTTGACTAAAATCTCTAAGGCTAGATTTTCAGGCATTATCCATACCATAGCTCTTGCTTCAGACCTTTCTTCAACACGATTCAATTCTACTACATAATAATGTAGGGATATGTTGAATCTATGTAAATGTTATTTTTCTTTTACGAGAAACTGCATAAGTGGACAACTGAACAGACCCTTCTTTTGCCAGCTGCTGTTCATCAGATTTTCTTGTCATGCTTTTTTTGTGTAAGGATAACAACGAAAAACAGACCTAGCAATGATGTGGTTCAAGTCTGAATTATTTTCTGGTTTACTTTTTTCATTTTTCTGTGATATTAGGCAATATCTACGTACTTAGAAGAGCTTTGGAGTTTAAAACAACATTTCTAACTCTGCAGCTATTCAAAAAAGAAAGAAGAGATGGCAATGACTATGATTTCTTCCTTTGCAGAGACTTTGAAACAGTTGGTGGCATTACCATGGTACTCCAATTCTGATCTCCAGCTTTGAGACAACACTAAATAGTTGAAATCAAAACCTCAACAAAATATGTTTGTGTCTATCACTTCAGTGAAGACATAATTTCAACTGATCATCATGACAGTTGGACAGGGGTTAAAGAAAAATTTCAGAATATATACTGGGAAAATTTGTTCTTTTCAAGTCAATGTAGCAATCACAGCTTCTCTTCTGGGAAGCCAGAAGGGAATGTTCTGGAGGGACATTGGCAGGAATAATTGAATTACATTAAATTATGCTACTAAAACGTTTAATGAGGCACACTCATGATTCATGAAATGTTGAGTGTTTATGCTGCCATATCTATGGTTAAGCCAAGGAAACTTTTTCTAGAATTATGTTAATCTTGAAATGGGAATAAGGAGATAATACCTTATTATATCATAAGAAAAAACCGAAAATGGGTCTTTTTTCAAGCAGATAATTGTATGTAGTTCACCAAAGGTTACAGTGATGTTGCTAGTAGCAATATGTTTCTGTTAGCATTTTGTTATAAGAAGTACTCTCCAAGTGATACGGTGTGTATCTCACTGATGCCAAAAGGAACCAGACTAACATTGGGCTCTTTGAAACTTTTGCTCCATGGGAATACCTACCATGTGGTCCTTCATGGGGTAATGTATTAACCCCAGTAATAAACATTATTTGTATAGACACCTACATGCATACACACCCACACAAATTAAGTAAAACAGAAAAAGGGCTGTTTCATGTCAATTATGGAAAAGAAACTATGCTTCTCCAAATAACCTCTCCTAAATGAAGTTTCCAAAGAATGTATCCTGCTTCATGGATATGATTACTAGCATCTTCCAAGACCACCAAAATGGTAATAATTTTTCTCTTAGTAAAGAACATTTCTTCAGAACACAATAGATCAGACTATCATGTCCACATTATCATTCTGAAAACAGCTGCTTACTGATGACACATCTATAAGTCTTGAGAAGAGAGGTAATGGAAACAAACTTCAAAGGCTCTCTCATAAAAATATTTTTGCATCTTTGTGATACACTGTCATGGTTTAAGCCAAATGAAAACTAAGTAGGAATTTCTTTTTCCCTTCCCCCTGCCCATTGTGTTAAAGGGGTGTTGGATGTGGTTTGGGCAGTTA
>JAWWLV010000001.1:105511141-105533124 GCA_035041135.1 Platyrinchus mystaceus
GGGGACCGGGATTCGAACCTGTGGCCTTGGCGCTGAGAGACCAGCATCTTAACCGCTAGGCCACCGGGGGTCCCCAATTTATAATAAAACACACATCTTGCATACTTCCAAGGCCTGGTATATAGAAGAAGTGCTGTGAGGAGATGCTGATACTTTGGGTATCCATTTTCTTATCTATTCTTTTAGTCATGGCATTTCAGTAGAACATTCTTTTTTTTTTTGTGTGTATGCATGTGCTCAAATAATCTCACACATCTTGGATTTAGATATATTACATGTGCTGATTTGAAGATAATTTTGTTCTTAAATTCATACAATACATGAATTTTAAAAGTTATTGTTGCTATTCAATTCAGAATTTGTTATTAGACTGTGCTAATATACTTTAGTTTTATAAAACATTCTGTTTACCCCTGTGATCAGGTGAATAAACAAGGCTTGCCCAGAAAATTGATTTGAAGCCTATAAAAATCCCTTCACCTGCGACAACTTGTAAGAGTTATTTCTGTGTCTCAAATTCCCCTTTGTATTCTGCTTCCTGAACAATGTCACTGAACCAAACCTGTTGGTTTGCCTTGGAGTGGTGTCCCCATCATCTATTGCATTTTTTTATTCTGTTGAAAGTAAAGTGAATGAAAGCAAGGCTGAAATCTGATCAGATTAATAACAAATAAATATTGCTGCTTTTAGCCACAACTTTGCCTTACCCAGAAGCTCACCCAGCACCTTATTCATCATTGCTTCCAACAAGTATCAGGTCTTGTTATTCATTCTGAATTTTTACAAAAAGAAAAAAAAAAAGGGAAGATGCTGAATCATTCTGAGCAAAAAAATCTGTTCTATGGAGTGACTTGTGACAAGCTGTGGAGAAGTTGTGGCAGTACCGAAGTTTGATACCCAGGATCTTAGAGAGTTACCTTGAACACAGGGTTGAGTGACAGAGAATCAAGGTGAAAGGAGATAATTTCGGTACTCTGAAAAATTAAATAAAAAATCCCCTTATACTTAATCTGAAGTATTCCCTCTTGGATTACTCCATAACTCATGTGACCTGATTTGTAGGTCAGGCTTGGACTTAGTACTGCATTTTCCTACTCAGTTCTGGCACAAACAGAGAGGCAGATAGAAACACTAAAGATGAAACTCCATTATAATTACTTTGTACATGACTGCCGACTTTCCAATTTTAAAGTAATTCTCTCCTACAACAGTATTAGAGAGCCATGTCTTCTATCTCTTTTTCCCGTAAAACATAAAGTTATGTTTTATTAATAATAAACTATTGTACAAATGTATACACAGTTAAATTACATTAATATATATAAAATTAATTTGTATGGATTATATGAATTGAGCAAATACAGAAAATTATTGCTTACAATTTTTTCAGGGTTTCATAAAAAAATGTACAGGAGAGATCATAAATTGCCTTCTGTAAAGCATGAGTATGAATATTAGATTTGCAGCTAAAAATAATCAAATTGCATACAATATAAGGGATAGGACACACTGAAAGTGTCTTAGTGTATTTTTTTTCCAAAATATTCCCATGATTTAAATGTTTTCACACCAGTCCCATCTCAGCAATACACCACATTTATTTTCAAACTTACATGGTTATTTGAATCATTGAGAGAAAATACTGGAAACTGAAAGCTCCAGTCATCTGAGAGTTTACTGTTCTGCTTTTG
This sequence comes from Platyrinchus mystaceus, assembly GCA_035041135.1. Taxonomy (NCBI): domain Eukaryota; kingdom Metazoa; phylum Chordata; class Aves; order Passeriformes; family Tyrannidae; genus Platyrinchus; species Platyrinchus mystaceus. The sequence continues at coordinate 105,512,833 of JAWWLV010000001.1, forward strand.
ACTGTGGATTTTTTCTAACTTTCATTTTTAGATACATGAATAAATTCTGATCCAGACACAAAAATCCCTGTAAAGAACATTGTTCCTTCTGCTCTCAATCTTTCTCTGTCCCTGATGCCTTTATACACTGCAGTATATAAGAAGGTGTTCTGGAAATATTACTTTTGACCAGGAATCTCGATTTTCATCAGAAGTTTACAAGTATAATTTAATGTAGCTTGGAATTGAATGATCAGAAGCTGATTAATAATCAGACCTGCTGGCTGGATTAGTTAAAGACATGTAGTGCTACTAATCAGTACTACCAATCATTGTTCTATGACAGCTAACTTATATTTGCGGTCAATTGAGTAAGATGCTTCTGAACAAGAATTACCATTTATTTTGATACAAATGAAAATTATTTTTTATGTCTCTTGCCTTACATGTAGTCAGACATTTAGAGTATGGATAATCACTGCTGCTATATGCCAACAGATGCTGTTGCTTACAGTTTAGAGCCCATTCTTTGTCATGGAAACAACTTCTGCCTTTCACATTAAGGTTCTCTGCCTTAATGACTTACATATCTGCTAAAGGTTTCACTTCACACTCTGATTCATTCTCAAAGCAGTTCTCTACTGAAACTTTTGTTTCTGTGCTTGGTACTTTTCAAATATTTTTTATTATTACAGGCAAGAAAGCTTCCAGCAAACCTTTTTAAGATCTTAATGGTGACTGCTTTTGCAGGAGTGACTCAGAGAGCAAGCATCTCAAACGTTTATTTCCACATTGAATGAAGTGCACTAATCATAACCCTTCAAATGCTAAGCTGGAGTGCAGTAACACTGCTAGTACAAGCAGATCTAAGACCAGTCTGTGACTGAAAGGGAAACTTCTATCCTTTCATCCCTGTCACACGTTTTTAGTCTCTGACTGTTCTCCAAAGCAGGATTCAAGATATAGGATCAGTTCCATGATATTGCTTTGGGGAAAAAAAAAAAAAAAAAATATTTACTTTAGAATTTGCAGTCTGTGAGATTAACTCATCTGATCTCTTGCTGATAACTCATACAGGTGATGTAGAGTCAGTGACTAAAGGGGGAAGGCCCACTGCTTTTGGTCAGGGCTGGCAGCAAATTCAAGAGCAGTGTAAGCCACAGAAAACTATACTCACACCATCCTAAAAAAGATGGTTTTCCACTCAGTCCACAAGCCATTGCACCTACGAAGCAATGGAGTAATATGGAGCACTGCAGGGTGAGGAGTTTCTGCTAGGGTGGGGATCTTGCTAAGCCAAATGTGTCAAAGAGGAAGGGTACACAGTACATGGATGAAAAGGGTTCCTTTTACTTCTGACACTTCCCATATACCCTGGGAAGACATCCTACTACAGTCACAGTCCTGCAGCAGAGAGATCTCTCCCTGAATCTGCAGCATGGGGGCTGAAGAGTTGCTCTCTGACACCCCTCAGGTCTGTCACCCTCCTTTGGGTTCAGTGCCCTTTCTGCACTTCCTGTTCTGCTTCAGCTGTGATAAAGATGCTTAAAGAGGAGGAGGAAGGGTAGACACTGATCTCTTCTCTGTGGTGATAGTGACAGGACCTGAGGGAATGGTTTAGGTTGGATTTTAGAAAAAGGTTCTTCACCCAGAGCATGGTTGGGTACTGGAACAGGCTCCCCAGAGAAGTGGTCACCACATCACACCTGACAGAGTTCGAGAAGCGTTTGGACAACACTCTCAGGCCCATGGTGTGACTCTTGGGAATGGTTCTTTACAGGGCCAGGAGCTGGACTTGATGATCCCTGTGGGTTCCTTCCAACTTGGCAGATTCTGTGAAGTATTTAAACACCCTTTCCAGCCAGTTTTCGTGGAAATGGAGAAGGGGATGATTGGAAAAGCTCATCTGGCTGATGGGAAGAGAAGGGGTGGTTACTTCCAGCAGGGAGGTGGGAAAGATCAGATGGGCGTGAGGCGACATCTCTTCTCTCAGCATCAGTCAGCACAGCTGCAGCTGGGAGAGGATGTCTTTCTCCACCCTTTGTACTGAGGAAGACTAATTCCAAATCTAATAAGTAGCTTCAGTAGTTTCAGAGGATGAATTTGGGTCTTGATGAAGCATGAGTCATATCCCATGAAGGAGGTCAGAAATACTGCAATTGAAGCTTACTTCATGGAAATTATATAGGAGAGACAAGTTCAGGGGCCCTGGTTAAAAAGCTTTTGCATGTCAGTTTTCTCCTTGTTACATACCTCGTTTGAGTGAAGAAGGCAAAGCCATTGCTTTGTGTAGAATTCTGCAGTGCCAAAAACAATTAATAATTTCTGATAGGAAATAAAAATTGTACGGCATGCTCTCTTCTTTTATCTCTGTTATTAAAAAATGGTTTCAAAAAAGGATAGAGAATATACGTACAGAAGACTTTGATTACAACTCAGTTTCTATATTCCTCTAATTTTCTCTTCTATACAGGGAGGTTAGCATGTGAAATTAGATCTTCTTTAGCTTTACACATCAACTAGTTGAATTTAAAATGGAATGAGTTAATATTCCATTAAGTGTTAAGGAGAACAATTAGAGTTATCACCCCAAATAAGTATAAAAAGATATTTTTAATGATTTTTCTGGTAACATGCTGTGCAGATTTAAAGAAATGTTTCTGGATTACATTTAATTCCATTAACCTCTGGCAAAATATGATTTACTTTGCTTTTTTCTCTTATTCATTTTCCTGTCATCATTAAGTGCTCTGTTGCTTTCCTTAAGGCTGGCATAAGGAACACGTGCTATTGGAAGGAACAACACTTAATCCAGATCAGGTACAGGCATCATAACACATCTGACTGTGCCTTCAGCATAGGTGGCATTCAGTATTCTCAGCTGGTCAGCTATTTAAGCGTTTACAAAATGTTAGCTTTCACCATCAGACAAGAGTGGGTGGGTATACCCTGCCTGGCACAGCCTTGGGCAGAAGGTCAGCCATCAGGGACAGGGGGTGGGAATCACGCCTTTTCTCTCTACATTGATCACAAATATTTTGGAATATTTTTTTAAGTGCTTTGTAATGCCATGTTATGTTTGATGTTGGATTTTATTCAGATACTGGTTGTTCTCTCCACATGAAACATCCTCTAATAGGAAAATTAGAACAAAAAGAAAACAAGGGAAACTAATCTGCAATAGTATATTTCATACTGTGAGAACACAAAAGAGTTGAATTACAAGAAATTTATCTTGCCCTAAATGTATTAGCCATAAATCACTATCAGGCTTTCAGAACACCTGATATACTCCAAAAAGATTGAAAAACCTTAACTCTTCTTTTTTCCCTAATTACAACTTCTTTTTTCCAACAACAATAATTACATAGTATCACATGGTTAGCAAATATATAATAAAGAAAAAAAAAGAGAGATTACTGATATTCTATTTTGTCATTGTCCTAACAGCAGTAAATGTTTATGTCAACATAGACAACTTTGGGGGAAGGGTGGGTTCAAAAAGTAAGGAACAATCTATAAATAGTACACAGATACAAAATCTAGGGATGTAGAGTGGGCTGGGGATGCTTTTCTGACAGATGCACTGAAAATGCATCTAGATGTACACTAAAGACATAGAGAAGCAATGAGTTAACAAGATATTTTGATACAATTTTATACTACAAGTTATAAATGCAACTCATATTAGACTGATCATTAGATAAAAATGACAAAGGATAAGAGGAAAATCTTTAAACAGAGTAAAACATTCCATGTGATGTTCTAGCAAAAAATTCACATACCTCTGGGTGCAAACTCTTCTGAGGACTCTTTATTCAGGTTTGGCATTGTTCTTCACCTGGAGCTATACAGCAAAGAATTCAGAGGCAGCAATCACATGGTGTGGTCTCAAGTGGACAGCTGAAATTCATTTTCTTGGGAATGGCACATCTTCCATGTGTTTAAAAAAGCAATTAAATAAGACATTAAATAAGCCATTTCAGACATGTATGAGTTGAGGCTGTTTCATCACTCCCATAAAAGTTTCTTTGGAGACTGGATTTCCACAGGAGTTTTGGAGAGACAAATACTTTTCAATAAGTCAGGTCTTGCTTAAGAAACCATGTTTCCAATGGGACTTCACATTCTTATGCTTTTCACACACCTACTCTTACTAGATGTGCTTTTGGAGAGTGGAGTGTTTTCATTAGTGTGTGTTGGGTTTGATCTAATGATATGTTGAATAATATGTTAAACAATATTTAACAACAGGGTTTTTCTTAAATTCTCCTGACTTTATGGAAACGCCAGATAATTTGAAAGTCCTACTAAAAATTTGCCATTGGCACCTGTCCATTTTGCACAGTCCCATATGGAGATGATTCGTGTGGGATACATCTCCTTTTTCAGACCATAACTTTGCATTTCCCAGTGAAGCATACTACAATGTGTACTACACATTTATACTGATCAGAGTAAGAGAAAAAAAATTACTGCATTTAAGCAAAGTTCACTGTTACCTGGATGCTTCTTAATATGAAATAAATTTCTCCCACTGTTTCTCAGACTTCCTTTATGTACTCTGTCAAATCTAAATAACCCATCAAACTAGGGATTTATTCTGTTTTTTTATAATAGATAGCACTGAAAAACAAGTTAGTCTTACTTTTAAATACACATGATCTAAGCCTAACCAAATCATAAGTGTTTCCTTTGCTCTTGACAGAGCTAAAATTATAATCTCAATGATGTATCTGAACACTATCTCAACAATGTTATTCCTTTAGCTATTGGGAATTAGCACATCTTTTAACAAACATGGTAATTTGTACTTTCAGAAAGTAATTTCAGCAAAGAGCTTTTCAGCTAGAGATATGTTTTTCAGTTCTTGGTAATTGTTCATTATTCCTTTTAATCACTGAAATATTGTTCATTATACTATGAAAAAGTCTTGAATAACAACAATAATAGATATTTTAAATACAGCTTAAACTAGAAATACTTTTTTTTTTTTGTATTGACATGGAAATACTCAGAAAGGGGTTCTAAGAAGAAAGAAAAATAAAAGAAACCAACCTCTTTCTAATACTTATTTTTGTGCTCCAGTCTTCTCCCAAATAAAAAAGAATTTCTGATGTCAGGTGGGTCAATTCTTCTGTGAACTGACTGTATTTTCTGCTAAGGAATTCATCTCACAAGAGATTTATATTATCATGTAAAAATTTTACTGTACCTTATTTACTCGAACCTTTCAAGAGCATATTTAAGGGCAGGTGAGAGGGGGCATAAGAAAGAAAAAACCAGAATGGAAAAGGAGTAGACAACTTACTAGCCTTTGGAGATTATTGTAGGATGGGAGTGCAATAACGCAAACCTGGAGTATACTTTGGTCATCACAAGAAGTGAAATGTTTCTTGGTCCAGAGTCCTGGATGTACAAGGCTTTGTCTTCTCTTCTTCCTGAATTTTAGCTCAGTAGTGTTTCTAGAACAGATCTGTGGAGAGAAACAATAGATGCATTAAACTGAGTTCCTGTGATTCACTTATAAATAGAGGCAGAAATAGTTTTTGTACACTATGTAGCAATTAAGCTGCACATGCTTTTTATTTTTTTTTAAATCTCACCAAGATGCACAGCATATTCGAGTTTATGAAGCAATCAGAAATACTCTTAATTTTAAATATTTCAGAATTTGCTTCATGTACATTTGCTTTCTATATTGTAGGGTTTTTTTGTTTGGTTTCCTTAAAACAAGGAACTGCAAATGAAACCCTTAATAATTATAATGACTGTAACAACAGCTAGTCTTATATTGCTTCTCACCAGGCTCTTGTGGTACATTAAGAGCAGCTGTGCCAAAAAAATAACTTGTAATCCAGAAATGTGAGGTGAACACACTGTTGCCACATTCATTAAGCACAATTTTGCTCTCAAACAGCAAATGCAGAAACAGAAGGATAAAATGATGAGGATGTGGCCATCAGCTGAGAAAGCAACCTAACTGGGGAGTTAGTTATGAAAAAGAAATTGCTGTGGTATTGACAAAGGCAAGCCATCTTTAATCACACAGTGATGTTTCTGCTGCAAGTACAGGCAGGCAATGACACTGCTAGAGAATGTGAAACAGCTCTGAATGCACAGACAGGGTGGAAGTGACTGGGCAGGGTGCCTCTTCTCTTTCAGTCAGCCTTCATACCTGCATGCTGTGCTACAGCAATGTTTTGAACCAAGGAAAAAAAAGGGAGCAAGGGGAGGGAGAATATCCAGTAACTGCAGGGAGAAGAGAAACAGTAGGTGATTATTAGAGATGACATTTATTATAAGAAGTAGTTTAGAGACAAAGTTTCATCCTGAACGTTCTGATTTCCTCAATTTACATTAAAATAAGTGATGTGTGATATATGGAAAAGACTCTTTCATTACAAAGATATTGTAATTCACTATGATTTCACTATTTACCTCACTTGTGGCTTTCAGTGCTCTTCAAATCCTGGTTATAATCTTCTTACCAGTTATTGACTGCAAACAGAATAAAGTTATACAGTTTGCATAAGGATTCCCAGAGAGCAAAAAATTTGCTTTGTGTCACAGATCCAGGTTGGAGTTACCTGTTTTCCTGTACCATTATTTGTCTTACAGTATAAGAAAGAATGGAATATCTTAATGCAGCAATGATATGAGAAAAGAACTGTTTTTACGATGTTATACAGTTATATATTCACTTCCCCAGTATTTTCTGTGAAAACACCTTCAAAAGCATTCAATTTTTAATGTGTTATTTGTTTATTTTTTATATTAGGGTAAAATTATCATCTTAGAGACAGTTGTTTGCTACTTAAATTCCACTCAAATTCTGGCTTTCTCTATTAGAAATGTCTTCATTTTTTGATGTTGCAGGTTTCATTTTTTAAGTATCTGCCACTGGAAGCGGCTGCATTGGAGGATTCTTCCCGTATTTGAAACAGCAGTTGTTTTCTTGATAATGTCTAGAAAACACAACATGGTTGCAAGTGTAACTTGTTCAGCATTATTTGTAGGCACAGTTGGAGAGCCCTGGGTCACAGCCTGGGTAGAGGTCCTTAATACAACATCACTACACTGCTATATATAGATTTCCTCATAACTATGTTTCTGAAGGCTTTTTGAGGACTGAATAAAGCCACAGTACTTTTTCATTTTTGGTCTGTCATTTTTTCTTGGGCTTATCATCACGGAAATGGGCTTTATTGCCCCATTTGAAGGCACAGGTCGCACACATCAACAGACATGCAGACTCAGAGACACACAAACAGCAGTGAAACTTATACATAGCACCTTCCTAATGACAAATCTGAATTTACAGTTTTTCTTCTAAGGATATGTGGCAGTTGAAAAAAGCTGGATATATTTACTTCCCAAAGATGCTAACATGAGTGTTTCTGAAGATGATAAAAGAAATAGAACAGAATAAAACAAGTGTTTTCATTTGTATCCATCTCGCTCTTTTGAGAAATATTTGAGACCCCTACTGCATCACAAGGACTCTCTCCTCTTTCTAATTAGTTTCCATCTTCTGTGGTTCTCCAGACTCCTAATATAACAATGAAAGAATGAACCACCATTTTTCTACCCTGCTCAGCTCTCTCTAACATTCCTTTGTTCTTGAAGTCTTAAAGTTCTGTTTGGAAAAGTATAGACTTACTCTGCTTGTTCATATCTGGAAAAATCCAGCTCCCACTTAGTCAGCACACTTACCTGGACAGAGTCTTTAAAAATTCAACAAGAACACGATCTAGAACTGTTCTTCTTTCTAACGATGTAGGTCCTGCATGTCTCAGACACTGCTTGTGGGTGAAGGCTTATTCCTCTTTAAAGAATAGGGTTAAAGTTGTTTCAAAATTAAAAAAAACAAACAAACAAACACCAAACAAACAAACAAAACCAAAAACAAACAAACTAAAAAACCACAAAAACCCAAAAATGTTCATTTATGTGTTCTGCAAAGCATCTTAAAATCCTTTAAGACACTTCTACAGAATTATTATTTTCCTTCACAATCTAAAAGCATAAACCAGAGAAACAGCAAGAACAGACTAAAAATAAAATCTCTCCTTTTTTTCTCATTGAGGTGTTTCCATTCCCCTTTAGAAACCTGATATACATTCTGATGACAGAGTGTTATGTTTATCACTTATAAATGTACAATTTCTTCAAGATTCTTTTTCCAAGCTCCCTTTCTCTATAATTATTCAACTAACATAGTTCATCAGAAAGAGAGAACAGATGGATTAAATAGCAAGCTGATTGAAAGAAACGGATTATATAATAAAGTATAAATGTATATTGGACTTAAATAATGAGAATAATTTGCTTTCTAATTGCAGTACTTTTTTTCATCAAAGGCAAAATAAAGTCTTTAACATTTCATTTCTGAATCTTGCAGATGAAAAAATCTACAGCTCTTCTCCATGGGACATCAGATCAAAACAATACAAATTAACCAGGAGGCTAATTTTCAGTTAACAGATAAAACTGTGGAGTTATAGACCATTTAAACAAACACATATTCTAATATACACAATAGATGCTTTAAAGTGGTAAAACACAGCTTGTGTACTGTTTGCCTCATTATAAAATAATTACCAAAACATGAAGTTCTACTAAATCTTTTCAAAGTCTTTTAGTAGAATTCAATTTTATTAAACATGTTGGTTTGGTGATCTCATCAAAGTGTTACTGAAGAATGAAGAGGATGGCATCTGTTAGGGTTATGGCATGAATAAGGGATAATGATCCCTCAAGTCGATTTGGTAATCTACAAGCTTTATTAGGACATAATTTAGTAGATTAAGACTATTTGAATCAGAAATACTTAATGAAAAAGCATCAGCAACCCTCCATTGCAATAGATGAGCACTTATTAATTTGTTGTTCTAAACTAGAACTCCTTTGTGGGTAAGGTTGCAATCAAGTATGACTGTCATGTGTCAGTGGCATTTATCTGAAATGCAATGACCTGCTTTCATTTTTCCATAACATTGGAGATATTGTAGATTATCCTTGGGGCTGATACTTCTGTCCCTTGTTCTTTTCCCAGACCAAACTTAGCAAATGTGTGTGTGTAAAAGTCAGCTATTAAAGTATAAGCCTTTAAAATTGTTTCAAAGCAGGAATAGCTTCTTAAAAGGGTAGAAAAAGCTCTCAAAGAAGATTAAAATAATGAAGAAAAATCTTTTCAAACAGGATTTCAGAGGGCTTCAGTAACAAAGTCCATGCTTACTAGCCCCCTATATTTAGAAACTAACTAATGTGTCATCTTTTGTTACCTGAAGTTCCCCTAGACATTTCTCTGCCCATTATTGTCTTTGCTAAATCTTTCCTAACCCCATTTAGATCCAGCGAGTGCTCTGACAAGTCATGCAAGTAAATATCCCTAACAGTCACCCTTCTGGCAGAGGACCCTTCTGTATAGAAGAGTTCCTCCTTGTTCTTAATGAACCTTCTCAAGATGACTGTTGAGCTCTGGATCTGGAGCAAACATGGAAAGTGCCATTTGGGAACTTACCAGGTATGAAGAGAGAGAGGCTCAGACACAGCTGCTTTTCATTTTGGCAGGTGCTTGTAACTCTTCACTCATCATGTCACTTTTTCCAGGCAGTAGATTACCTAAAATAAAAGTGAGTTTTATTTTCTTCTTCATGAATATGTATAAGTCCATATTGGCAAAGAGTTTTTAGTTTTGCCTTTATATAATTTTCCAACTTATAAAACACTTAATTTCGAAATATCACATGGTTCAGGTTGTTGTCTCTTATTAGGTACTATTATCAGATATAGTCAATTTCCAAATACAGATTGATCAGCTTTATTAAATAGATTGCACTAGTTTAATGAAAGTGGTTATTCTCCATAAACTGCTATATTTTTCCTAGAAATTTCTCAGTTAAATAAAATTTTATGTTATTCCAGGCTCATAAAGAAAAAAAATATGTCTATTCATAGCTGTTGATCTGTGAACAAATAATTTTAAAACAAATAATATTAAAATAAATAATTTCCAAATAGTCCAGGCTTTGAGGAACTAAGGGACACTTCCAAGTCAACTGCCCTTGTCCTTATGAGAGACTTCAATTTGTCAGAAATCATCTGGGAGCAAAAACCTCAACTCTGGACATGAGGAGAGCAGACTTCAAGCTGCTCAGGGAACTAGTAAGGTCCCCTGGGAAAATGTTTTTGCAGGTGCTGGGGTCCATCAGTGCTGGTCACTTTTCAAAGATCACATCCCCAGGGCACAGGAGCAGACAAGTCCCAAATGTCAGAAGTCAAACAGGAGAGGCAGAATGCCAGCTTGGCTGAATGGGAATCTTCTCTCAGAGATAGGGCCAAAAAGGAAGTTATATGCCCAGTGGAAACAAGGTCAGGTGTTGTGGGAAGAACTAAGAGATGATGCTTTCTGCTGCAGGAAGAAAAGTTGTGTGGCCAAAGCTCAGCTGGAGTTGAAGATGGCCAGAATTGTGGGGGACAATAAAAAGAGGTTTTTAAAATATATTAACAGCAAAAGGCAGTGTAGAAATAACATCATATGTAGAAATATCATCCTGTAGAAATAACTGGATGAGGGCGGTCACCTCACAAACAGGGACAGAGACAGGGCAGAGGTGTTTAATGCATTCTTTGAATGTCTTCAACAGTCCTGTGCAGGGCTAAGAGCTGGACTTGATGATGTTTTTGAGTCCCTTCTAACTCATGATATATAGATAAATATAATAGACAAATATCTATTTTATTTTATTTTACTAGAGGTAATTCAAAACATTTGACAAGAAACTAGAGATCACTAAAGTGTCAAACTATCAGTCATATCTCGTAATTAGTAAAATTGTTTTGAACTTAGTGTGAAATAATTAATGATTTCACCAGTTTGGACACAAATCAGTTGTACAAGCAAAGTAAGCTAATTCCTTTGGGGATTATCAATTTATTATTCATCTCAAAACACTTTAAATTTTTGATTTATACACGCATTCAGCATTTTTTTTTAAACAACCATTAATACCTTGGGAAAAACATTTTTATGAAAAGATTTTTTAAGAAATTGCTTAATTGCTAGGTATTATTTTGCCTGAAATAACTGTTTAATCCATGCTGTACTATCCTAGCTCTCAATTACATTAGAATTGGGATGATTAAGTGGTAAATACTTTAAATACCCTTTAATACTGTTCTTAAAACAATTTTCATCTTCCTGTTATTGACAGATATTTATTCTGATATCTTGCTATGCACATTCTCTATAATGTGTTACAGAAATTATGAGTTTATGTTACAGAAGGAAGGCATGTAGATAGAAAGAGGTGTGTGGGAAGTAATTTTTTATTTCACATTACCATACTTATATATTATCGATATTAGTGGGTATTTAACCCTGGTATTGACTTTAGCACTGCATGATTATTTAAAGACTTCTTTCTCTTCCTCTTAAGATATTGGTGATTTCTGATTTTGTTTTTAAATAATAATAGTACAATTCATAAAAACAATAACAGTACTTTTGTCAGTTGCATTCAGGTGATAATAGAGACAAAAATCAGAAAAACAATTACTCCCTAATGCTGTCCTTAATACAGTAAGTAAATGCGAGTTTTTCACTGAGATGAATCAGAAATCTGACAGAAGTCTTTACTTTCCATGTAAGTTCTTAATACTTGTTCAAGTACCATTAAAATGTTCTCACTGCCAGTGATCAAGCCTCAGCAAAAACCTCAAAAAAATGTACCTGAAACATTTAAAACAAGCTTTTAAGTTATACAAACCCAATCTGTGGATTAATATTTTTTATTACTTCATAATTCTCAAGCCATATTTGGGAGATAAGGTCTGCCTCAACAGCTTTCCCTTGAAAGTAAAAAACTATTTAAATCCTTTATTTTCAATATGCCAGAATATAATCTGCCATGGAATCATCTGTGCAATACTCATTTAAATCTGTGGAGTCCCAATGTCAAAGGACTTAATTTAGTGAGTTCTGGTGACCTGACTGACACTTGTATCCACTGTGTTCACAAAAATCTTACAAAACATCAGATCACACCTATATTATGTGTGCAGTATTAGAATGTAGAAACCTCAGTCCAGGCAGTGGCCCTGTTTCTGATTGCTGACTAAACTCACAATAAATGAAAATCCTCATCTAAGAGAACTGCAAACATCAGTCCTGTGCAACACATGGGATGTGATTTCCTGAAGTTTTTCAAATAAACCACCAGATGTTTCACTGATCATCAGTGGCATTTCATTTTCTAGTCATCAGTGGGACTCCACAGGTGTTGCACTCCATAGTGACCCTCACCTCTTTCCAGTTTTATGCCAAAAGCTGCCCTATACATGGATCTGCAGGGAGGAGGATGAAGGAGAAACGGAAATTTAATCAGTCCTGTTGGCCTTTTACTCTTTCTAGATATGATTTCCATTCTGCAGATGCTGTGTAGTGGGAACAATTTCCTACCAGGATTCTATGATTCTATGACTTCTAGGACTTCATTCAAGAAGTATATAGAGAGATATTGTAACCCTAAAAATAAAAAAAAAAAATAAATAAAACATAGAAAAATTCTATGAAACTATTCTGTTAATGCCCAGTAAATTCAGAAGAATTTCACTGAAAAAGACCTCTGAGTACTCTTCTTAATAATAAATAATTCAGGCACAATAGCCTTCTATTGCTTGCTTTAGCAAGCTTGTCTAACATCACTGCTACAAATTTCTTTGTCTGCATAAGCATTATTTCTTGATATTTCATCATGCCTGCTTCCTCTTCAGGATTACTATTCGTCTCAGTCTATGTTTTTGGCACCCCCATTTTTGAACAGATGAGCAACTGCAGTCTGTGACTGCTGGTACAAGGAGGCTGTGTTGACCAGCAGGTATCCTTGCTCTGGAGGATCTTTCTCAGCTCTTCCACTGCCTTGCTTCAACACTTCAAGAAAGTCACTTTATCTCTGTTTCCTGGTCCCATTTTGCTGTCATTTCTCAGCTATATTTGCTTTGAGAAATGTATTTGTTTCTTACAGTGTGTGATGTGAAGATACAAATTGCAAGTGGATTTTCTGATGCTGCAATTCCACTATCAAAAAAAAAATAATGACCAACACTATTCAGAATGAAATGCCAAAGTGTCATATTCCTTTAGTGAGTCTTTGGCTGCTTATCACCTTGCTTTGTGCTCCTGGTGCCAGAAAGAGATTTGCCATTGGCTTCAATGAGAGCAGGTTTAAATGAGTACCTATCCCTGTTATCACAGTTCAAAAGAAAAAATACAATATTAAGAGGGAAAATGTTACCTTAACTTCACCTTTTTTATATATATACATATTTTATTGTGACCAGGTTTTTCTTTTTGTATCTATTTGTATGTTAACTAAGTTTAGTCCTATTGAGTTGTTTCACAATTAAAATAGAAACAATTCCATAGGGGTTGAAAAAATCAAATCTTGCACTGCAAGAATCTTGCTCATAAAGCAAGTTGCGCTGTGGTCTATCAAGGGATGAATATTGGTGTGGGTTTTTTTCAAATTCTCTGAGTCACTATAAAACAAAACTTTCTAATTTTTTTTCTCCTTTGCTTAAAGTTATTCCCTCCCCTCTCTACCTCATGTTTTGATTTTTGTGTTTGAGCAGTCTAATTCTGCTGGGAGAGTATTTCTTATTAGCATTTGGAAACATTCCTGTAAGAGTAATAGAGCTTCATTATTTTGAAGTTTCCAACGGAATTTATGTCTCTAAAGAAAGGTGACCTGGAATACGTTCGTAAGTCTATTCTTTTTATTTATTTATTTTACTTCTAAGGACTTCAGCTCTCTGCTAAAGCTTCACAAAATTCTCTTCAAGGAGCTAGTAGTCCCTGCAACATATTTCACGTTTGAAAATAAGTTGATGGAGTCTTCAAGGGTGTCTAACAATATTAGTCAATTGACAGCTGACAAACTATCTTGGAATCCCGTTTCAGTCCGTATTTGTTCATATTTACTGGTAAATTTCAAGTTTCAGTGTACAACGTGAAGAAAACACTTTTTAAATAGCTCAATTAAATATTTATTTATGAAAAGATGTCAGAAGGTTTGGGTTTTTTTTTTTGCTTTTCAGTACAGAGGTCAGCTGTTAACTCATAAAAGCTATTGCTGTTGTAAGGACAATAGTTCAAGTTATTTAATTGTCAGTATGCGTGTAAAATTAATCTGTGTACTTGCAAAGTGAGGTTACAAGTAAGGGAGCTAAGCCCGTAGGAATGACCTATGTAATGCTGTTCCAAAACACTGATTAGCTCAGGAGACACCACTGCACTCTTTTTTACATGTTCATTGGGAGAACTATGGATTTTGTTTGCTCTACTCATGGGGTGATTTCCAATCAGACTCTTGTGGTGTTTTTAACCAGTGTGAGGTAACCTAGTCACAATGCATGTTGAAATGGAGTGTAGAATACAAATCATCCCAGCCAAAGAATTGTGAGGAGGAATGCAATGTCTCTAAGATCTTAAATAATTATCAGAACTCCTCCAATGGTGATCTTCCATACACAAAAAAATGGTCATTTATGGCTGGTTACCCAATAGAAGAGAGATTCAAATTGAAATAGATTTCAGAATGGGAATACAGTATAAATACATCACCGGTATAAATTTGTTATTTCTCTTTCTTTTTCTCTTGTCTTTACTTGTGAGACAACAGATGTGTCTGAAGGGAAAGAAGAGCATGACTACTTAATAGCTGTTCTGAAACACAGATGGGTCCTGAAGGTTTTTATTTTTACCAAGCCAAAGAAGGAAAACATATCATGTATACTGCATATGCAATCTCTGCTGCAATGAACCCATGATGGATCCTAACTATAAACTCTGAATATGCCTAATGGAAGCAATAGTTTGAATCTTAAATAATAAAACAAAGAGTTCTTCACTGCTCTTTAATCCCCTCTGGGAAGCCCAGTTAATTAAAGCTGTTTATTACAACTTGATCAAAAAGCCTAAATTCTATGTGTCCTACATCTAGCTACTACAATATTCTCTGTCATTGAACCCTCACGAGGCCCTGAAGACTTTGACTTGGTAATGCAGCCATCAAAGAGATAGACTAACTTACTCTTTAGTCAAAGCTGTTTGTTTCAAGGTGCAGTACAAAACATGCTCTAGGCTTCCCAAGGCTGCAGTCTATTTCCTCCTTAACTTTATTCCAAAAACCTCCTTGCCATACTAAATTTAGCATTTGAATCAAATTAATTATTTTATAACAAGACTGGTGTGGAGAATGTAAATTTCTTATTTAGCATGGAACATTAATTGATGCAGTGGAATGCTCTTCTTGAGCAGCTGCCGTTATCATTTATATGTTCCAAATAAATAGAAGGTAAATAAATGTAGTTCACACAGACCCACACATACATGCACACACACACTCATGAAACATCAAGATGAAGCAGGTAATAAGTAGAGGAATGAACAAGTCAAATAGAAGAGGAAAAAATGAGCATTTACAGCTGCATTTCTCTCTTTAACATCAGGAGAAAAAGATTGCACAATAGCTTAACTATCACTATCTTATTTAATGAAAAGTGTGATTACTGATGAATATTTTCTTACCTGTACTTGTTAAGTATTAACCAAAACCATGATCATTTTGAGATTAATCTTACAATAAAGCAAACACAAAACTCATTTACCTAGATTTTTCTTTGGCCCAACTGACAGCTCATGCTGGAAACAGTAATGATTTAAATCTAATGATATAAAATAAAATAAAATCATTTATCTGTGAGTAATTTTAAAACCTTTCGCTGCAAGTTTTCTACACTGTAACAAAACCTTGTATTGAAGAATAAACTGGGCCAAAGAGCAACGAGAATCAAAAAATATAAAATACCTAACCCCTTAGCAACTCTGTTTTTTAACTTCAAGCTAAGAGAATGTATACATTTTTTATACCAGACCTTTTCAGTTCTGGACAGCTGAAAGAAATAAGTTTTCATTCCACCTAAGATGTTCTTGTGGCTTCTGCGCGTATCATACAGGGTATTGTACCAGACAGTTTTAAATATCAATTGCTGCCATTTTACATTAAAGATAAAGCTTGCAAATGAAGTCTTAATGCCTTTGTTGATGACAGCCACTGAAAAAGCCAGATGATTTAAGCCATCTTAAATATCTCCCATAGTAGCTTCCCTTTGCAAAGGGTAAGTGGATTTAATTTTCCATTTTCAAATTTCAAAAGCATAAACCTCCCTTGTGGCACAGAAAGTCCTGTACACATGTTAAAGGCTCTGTATCTGATTTTTTTTAATTAAATTCTTCCAAAATACAAACAAGTAATTGGTATAACTGCATGGAAGTGCATGCAAACAACCTGACTGAAAATAAAGTAACCTCTGAAATCAAGGTCAGATACTAAAATAGTTGTTTCACAGAGATCTGTTTTCTCCCTAACAATGGTGTGATCAGATACCTCCCCTAGCAAGCTGAATGTGCTGCAGGTGCGCAGTAAAATCACCATCCCTGATTCACACCTCACTGTCAGCTTTCTGCCAGCTGGCTATGAGTGTGTCAACACCAGAGGTAAAGTCCTGCTTGTCCTCATTCTCTCACTGTAGTGTTTTGAAACTTCCACTGTACAGTCAGACAAGCATTGTAAATCCATCTGTATTTGTCACTCAAAGAGCCAAATGTAAAGGGCTCAATAATAAACCAGGACTTCCCAAGAGCATCCCCTACCCTTCTGCTTCACTGGAATTAGTGTTACCCCTCTGAGGCTTTTTAGGTAATCCAGACCATGTCCTCGCTTTGCCCTCTTCATCCACCAACACCTGAGGCTCTCTCGGTGCAGCTGTTGTGCCTCCTTTGGAAATAAGGTGCTGTTCAATTTTCTCCACAGTT
The DNA here is from genome assembly GCA_035041135.1 of Platyrinchus mystaceus. Taxonomy (NCBI): domain Eukaryota; kingdom Metazoa; phylum Chordata; class Aves; order Passeriformes; family Tyrannidae; genus Platyrinchus; species Platyrinchus mystaceus. The sequence goes on from JAWWLV010000001.1 coordinate 105,529,694, forward strand.
TGATACTATCATTCTGTAACTGCTAGTGGCAGGTTGTGAAGAAGAGTCATTCACTTCATCACTGGAGCTCAGCCTTATGTTTCAACACACAGGGAAACTGGTGTTTGTGGACCAAAACAAACAGATCATCCTGTTAGGGCAAGCAGTCAGAAAAGATGGCTTTAGATTTTCTTTATTTTTAACCTCACTTTTCAGGGGTGTTTTTCACATTAGCAACAGGGTTTTGGGGTTTTTTGGCATATATTTGCAATATGATCTATTAAAGCCAATCTTATTACATTGCTATGGTTGCAGTGATTTTTTCCTGTGTTTTAATTTATTTTTTGTCCCCTCATTTTAATCATATTTACATACATAGTGGTAGATTATTTAGTGAATTCATATAATTCCTGGGAGAGCATAAATGTCTTGTTCTGTCCCTGAAGGACATGCAGTAGATATACTGATTTACTAATATGTCCCCTGACACAAGGGCATTTTACTTTCAGCAATGTCTTTGTAACTGAATACTTCTTTTTCAGTTTCATTCCCTTGATATTGCTTACATGCCACAGTTAAACAACAAAGTTTTAATCTATATCAAGCTACTTAATCACAGGGAAAAAAAGCAATAACATAAGAGAATCTACACATTAAATTACAGTGAACACAATGAAGAATGTTGCAATGCACAATTTTACCTTTATTAAAATACACTCCAGGCTGAGCCAACCAGCAAATATTTTGACAATTGCCATCCTGACATAGGACAGTCATGCTGGAATGATTGCAGATGGATAAGAAAGTGAGGATCTTCAACAAAGCCCTGAAAGAAAGAAAGAAAGAAATCCTCCCCAGTATTTATAATCAGAAAGCCTGCTATGGATGATCTATGAATTCATATTCTGACTGATCTAGAAAACACATTGGAATTTTTGCTGCATTCAGAGGGTAGAAATTTATGGGTTTAATTCAAGATAATGAGTTATTAATTCTCAATGAAGATTGTTATTTTGTTTTTCTTATGAGCTGGAGAAGCAGAGCATAAATTAAAAAAAAATATGTTTGCTAGAATGAAATGAACTCCAGGAAGAAATTACTCAAGATGGCACTTCGGGTTTTCTGATTTTGAGTTCACATATGTCTTCTCAGAACTAATAATGTAATCAAAGGCAAGGGATCAAATGTCATCTGCAGTTAGCAATGACATAAATACCTCAGAAAAACTTGTCAAAATACATTCTCTGATCCTCTCTCTCCTTTATCTCCCAGCTCTTTCCTTTTCCTGTTCCCATCTACTTCTTTATTTTTTCTCCACCTTCTGTTGCTTATAGATAGGAGCTCATGATAAATGTAGCTAATTCTTTTCTGCTCTTTGACAGTGTAAGAAAAGAACACACTGCAATCTCTTTTTAAACAAAAAAACAATGTAGTAATCTGTTCTGAAAATTATTTGTCTCCACTCCTGTAAATCTTTACCATAGACCCTTATGGTGTCATTAGTAGTAATAGCAATAGTACTGTTACTTATTATTTACCCTACAAAAATGTTGACTGCATTAGGCATAGTGCAGATATTTTCCACAAAATCAGGAGTGTAAGATTAACTTACAATTTCAGTATGAAGGGAAAGGGCAACAGTTGGCTATGGCATGGAAATAAAGATATAGAAAAGTATAGTAAATTAAACTGAAGGAGAAGGATCTTATTATACTCTCTGTGATTATATGGAAGAGTCTATGTAGATAGCATAACAAGAGACAGAACTGAGACACAATATAAGTCAGTGAAGTGATTCTCTGAGTATTTAAAAGTAAAATCTCACTAATATATTTGTTTGAACATCTGAAAGGCAAAAAAAAATAGCTGGACATTGATTGACTGCTCTAGACATTGATCTATTGATCTCTTGCTCTAGACACAGTTAAACCTTTTCGGACAACAGCAGAAATTGAAATGTGAGATAATAAAGGCCTAAGAAGACGAGAGAGATGACAATGAAAATGTACATTTTATTAATCATATGCAGAAAAATTGCAGTCTCTGAAGAAATCCTGCAAAACATCTAAGCAGTAATTTTGGATTGACAAGATGTTGGTGGTCAAAGTATCTGTGAAATGAGGGAGAAGAGGCAACTTCAAATGAAATTTTGAAATTTTGACGTGACCCTACATATGAATTTTAGCTCAGACACAGCGAGTCAGGCCCAGAGAATGAGAGGAACCGGATGAATTTATTCAAGTGAATATGAGGATGGAAAGAAATCCAGGATTCCAGTAGAAAATCTTGGTGATCTGCTGCAGAAATTTTGAGGGTACCTTGAGTAGAATTTGAAGAGGCATTTGAAATGGTAGCAAATTTAGGACAGGACAGAAACATGGAACCTAAGTGAAAGATAAAATTAACAATAAAATGTTAGCTTGTGAACTCAAGGTCATCCAATAAGACTAAGAAATGCAAGGACAGAATATTGATTCTGAGCTTTGCCCAAGAGAAATTTATGAAAGACATTGAAGACAAACACAGGTTTTGTAATAGGATAAGTTAGCCTATGAAATTTTTTTTCTTGACGTGAGAGAAAAAAAGAGCATATGAGTTTTCAAATTTACCCACAGGCAGCCAGAAAGTATGATTTAAATCAAAGAAAGAAGGAAACATGATGAGAAAAAAATAATACCATTAGATATAATCTATTTTCACTGTAATAAAATTTCTACACATTTTTCCTCCTGTTCCTAACCTTAGTTCACTATGAGTGCCATTCCACAGATACACTCCATGCTCTATCATTTGCTGAAGATTTTCACGTCCTCTGCAGGAGATTCTTTTTATAAAGTGACTAGAGCAGTTTGCATATTCTGAATCTCAAAAAATTTATTGCTTGGAGTAAAAGATATTTTACTTTTGTGAATTTGAATTCTCAGACTAAGATTATGTGTCCAAAACATGCTCTTGAAAGCTGAATGTTTATTCAACTTAAAAGAGGAATCTATGAACTTTTGTTTGTAAAATGGGTGGTATATCTGTATGTCTTCATCTTCCAGGTTTTTCAATATCTTAAAAGCTGAGAGTCTGAAATAGCTTTACTGGTGCTTCTCACTTTCTTGCCAAGCTCTACTATGACTATGATTGCTGAATACCTGGTTGTGCAATATATCTCTGAGTATTTTTGTTAACTTACCAAGGTGTAAATGACCTGCAAGTGCTCCAGCCCCATCAGCCTTTGTGATCTCCACAGAACTCATACTGGTTTCAATGCCTTTCTTGTACCTGGGGACCTAAAACCAGGTGCAGTACCCAAATGTGGTCTCAAGATTGCTGAGTAGTGGGTACAATCAATTTGTTTGATCTGCTGGCTGCGCTGCTGTTATTGCTCTTGGTCATCCTAACCTCCTGGTCCAGGGCCTTTCCTGCAGATCAGCTTCCCAGTCCCTCAGTGCCCAACCTGCAGC
>JAWWLV010000001.1:105542544-105561146 GCA_035041135.1 Platyrinchus mystaceus
CGGGGAGACCCCTCTCCCCACCCCTTCAGCCGCTAGAAATGGCATCCAATCATGGGATCGATCCAGAAGCGGATGACGCCCAGACCGTGGAGGAGTCCACCGCCATAGATGACTTTTGCCATAATTTTTATATAGATTTGAAAGAACTTTGAAAATCCTTGCAAAGCTTTTTGAGAGCTGAACATGACAACCTTTTGCCTTTTTACACAGAGAAATGGGACAGCTGTGCCTTTCACTTTGCCTTCTAATTGCAACACTAATTTTTTTAAGGAATCTAGGTTCATGAATCTCCTATCAGCTCTAGATACAGGATTTTAATTCATCTTTCTACCTTTAGTAGCCTGATCCCACTGGGTTGTAAAGCTTGCTTCGTATTTTCCTCAGACCCTTCAGTGGGAGCTGTTTAATTTCGATATGTAACTGACCCAGTAAGACAGAGAAAGGGAAGAACAATAACTTAGTGCCTAAAATACTCCCTTGGTCACCTGGAATTAACCTTGCCTCTAAACAACATAAATTATGTTCTCTGACTTTTCTATTCCTGGCTGTAAGTTTTTTTTTCCTGAGTAGGTGTGTCCATATATCATCGACTGAGCTGTATAGAACAAATAATATCTAATAAAAATATCTAATTTACAAATCTGATTAAGAATGATTGAGAAAGCTGTTAAAGGGTTGGATTCAAATGATACAGCTTATGTAAGTTTCTTGTCCAGTTTTTTAGTTACGTTCCTTCGCTGAAGTCAACTACATATTACTGAAATTAGATGTGAAATTAGTGAAATAACACAATATCAAGCATGTCTTCATTAGCAGGAAATATTTATAAAGGTGACATGTTATTATATCATCTTTCATCCTAAATGCTTCACTAAACATATATGAAACAATCACTGAGGGAAAAAACCTCTTTTCCACTTCTGAGTAAGACATAAAATAACAAATTTAAACTCTAGTAAGGAAAATGTAGGCTTGGCATTAGGGAAAAAAAATTAGAGATATAAAGAAGTTATATGTTGGAATATATTGCTGGGGAGGCTGTGCACGTCCACCACAGGAGAGTTTTTAGTCTGATAAGCTTTTGTCAGAATCTCTTGCAGTGCAGTTCAAACTGTCTGCAAAGAAGAACAGAACAGAAGACCTTGTGAGGTGTTTGCCAGTAAACATTACACTTATTGAAAGCAGAGATAATACATTTCTAAATAATTATATATATAATATATATATGTTTTATCTCCCAAACAAATATCATTATTGTTGATATAATTAAAACTATTTTACAGGGAATACAAACAAGAATACATTTTTCAGAAGAGAAAAGAATAAAAAGTTACAGTATACAAATCTTCTTGTTTGCCTTAGTTTTCTAAATAAGGTGAAGTAGGAATGCAAACACGGATTTTCTCATCTCCTAGACATTAGGGGAGTAATCACCAAAAATACTGAAGCTAAGTCTGAAGCAGTGAAAAAAAAAAACTAGGACTGATTATTAGATATGTTCCATGTCTAATATTTAGAGGTAGGTCTAGGGTCTGGCTTTAGTACAAAGAGTAGTTAAGATACAGTATTCTCTTGTCCTACGTTGACATAATCGATCTGAAATTGCTGCAGGGCTTCCTCATCTAAGTAGAGATGTCTGTAAGCAATATTATTTTAGTTCTAGATCCTTTTTGTGCAGCATGCAACAGTGATAAATCCGAGTTGCTGGGATAGGAAAGCCCTGGAACAAGGCCCAGGGGAATGCTCATTACCTATGATTGGAAGACACTCCGAAATGACGGTGAAGAGAATGACTCTTCAAGGACTTGCATAATTCAAATGATTGCATAAGCTGTGGCAGTACCATATTTTTCACCATTCTGCATATTTCACACTGATGTTGCACAGACATTCACAAATAGTAGTTGTTAAATCAATTTTCTTTAACATGGAGAGGCGAACTCACACTGGAGCTGGTTTGCTGACATCACTTGTGACCCCACCCGGGACCCACACTGGAGTAGTCAGTTCATGAAGGACTGCACCCCATGGGAGGGACCCACACTGGAGCTGTTAATGGGGAACTGCAGCCCATGTGAAAGATTCATGTTGGAGCAGTCTGTGGAGGACTGTCTCCTGTGGGAGGGACCAGGGAAAGAATGTAGAGTCGTCTCCTCAGGTGGAGGAACAGAAAAAACATATGATGAACTGACCACAGATCTCATCCTCTACCTCCCTGCACTGCTGTAGGGGAGGAGGTAGGGAAATGGGGAGTAAAGTAAAGCCCAGAAAAAGGATGGGGAGAAGGTATTTTTAAATTTGGGTTTATTTCTCATTATCCTACTCTGACATGATTGTTAATAAATTCAATTTCCCCCAGTCAGGTTCATTTTGCCTGTGATGATAACTGCCGAGTGATCTCTCCCTGTCTCTGATCATGACCCATAAGCCTTTTGCTTTGTGTTTCCTCCCCCATCCAGCCACAATCAATCCACCACAAGATTTTATTGGATCAATACCTGAGTCTTATTTATATATACTTTGATCAGTTTTACAGGAGGAAATGACTAGAGAGTATCCAGAGGAAATGACCAGATTCTCCACCCAGGGTGGTAAGTCAATGGCTTTGGAAGATTCTCTAGACCCTTTAAAATTCTCATGTGGAGAGCTTCTTGAAATAATCAGTCAAATATTTTAATGTTGTATGGGTCTTGGAGTTTGGTCAATGACCTTATTTCAGATCTGTCTGCTATTTCAATCCAGACCATTGTCACATCTGGGCATAGACTACCTGGGGCACTCCAGAACTATATAGGGAACTAATGACTTGCTGCACTGGCTGTGAATAAAGGCATAGCCCTGATAAAGAGCTACATTACCAATCTAACTGTAGAAAAACTTAATTTCCATACTCAAATCTCTCTTATAAATTCTCACAGCTTTTGCTGCACTGAACTTGCTAGCTTTGGAAACAGCAATGATGCTCTGCCATGGAGTGGATTAAAGGCTAAAAGCCATCCATTTATATTACCAAACATGAAATTTCATCACTTGTCCTTCAAAACATCTCTCAGATGTATTTGACTGTGTGTTGCTTATAAATGCAATAAGTACTAGCTGTGATTTTAGTTACCTTTTAGGTTACTGAAAATGTCATTGACACTTTTCTATATCCTTGGCAGGACTCAATGACACAGTTTTTATAGTAGTTCTGTCAACAAATAGTTTCCTTTTTATCACCACAATGTGCTCTTTCGGGCATTGCTTGCTGATAGTTTTGCACTCATCTGCTTGGACACTTTTGAATGGAATAATCATTTCTCAGTAATGTGTATATCTTTGAAAATACAGTTTATTTCCTTTCACCTTTCTTCGCTCTATCAGGGATCACAGGATCTCAAAAAGGATGCTTGTCTTCATTTCTCTTGCTCTTATTTTGTTCTTTTTTAGTGACATGAACAAATAACACTACGATAGCCTTAAGGGACTGACACAATATGCAGTATTCAATCTGCAGAGCAAAATCAGTTCAAGAGCACTACAATTAGATTAATAATGCTGCTGATATGCTGTACCTAAAGAATTCAGTGGATAATATTTAGACATCTTAATCTCTTCCAATGCATGTAACCATTAACAGTTTATGTAGCTGACTTTGTAAGGCAGTCTGAAAACTGCTTCTGAATTTTGAATTGAGTAACCGTCAATAGGTGAAACCTGTAAATCTCTTACATATTGGATTGTATCATACACACCTCTCCCCACTCCTCCCAAAAAGCCCCAAACAAAACACCTTGAATTCTGATTTGTTAGTAGCTTTGCCAGTAGACTTTGCTTTTGCTGTACTACTCTCTATATAGATTTTCTTCTTTTATATGAGACAAAAGTTTACTCTACTTTGCTGTTTTGATTTTCTTGTGTTTCTTCCTTGCCTTTTTTTATTTATTGTGGTCTTCTTTCTGTTTCTTTCCCCTTTTAGTACCACCTTGCCATTCCTCTCCACTTTTCCTTCATACCTCTTGGTTTCTCATTTCTGCAGTTTCATTTGAGCTACCACAGCCATTTATGCAACAATGCTAATTCTATTTGATTGTAGGAGCTTGACCTATATCAAGGATGTGATAGAAGCATTTTTTTTTTTAGATTGTGCAGTTCAATACTGTCATTATTGCTTTTATAATCTGTTTACTGCAAGAACTTTACTAACTCTGCCAAATATGTATTTGACAGTGTAACATAATTCCACTGAAAGAGATCTCTTAGAACCCCAAGCCTCTCAGCACAGATAACCAGGTAACCATGTAGCCAGGTAATCCTTGTGATAAGCTTGCTTTCTGTCTTTCTTATGTAGTCATTTTCAGTTTGTTGATATTCAGTTTCATTACCTCCTCTTGGAAACAGAGACAACCTGTTCTTTATTTTTGCCTTTTTTTTTTTTTTCAGGAAAAAGTACCAAAGTCTATGGGATTTCAGGATGTATTTGTTGGCTATAAAAAGCCCACAGAAAATCAATACCTTTTTTGAGTATGTTTTATCCTTTCAATATTTTTTTCTGCCTGTTTAATGAATATATCCAGTTGAAATTTTCATTTCTACAATATGTCACATCTATTAGGTTTTGCTTAATGCTAATTTAAGTGTATTGTATCCCACTTAGTGTTGCTAACTTTCATTATACAAATACTGATTTTAATTTTCTTTTGCTTTCCATCTTAATTTCATTTTGTTGGCCCCTACTAACACAACAATTTCCACTGATGAGACATTCACCAATATATAGCACAGAAGTATGTGAAACATGAAATTATTGCAGTTATCAAGTTATCATTTGTTATATCAGAGAAATATTTCAATGAATATTACTTCACTACCTCAGTAGCATTATTGAACCCATTCTTACTTTTCTCAAAGTTTGTATTAGTTGTTGTTTTATCGTATTATTTTCCTGTGCTTATTGCTTATACATTTTACTTTGAAACAGCCTGAATAAGCCCCTTAGTTTAACTCTTTATTTAGTGGTATGATACATAACAGTTTATCACTAAAAATAGTATTATTTACCACACACTCAAGGGCTTTTTTTCTTTCCAAATCCTAGAGGATTTCCTTTTAAGCATTTCACTCAAAATTTTTCCTAGGCCATAGAAATGTAATAACTAGTTCATTATGAAAATATATTTCCAATTCCTATCTCTTTGAGTCATGTCTCTTTTTGCAGACAGAGAATTAAAATCAAGTAGACTGCTGGAGTTAGAGAAACAGATTTCTTGGAGTCAATACAAATGAACAGTTGGACTGAAGAGCTGTATTTTCAAATACATAATTCACTTAACTAAGATAAAAGGGCATTTTGACATTTAAGAATTGAAATTACAAGGAGTTCTGTTACTTATTGAGTGATAGCAGTCATTTTCTAGTGATGTGTTTGAAAATATGGTAAAATATTCATACTAAATTAAATAATGTATAGTGTAAAATGTACTACTGTAAAAGATAGACAAGAAAATATGTTTCAGGAACATGTTGTTTACAAGTTGTTTTATGGGCTCATTTAGAAAGTAACTTGGAAACTTCTCTGAGATTTAGGAAATAATGTGTAAAGTTCTCCATCTCTAAATCCATCTGGTTGCTTCCCTTAGTTCAAGGTTTCAAAGCACCAAAATCATATTATTCAAAGAGCTTTTTCTGTCTTTTGCACTTTACTTCTGTAGCAGTCAAAAATTCCGAGTCCCCTGTGTAGTTGAAACAGAAAGTTGGTTAGAGCCTGGTGCAAACAATGCAAGGGTCGTAGGTTCACTCCCCGTGTGGCCCATTCACTTCAGAGTTGGACTCAGTGTTCCTTGTGGACCCATTCCAACTCACTGTAAGATTCTGTGATACAATAAACCTACATAACACCACGGAGGTTATTATAATTGCCTTTGAAACTCCAATTTTCATTGCTATTCTTAAGAAGGGGGAAGTTTTTCTTGAAGAAAGAAGGGAAACAGGGTAAAATCAGAACCTGAGAAAGAGATGGAAAGTTAGCTAAGGAAGATGGTTGAAAGCTAAAAGAGACAAAGTGGTATAACCAGGAGTAACCCGTGGAATGGGAGCCCAGGGGACTATAAAAACTAGTAAAAAAGGAAGGTGCTGGAAAAGCAAATACGATGTCAGATCAAGTTAGGATTATTCTTCTTAAGTATAGGTACATGATGTGAATCAAATTAATGACAGTTTAACTCTGCAGCATGAAATACAGATTTCTAAAGGCAGTGATGCTATTATTTCTTGAGGTACTGCACAGAAATGTGAGACACTGCAAGACAAATTTAAAACTTCAGAGACTAATTAGATCTTCAGTAGAACATCTGATACTATGCTTATTTTTAAAGAATCAGTGTTTTACATCTAAGGAATAAAATAATGTTTATTTGTTTGTTTGTTTGAGCTAGGTATACCAATAGCTTTAAACCATCTGGGAAGCAGAAGCACTTGCAGATAAGTTTTTGTTGATTATATGTTTAACCCATCCCTACTGTTCTCTAATTTTACTGCCAGTAAGAACATTAAGATTGTAAAATCAAACACTCAGATTTAGAGAATGTTACAAATAAGATTGCCCATGCAAATGTTATTTTCTACCTCTCGGGACCATATGTTATGATACCATCTTTAATTTTTTTTGATATAATCTTTCGGTCTTCCACAGGACACCTGCTTCACTTGGGGCACATGCCTGTGTCTTAGACAGTTTTTCAATATTTCTCTTTTCTCTCATCATCACTCAATATGTGGCCTGGGAGTTTATTTACTACATTCTACATGAACTCTGCACTGAAAAATGATTATTGACATTTCTTGATGTTTTTATGGATTTAATTACCAGAATAGCTAGTACTTATTAAACATTAATCAACTTGTCTTCATGACAATATTTTTATAAACTTTTCAGGATGCATCCTTCTCATTTTGGCCCTTACCCACTTGTCCTCCCCAGCCATCTCTGCCCTGCCCTTTCTCTCTTTCCAGCCTTTTCGCTCCGATTCTTCCCCATACTTATTCCCTTCTGCTCTGGTTTTCTTATCTCCCTCCTTAACCATGGGACACTCTTGTGCTACTTCTTCTCCATGTGTTACTCCTTGAGTGACAATCTGTTTTTTTCTTCCTTTCCAGGACGCACAGCTCTTCTTTGTTTACCGCTCTCTTCTTCCCTGTTCTACAGACACACACATCACTGACAGCACAGTAGCTCTCCTGCTTGTCTTGACAAATGTTATCTTTTATCATGGCATCTGAAAGCCAGATTCATATTTGGAAGTTAAATCCTTGGCCAAATTCTGCAATGTAAAGCAGATACCATTTTCAGCGCATTTCACTGGCAAACTTTAACAGACCTCTACAGTTTTTTGAAACACACATAAAACAATTTTAGGAAGCGAGAAAATCAGGGTAAAAAAAAAAAAAAAAAAAGAGGATGGGAAAAGAAATAATCTGCTGGATGATGGAAGGTGTTCCCAAATTAACATCAGTGCAAACACACGCACTGAGTAGTCTCATGTATCAAGACACAATTACAGCCAGGCACTTTACACAGCCCCACTTCTTTCAGGCTCAGACTGTTTCCAGGCATCCAATTAAACTCAAAGTCACCACCACAAAGCAGGAAAATTAGGAAGAAAGGAAGAAAGGATGAAAGGAAGAAAAAGAAAGAAAGAGAAATTTAAGCATTTAAAAATACAATTGAAATTGTTTGTTACAATACCTGTTCTTCCCCTATTCTTATGCTGTTCCCTAAGCATCTACATTGGACCACTGACAGGGACAGCACAGATCAAGATCGACCTAGTCTGACCCAGCCTCTGATTTAGGTCTTACACAGAAGGAGGAAAGCATATTTTTATTCAGATTCACCAGGGAGTGTTTTTTTGAATAAAAGTCTGGGAGCAAGATTAAGCTTTGCAGTCAGCCTATAGTGAATTAAATAGCCTTTGTACTGCAACACCAGACATTGCACATGTAGTTCTTGAGTGATATTCTTCCAAATCAATGCATTTCATCTGTATTTCTAAATACTTATTTTGTAGGGGGAAAAAAAAATGAACACAAGGATACTATAAACTAGTAGTGTAGTTTTCTCACAGTTCTAATTAGTAGTCATTTAAGAGCTTCCATCTTACTCAAAGCTTTCAAAAAGAGCAAGGACTCATTACTGGATGATAAATTACCTACGGAGTATAGAAATTGTGAACTGTAGTCTAGATCCTTTCCTCCTACTTTGTCTTCTGGATAATATTTTCATCTTTTCCCTGTCCTTCTCTTTTTGTCACAGTGATTCAAAATATATATCTTAAATTGAAAATATTTATACAGAACAGGTGACCTAGGAATCCAATAAAACCAAATTATATAATGCACAATTATAGGAATTTATAAAACAGCCTTGCTGTAATAGAAAGATGATCATAGAAAAAAAAAAAAGACAATAAGAAGGGAAGATTAGCTTTGCAATAGTCAACCTGAGAAATTATTCACCTTGGAAATTTCAGTCCTCTTTGTAATTCCTAGAGCAATATAAGAAGGTTTTATAGGAGTTTTAAATCTGACAGTTATCTTATGAATATAGAATTAGCCAAAGATTCATAAGTAATACTTTTAAATTAATAGAATGAAACCCTTAGAAATGCTTTACTGTCTGATAACAGAATCAAATTCAACTACTATAAGTGGCTATTTGGTTTTATGGGACAGGACACTAACTGAGAGGGCTCACTCAGAAAATGAGTCACACTCAGAGTAGTAACACTCTACCAAAGACAATTCCTGCACCAGGAAAGTTTTTCCTTTATGTTTTCAGCCACTGTGAACAGAAGCCTTCCACAAAATTTGCCTGAAACTGACACCATAGATAACAGTTTAAGAGCCTCAAATATATATTAAAAAACCAATACAGATCACAAAGAAATAATACACCAAAAGAATTTTCCTCTTTAACAGTTGAACATGTAGATAATCAATGCTTTACATAATGAATGTTTTTACTATGAAAACCTGATTAAAAATATATTTACTGTACACTAATACTGTGCAATTTAAGAGATGTCTACTGGGTTTGCTAACCCTTTAGCATAAAAAATTCCATAAATTGCCCCAATCCACTCTTTTGCTAAATAACTCTGAGCAACTGACACAGGGATCAGAATAGAACATTAAATTAAAAAGGAAGCAACTCTTATAATTTTGTAATGCCTTATGGGACATGAACAACATTTCAGCCAAGTCAGATCTATGAAAGTCATCTTGCATAGGCTGAGCAGCAGGAATAAAATATGAACTTCAGTCTTTAAAATATAAAGTAGCATTGCCAAATAACATCCTCCAAGTAATATTTTTATACTAATATATTTTCTGATATAGGCACAATGATACTGTTTCAAGGCAGGCTTTAAAATTGCAAAGGAATGTGCATAGATATTTTTCAAAGGCTTTAAACTTCTTAGTAAAACCCGACTTAGACTCCTCGCAAAGTCTTATGCCAGACGGAAGTCATCTAAGCCAGTAGCAACACTTTCTCAACACTTTTGCTGGCTCAAAGTCAGACTTATCCAGAAGGCTTTTTATTTCCATATCAACAAATTAGGGGAAAATATTTTTTATTCTTCTGTAGTTAATCTCAACAGCCAATTTAACTACGTAACATTTTAGAAATATTGGCTTTGTTCTCTTCATTTGTTATAAAGTTTACTGTGGTGCTTATTAAGTAGGGCTAGCAAAGTAAAACCCAAATGACAACATAATAATTAAAATTTCTATATTGTAAAATTAAATATTTCTCTACTTCACTGCTGTGATTTAAATATTCCTTATCTTGGTGCTCTTTCTCATGATTTCTCATGATAAGACTTGTCAAGAGTGTTTCAGGAATTCCAAATGAATTATTCTTTTTCTTTTCCCTCTTTCTTTTGAATGCTTGAACTATTGCAACATTCTCATTGAAGTATAGTAAAAATGCAGATTTTTTAATATAAAATGAAGATTTTTCCTTTTTTTAAATTATTTTTCCCCATATTATCAATCATATTAACTATACAGAGTCAAATAAACAGATTATTTCCTTTTCTCCAGTCCTCCCCTAATTTTATTGCTATTAAGAAAGAGTTTCTATAAGCTAAACTAAACACTAAATTACACATCTATTTTGGAAGATATTGTTTTCAATACTAAATAATGCTTGCTTTATTTAGTTTTTAGGATATAAACAAATAGGGTATAAATTCCAATTTTTTAAAGTAGAGTACACTTGAGGATTTTGGGATAAGATTATTTTTTAACATGTTGTATCGCATTAAAATCATTTGGGCAACTTTGGAAGTTTTAGATAAACTTACTGCACAAATCTAATAAACTCTGTAATTTCCTCATCAAGAATTATCAGTTTAGCAGAAATTCTGAGAGAAGCTATATAAGTACTTTAATTCTGTGCTTCAACTCCTGCTCATTTTAGAGCTAGTATTATAATTTCAATTGCTTTGCAAGTAATATTCTAATCTCATAGTATAAATGAGTCTACAGAGAGTTTGTGCAGCTCAGTCTATTGAATTACAACTGCTGATGACAGAAATAGAGTTATTTCTAAATTTCTTGTAAAACTTACCTAAATTCCTGTGTACCTACTGAGGAAAAAGGAAGGAACGCTGCTTAAAGAAGTTACTAGAGACCTTGGTGCTGCCACTGATATTTCTGGACTGAAACTTTGCAAGCTTACAACCTCCTGAAGAAATAGGTAGGAGAAAGAGAGTAGGATCTCAAAGGGGACACTGTTGTAGTCAGAAAAAAGATTATGCATTCATTTCTTCTCTTACAGAAAAAACTGTTGAACTTTTCCCAGACATGTTTAAGACAATAAATAGGAGCACAGGGAACTATACTAGTTAAAACAGTAACTTTGAAAATGGCACGGAAAGTACTGTAAGCTTCTTCAGATCACACCAAAAGTCAAAAAGTAAAATAGAAGTGAATATTCCAAGAGCTACATCTGACACAAATAAGGAAACCTCCCGGTCAGGAACAGGTAATGATTAAAAATGGTAGGCAAACCCCCAGCATCTCATCAGATCTTAAGTTGGAGTACATATATTGCTCTTCAGTCTGACAGAACTAAGACAGAAAGCTCACAGTGGACAGGTAGAAAGGAACTAGGAGAGCAGGGGGGAGCTTATGTACTTTCAGGGCAGGCAACAGTTTAATGATATCACAGTTTTGGGCACGACACAAGCTGAGACAGAAACAAGAGATGGTCCCCACAGTGGTAGGACAGTCTTTGAGAAACCTGCTGTGGGGTGAAACAAGAAAGAAGTGTGTATGATGGAAAAAAACCTGAGTGAGCACACTGCAATAAATTCAGTAATGCTTTTGATACTGTCTCTTCCAGGATCATTCTGGACAAAATGTCCAGCACAGCTGGATAAACACATCATGAGGTGAGTGAGCAATTGGCTCTCAAGTCAAGCACAGAGAGTAATAGTGAGTGAGGTGACATCAGACTGGTGATCTGTCATTACTGGGGTTCCCAGGCCCGGTGCTCTTCAACATCTTTATAAATGACTTGGATGCAGGACTGGAGGGGATACTAAGCAAGTCTGCAGATGAACAAAACTTCATTGAAGGAAGGAAGACCCTGCAGAGAGATTTCAACAGATTAGAGGGCTGGGCAATCACCAACTCTATGAAGTTCAACAAGGGAAAATGCCAGAGTGTGCACCTGGGATGGGGCAACCCTGGATGTACAGACAGACCGGG
The DNA here is from genome assembly GCA_035041135.1 of Platyrinchus mystaceus. Lineage (NCBI taxonomy): Eukaryota > Metazoa > Chordata > Aves > Passeriformes > Tyrannidae > Platyrinchus > Platyrinchus mystaceus. The sequence goes on from JAWWLV010000001.1 coordinate 105,554,302, forward strand.
GAATGAGGTGCTGGAAAGCAGTGCCATGGAAATGGAGCTGAGGCACCTGGTCTATGGCAAGTTGAATATGAGTCAACAGTGCCCTGGCAGCCAGGAGGGCCAACCTTGTCCTGGGGAGCATCAGGCAAAGCATTGCCAGCCAATCGAGGGAGGGGATTGTCCCACTCTGCTCTGCACTGGGGTTGCCTCACCTTGAATATTGTGGCAGTTTTGGGCACTGCAATATAGGAATGACATTAAGCAATTAGAGAGTGTCCAAAGGAGGACAACGAAGATGGTGAAGGGTCTGGAGGGGAAGATGTATGATGAGAAGCTGAGGGCACATGGTCTGGTCAACCTGGAGAAGAGGAGACTGGGAGGAGACCTCATCACAGAGCTCATCTACTACTTCGTCATGAGGTGAAGAGGAGGGGCAGGAACTGATCTCTTCTCTATGGTGACCAGTTACAGGGCCCGAGGAAATGACCTGAAGTTGTGTCAGGAGAGCTTTAGGTTGGATATTAGAAAAATATTCTTCACCCAGAGGGTGGTTTGGTACTGGAACAGGCTCCCCAGGGAAGTGGTCACAGCACCAAGCCTGCCAGAGTTCAGGAAGCATTTGGATGACACTCTCATGCACATGGTGAGACTCTTGTAAATGGTCCTATGCAGGGCCAGGAGCTGGACTCAATGATTCTTGTGAGTTCCTTCCAACTCAGTACATTCTGTGATTCTGTGATTTCTACACAAGAGATATTGATTTGAAGGCAAGCACAGTTGCCAGCTTTGTGAGTATGTGAACAGCGCGTTCATAAATTCATTGTTGTGCTAGGTTTAAGAATGACTGCTTGTATTAAGAAGGGCAGTATTAATGGGAGAAAAAAAATACTTGATTTGGGACTGTAGATTTTTGGGGAAAAAGAACAGCTGAAAACAAATAAGATAAAAATGTCTAAAAACAATCTGAAGCATAAAATGTATTAGGCTTTCATATAGATACATGTGAATAACCAAGAGGTTAATGTAAATTTCTTTTATTCGTAAATTTTGGAAGATGGTTACCTTGTTTAGGATGTCTTAGTAATTATTATAGGACTACATCTGACTTCTTTATTTGAAAGGAACACTGTTTTCTCTTTGAAGAGTCCTGGTAAGGCCAGTTCCTTCACAGTTCTTTTTTAACTCAATGGTATTTTATTCCAGCTGAAGTAATGTATCTGTACTTTTGAATTTTTTTGTACAATATTCCTTTGAACATGGATTTAAAATTAATTGAGATTCACATACGCACAAGTAGTCCTGCAAAGATTGAAAAGCGAAGGAAAGCCTACTACTTAAAAATATTAAAAAATAAAAAAGGTATTAAGATAGCAGAGCTACATGACACAAACTTCAAGGGACAAGGATTGATCACAGCCTTTGTTAATGATGTATAAGATGATATTTAGTAACATCGGGTGCTATGAATTCTCCAGCAATAAAACTAGCATTGAGGAGGAACTGCAACCTGAAGGGAAACACAGTTGCTTGTTTCTATTTCTATTGAGTACCAGTGTTAAGTCATTATATGAAGAATAGAAATCCTCCAAGAGACCAGGAATGGCAGAAACCTTAGAATAAATTAGAACCTAAGATAACTTAAATCAACTGAAGTAATTCATATTTGTGTAGGTTAAATAAAGTATTTCAGAACATATAGTATATAATAGAAAACGACAATGTTACTTCCTTAAAATGAAGAGGTTTGTCTGACAATGCTGCTGTGAAAAATGATGTTTCTCTTCCTGCTGTGGAGCTTGTTTTCTGTGGAGTCTGGGGCACAAATAGGGCAGGGAAGTTGGTGGGAGCAATCAGGCCGTGAATGAAGACTGCAGAGTTTGAGTCTTTTTTTCTTCCCCCTCAAGGCATCTATTTTTATTTCTCATTTACTTGTCTGGTGCCTCAGAGAAAGTTCAGACAGTATGTTTTGTATATCAAAGCACGATCTGTCTGTGTTTTAATAATTACTCTGTCTCTTGTAAAATAACTTTTCAGATGATTCTGTGACAGAGCGAAATTCTGCCTTCAGACATGCCTGTTTTAGCTTTGCTGAGCCCCTTCATGCGGAACTTTCCCAGGCTGGTGGGAATGGTTCCATACCGCAGCAATGCCCCTCACTTACTGCAACAGGGAACGTTAATAACTTCAGAGGTCAAACCTGTAATACTTTCTCCATCTGCTTTAAGTGTGAAATCCCAAATAAGACATTGATCCTGACTTCAAAGGGTGTTTTGCAGTCTGAGGGTCAAATTTTGCCTAATCTTTCACAAGTACTGTGTTCCCTGACAGCAGCAGAGCTCGCAAGACATAACGAACAGTGACAGGGGGCAAAGGATCTTCCCAGTCACACATAAAAACCTGATACTTCTATGTGCTGAAACAGTGTCTTCTTAAGGACAAACTCTATAGATCCAAATTTACAAGAAGAATTTAATTGTCATTAAGATCTTCTTTTATTGCTTTCTATGTGATACGTGTCTACAATAATTTTTTGCTAGCTAAGTAAGGAAAATCAAGGAATTTTGTCACTAAATTATGACAGAACAGGTTGGCTTCCAGAGAACTACTCTACAAATGCTGAACAAACACATTCTGCCATAAAAGAAAAAAAAAAATCTTTTGCTTAAAAGTATTTTTTTGTCATTGCAGTATTTCAGGAATATAGTTACAGAGAAAGGGTTTTCATATTGCATTTTTTTTCAACTTGCAATCTAAGTATTTATGGAAAAGTGGGATTTATACATCATGTGCTTGTAAATGTGAAAATGCTAATACATTTACATTCTTCAAATAAAAAAAAATTGTAGGCAACTTTTCTTAGGGCTAGATCATTTCATTGACATATGCAATGCAAGAAGCATTACATTAATCACAGGACTGAAAAACATTTCAAGGATTGTATAGATTTAGGAAATATCAGAAACATCAATCAGTATAACTTCTAAGTCTGTTGTTCAGAAAAATCAAGTTAAAATATTTTGCCTCAGCACTAACAGCAGATGTTATGAGGCACATTAAAAACATTTTGAGAAAAGAAGAAAGCAGATTAAAAAAATCCCCAAAACTAACCAAGCCCACAAAACAGTGATATGTTTAAGTATTACATCACCTGTCATAAAATAATAAGATATTTTTACAAGCAAAACATTGAAGGATGAGAACATTACCCATATATACTTAATCAGTATAAAACATTGGCTTCTTAGAAGCACAGGAAACCATTTTTCTCACCTTTGTGCACGTTTGATTGGGAAATTATCAATTATATTACTACAATCAGGTGGTTGAAGGCGGACTACCATTAAGCATAGAGCATGTTGCATTTTCCCACCAAAAATACTCCCATGTCACTTTTAGCTCTTAGAGGAATGATTCTTTTTCTCGTCTTCCTAGTGTAACCATAAAATGGTGACAGAATAGTAATAATAACTAATAATAGTCTTTTGAACTGACATCTGTCACTCTTGCTGCATAGCTGTTCCTCCGAGTTTTCTGTAGGGACTGGATTTAACCAACTTAAGCATTTTATTTCCCTTTAAATATTCTTGAGATTACTTTGCTTCTTGTATTTGAATTTGAAACTTATATTTGCAGGGAAATTATACACATAAATACCAAATGAGAAAACAGATTGATTTGGATAGGGACAGTGAAGATAATGTTGCTAAGAACAGAGATCCTCAAAAATACCTGTTCTGTTAACAAGACATCAGCACAGCAGTCTTGCTGTTTGTTGGGTTTTTATAGCATGTTATTCACAAAGCATGTACAGGTCAGCTAGTGCACACACCCAACACGGTTTTAGGCAAATATATCTAAAGACTGTATGAGTGAAAGATACTAGTTCTTGAACTGATCCGGTAATATTTCATTGTCCCTTTAAATGTAATTTTTTTTTTTTTGGGGGGGGGAGGGTTGTGGTTTTTTGTTTGTTTGTTTGTGGGGGTGTTTGCTTGTTTGTTTGTTTGTTTTTAAGGGGAAGGTATGAAAATCCCTACCAGGGGCAAAATTATTGTTAACTTACACAGACAAGTTTCTGGTAGAAGAACTCACTTTTTCTGTTTGAGAAAAATCAGCAGAAAAGTGGTTGTCAGTTAGCTGCTTGCTTTCTTTGTTTTCAGCTTTTCTTCGGTTACAACTTAGGCAACTTGTCAGACAAAGAGAACTTCTTTCAATTTTAAAAATCAGATTATAATTTTAATTGATTTCAATAAAAGCAATTTTATACATATTTTCCTTAAAAAAATAAAGACTGTTAAAAAAGTTTGTACTTGAGAAAAATTTAGAAAAGACAAAAACAAAAAAGTAAGACAAATTAAAACCCAGGTCTTACATTAGGCATGCAGACAAACTGTTGTGAGTGTTCCATTGCAGAAGAAAATAGAAGCATGTAAAAATAAAATTTAAAAAATATCAATTTTCTGTAATAATGTTGAAAGCTTGCAGCTTGCCTTAAACAAGCAGATTTCAGTTGTCTAAATCTGACATTATTATTCAAAAATAAAGCTAAGTGCAAATGACATCTAAATGCTTCCAGCACATTGGGCAACAGACTTCATTCTGCACCCCTAACTCTAGTGCCCTAACCAAAACATCTTAATTAAGAGGTTAGTAGCTCTAGGCTCTTTTTCAGTCTAGAGAGACATGGATAGACTTTTCTGGGACAAATTACACCATAGGCAGATGCTATTTTTTTAGAGTAGACTTTCTATATGCATCCATTTCGGAGGAGTTACAGATTTACCACCTGATAGGTCTTACTAAGCAGGTGGATGTGGATGTCACTGTTGTTTGTTGCTTCTTGTTCCAGTCTCCAGCACAGCTGCTTAGCAATTCTGTTGGGGGGGTCTATGCTACAGGGGAGATAGGAATTTGTATAAAGATAGGTTAAGTATTAAAGGCTTCCTACTGGTTGGATTTGGTGAAATTTTTTTTCCTTTCACTTTTTTGAGGCACCTAATACTTCCCACAATCTGGAGAGGCCATAGCTTATCTTTAATATTGCCTGGAGGTCAAATGGTGGGACTGGGCTACTTCAATATCTCATTTCTTGGTATCCAATCAAGATGCTGATGTCCAATCTTGATGTTGCAATCAACATCAGTACTTGTCTGTCAGGATTAATGGTAAGGAAACTCTAACCACCAGAAATATTTTTCTTTATTTCTGTTGAGATTAATGGATTTTAGTGAGGAAGTATAAAACACATGAGATTATTTATGGAAATAGTTTGGTATTCAGTATAGTGGCATGCCAGTCAGTCTGCCTTCTCTTTCTGGAAGTGAATGTCCTTGGTGGGTTTTGTCTTGGATTGTTTGTTGTGTTTGTTTTTTTAAAACGTAATTTTACATAAATGTTTTCTAGCATTTCAGATGAACAGGCACTTCACCAGTAATAAAAGAACACTCTTGTTAGACACATACTGTTTCCTGAGGAGTGGGGAGAGATAAAGCAAAACTAAGTGCCTTCTGTAGTGACTATGTCAGTGGACAAGGGAAGGGGGAGAGATGTTATCTGGATTTCTTTAAAGCCTTTGACATAGTCCCTCACAGTATCCTTCTCTGTAAATAGGAGAGAGATGGAGTCGATAAATGGACTATTGGATGAAAAATTGGTTGGATAGCATCCAGAGGGTAGTGGTGAATGGTTCCTGATGGACATCAGTGAAAAGTGGTGTCCCTCAGGGGTCCATACTGGGACCACTGTCATTTAATATCTTCATTGATGACACAGACAAAAGGATCAAGTGCACTCTCAGTAAGTTTGCAGATGATACCAAGCTGAGTGCTGTGGTTGCCACACCTGAAGAATGAGATGTCATCCAGAGGGACCTGGACAAGCCTGAGATTTGGGCCCATGGGAATCTCATGCGGTTTAATAAGATCGAGTACAAGGTGCTGCACCTGGGTCAGGGTAACTCCCAGCATCAACACAGGCTGGGGGATGAACAGATCAGGAGCAGCCCTGCTGAGAAAGACTGGAGAGTGCTGGTGGGTGAGAGGCTGGACATGAGCTGGCCACATGCACTCACAGCCCAGAAAGTCAAATGTGTCCTGGGCTACATCAAAAGCAGTGTGGCCAGCAGATCAAGGGAAGTGATTCTTCCCCTCTACTCTGCCCTAGTGAGACCCCACTTGAAGAACTGCATCCAGATCTGGGGTCCCCAGCACAGCAGGAATATTGACCTATTGGAGCGAGTCCGGAGGAGTGCCACCAGGATGATTAGAGGAATAGAGCACAACTCCTAGGAGGAAAGGGTAAGAGAATTGGGATGTTTCAGTCCAGAGAAGAAAAGACTTAGGGGTGACCTAACTGTGGCCTTCCTGCACCTGAAGGAGCCTACAAGAAAGATTGGGCAAGACTTACAAGAGCCTGAAGTGACAGGTCAAGGGGCAATGGCTTCAAAATGAAAGAGAGTAGGTTTAGATTAGATATTTTGAAGAAATTCTTTACTATGGGGCTGGTGAGGCACTGGAATAAGTTATCAAAAGAAATTGTGAATACCTAATCCCAGGAAAAGTTCAAGGCTGAAGTACATCAGAGAACCTGAAATGACATTATTTCTAGTGCATCTAAACTAATGGGTATTAAGATATTTTTGGATTCATCTGTATTCAGGGGGATGCAACACTCTCCTCTGTCTGTCTTCCATTTATAACTGCTATTATTAACTCCTCCACTTAATTCTTATTTCCAAAATTATAAAGAAAAAAAAGTAGAGGAGATTTCTCTCTTTTTTTTCTTTCTTTCTCTCTTTCTTTTCTTTCTTTCTTTCTTTCTTTCTTTCTTTCTTTCTTTCTTTCTTTCTTTCTTTCTTTCTTTCTTTC
>JAWWLV010000001.1:105561246-105592445 GCA_035041135.1 Platyrinchus mystaceus
TTCCTTCCTTCCTTCCTTCCTTCCTTCCTTCCTTCCTTCCTTCCTTCCTTCCTTCCTTCCTTCCTTCCTTCCTTCCCATTTTTATCAATTAATTAACCAATCTCTTCCCAGAGAATTAACCAGTCTCTTCCCAGAGATTTTGATGCAGTCAGGTAGATTTCTCATATGAAGATACAAACTTGTCTCAACGACTTCACACAGAGCTGCAGCAGTTTACAAAACCCTGTGTGAGGAGAGCTGGCCTCATTACACAGAGCTCAAAGAGCTTAAAAGAAAGTCATACAGGTTTCAGACCCCAGGTGATAACATAATGCTGGAAGTGAGCAATCTTCAGGCATTATCCTGGTATACAGTCCCAGGCCAGCAACTCAACAGGCACACTCACTAAACAGCTGCACATATTGTCCCTCTACAGCCAACTGAGGAAGGTGGATATTACTTCTGTCTTAGGCAACAAGGGTGAACAGGCAAATCTAATTTTCTCCCAGAGCATTTTGATATTAAAGTTTTGATACAGTCATAAAATCCAGACTTATGGGTCACTCTTTCAAGCTGTTTCCTGTCTCATTCCATCCCTGGTCCAAATACTCCTACAGCCCAGTACTGCTCCTGGCCACAGATAAAGACCATCACTGTCATGTCCTCATGAGTAGATAGAAGTCACAGCCAGGTGAGAGCAAAAACCAGGGAGACCATAAAACTTTACCCATAGCTGAAAATCAGTACTAGACACTTAACAAAACATTATCTTAGAATAGAAACAAAGTCAAAAGCCAAAAACTGAAGCTGCAAAGATCCTTGAAGTCAAGAAAGAGGTACAGGCAAACCAAAAGTAACATCCTTGTTTTGTTCTTTAGGCAATATTCCACTGTAACTCATTCCTGTTTCAGTGAATGAGTGGCTGTTGTCCCTTGCTTGCACACCTTAGTTCTGAGTTACTGTTACTTCCCAGAGGTATTAAAAAGGGTGGCTGTTTTGTGTAGCCTTCACACCAACTACACAATGAAAACCAAGAGACCTCTCACAACCCAAAAACATCACTCTTCAAATCCTGGTAACTGCTTGCAATATTTAATTAATCTCAGAAAAAAAAATCAGTATTTACAAATGAACAAAGATTTTTTATTATTTGCTGGCTTGTTTTCAAAGAACCTTTGGTTCACAATCTTTTTGTCAGAGCTGCAGCAGCCAGTCATGTAAAATAATGTTGTTTTCACTCACTGAACACTGTGCAGAGGTTTTGTACAAATTTGCCTTTTCTTCTACTAGTGAATGAGCATTAGGCCATCATTAGGACAACTGATATTGATGAATCAGCTTTCTGTCAAACAAGATGATATACTTCATGTCCTCTTTTTTTTGCAATTATCAGAGTTTTTAACACTGTTTGAGAAGCAAATTAAAATTTTTAACTTAAATCTGTAAATAAAAAAACCGAGACATTATATGCCAAAATTATTAGGTATCAAGTTTTAACAGTCTTGACCATATTATGCATATATACAATTATAATAGCTATATCATTAATTATAATTACCTGATCCTGCTGTTGGAAAGCCTAGAATCTTTCTTTCAAAGATTTTTTATCTATAATCAGTTTCTCTCTTGTTAATATTGTTTATGAATTAACAATAAAACCTAAAATATTACTCTGAAAACCTCTAATTTTTTAAGCTATATAATTCCCCTTTATTAAACATTAAAGGATCATATTATTGCATATAAATAAAAGAAAAGAAAAAGGAAAAGAGATTGATCTTAGGTCAGATATGTAATTCTCACCTGATTCTGGTGGGTTTATTTGAATGCATAAATAAATCAGAACTTGCTGAGAATTGCTTATAAATTTGTATTTGTGTTTTATTCAGAAGGTCAGAAATTATTAAAAAGAAAAGGGAGAAACTAGCAACTTATCAAATACTTCACTGAATACACAGTCATTCTCAATAATAAGTTGAGAAACAAAACTAGTATGACAGGCTAACCTGTAAAGCAGTCAGTGTTATTATGGGGAAAAATAAACCAGAGGTTTTGTTTTTAGAAAACAGATAGAAATCAATGTCTTAGTGTGTTATGAGAAGAATTATTAAATCCCTTTTTCTCTTCTATAACAGAATTCATCTATATGCAAGTTATCAGGAACTAGTTGGCTTCAATTATTCCTTCAAACATCTAAGAAAGACAAACCATAGACATAAAAAGCTTCTGATATTTTGCATATTCATAATACCTCAGTGAATCACCAGGAATGGTAATACTGCTATCTGAATGCTAATGTAGAACCAACAGATGAGTTGAAGGGCAAGGCAACACAGAAATAATCCAGATTTGCCCACTTGAATTCACCACTTAATTGTGAGCAATTCTTGTATTTTTCTTTTTCCACTGTTATCACTTCCTCTCCTGTTTCATTAAAAAATCTAATGACTTAGTCTAAAACACATATACAATAACATGTACTTAATTTTAGAGGCTTTTTAACATCAACAACATCAGTACAAAAGATGTAATTTTTAAAGAGAAAACCAAAAATATTCAATGATTACAGACTGATACTTATGTCTTATGGGTTAGTAGGTATGCATAATAACATAAGGCAACATCGCTTTTTACTCAGTCTAGCAAAGAATGCATGCTCACAGCAGGAAATCTTAATCATCATTTATCACAGTAGCAGGTATCTCTGTTTTCAAAAGGTTTCCTTCAAAGGGCATATGTCTTAAACTCTTCTCAGAATCAGTTTCTACCATAAAATTAATTGGCCTTTTAGCCTTACTGAATATATTTCAGAATTTAATATGGTTAAGATGAAAAATTTACTTCATCTATAAGAGATCAACATCTTTACAAAAAGGGAGGAATGGGGAGCCAACCCCAAAAACAACTCTTTCAAAAATTTGACATCTACTTTTCTTATTGTATGACTGCAGCTGTCATTTCAGTGATGCTCGTGAGGGACACACATGTAAATTCAGGGTCATACTGTTTGTGACTCATTCCCTCATATAACTTTGCAAATTACTAAGGCTTATTTAGAAGAATTTTCTGGAAAGATACCGAGCATCTCAGAAGAATATATGTGATGAGTGTGTCATTGCTATGCTGGGCACTAATTGTGTCATTATAACACAGAAAGCAGCTACCTCAACTCTTATATAAGCATGAGGACCCTAGCCAGCACCAGTCTTAAATAGAAATAACATTTAATATACAACTCAGGCTGAAAAGCTGTTAACTGAAAAGTGTTGTGTTGATGAGCAGGCACTAAGAGCTGTGTAGTTTAATGGAGAAGAGTTTCAATGAGGGTGTAAGGTCTCATTTGCCAGCTGTGGAGCACAAGCCTCTTCAAAACACACAGAAAAGTCCCACGGGGTTGATGGCCATGTCTTTGCAAGTCCAGATTCCTCACATCCTCCTTTCCAGAGTGGCATCATAAAATTTAATAACCAGCACTGGCATCACAGAAAATTGTGGAATGCTTTACCCAGGCTAGTTACTAAAGTGATTAACATGATTCTTTGAGGTGCTGAGAGTCTCTCTGGAAAATTAATCAGCACTGTTGTCAAGTAGAACTAAATTAATATCTTCTGGTGCTTTGTGTCCTGAGGCTCAGTTATCTCAAGCTGCTCCTGCTGTCCATCTTAGAGCTACTCATAAATGGACTGGTCTAGATATTGAGTTATGCTTCTTTCTGAGGCTTAGAGGAAATTCTATTTGTCCTTTCTAAGTATCTGCCCACCAGGAGTAAAACTATCAGAGCAGTTTCTATGAGTAAGGTTTTATGTCTGGAAGAAGTTAAGTGGCCCACCAGGCTGGACCATCAGGGAGCCCTGTATTCTCAATGCCTCTGGCAATGGCAAAAGGAGAAGATGGGTAGGAAGAGACATCCTGCCTGTTCTGGTTGTGTCTGCAGTCCATTTTTCATTGCATTCCCCAGCATCTAGAGTAATTTAAGGGGTTTTAAAGAGTAGATTCCTGCCTAGTCCCTTTAGTGTCTGTTTATTTTCCTGTCTTTCAATGAGTTTATATAATCCCTTTTTCAACTGGTGATACTTGTCTTTGCAGGAACCTACAGCACCAAATAACAGAAATTCACTACATGCTATGAAAAGAAATGCTTTCTTTTACATGTATGAATCTCAATTTCCACCATTTTCAGTGAGAACCTTCAGTTCAAGTATTGGGAGAGATGGTGAATGAATAGTCCAGCACAAGCTTGTAAGCCTCCATTATACTGCTTCTTGGTTTTCTCCTTTATGAAATCTCATCCCTGGGAGTCATTTTGTAGGTCACTGGGTGACTATGTAAGGCAGCTGCTCCATCCATGTGACATTTTACTTTACATTTTACGTTTTTTTTGTACTTTACTTTGTTTAGATTTAATTACTACTTCACTGAAAGCATTAGTGTTATTATAGTATAATTTTTGGTAAACTAAGACACTTCTTGGGAATCCCCAATTTTATTTTGAGATTTGTTTAGCTTTATGTATTTGCAAATTCCAAAGCAGATTTACTGTTTCTGATACTCAAGTTCTTAGTTCATCTCTCTGTTGGAGAAAATGTCAGCTTGGGACAATCAAATTTGTCTGTGACTGAACATTACAATTGTACCAGCTATGAAAATGAACTTACTCCCCAGCTTTTTCCATGCACTAGGAAGGTACAAGCCATTCTGTGTGGGATTCACCGCAGCTAACTTTAGACATCTATAGTTTAGTCGTCTAGATCTGAATTAGTCACTTTGGATTCTCTTTATAGTTATCAGAGAGAAAAAGCCCTTTTAGAACATGATTCATCTGACCTATTTAAATATCTACTTAAGAAAAAGATGAATCATGTCCTGTAACTTTTTTCCCCTCCCTTGACTCTGAAGGTAATTAAAATATTGACTTCTACAAGTAGATGTCATTGCATATATTCCTCTCTATGTTATTTTGACACCATTATTCCAAAAAAAAGTTAACCTGGGTACCATGGAATGACTCAATTGTCATAGCAAATTTTATCTGAATTCCTGTTAAAATGCTGCTGTAGCCACTGCTACAGTTGCTGTGGCAGGTATGATGCATACAAGGAATTTCACATCCTTCTTAATTGGTGGGTCTCAGAACTGCACAACACTCGAGGTAAGGCTGCACCAATTGTGAACACAGCAGGATAATCACCTCTTTTGATGGCTGTTTGAGGTACCCCAGGGGCACACTGCTCAGTCTTATTGAGCCTGCTGCCAACCAACATGCCCAGATCCCATTCTTCAGGGCCAGAAATACCCATGGCATACTGGAGATAGTCCAATGAAGGACCACAAAGATGAGGAAGGAACTAGAGCAACTCTCCTATGAGGAAATTCTGAGAGAGCTGGGACTGTTCAGCCCAGAGAACAGAAGGCTGAGAGGGGATCTTAGGCATGTTTAAAAGTATCTGAAGGGAGGATGCACAGAGGATGGGGCCAGGCTCATTTTGGTGGTGCCCAGTGACAGGGCAGGAAGAAATAAGTGCAAAATAACACACAGGAGGTTCCTTCTGAACATCTGGAACCACTTTTTGACTGTGAAAATGACTGAGCACTGGAACCAGTGAGGTTGTGAAGCCTCAATCGTTGGATATATTCAAAAGGCACTTGGACACTGTCATGAACAAATGTCTCTAGGTGACCCTGCTTAAATAGGTAGGATTAGATCAGATGACCTCCACAGGTGCCTTCCAAACTCAACAATTCTGTAATTCTGTGGCTTTATGAACTAGAAATAGAAATAAAAGTTGTTGGTTGATTTTTTTTCCTTCAGACTGAGGATCAGTTAATATCGAACTGAGTTTTAAAAAGAATCTGCAGAGCTTGAGGTGATACTGTAATCTGTTAGTACTGGTGTCTACAAAGTGGTGCAGTGCAGCACAATTCTTGCATCTTTTTTCCAAACTCTCGATTATTCCTTCAGTCTTTTTATTTGGTCTTAATCTGTGAAGTACATCATGTTCTTTTTGTGTGCTGCAGAACAGGTCCTGACAAATCTTTCTATTCAAGGCATCTCTTTCTAACACATTTTAGACTCTTCACTTTGGAAAGACAACCTAAGCATTGCCCATCCTTAGCACACTTAAATATGTTATGCCTTTGCCTCTCAAATTCTATTGCTTATTAAACGTTAAATCTCAATTTCTTGAAAATTTGTAGGATTTAATTTTTTCATTATCTCACCTACAATAGATCTCTTAGTTCCATACCTTAAACATCAATCAGAAGCCTTTGTGGTTCTTTCCCTTTCTATAATATGATTTTTTTAAAATTATTCTCCATATTTCTTCACTGGGTGCTGCACTTCACACTCACTTTCTGTAGAGGAAATTTCATGGTTAGCTTCCTCTGCCCGACTTAACTGAAAGCTGTTTAAAAAACATCAAGGGCTTCAGAGCCAGCTATTGTCAGAATTGAACCTTACTTCTGACTACTTACTCCTTTACTTTCATGCATTACTTGGAGCTACTGGATATAGAACCGTTTAAATCTCCTGTACTTTTCTTCACATTTCCAGAATAATAGAGCTGGTGAGACTTGCATTCTTCTTTTCAGAATATCTTAGTAGTTTTCTTTATTTCTTGTTATTACAGTTAAGAAATTAGTCAGAAGTGTCATTCCCATAATTTCTGCCTGAAGGCTCCCATTCTTAGGATAACCTTTGGTCCAGGAATGTGACCCAGAGAATCCCTGATAGATTACTGCCCCTTCATCTTTGTGTTACCTTTAACAATCACTTATATCCCTTATTCTGTCTAGCCTACTTCCTGCCTGTTTTATTTATTGCTTCTTCAGGGACAAAGGCTGCAGAATTTTTCACTAAATCTGTACTGAGGATTCCTTTCCCATTCTCTCTCATTAAAACCAGTAATTTGAACAGAGACTCTATTTATTAACTAAATAATGCCCTAATTTACTTTTTCTCTTTTACTCTCTTGTTTAGGATTTTCTCCTTTCATTCATTCCTACTATATCTTTAAAAGTTGATTTTCTATTATTTTAAGACACAATTTTTCTTATTTGGTAATGAACTAAAACATCTTTCACTACTTTCATCTTTTCCATAAAAAGAGAAATCTTTAAAGTTTTTATTTATAGAACTTACTGCATCCAGCTGCATGTCAAAATATATTAAATGTAAAAGAAATAAAAAATGTAACAATAATTTTATATTTTAAAACAATTAACTTTAAATATTTCCATACTACCTTAATATTACAATATCAGTAATTAACAGCAGCAATAATGTGAGATTGCAACTGTTAGTCCTTCCTGTAATATATTGTTCCTTACCTATTATTTCGATAATCAGCTTGAAAATTCTAAATCCTGAAATATTGTTCTTCCATAAATGATATTGTATTTCACTGAACTGTCATTGCTAGACATATTCAAATCACTGTTAACATTTTTCCTACATCTTTTATCATGTTTCAATGAAATATGACACTCATCTACATGCTTTCTTCAGAAATTTCTGCAGGTTTAGACTTATGCCAATATTTAGACTTTCACATTCTAACATGGATGAATCTTAGGCAATGCAATGAAACACAATGGGGTCAGGAAGAAATTAACATTTTCAGTGAAGCATTTCTTAATGAATAATAAGATTTAACTTGGACTACACTGAGGTGTCATCTCTTGCAGCCAAAAGTGGCCTCCTTCAATACTTTTAACAGACTTTGAAGGACTAAACGCTGTTTTATTTAGCTTCACATCTTTGCCAGTCAGCCAGGGCACTCAGTTATAAATAAATAGAATTAATTCTAGTGGGGAACACCTGTCACCACCAATTGGAAGATATCAGGAAAGTATGAGCTGAACAGCAGCTCTGCTCACTTCACCAGGTTGTCTAGCACTTCAGCAGCTTTCAGTGTTCAAAATCTGCTAACAGTCAGGGGAATCTCAGCAAAGACACAAGATCTACCACCAGTCGTGCTATCTGTGCTGCTTTCTTCCTGTAATCTTATTGGAAACCCACCTTACTAAAACTAGATTCAATTGGGCTGTTTTAAACTGCAGAAAGGTCACTTCACTAGTAACCTCACTTAAAAAGATAACATTATTATATGCTAGGAATTTGGGTAGGAGTTTGGTTGCCTATGCAGACTCCCTGGTTCGATGGATGTCCCTTCTTCTACAAGATTGTGACTACAACACTTTTCACCAATTACTTTTACAATTAAAAATTTCTCTGAAACATGGTACATGATGAGATCATATCTGTGTAAAAGCCACTTTGGTGCTTGTCCCACTAAATTCAGAATATTTTAACAATGCTTGTTTAACAGTTACAAAAATATTTCCACATACGTGCAGTTCAAAGTAAAGCATTATGAGGATATTTTTTTCTGTCTTGCACCTCTATTTTGAGGATGCATCCTGTGACAAAAGCTGTCAGTGTTTCCTCAGCCCTCTGAAAAATAATACCAGTAAGACATTTTTCTTGCCTTGATCCCAGTAACTAACATTACATTATGTAACTTTGTTAATCAAAAGGTAGTGTTGTTCATATTTAGTAGAAACTAACTTATTCTTTCAATGGGTAGGTTGGGTTCCACTCTCAGAGGAGCCACACAATATCCTGTGAGATCCTCCTGATGAGTCAATGAGATCTGTGAAAGTTTAATGAGCTACTTTGGTTTCTCATCACTTATGCTTTAGTTATTACTGCAGAGAAATGGAATTTACTAACAGTATCTTTTTATTCCTATGTTTCACTCCAGTGTGTCTATGGTGGTCTCTGATGTTCAGATAGGTAAGATTTTCAGGTTTGGTGGAACACCTAGCTGAAAAGAGCCCTTTTTTCAGTTATTAATGTGAAAGTACTGTCATGGTTCCCTTAAATAGTAGCTGAAGGTCTGGGGCTTTGTCTTCAGAATAGATTTTTTTGCTTTCTTTACACTCTATTAAAACACAACATCAGATGAAGAAAGCATGGGTTATAGGGCAAGAAACATAAGTTTCCACCAGCTTGCACAAACTTAGACTCATAGAATCATTAAGGTTGGAGAAGACCTCTAAGATAACTGAATCCAACCATTAACCTAACACTGCCAGGTCCATCACTAAGCCATGTCCCTAAGCGCCACATCTAGAATTTTTTTGAACACTTTCAAGGATGATGATTCCACCACTTCCCTGGGCAGCTTTTCAGGCTTGGCCACCCTTTTAGGGAAGAAATTTTTCCTAATGTCCAATCTAAACCTGCCCTGGCACAACTTGAAGCCATTTGTCTTGCCTTATTGCTTGTTACTGTCACCCTGTCAGAGAAGGAGATCAGGTTGGTCAAGCAGGACCTGACTGTCATAAACCCCTGCATGCTGGACATTATCCCCTGGTTGTCCTGCCCGTGCTGTGTGACTGTCTTCAAGATGATCTGCTCCATGTTCTTCCCCAGCACCAAGGTCAGGCTGACAGGCCTAGAGTTTCCCCAAATCCTCCTTCCTGCCCTCTTGTAGATGAGTGTCATATTTTTTGAGCTCCAGTTTTCTTGGACCTCCCTGCTGAACCAGGATTGCTGATAAATGATAGAGAGAGGCTTGACAATCTCTTCTGTCAGCTCCATCTCTATGCCTGGGTGGATTCCACCTGGTCCCATTGACTTTTGCATCTTTAATTGGAGCAGGAAGTTACTAACTGTTTCCTTCTGGAAACAGACTCTGTCTTCCAGCTCAGGGAATTGAGTACCCTGAGGATAACTGGTCTGACTATTAATACTGAGGCAAAGAAGCCACTAAGTACCTCAGCCTTTCCTCATCTTCTGTGGCATGTTTCCTATGACAACCAACAAAGGATGGAGATTCTTCTTGGCCCTCTTTGTATTGCTAATGTATTCATAAAGACATTTTTTATCTCTGGCAGCAGTGGCCAAATTAAATTCTAGCTTGGCTATTTTTCCTTGCATAACCTAACGTCATCTTTGTGGTCCTCCTGAGTTGCCTGACACTTCTTCTAAAGCTGGTAAATTCTTTTCTTTTTTATCCCTGAGTTCCAGTGAAAGAAGACCTCCCTTTAGCCAGGATGGTCTTCCTCTGCTGCTCATTTTTTGGCACTTGGGGACGGCCTGCTCCTGTGCCTTGAAGATCTCCCTCTTGAGGAATGTCCAGCCTTCCTGTACTCATCTGCCCTTCATAACTGTCTCCCAAGGGACTCTATGAGTCAGTGTCCTCAGCAGGCCAAAATTTTCCCACCAAAAGTCCACTGTAGTGGTTTTGTTGTCAACTTTCCTTACTTATCCAAGGATAAAAAACTCTGTAATATTGTGATCATTTTGCCCAAGATGACCTCCAACCGTCCATCACCCTCCAGTTTTATTCCATTCATAAATGGCAGGTCTAGTGGGGCATCTCCACTGGCTGGCTTTCTCACCAACTGTGTCAGGAGGTCATCTTACACACACTCCAGGAACCTCCTAGACTATTTCCTGTCTGCAATGTTATATTTCCCACAGACATCTACTAAATTGAAGTTTCCCACAAGAACAAAGGATAGAAATTGTGAGACTTTTCTCAACTGCTTGTTGAATGTTTTTCATTTGCTAAACTCTAGTGCATGTGCTGGATATGGACACATTTTCTGATGCTGGACTTCTGGAAGAGTTAGAAGCCTTAGACAGGACCTCCACATCCCATATCCTAGTCCTGAGTGAGGGCCTATTTTTCTAATCCTTTTCTTTTTCGTGCTTCTATATTGAAACCATGAACCCTTTCTCTTCTTTCACCTTTCCTTGCATTTTTTTTTCTCATCACAGAGGAGATCTAAGTGTAACATATGACTTTCAAGACCATCACTATATTAACAGGCAGAAAACAAAGTTTATCAGTATGGCCCTGGCCATAAAATACTCCAGGATTGTATCATAGTTTTCAGAGCTCTTCTGATTCTCCTGGAGCAATACAGGCAGTGCCATGTGCACTTTCCTATGTCAACTCCATACAAGAGAGGGCTTTGCAAATTTCTGCTTCCTAATGTCCCCTCTACCAACCCACTTTCCATACTGAATTTCCATACTGACCTCAGATCCCTTAAAAAGCCCCACTGCTTACATATAAGTGCATCTGGGAGAATGGTCTGTTGGGATTTCATCTCCTAGCTCATTGTGACAGGATACTTCTGTTTGAATCACACATTCTCCAGGCTAATAAATTCTGATTGCTCTGCATTGTTAGCCATCTGCTCCCATCCCCTGGGATCCCAGTCCAAGATGGAGGTTAAAAGACAACAAACTGAATGCCCCAACAGACAGAGTGCAATATAGTTTGTACACAAAATTAGTAAGCAGAGAAGAAGCTGATGCATAATATTTGATTGAGACACGCATGGACGTGCACTGGCTTTTCACATGGTCTGCTGACTTATTATGAGTAACACAGTAGCTGTAAGTAAAGTTTTCTAGTACTTATTGTAATACACTGTTTTCATGTATTTACCTAAGTTTAAACAGTGGAAAAAAGTCAAAGAATGAACCTTAAAAATCAGAAGAAAGAGACATATGGTGACCTGAACCATAAAAGGAAATTCTTATATATAATGCCAGCAGTCTTGAAGATCTATATTCCACTGCTGTCAGCAAATAAATTGTTCAGAGGGGCAAAATAACTACACAAATAAACTCCACTTGTGACTAGCCCCCAGCAAGATATAACTTCATTCCCCACCACTCTTCCAGGCCCAGCCATCCAGCTAGTTTTTTACCCAGCAAGTAGTGCATCCTTTTTGTCCTATATGTGCCATGTGACAATTAAAAATTGTTTATTTGCCAAATGAGACATAACCCTTTGGGAAACATATGATGTTTCATGGTGTACCTGTTATGTATTTGCTCATAAATGAGATCGTTGTGCGAGCTTAGTTTGTCAGACATTTTTCATGACTGTCAAAGAATCCCCAGAAGACACTATCTTTTATAAAAAGTACAGTTATTATGGTTTTATCATACTCTCTTGTTTAAAGGAAGAAAGAGAACTTCATTATATGGGGTTTATTGCTTAATTATATATATAATGTATTCCCTAACTATTTTTTCTCAAATTATCCTGCATAAAATGAAAGAGTTAAATAAGCAAACATATTTTCTTTTGAAACAGCACTATTTTTAGGTGTGTAACAGCTGATTACAATTCTGACAATAGATAATACACTGATAGCTAAATAAACACAAAAAATAAAAGCAGTAATGAACTATTATATTTTTATCATCATGTTCAAGAGCATAGTCTCTGAAATGCTATTTTGTTAGTGCTTGTTCTGCCATCACCAAGAAAACCTATGCCATATAACAGCGTAGTAGGAGTCAGTATTTAAGGAATATCAGGAATTTGGGAAGACTGCCTTTATGACACTTATTTGAACACTAGTTCAAGGAATAAGTAAGAAGAAACCCTTAATAAAAGACACAAATTTTATTTCACAGGTTTTACATCACTAGAAAAAACAGTAGTTTAAAACTTTCTTTCTTTTTGGGAGGCAACAGTTGCAATTTTAAGAGGAATTTAGGTATGAGCTTTAACAAGAGTAGAATTGTAGCCAAGGACTGAATAATAACAAACCAAAACAAAATTATTCTGATGAACTGATTAAATAGGAAGAGAAAATTTGCTTCACAATTAGGCATTTTGTTAGGCTATCACATGTAAGAGCAGTGTGCAGGGAGAGAGAGAGAGCTTACAAATGCTACTTTCTTCCATGAGTTCTAGCACACCTTAAGTATGGCATGATAGATAAAAGGAATGACATGTCTCCTGTGGTCAATAAATGTTATAGTTCTGAGACAAAGCAGGGTCAAAAAATGGAAAATAATAATGAAAAAAAATAAAATAGAAGAGGATGAAACTCTGAACTTATTATATACTGTTTAAGGGTTGATTTTCATGTCCCATTGAACTATTCATCTCACCTCACCAAAAAAAAAAAAAAAAAAAAGAAGCTTTTTAAGAAATTTGAATATCCTTATAGAGGTTCCTTAGAACACTGGGCTTTACACCGGGCTCCTGTCGCAGCCACACAGTGATTTTGAGTGAAGTATTATGCTGTGTACATAAACATGCCAAAGGAACTATGAAAATGTAATGTGAATTTTTTTATGTCTACAGGAAAATCATTCCACAGAAGCTGTAAGAGGGTATATTAGAAAGCTTCAGGTGTAGGAAGAAAACTGAGCTATACTTCTGCTGAGGTAAAAAAAAAAGACTAAATTTCATTCAAAACTAGGAAAACACATAGGCAACGGTGGCCCAAGGATGGGTAAACCTTCTTTATATTCTACTGCTGAAGAGGAGGAGCTGGTCCCAGAACAGATGGCTACACTGACCGCATCCTGTGAAGAGATCAGTGCCCTCATGTCCATTTAAAAAGCACTTTAGGCAATCAGGCCTCTGCTGGAGGCAGACACCAAATGACTGTTTCCACTCAGCGTTTCAGATAAAGATATGAGATGGGATCATGAGCATATCCCCTTCTTGCACTGACCTGTGGAACTGAAACAGCAGTCAATGGCCTTTTGGAAAGCAGAAATTGCATCCTCTATTTTCTATCTCTTCTCAGGAAGTGCCATTAAGCAAACAGCTCCAGTGAATTCATAAAGTCTCCAAGAAAAGTTTTTTGTTGCCATTTACTTTCTCATTAAAATCTTCCCATATATTTTTTGTAGATGACAACTGAAAAGATCAGGACGGAATGACTGATACATAGCTGCTGTGAAAGTTCTGACTGCATCAGCAAGAATGCTTCACTGTCACTTGGAGAATTTTTCTACATTACATTTTTGTGGATACTGCCATAAAATAATCTGATTTTTAAGAATTTGGTAATTTTTCATTATATATTTTACTTCTGTTATTGAAGAGACAGTACAGGCTGTACTGCAATGAAAGGAACATAGTATGTTTGATATTGTGTTTTTGTACACTGGTATTTTGTCACATGTTATTGATTCTCTATATTTCTCAAATGGTTCATTTGTTTGAGAAACATTTTATGCTTATCTTTACTATATATTTCCTGTGTCACTTTACATGATTTTCTGATTACTCTGTTTTGATAACATATGACCTTACAACCTATACTTCTTTTTGCTCTGCTGCTGTGTGGATAGCCTATATTACAATACTTGTAAGACCTATACCATTTGCCTTTCAGTTTGATATTTTATACTCAATTTTACTGAACCAAAGGTTCTATTAATGTTTAAAGTGTCAAAGAATTAGACAACTGAAACAGTTCCATAATATCCACAGATTTTATCTTAAATCTTTAAAGGGAAAACTCTGCCATGTTTTTGTATTACTTGCCTATATTCAAAAATGTTTTGTCAAAGTAAGATTTACTGATGTAAGCTCATCTACTCAGACATGATGTTTTTCAGTAACAGTAAATGTAGGTTCAGGAATTATTTGTATATTGGCCAAACAATTCATGTAGGATAAGTAAATTGAGCAATATCTGTACAATTATGGCATATCTTTTAAAAACAAGAGTCCAAGTAATGCAAAATGTCAGTGAAAGCATCCAGGATTAGATGAAGATGATTTGCCAAAGAAGTTAAGAGAATGTTTATAGGAGTCTGCTGAGCAGTCAAGTAGTTGGTGGTGTTGGAGTTTCATCATAACTTGTCCAAAATCAGTAGACACAAATTCAGATAGAGAATTTTAAAATCTTGGAAAAAAAGTCTTGAAAAGCATTATGTCATAGAAACATATAATAGAAACATATAATAGTTTGGGTTGGAAAGGACCTCTAAAAACCATTTAGTCCAAATCCCCCTGCTATGGGCCAGGACAGCTTTTCCTGAGTCACGTTGCTCAAGGCTTATCCAACCTGACTTTGAAAACTTTCAGAGATGGGACATCCATAACTTCTCTGTTCTAGTGTCTCACCACCCTCATCATAAAAAATTTTCTCCTTATAGCCAATATCATCTCTCCCAACTCTCAGCCTATCTTAATAGGAGATGGGTTTCATCCATCCAGTCATCTTTGTGGTCCTCCTATGGACTTGCTCCAACATGTCAGTGTTGAGCTGGGACCCCAGAGTTGGACACAGTTCTCCAGGTGGGTAATACCAGAGCAGAGTAGAGGGGCAGAATCACCCCTCTTAACCTGCTGCCCACACTGCTTTGGATGCAGGCCAGAATTTGGTTGGATTTACCGGCTCATGTCCAGTCTCTCATCCACCAACAACTCCAAGTCCTTGACAGGGCTGCTCTCAATCTGTTCGTCTCCCACTGCATCTGTATACATTAGAAACTGTTTTTCTGTTTAATGCCTCTTTAGCAAGTTCATACTGATTTCTGTCCATGCTAAAAAAAGTAAAAGTGTGTGTACAATAAAGATATTTCACACCTGGAACTAACAGGGTAGGAGTTGAGTAATTTTTGACTTTAACTGTATTACCTACATCCACAAGGTTTCAGAAGACTTTTGAGTCAGGAAAAATTATTTATCGTGTTCCTACAAAATAAGTAAAATATACTGAGAATTGCTACATCATTTAAATATAGAGTCTTTCATGTTTTTCGAGGCACATTCCCAGGTCTCTGATGACAGGCTGTAAGTCCAATCTCAATATTTTTTTCTGGAGTGTTTACTGAGAATGAGCTCAACTTCTACATTTCTTGCCCACAGTTCTTTTTCAGTTATAAGAAATCCCACAATTACATGTTGGTGGATTTTGCTTTCTCTTTATTTATATTTTGAAACAGCTCTAGTGCCAAAACAATTAGAAGCAGAAAGTTGAAGTCTGACCTTCATTGAAGAGTACCTTTGCTCTTGTGAAAATCGCTTTTGCTTAGACAAAGGGATTCTGCAAATTGTACTTCCGGACAGTGATCAGTTCTTTGTGAACAGCTTTAAAACTTTTTGTCTGACATTTATATTTAAAGAAATTAATGACAATTATACATAAGGCTATCTATGCTAAAACAGTGACTGCATTTTTGTGTAGCCTTCTCTTTTTCAACCTGTGGTGTCATTGACAGATTTCTTCTTACACTCCTATTATCAGATATTTTTTTCTTTTTCTTTATAACACAAAAATAAAATGAGGATGCCAGTTCCTCTCACCTTTGATGTACAGATTTCTACTCATGAAAGAAAGGTAGAATTTTAGATCTGAAATGTACCACACAAAGTTTCATACAGGTTTTGAGTTTCAAAGAGATTTTCAAAGACATGCAGAGCTATTCATAAATAACTATCCCTTACACAGGAGTTCAGCACAAATGTACAAAAGAATAATATTGCATTCTCCAAATTACATAATTTTTCAAGGATTATTGTGTCTTCTAGCCAGTTCAGCTCCTTATCTGCTCCATGAATAGCAACACATATATCTCTGTGAATAAGGAAAAAATGCATTCTGGCATTCTGTTCTTTCATATGTCTATAATTCTTATAATAACTAGTATATTAATGAGTCCAAAAGAGAATATAGCCTTTTTTACACCTGAAGTGACAGAACTATTTTCACTTGTAAAATTTGATACTGAAGATTGATCTAGAGATGTGTTTATAGGAAACAAATACTATATTTTAATGAGGAAAAATACATAAACAGCAGAAATATGAAATTCTACACTTTGTCCTTACACCCTAAATGTAACTAAGAAATAAGAACTGAAGTATTGAAATAGGCTGAGTGTTAGAGAGACTAGCATGTCTTTTATGTTACTTAAAGCAGTAAAAATAAAAAGAGACAAATATCTGAACATTATATTTCAATGAGCTTCACTAAGCTTAATGAGCTGAGACTTCACCTGTTTGTTGAGGCTCTACTTAATCAAAGAATCATAGAGTCATTAAGGCTGGAACATACATACCTGTAAGATAATCTAGTACAACTATTAACCTAGCACCACTGTGTTCATAACTAAACCATATCCCCAAGTTTCACATCCACACACCTCTCGAACACTTCCAGGGATGGTGAATCTGCCAGTTTCCTGGGCAGTCATTTCACTGTCTGACCACCCTTTCAGTGAAGAAGTATTTCCTAATATCCAGTTTAAACCTCCCTTGTCACTTGTTACCGGGGAGAAGAGACAACCTCCATCTCTCTACTACCTGCTTTCATGAGTGTAGTAGAAGGTTTTTATAGAGAGCAATAAGGTCTCCTCTCAGCCTCCTTTTCTCCAGTCTAAACAACTCCAGCTCCCACAGCTGCTCCTCACAGGACTTCTGTTCCAGACTCTTCACCAGCTCCACTGTCCTTTTCTGGATACACTCCAGCACCTCAAGGTCTTTCATGTAGAGAGAGGCCCAAAACTAAACACAGAATTTGAGGTGCAGCCTCAACAATGCCGAGTACAAGAAATCAGGTTTTGATTTTTATCAAGTACAAAAATCAGTTTTGATTTTGTGAATAAATATCTATTCCAATTTGCTAGAAACAAGTCAGCTCAAGATGCTAAGCCCTAAGCATGGCAAGTTTGATCAGAAGTGATTTGGACTAGACTTAAAAGGATAATCATTCAAGATGAACATATAGCCAAAGTTTGATAATTGCAGTGTGTGTAAGCTGTACTTATACTTTTGGTTTCCATTTTGATTTGAACTAATCTGCATGTATTTTCTGAAAGCAAATTCCTCAGAATCTGAGATGAATGTTTATTTAAACAAGTGATATTCTGTTTTGCTCAATACAAAAACAGACAAAGCAGCCTCCAAAAGAAGTTGATTCATTTTTCATGAGATATCAAGAAAAATCAAAATTCAGTAATAGTGTTTGCATATGACTAATAGTTGTCTAAGAGATATTATTGCATGCTGTTATTGTAAAATACTTTGAATAACACCACTGACACTACTACTCAGCAATGAGAGTTCAATCAGCTGATAATGGAATAGTAATTCCTTTCATCTGATTAGCATTTAGAGATACATCTTCCCACTCGTGTTTACAAGTAACTCCCTTCTTACTCACTGACAGTGAAATAAGCCATTAAAAAGTCATACAGCTTGCTGAAGAACACAGAGAAAACTGCTGGTAGAAGAGGAAACAGGATCATGAACTGGATGACTTTGGATATTCAGGTTGTAGCAATTAATTTTGTCCTATTGGAAACAATTTTTTTCATGAAAAGCCTTGAATGCCTGTGTCCAAATTATGCACAGTTTAATATTATATAAACTTCTCAGAGGTATTTACTCCACCTATAGAGAAGAATTCTTCATGTCTTAATCAGGGAGCCCACTGAGAGAACACAAAAAATGATTAATTGACTTGCCATGCTAGATAACAAGGTTTTAAAACTTTCTTCAAGCCTGAAACATAACAAAAACAAAACCAAAAGCCCCACAAACAAACAAGCAAACATTAAAAAAAAACACAACAAAAAACCTCATAGGGAATGCTGGGGTTTTTTTATGATAGAACGATTTAGTACACACAAATCAACATTATTTTGCAAGTTATTACCATTTTAATTTTATCCAAAAAGCAGTTTGTCATTGTTGATAAAATTAATAAATGCGAACTGGGAAAGCAAGCTCCCTGATTTTTGTCGCAAAAGGCCTTTTTATAGAAGGAGTGGTAGTGGATAAGAAATTAGCAGATATTCTTAAATGTCTTCCTGGTATATAAATTTTAAGAATCCCCTTACTGTTAGTAATGGTAGATGTAATTTCTTAACTAAACCTGGTATAAAACTGATTTTGTTCTCAAGTTTCAGAATCTGTCCTTCCCTGAGATTTTCTGCAAGGTGTATATGCTCTCTTAGTAGATAAAGCACAAGTAGCAGGAAATAAGGAATAAGGATGAAACAATAGCAATTATTTAACATCCATGTTAATTTTGTTGTTCCATTATACTTCCCCCCTCCCCCCCAATGTAATAATGTGGTAATATCCTTGAGGAACAGTTGATGTGAAAAAAACACATTTAAATATCCTTGGATCTGATATAACTTTAGTGTTTACCAGACCCATTGATAATAATTTTAAAACACTTTTCAAGTTCCACACCTAAATAATAACAATAAAAAAGGTAATCTTATTAACAGAAATTTTCATTAAGTACACAGTATATAGAATTATTTTTTAAAAGAAGAAAAAGTTTATAGACCAGATGAATTTAAGACAATCAGTTCTAAACTCTAGTGGAGATATTCCCAAAAGCAAAGTTCTCCCATACTCAAGGCATCATGTCCTATTATCTTCAAACTTTATTATTATGTTTCCTGAGGACAGAAACCATGTGCAATCATTAGAAAATAAAAATCACAATGTGAGTGAAAAAGAAAATACTTTTTGTTAAGTTTCTGCCACAACCTGCCACAGAATTAGGGCTCCAGGGGCTACAAATTTTTATAGCAACTTCTTTAAAACAAAGAAGGCCATTCTTGAAAGTTTAAATTAGAGATAAACAAAAAATAAAATTAAAAAAAGAGCCCACATACATTGCCTCCCAAAACCTCAAGAAAACACCAGATTAATTATTTCATTTTTTATAAGTCATATACAGATTTATTCCCTTGGTTTCAAGGCATTTACTGGTTTAGAAATCAATTTGAAAACACTAGAACAGCTCCAATGAGATTTTCCTGTTGCTCATCTTTCTGATTTGTTGGAATCCAGTAAACTTTTAACCAGAAAGCTTCCTCTTGGAGGCATCTCCCAGTACAGTACTAGAGCTGCTTGCTCAAGAAATCCTGGTAGATTTCTCTTAGAACAATGCAAATTCCCATGGCAAATTACTTGTTGAATATGTGTAGAAGGAGTAGCTTTCCATCTGAAAAGTTGGACCATATCACACAAGATTTACTTACCTCAAAAAATCACTTCATAGTATCAAGAATACAAAACTCCATTGACTTATCAACACATAACTCTGTGGAGAGCTGTCACAGCAAATCAGAGTGATAAGGCTGGGAGACCTAACTTTTTGTGATTTACAATAAATTATTGCTGCTGTTCAGCAAATCTTGGAGTGCCTCCAAAAAAAAAAGGATTTTCACCATTCTGACATTCAAACTTCACAGCCCAGAAGACTCTTTGAATTATTTTAGAAATGCAGGCATACTTGTGAATAACAGATGCACCTTGGGCAGCTGTTTAACAGCAGCACAGAGTTTGTGACTGTTTTAAATCTAATTTCAGAAAATCCATATGAGTATCACTGCACTGATAATTTGTGCCCCATCATTGCTCTTTCAGCTTTCTCATTCTTCTTTCAGATCTGTGTATCCCAGTCAAATATATTGGATGCAGTCACATGTTGCACTTTCCTTCTTGAGATTAATTTGGTTTCCATGGGATGCGTGGTCCTTTTAGTCTCTTATAATACATTTTTTGTCTATTCTAATATAAATGCCATTGTGATTATTCCATATTTATTTACCTCGATGTAATGGACAGTTACAGTTCATCCAAGACAAATGTGGGGTTTTTTTTTATTTTATTTCCACATAATCTTTTTTAGTATTTATAGTCTTTAAAGCTATGCCAGCATTTTCCCCGTTCTCTCTCTCTCCCTCTCTCTTGATCTTATTTTATTAAAACATCCACATTTTTAATAAGCTTTCTGCAGACTTAACTACCTCTCCCCCTAGGAAATCACTCCTGTTCTTATGCCCTAATGATTTATTTTAGTGTTTCCATGAAATAATCTTGTAGACATTTATTCATGGCCAGCGAAGTCAGTAATGTGCTTTTAACTGCTCCATCCACCCCCATATCAGTGCAGAATATTATTAACACCTGCATTTCTAGTTATGTACATATTTCCTCCACATCAGTTCCACTGCATTGCTCCCTTAGGATCAGACTAATAAAGGCAGCGTAATGTTTACAAATTCTAAGAAGCTTTTTCATATGAGTTTCCTAGTGATAAGTTAAATAATAAATGAGCATGACCTTTATGCATTTGAGTTGGCTGCATTTCCTGAAGGATTCCTATTCTTATTGTGTCCTGATTCTTTGTGTCACTCCAGTCTGAGCTCCAGCAAACAAGGCAAAGTCATACCAATTGCAAGAGCAGCACCAAATATCACCTTTCTTACAAATGTCAGGCCAAAGAGTGAGCTTAGTACCTTAAACTATGGATTTGAATGAGGCTTTTTAACTAAAGTTAGAGCTGTGATGAAATTATTTCCTTTTTTCCCTTGGAAGAAATTCTGAGGCAAATGAGAAAGGAGACTTGAAATTTCTGCATTGCAATTTTCCACTTTGGAAAATTCATAAAAAATCGACTACAAACCATTGGCTCAGTTCTGATCTTTGCTCCAAGACCGGTTCACAGCCCCACGAAGTTTTGTGCATGTGTGGTGAATTAATAAATGAAGTCTGACCATGCATACAATTCTATATCTATTTTACTAAAAACTATAACCTGTTTTTAACCCACATCTATGTATAAATGTGGGTTCTACTTATATAATTTTTGTCTACCATATGTTTCATCTTGGCAGTCTTGTTATTTAATTTTAGAGCATGTAGTTTCATAGTTACTGACAAGAAATATACATATACCTCATTTTGACTATTTGTTTTCCAAACACAGACATATATAGTAGGAGAACAAAAAAATATAACAATAATTTACCTTACCTATATGATATTTCTGACATAAAAACTTGGGTAACTGTAACTTAGATAGTACTATCACATTAGTAGAAGTCAGCATTTTGTGAAGGCTGGTGCATTAATGTGACAGACAGATTGTAAGCTGTTTTTTTCTTTACTTAACATGCTCTACCTTAGTAGTCACATCTCACGAACTAAAATGTTGTGCTGTGTCTTTAACTTCCATCAGTAATGGGTAATACATCAAAAACGCCTCTGCCCATATCTATGTTTCACTGAGCTAAAATCCTTTCATCTACAACAGCCTGACATTTATTAAAACCCTAAAAACTAGCCAATAGTCCTTAAAATAAAATAAGTCAAAAATAACTTTGTCCTAGTTTCTTCTTAGTAACCAGTACAATGCTGTGTTTTGAATTTAATATGAGAATAATGTTGATAACACACTGATGTTTTAGTTGTTGCTGAGCAGTGTTTACTCTAAATCAAGGACTTTTCAGATTCCCATGCTCTGCCATGGTGCACAAGATACCAGGACACAGCATAGCTGGGACAGGTGACCTGAATTAGTCAAAGGGATATTCCATACCATAGAACACTGGGCTCACTATAGCATCAGTCAGTGGGATGGTGAGTAATTGAACTGTGCATCACTTATTTCTATTGGCATTATTCCTTGCAACCACCTCTTCGTTACAATTAGCATTAGTATTGTTTTTGTCATTTTGTTGCTGTTTTGTTGTTTTCGTTGTTGTTCTTATCATTTGCATTATGAATATTGCCATTATATTTTATTTTTAAAATTATTAAACCATTCTTGTATAAACCCATGAGTTTGACTATTTTTTTTTTCCCAGTTCTCCTCCCCACCAGTAGGGTCAGACATTGAGCAACTGAGTGGTACTTCGTTGCTGATTGGGATTAAACGATGACAAACTCAATTTATTTTTTTCCTCTTTTGTTTAATTTGATAGAGAACTACAAGAAAATAGTAATAAATGAGTAAATAAATATTTTCTCTGTGATTTCTTATTTTCTTCCTTGTGCTCCTGCTAACTCAGTTTTACACTTTTCTCACAATTAGTAGTTCTTAAACCCTGTAAGTTCAGGAATAATGTCTATACAGTTAAGCTTGACTCAGAAAATAAGGTGCAGATGAGACAACAGTGATATCTTCAGAATATCACTGTGCAATATTTTAAAGCAAAATAGTTTCTGTCAGCCTTTAGAAGACAACATTCATAATTTCCAGGGAAGTTTTCAAAATTTGACTAATTGCTAGACTGAAAAAAATATGTTTTTCATTGAAAACTTTTTGTTCTTGGTTATATATTATGTTTTGGGGAAAATAAAACATTTTGGCTTAATTTAAAAATATGATTTAATAAATCTTTACAACTAATTAACAAATTTTAAATAATATTTAAATGTTTTATTATTATTAAAAATAATTTCTTACTGTGGGCACTTCCAAAATGGGTACAAGGTAGACACAAAATGCTGCTACCAATCAGTGAATGATTTAAGAGATTTGTAATGGCACATTAATCTTTTAGTTTCTTAGAATCAGATCTTAGTTCAGTATAAACTAAGGTAAGTCTACTGATCGCAGTGGTTATATATGGAGTTACAGCTGCTGAAGATCTATGCTTTTTGAGGTCAGAAAAGGCCAGACATTAAAAAAGTTCTTCTGAACAGTACAAGGCAGAGAACATCACTCAATTATTATAGTAACCTCAACAATTTACTTGTGGGCCCACTTTTAAAACACCTTTTCTATTTTAAAACATCTAGTCTAGTTTAGTCTATCCTATTCTATTCCATTCCATTCTTTCTGTTCTGTTCTGTTCCATCATGTTCTAGGTTTTCAAGACTGCAAGTGCAGAAAATACCACATGTATGGAATTGTTCTACATTACATTGCTGCTAAGTCTGACCTGGATCAATATCCTTTTCTGGTGACTACCTATTTCTCAGTGTTAACTTCACTAATGAGTTTTCAGTCTCTTTACTGCCGTGAAAGCATAAAGATCACAGAAACAAAAAACATCTTTGACACTCAGGGAGGTTGTTTCAGTTTAAAGCTAGTATTTTTACTGAAAAACAAATCTTGGAGAAAACTAATCAACAAATGTACTTCTCATTTATATTGCTTATACAGCAAAAGCCTTTGTAATTCAATTAAACCAACAAAAGAATGCTTTGGTCATGCGTAGCGTCTGTTGCTTAAAATAGTCGATTTATGTATATCACATTAATTGATTTTATCAACATGCACATCATTACACATTTTACTACTCTAGTGCAGCAAAAGGTCTCTCTTGTAGCAATTTTTACAAGCACTTGAATAAAGAAGAAAACTCTTCATTCTACTGTATGTTAGCAGAGAAGCTATATTATGAGAATAATATAGAATTCTTTCCTATGCTGGAATGTTCAGAAAGAAAAAGTGAGATTTAGCTACAGAATAATAACCATGGAAATAAAAACAATTCACAGATGCATTGCTACTAGAAACCTGATTTTCAAAGTTATTATAATGTAAAAATAAATCTAAAGCAATACCAAGCAATTTTATGCACAATATCGGTATTCATCAAATATTCAACAACAGTAAACTATTTACAATTAATACATACAGTCAAAATTTCCATATACCTATTTGGAAAATAATAACAAATTACTCAATAAAAAAATTTGTTGAATACAATAGTTAAAGGGGTTGAAGATTCCAAGAAAGGTTTGTGTATACATATACCAATACAAGTAATACTAGATTTTTTCTTCTATTATGAAAAAATTTTATTGTATTTTTCAATCTAAGAATGAAAAAATATTGGCCTTGTGACATCAGAGGCCAGTCAACTAAAATTACATGTGATCTTATTCTTGAAGAATAATTTTAGCGCAACAGTGTATTTATATTCATCTAGTAAACTCCAGCAGGTATTAATTGTGGGTTTGTTTTTTCTTTTGTCAAGAAACAACTGGACATCTACTTAAAATTCTAAGGTACAGAGTAAATATTTTAGACCTTTTTAAGTGACAGTAATTTTTGGCAGAATTATATAATTTCAAGAAGCCTACTATTGAAAATAAAACCCTAAATAACTTCTAACTTTGGGCATCTCCATTTTCTTTCTCATTTATTTTTTCCAAATTCAGCCTAAGACACCTAAAATTAGAATCATGAGTTCCACCATCATGATGCCCCAACATCGTCCTCCTGCTGTTCTACAGAGGAATTCAGATTAGGTAGGGATCGCTAGGATTTCAGCAGTACATGTGAAAGCTTAGAGTGTTTTCTCAGAAGGAATGTTCTCACCTAAACACTGCTTTTCCTTCCACATGTCTTATAGATTATTTCCAGCAACAACTCCAGAGCAGAGATTACAACACATGACATAAACATACTGTCTGGCCAGCAGAGGCAGTGATACTTCTTTTTATAAAAGTGATCTGCATACAAGTGAAAATAAAACAACAGAAAGATGGTAAGTGATATAAAGAAAGGTAGAGACATTGTTCAGAATGGCATTTTTTATCTTTACAATGTTTCCCTCCGTGACAGCTCAGTAGTCTGTCATACTATTTATGTTGATGACTGTTGGGCAAATGCCTCCATTGTATTTAACAGATTGGTTCCCCAATAAACAACCTGAGGTCAGAGGTCTGTTTTCACATCCTACCAATCTGCTCTTGAATTTGTGTTTTTTAATTATTATTTTTGTGGCCAAAACGACAGTGCAAATAACAGAGATGAAGCTGAGCTAATAAATTGAGAAAAACAGCATAATCTTAATGGTATTTATACAAACTGTTTAGTGAGTGTCTACGAATAATTAACATGTTTTTGAAATCAAGTCTAATTTACGGACAGTCTGGTAACCAAAAATAGAACAAAGCAATGCAAACCAGATTGCAGTTCAAGAACATTTGGGGTGTAATCCTTTGGGGCTCTGGTTTTTTCCACAGCCCTTTAAACTCTGCTACCTTCATTCCTTTCTGCTGAAGATGAATCTGATCTCTGACACCAACAGCTGCTCCAAACTTTTTGAGCTCATTATTTACCAGTTTAATCAGTAACACCAATGCACCACTGGATCCTGTGCAGCCCCACATCCCATGATCCTCTATTTGCACCACTGCAAGTGTCTCCAAATGATGGCTTCGTCTGCTTTGTGTAATTTTACCCCAGGGCTCAACAGGTACAGAGGTGCTCACATTGGCTTTCACACCATAGACAAATGCTGCCTAGAGGATTAAAGTATTTTTCATAGCAGACTGTTAAGCATTGTCATTCTTTAACCTTCAGTCTCTTTTCATGCTTACTCTCTAACTTTTTAGAGCAATAGGTCATAAAAAGGCTTTAAGCTGAAATACTGCCTTAAGCTGTTTAATTGTGATTTTTAACGGGTCACTGTGTTTCTAAATTTCCTACGTATATAGGCTAAAAAACAGAAGAAAAAGAGTCTCTTTTGAAAAAGCATACTTTTTCAGATGAGGCTACTGTTGAAAGATCCATCTAAAGAGCAGTTTGAAGGAAGTGGTTGAAGAGGTGACAGACAAAAATACTTCAGTTGGCACAAAGGGTGCCTCTACAGTAGAGAACACAAGTAGCTCATGCTGGGATGATTTCCTAGGTGAAGCAGAGTGGTTGTTGTTGTGTTAAGAAAAAAAGGATTTTTATATAGTCCCATCAAGAAGCCAAGTCGCTTGTATTCTGCTGAGTTGCTACTATTAATCTTGAATAAATTATTCTCTAAAGCAAAGAAAGGTGTCCCTTGATGCTATTACTTAACTCAAGGCACTTTTTTTCCCTTTTATTTCTAAAGGAAGCTCTGTGAGTCACTTGCATGGAAACACATCTTTCCATCTTATTAAGGCTTCATATAAAGAAAGTCTACCTCAGAACAACTAACTTAAAATCATTATTCTGAGTTACATGATAAAAGATTTGCCTTTAAGTAATGAGTTCTTCAAGGCTGTACACATTCATCCCAAGAACAATATTTTTTTTGTTTGAACATTTCTCATAAAAAATATTAATCTAAACAAAACATTTATATTTCTTCTTCAGCTTTTAATTATTTAATATGTTTATTCAAATATATTTCAGTGCATATCAATTGTTTTAATATTGTCATCCATTCCCATTAAGGTACCTGTGTAATGACAGTAGAGCAAGTAAATTATAGAAAAGATAAAAAGGGTGAAGTTTGGGGTTTTTTTCAGATCAATTTATTACCCATTCCAAAGAGCATGTGTTTGGCATGAAGCCTTGATTTCTGTAGAGCATCACCAATTTTCACATTTTTCTCTGAATACAGAAAAATATTTCATTATTCCAGTTAAAACAATCTTTTCCCGCACAGAGGAAGGTTTTCTGTTAAAATCAACAAAAATTACCTTTTTAATTATAATAAGTTTTATGTTTCCTATTTTTCATCAGTAACAATTTCTTAATCACAGTTTAGTCACCACAGTTTAATTTTTCTCTTCGTGTAATAAAATCTGACATGGATTGCAGCAAAAAGCCTTAAGTTATACTATGTGGTGTTATTCCAAATTGAGGATGGGTACAACTCCAAAGGAGAGTCTGCATTATACACTGGAATAAAAATTTGCCTTTTTGTCATTCACAGCTGGATGGATCTTGAAAAGCCTTCACAGCTGACTGAATTCAAGGGCATCCTAACATATGCAAACATACAAACATATTTTTTTAACAAAAAAGGAAGATATTTAATAACTAATCCTGTAGGATGAATTACAGATGAAAATGTCACATAAGTGGTAAATCTCCCTCTGCTGGACATGCCCTGTGTTGACCCCGTTTTGGACTCTACATAATGACCCTGGTGCTCTTTTGATTTTTTTGAATGAAATATGCTGCAGTTTCTAAGACTTTTCAAGTTTGTCACCTCTCTCTCTCTCTCTCTCCCTCTTTCCCTCCTTATCCTTCTATCTCTCCTTTTAGTTCTTATCCAACCAAGCACAAGATGAATGTGGGTCCCTCTGAATACTCTCTCTGTTTTGTTGAACTTGTCTTGCAATTATTAAACTCTTTTGTCTTTGTGGGGATTCCCTTGTCTCCAAATTTCTTTATGCAGTCAAAAGTGGTCAAACTATTTTAGAGAAAATTTTTGCCAATATGCTGTCCCCTTTACATACCAAATGTAAAATACATTTTCCTTTATTCTATGTAAGTTGGTTAAAAAAATATTTAAAGGTAAATATCATATTAAGTTGGATATTTTTTCTCTTTAAATAAAGTAATAAGAAAATGTCAACAATTTCTTTATAACCATTCTTTTAATCCTAGATTCTGCACAAATACCGCTGTCCCAAAATTTTATCTGAGAAATACAAAAATATAAATATAAGCTACTCTCCATGCAAAATAGGACAAGCCTAGGTGCCAGAAGGACAACACAGAGTGTCTTGACATGCCTTACTTTTTATGCACCATCTACTCAGGAAGGAAAAGAAATGTCCATGTCTTGCTAAGAGACTTTAGGAAGTGGTGGATTCCTGGAAGTGTTGAAGGCCAGATTGGATGGGGCTTTGAGCAACCTGACCCAGTGGAAGACGCCTTTGCCCATGGCAGAGGGTTGGAACTGGATGATCTTTAAGGTCCCATCCAACCCAAATCATTCTGTGATTCTTTGATCAGTGGTTAAGGAACTTGAAGGAACTGGCTTGTACAAAACCAACTGTGTATAACAGGCCTCCTCACGAATTTAAATACTCAAAGACACACAGGTGTTCCACACATAAGAAAGAGCAGTAGAAATGCTTTGGTATGCTAGTATAGCGGCAGTTGTTTCAGTAAGAACTTGTACTTTAATATTTCTAACCTAAAAGTTAAATTATGTGTAATAAACAGTATGTTAGAAAGTTACAACACAGAACAAAACAGTGAAACCAGCTAGGTGGGTATAGAATTGACGTGGTACTATTAGGATGTCAGACTCTGTTGTCTGCTGTCTCTTCCACTTGGATCAGGTTTAATAAAGGATTAATTAGATCTTAATTTTATAACCTCCTGACCACAATTTCATTGGAATCCTTTTATAATGTTTGTGGGGGTTTGGTTGGTTGATTGTTTGGTTGGGGTTCTTTTGCCATCCTACAAGATTGCTTCTCTCTTGCAGTTTCTTCTTCCAAACTTCCTGGATTCCCAAATAAAGTTGCAGACTGTCATTTCTGATCAGATTTGTTTTCAATACATATATCATGTTTGGCACTCAGGCTTGTCCATCTGAATGTCCACCACCTTGATTTTGTGTCTTTCTTGGTCTGATTCTTTGCCTGGCATGTTCAAGTCTGTTTAAAGCCTTACCGTCTTGGTCAGTCCAATTGTACATTATAGGTCAGAACTGTACACTGGTGGATGGAAAGTTGTGCTGGTGCTTTAGTACAAGCAGCCACGAGTCCATTAAGAAGATCTCAACAGTTAATAATTAGGCTGAGAAAGTACAGGTGTCTGAAGAGGATGTGAATACTCACTGTATTCTGAATTTTCTTAGAACAGAATTCTGTTCAGTTGACTCAGAAAACTGAACAGATAATTTAATAGAAATATTTCATCCATTTTTTATTAAAAAAGAAAATCATTATCCCTATATAAGGGGAAATCCAGCCTCCAAATGGAAGTAATACTTTGTTCATCAATGTTTCTGTGACACCTGCAAGAAATTAGTTAAGCAGTTATGGCTTGGTGCAGAAACTGAAAGAAAATGCTTGATAGCTGTATATAAACTAAATGTAAAAAGAATATAAGTAACTCACTGATTTTATCATCCTTTCTTGAGGTAGTCTGAAAGGAGATTGGGACCAAAAACTCCATCTTCTGTTGTGAGTTCCTAACAGTGGACACAGAGAGCAAAAAAGGAATGCAAGTGTTAATAGATATCTGTGTGATGTGGACAAGCTGATCTTCTTAGTTTTAGAAATATTTCAAAATTACATTTAAGTAAATATGATCATGTTTTCTGTCATTGGTCTTTACAGTGAATAGGGATATGGGTAGAAGAACATAAACTTATTTTTGCATTGTTTTCCTCCCTAGATGTGGATTTATTGATATATGGAATCCAGTTCCAAGTTTCCAGTGTATCTTTATTTTAGTAAATTTTATGAAAAATGTTAGCAATTTTTTTTTTTTTTACCTAAATGACTACAGTCTGGTAAAAGCCACTGGGAAAATGTCAGTTCATACCCATTCCAAATTGTGACATAGTTTAATTTTCTGCTAGGAAGAACAGAAAAAAAGCTTCTGTTTGCTCCAGTAGTAATCACAAAATAAATTCAATGGGGAACTTGTCCACTGATGCTGCAAGCATACTATAAACTCCTCATCTAACAGAAAGAAAGGTAATAAAAATGCCTTTCACTAGGTCAACACCTTTAACACAAAATGGATAAACACATTCAGATTCTGTCCATCAGAGAACAGTTTCTAATGGATCTTTAAAACACTGGAGTGTAACACCTTCACATCCTTAAAACTGTTAAACATTTGGCAGCATGTTATTAGCCCTGTACATACCAAAAATAAACTTTGTTCTTTCCTTCCTGCTTTCATGCTCAGATCTGTCAAGCCAAAGTATATGCAATAACAATGCAAAGGGTCAGAGTTTAACATTTGATGTCATTGTTAGCATTCTATCTTGTATATGTTCCTTTCCACGTTTTGAATCATAAGTGCAGCAAGAGCTGGGTGTGCAGTCTGAAAGAATGAAAAAGTTGCAAAGTTAAAATTGAGTCATGTTTTACATTGCTTTTTGATGACATTTTTCTCCATAAGAACATAAGACTTTGTACTGAAAACATGCATATGCCTTTATTTTTTGTTATTTCTCTCCTTTTTTTTTTTTTCCCCTGGATTTAAATAATATTTGTTCCCCAAACTTTGGAAATACAATTGTTGAGGATTAGCCACTAAGTAAGCCCCACACAGCCATTTGGTCACTCCCTCCAGGTAGGACAGGAAAGAGAAACAGAAGAGTGAGAAGAAGGGTGTGTTGAATTAAAGATAGTTTAATAGGCAAAGCAAAAGCTGTGCACACAAGAAAAGCATACCAGGAATTCATTGACCATTTCCCATGGGCAGACAGGTGTTCAGCCATCTCCAGAAAAGCTGGGATCTGTCATGCCTAGTGATAACTTGGAAAGACAAAACACTGTAACTCTAAATGGCCCCAATTCCTCTTTCTTCCCCCAGCTTTTGTTGCTGAATACGAGTCATATGGTACAAGATGTCCCTTTGGGGTCAGCTTTCACAGATGTGTTCCCTCTCAACCTGCTCACTGGTGGGTGGGGTGAGGACCAGTAAAGGCCTTGACTCTGTAAGCACTGTTCAGCAATAATTAAAACATGTCTGTGTTATCAAAACTGTTTTGGTCACAAATCCAAACCATAGCCCCATATAAGCTACTATGAAGAAAATTAAATCTATTCGAGTCAAAACCAGACAACAGGTTTTAGTTAAAAATTACTGCCTGATCAGTAATGTTGCTTTGCTGAGATTAAGACCACAGGGAGTCACTGCAGTTGCCTACTGCACAAAAATGGCATTGAAGTACCTTTATAGGGCAATTGATTATGGGATACCTCAATGCTAAGAGGACAGTATACATGCATGGTGTATTTTTGTAG
>JAWWLV010000001.1:105596788-105609668 GCA_035041135.1 Platyrinchus mystaceus
TGAAGGACTGCACCCCATGGAGGAGTGACCCACGGGACAGCAGTTTGGGAAGAACTGCTGCCCGAGGGATGGACTCATGATGGAGAGGTCTATCAAGGACTCTCTCCTGTGGGAGGGACCCCACAGGAGCAGGGGAAGGACTCCTCTCCCTGAGCAGTGGCAGAAACAACAACTGACTGTAATCCCCATTCCCGTCCTCCTGCAACACTGAGGGGGAGGAGGGAGAACATGGAAGGAAGGAGCGGTGGGGGGAACGTGTCTTTAAGATTGTTTTATTTCTCACTTCTTGGCTCTTATCCTGTTAGTAATAAATTTAAGTAATATCCCCACTTTGCACCTGTTTTGCCTGTGAAGGTAATCAGTAACTGACCTCTCCCAGCTGTTATCTCAACTTATGAATCCTTAGCTGTTTGGTTTTTTCCTCTCTCTCCTCTCTCCAGTTGCAGAGTGAGAGTGAGAGAGCAGCTTTAGTGGGTTCCTGGCATCCAGCCAGGGTCAACCCACCTCACATACCACCAGTGAGTGGGCTGGGAGTGCCTAAGAATCTAGGAGGGGACACAGCTGGGACAGCTCACCCCAACTGACCAACAGGATATCCCAGACCATAGGGCATCATAATCAGCAATAAAAGCTGGGCAAAGAAGGAGGAAGGGTGAAACACATTTGGAATGATGGCATTTGTCTTGTGATGTCACTGCTACATGTGATGGAACACAGCTTTCCTGGAGATAGCTGAACATCTGCCTTCCCATGGGAAGTGGTGAATGAATCCCTGATTTTGCATTGGTTGTGCAGCTTTTGCTCTACCTATTAAACTGTCTTTAACTCAACCCAGGGGTTTTCTCACTTTTGCAGTTCTGGTTCTCTCCCTCATCCCATTGAGAAGTGAGCACTGAGTAGCTCTTCTGTGGGGGTGAGTTGCCCACAGAGCTTAAACCACAAAATGTAAAAAATGGCCATTTCCAGGCAAGTCCAGAAGAAAATTAGGCATTTTCAAATTTTAAAACTTGAATATTTCTTTTCAATATATTTTTTTTCTTAGCTCTGATAGAATGTGCAGTTATCATAAAATATCTCATCTGGTTTTTAATTCACTGTTATTTGTTCTGAAAGAGAAGATAAGTATCCCACTGTTCCTTTATGCCTGATTTCTTTTGACTTTTTCCAGATATTTTCTGTCATTGATCCTCCTGTTTAATATCCTTGTCAGGATCACTGCTGTTTTTCTTTGTGCTGTCATCCCTTTCAGCTTTGGCTCTTTATGCTGAACATGTCCCCACTGATGTGGGACTCTGAGGAAGCACCTGTATTCATTGTCCAGAAGTTGCTGAGGTGCAAGTGACCTTATCTGTGAGTTGGACTTCACTTGGGAAGTGTTAAAGCACCACACTGATTTCTGAAATAGATGTTCAGTCACACAGACACATATACTGAGATGGGAGGTGGAATTAAGAGGTGCCTGTCTACTCCTATGGCATTTCCAGTTTGAGAAGCTGGTCTGCTTATATCAATATACGGTATGTATCAGAATATGACAAAACAAGGAGCACTGAGATACACTCTTATGGTAAACCTTTATGATCATTTAAGCCAGAGCTTGCCTTTATAGGCAATAGTAGGACAATATTAAATTTGTATGTACACCAAGCACACAGATGACTGAAGCAGAAGGAAACAAACAGGAACAAATAAATGGGTTAATGGAAGACAAGAGAACAAGCCACAAAGAAGTAAAAGCTGAGGGGTTTTGTCACTGGTATTTAGTTTGTTTATGTTTTGATATAGGACAAGGAAGAATTTTAGGAGAGTAAAAGAGTTTAAGAGCAGAGGATGGTTGGGGAAAGTGATCTTTGCAGAGTTTTGTGGAATGATTGGTGTCTGCAGAAACAACAGACACCTGACCTTGTCTCATTTTTTGCACTGAGGGCAGATGGGAAAACCTGTGGCTCAGGACTGTACTCCTGTGTGGGGTTTTTGCCCATAAGGGGTCTGCACCTCACAGAAGCACAGCCTATTCATACAGACCCACTAAGGATGCCAGTTTGGCTGCGTGTGATCTGCTGTGCATGAAATGCAGAGGGAGACAGTGACCATGAACATCACTAGCAGTCTTTTCACTGTTTCTATATTAGTATCTATAAGAAGATTCCAAGGGCAAACACGCATTAAGAGGCTCAGAATAAATTAATCAGTTATGTCTGTGGTATATGTGCTTATCTGTAAACTATGAGGAATGCATAAAACCCACAGAGATAGTGGCACTACTGTGTTTCTCACACATGCACACTGCCCTTACAGACCTCAAGGAGAACTGTATTAGTCAGTTCAATTTATTTTTCAGAAACCTTA
This sequence comes from Platyrinchus mystaceus, assembly GCA_035041135.1. Lineage (NCBI taxonomy): Eukaryota > Metazoa > Chordata > Aves > Passeriformes > Tyrannidae > Platyrinchus > Platyrinchus mystaceus. Next base: position 105,599,138 of record JAWWLV010000001.1, read on the forward strand.
ATTTCTTTCTGTCCACTTTACAATATCCCCTCAGAGGTTTTTCACAGTAAACTTTATAGTCCCATGATATTCCATGGAGAGAGATTAATTGGAGGAGACTCGTTCCACTGTATTCCCCTGGGAAGAAGCAGATGGAGATTTTACTGCAATATCAGTGCCAGTTCAGACTATTCTGCCTCTTCCAGCATACTACAGGTCAACTGAGTATGGGGCTATTTATTATTTCCTCTATGCAATTTGTCAGCTAAATTGTACCATTGGTACTTTCCAACTGTAACACCTAAGTTCAACCACAAAGCCTCACTGCTTCTCGGGAAGGAAGCTGCAAAAAAGCCCAGCATGGGCAACAACCTCTTTCAGAAATCTGGGGCAATTTTCCTGTCCCAGTTTGAGAATGATGGAAGAGTGTACTGTGAGTACTCAGGTAATAAAGTCAGGTTAGATGTCACCACTGGTACTTCCTCAGTGAGACATTCTAATTGTTTTTGACTTCACTTCAAAAATTTAGGGCAAATGAAAGAAAGGATCAAGAACTTAGAGACACATAGAGAGGATGAAGCTAGCAGCACAACAGAGAAAACGAAAGAAAAATGTTGTAAGAACATTTGGATCTTGATGTCACATGAATTAAGGCAAAATTCTTATGACAAACCTGTTAATTTATATAAGGAAAAAAGATGACATGACAAGATAATACTAATAAATGAGTAGTAAACGCAAGTTAAGAGGCAAGCAAAGATTTTAACTAAGATAGTGTAAAGCTATCTTCAGTTAATCAGTAATAATTCAAGTGTGGAACATTTTTATATTGCAAAGGGAAAAGATGAAGTGCAATTATAATACATTTACATATTTTAATTACCTGGTAAATATAAACTTGACTAAAATAAAGCAAGAATAGCATCACTACATAAGAACCCAAATAATTATTTTTTTGTTCAAACATTCTACTTATGTCAGGAAATCACACTGTGATTTCAAATATAACATTGTGACTTCAGTAGCTTATAAAAAAAAATATTTTTAAAAATTTTAAAAAAAGTTTTAAAAAATTTAAAAATTACACTTCTTTGTTATTATTCCTTAGCTATGGTATATTTGTCATTGCATGTTGATAACTTATTTTAATTTAATCAGATACACTTTATCAGTATTTTTATACATTTTATCTAGTGCGCTATACATTCTCAGCAGTTAGAGGTTAATATCTATTCCCTCATCTTTGTTTCTATTAACTATTTGTTTCTAATTTCTCAGGCCATACATCTGACAATTTATTCAGATTAGTTTAGAAAGAAATTACTTAGTCACCACAATCATAGCATAATATAGATTACAAATGGTGTATGATTCAATAGTGTTGTGAAGGGTTGATGCCAAGCAGCAGTCAAGTTTCTACACTGCCACTTGCTTGCTCCCCTGTCCTTGGTGGGCTGCGGGAATAAAACAAGAAGCTCAAAACTGAGAAAGCTCATGGTTTGAGATAAAAGTAGATTAATGGAAGGGAAGGGGGGGAGTGGAGGGTAAGAACACCAAACAGATAAATCAGTGGATCAAAAGAAATCACTCACCACCCTCTACAAGAAGACCAACATCTAGTCAGTCTCCAAGCAATGGCCACCTTGAAAACCAAAACCACCCACTCTTCTTCTTCCTCTATCTGCGTTTGTGAGCATGACATCACGTGGTAGGAAATGTCCCTTTGGCCAATATGAGTTTGCTGCCCCAGCTCTGTCTCCTGCCAACCTTTTACTCACTCCTACCTGACTTGATAGGCAGGGAGCAGAGTAGGAAAGAAAGAAGCTTTGACACTGTGTAAGCACTGCTCAGCAAGCATCAAAACATTGATGTGTTACCACCACTGTTTGAGCCACAAATCCAAAACATCATGCAAGCTGCTATGAAAGTTAACTCTAGTGCAGTCAGAAACAGACCCAGAGTTTCAGATCCAACAGATTTAATTCAAAACAAAGTATCTTCTCCAGCTTTAGTGCTCACTTGGCTTTGAGTTTTATACATTGACTCATATCTTTTCACAGATATATCAAGTCTCTTTCTAAATAGGGCCTATGCAAAGTCATCAAAGTGTATGCTTTGAAGACTGCTTTCAAATAAAAGTAATCCCACGTTAAAAAAAGATGGATTGCAAGATTTGAAATTTATCACCAGTTATTAGAAGGTACCAAGTACAGTAAGTTAATATGAAGCCTGTGTCTTGGTTATCTAATGGCTGTACAAGCAGAATGTCTAATAAGTACAATTGCATCACATAATTGCATAAGAATAGCTGTGTGGGATTAGGAAAAATCTTATATCAGAAACAATGCTAAAAGGGATAGAATGGAAATAGTATTCTATTCTTGCCATATATCCATGAGGAACAAAGAAGAGTTATTAAAAGTGTGGCAATAATTACATAGCATTATTAACTTTTTAGTTGTGTGAGCATAATCTTACCAGCATATCCTGCTCAGCCAGCATAAGGCAAAGAATAATGAAGTTTTGTAGATTAATGTGTAGAGTATTCATGGCAATCAACATAAGGTTGCATTTGCTGGGTGTTGCTACTGTCAGCATAGTTCCTACTTTGCACGTTCAGAAAGAAAACTATTATCATTAATATTTTTCCATTTTAACAGGCACAGTAATATGCAAATCACATAACTGACACAGTATATCTTCTGAGAATCTTTTTAAAAATTACCTTTTCTGTAATGATATGCAACATGACACTTGGGGGGTTCTTTTTGCTTGTGTATCACATAAACACAACCCCCCTCCAGAAACATGAGCAAATCGCATTTCATAGCATTGGGATAGTGCATGACTTGATAGGCATTCCTTACTTATGTAAATTTTGGTTGATCTCATTTAGTTGGAAGCACTGCAGGTGCCTTGTTTACAATAAAGCTGATACTTTTTCTTCTAAATGCAAGTGTTTCATTTAATGAGTCCCACTCAAAATAGCCTTTCACCTTTCTGCAGATTTTCAAAAACAGATATTTAATCTCCTCTGATTTAATGTTTAAAGAAAAACATATCTTCTGAAGTCTCCAAACAAACTATTGCCATATACAAATTATTAATTTTCTTTTTTTCTAGAGGAGATAACAGTTGCTCCTAAGATCCTGCAAAAACACCTGCAGAGGGTGTTTCCTGTTATTTATAAAACAAATCTCTGTCATTCAGTGAAGTAGGAGAAAGAGACAGTAGTGTTCTTTAGTGTTATTTAAGTAGTATTTTTGGCTTTTTAAATTTGGAAAACAGCACGATTCTGCAATGAGTATGCTATTAGCAAATGGTGGCTAAAAGTAGACAGGCAAAGATGATTAGGCAGTTCAGCACTGACAACTCTGATTTATATGTTGCTGTAAAAGCTAGAGAAGGCTGGATAGCTTTTTGGAAATTAGAAAAAGGAAATACTAAAAGTAGATGACATTTCAAGATGTTATCTAAAGAAGTGATATCATATTTCCTCTTCATTTCCTGTAGGAATCTTTCCAAATCAGATTCTGCGGTGTAGCTTTCTTCTTATCTCATCCTTAAAGTAGTCAGCATAAGATGTTTCAAATAGAGGGAGAACATAAGTGGGAAAGCTTACTTACGGATGAAGCTTCACGTAAACTGGATAAAATTTATTCTCCTGATCATAATATTTAATGACTCTCAGATATTTTATCTACCTAAATAGTTATCAACCTATTCATGTCCTATTGGAACTTCTTGTAAGCTGCTGGCTTCAATACCAGATTGAGTTAAAAATCATGTAAAGCTGTATTTATTTTCATAACTTTTAATTTTCTGCTTCTTTTCCCTTGGGTCTCTGCTTTTTTCAGAACTGCAGAATGAAAAAGAAACATTTTATAATCTATTTTACTAATATATGCTTGCATTGTAAATTGTGTAAGTCAGTTTTAGAGTCCTCCAATACCTTCTATATTTCTAACATTTACTATCAAACTTTTGATCTCTTCCAATGCAATATAAATGTATTCTTATAATTATATCCATTTTTAGAAAGCTATGGTTGTTGGCTTCATTTTTTCTAACAGTCTAACACAGGTTCTTTCTTAATCGCTGATGGTTTCTTGTTTACACTGACAGCAGTACGGAGTTGATTCCCCTAGTTGATTCAGTTAATTTAACATGGTCAGTGTGTAGAATTGTTTGACATCATCTCTTGTTATGTATGCTGCTGTGGTTTTGCCTCTAGTGAATTGACTACTAACCCATTCGTATTTGATTACCATAAAGTCCTCCAAAAGTCTTCATAGCTTTCTCTGACTAGCATATAATTTCATGATATGCCATTTTGTCAAGTTTTTTTCTAGACCTAATTGCATATTCAGCACCAATCCTAGTAAAATGATTATAGAGAATCCTGTGTAAGTCTTCTGCTAAGGTAGGTTTTACTGTCTGAAGATTGAGGCTTAGGCAGTGCTCTGCTTAATAAAGCCAGAAGTGTTCTCACTGTTGCTAATTCCAAGTTTCCAGGCTAAATGAAAACCTCGGGAGGTCCTTCAAAAAACTGCTAACTCGCTTGTTTGCTCCTTGTCCACAGCTCTGTATGAAGTATTACACATTCAGATCTGAGATATATTTCTTTGGCAGTATCCCTGTGGCAGTATCTCTCTTTACCTTTCCATTCACAAGACCAGAAGTGCTAAGTGAGTCCATCAGCACACTATGTACACACACATAGTGCATAGGGTGCATAAGTGCATAAATTATAAGGCTGGCTTAGAAATCAGTTTCATTATTCCTTTTGATCAAAGCACAAAACAATAACTTGTTCTTCTTATTAAAATAATATGCAAGAAAGGGGTTTTAATGTTTCCCAAACTTTTTTACTCAAAAAATCCTTCAGTGTTAGCTAACATCAAATCACAACTATATTTGAAGTGAGAACTGAAATCAAATGTTAAGGGGCAAAGGGTTCCTAAAATTTAAGTATGTTTTTTGCATTCAATGAGCAATATATGAAGAACTGCCATAAGAACATAAATCACTAAATGCAAATGAATTTGACTGAATATATTGTAATTTACTACTACTCTGTTGATTTCAGTGTTATCTAAAAGAAATCATGAATGTGTTGTTGTGTGCATATTCAACACCCTCATCAATACAAATTTAAATCAAGGATGCCTGTGAAAATCTATTGCTTATTTTACATTCTCCAAAATCCATATTTTCCTTCTATTCTCTCGCTTCTGATATAATTCACTGGTTTCTTTATTATTTGAGAGCCTTCAGACAGTTAGTTATTCAGATTCTCCCCCCACTGTTTCAAGAGACCTTCACTGCTTTTTGTTGTGTTGCGAGGGTTTTTTCCCTGACGTCAGTGTATTTGAGGATCCATTAGTTTCACTTAGAAAACATTTCTGCTTATTTAAAAGGTATCAGATCAGATCAAAACCCTCTAATTATTTTTCCTTCCCTTTGCTTCCTATCTTGTTTTTGTATAAGGGTATAGAATTTTGTTCCAACTTAATTTTCTCTATACACATCTTTAATTAGTGTTAGAACTAGTGTTCTAAGTCCAAGAAGTTAAATTACCTTATGTTTCACTTACAAATTTTAATTTGCGTTGTTACTTTCCATTTATTTTCTACTGCTGTTTTAAATTCCCCTTTAGAAGTTTATCTCATGAAGTTAAATTTTGCCACATCTTTTCTCCAGACAACACTGAACTCAACTTAAAACCAGTATATGACTACATACTTGAAAAGCCTACATGAGTTATATTCAAAGACACTCTCTTTTGTTCTCTAAATTATAATAATTCAAGAGACCTAGGAAACCTGAGCCTCAATATTCTGTGTATGCTTAAAAAGACAAATAAGGCAGGCAAAGTAAATTGATTTTGCACTTAAATGCAATGAAAAGGATAAAGAAAAAATTACAGAAAATTTGAAAAATATGAACAATTAGAGTATGTCTTCTATACAATTGAGCAAAACCTTTTCTATCCTCTCATTATCCTTATTTTTGTTGTTGTTCTTCTATACAAAATTTAGCAGTCACACACCCTCCTATGAAAGTGTTTTTTTCCTGGTTTTATTTTTTTAGTAAGGTGAAAATAATTCCTAAGCACAAGCAGACACTTTTTTGTTCAAGGTTCAAAGAAAAAGAAAATAACTTATACATTTTCATCCTATCTAATTTAACATGAAAGTATCTCACATTTTTTGTTAACACTTTGACCTCAATAATACCTTGATAGCAACTAAGTTGATTATTAACTAAGTAAATCTTTCACTTTATTCAAATCAAGCAGCATTTGACAGCATTGAGTTTCTTTTTATAATGTTGAATTTCTATATCTTGACTTCTGTATACTTTTCTGCTTTTAAAAATATTTCCTCGTTACTTACTTTTAAGCATATGTATGCCAGTAAGTATTTAGTGCCTGTTGCAGCATGAGAGTTCTGGCACTTACATCAGTGCTTGGAAATTGAGATTAAATCTTGTTTTCACAAATAATCACATAGAATTCCACAGACTTCTGACAGAACCTAACCTGAAATACTATAAACCGGGGTCAGAAAAGCTCGGTTAAGCAGTTTCAAGTTTCCACCATAAAAATCTTGAGACACTTCAAAACTATTAAAATACACCCATTGTTTCCCTGTGTTTTAACCTGGACTAAGAGTGGCGGATGTCCTCAAAAATTAAGCCATAATGGATAACCACAGAAATATTTCAATATTTTTATATTGAATGCATTCTGAAATTCTATGATCTGTGCTGGTTCACATCAGGGCTTCTGCTTTTGCTTTAGTATATCTTGGGACAGAAATGTGACTACTTTAGGCAACAAAAAATTAAACTTGACTTAGCTATTAAGACTTCTTTTATAACTGTTATGCATCTACATTTCTCCTTTCAACTACAGTGGAAAAGTTCCACCCAGACAAACATAACCTAAGGAAAACCATTATGAAATAATGACAGCATATACTTACCTTCTCATTTTTGTCCTGGACATTTTATTAATATCTCAGCATTACCTGAGAAAATGATGATCTGAATTTTTGTGTGTTTGAAATCTTTATTTGTTAAGTATTTTTCTATTTTTAACAAATTTAAGCAAAAATCCAAACTACACAAGGTTGCAAATCCTGTTGTGTCCTATTCATTCCCACCAAGGTTATCAATAATAGATACCATCAGAAGCTAAAACTGAGAGCATTCAACTGATACAAATGTGTCTCTCCAAAATGTCAATATAGCAAGCAGAGAATCAAAAGACAAATTTATGGCTATATGAGTGAACTCCTTCTTCTGCAGTAACTTTAAAACCTAGAGTGTGTTTCAGTATTTTGGAAGATAAACACCAAAGGATTTTACATTGCATAAGTAATTTCCTGCTTTCATTGGTATAAATATATGCAGGGTTGAATTCTCTAAGATAAATATTAATTTTTTTCATGGGTTTCATCTACTCATCCTCAGGTATATAGTCTTAGCAATGTCAGTTCATAAATTGCCTGTATGAACACTTTTATGCACTGCTCAAAGCAATTCCTAATGCTTGAAAGAAATGTTTCTACAGGAAAGGATTCAATATTTGATTAAAAAATAATACAAAAGATTTTTCCCTAAAATAAAGAACTGCTATTAAACAGATAAATTTGCCATTGTTATTTATTTTATATCAAGTTTATTAGCTCTCAAAACCGAATCAATAACCACAGAATAACTTTATATGTATTTTATTGATATTCTAGAACCTAAATAGAATTTAATTAATGAACCAGGCTATATCCAGCAAAAAAAATTTGTTTTATTTTATTAAGTGATAAAAATATTATCATTTATTATACATCTTGTAAAATCTTATGCATTTTATTCATTCAAATGGGAAAAAAGTCAATTTTGAAGGAAAATATCATAAAGTTATTTATTAATAGCTTTATTTATATTTTGCATAGCATAATATTCTCCTTTTAGATAGGCTGATATTCTATTACAAAATGTATCCAATATTATGGAGAGTTAAGCACCATTTAAATCTGTAGGTTGCCCAGCGATGCTGTGGAGTCTCTATCACTGAAGGTTTTTAAGAACATCTTTGACAAATCTGTCAGGAACAGTTTAGGTAGAATTTATCTTGCCTTTAGGGCAGCAGTTAGGATGAGATGATCCCTTGAGGTTCCTTCCAGTCTGATTTTCGGTGATTCCTAGCACCTTCAGCAACCTTGTTTCTTACAACTGTAAATATATTTGAGGAAGCGGAATGACCTATATCAACCATTTCCAAGATCCTTTCCAAAGTCTTTACTATTTACTCAGATTTTATTTTCTTGGAACTGCATCAAAGGAACGTGAAGAACAGATTTTTTGTATATTCACATATGCTAATGTACATAGCAGCAGTTGTTGGCACTGAATATATTATTCTCTATACATTTAGTCTTCCCTTTGTCTTTCAAGTGTGAGGAGGACCCACTACAAAAGAATGACAACTTACCCCTCCTGTAAGTTTTCTACCCTGTGGTAGCAAAGGAGCTTGGACTTACCCTGAAGGTAAGGTGTGTGCGGTGAGGTGGACTCGGCCACAAGGGAGGAGGCAAGTGGCTCACTGACACATTATTCCCAGGCTTGAGTCTCAGCCCTCAGCCTCTCTTCATCTCTGGAGCCCTGTACCCCATGCAGGGCCTCTCACTGCTCCTGGCATCTTCTGAACCTGCAGCATCTTCTCCCCAACACCCAAAATTGCCATGTCATCAGTCTTTTTTTTATGCAGCATGGAGAAGTGGGAGGGAAGAAGCAGCTGTAACTCCATTATCTTACTGTTCTCATAAAAGTCCTAGCACAGTTTGCAGTTCAGTGACAGATTTCTAATGAACCAGAAACTTCAACTGTTCCATTTCTTTTCTATTTTATTCTGCACTACCATGCTCTTCTCTTGATCTGCCTTACAGAAATATTTTAATGACATTTTTTCAGTCCAAACATTTCAGACTCCCAGAAATCTACTTCTTTCAAGTAAAATGCAGTCTCCCCCTCCATTTTTTTTAAATTTATTCCTCTATCAATTAAATGTTACTTTGAAACTCATGAGTGGTACTTAGTCACTCAGCTCCACTGACTTTTAATTAAAGGTGGGTGTCTAATTGCCCAGAGTGCAACTGAAAATTGCCCTAAAGTCTTTCTAATATATACTCATTCCTTTATCAATCTCAAATGCCTTCTTGTACAGAAAGTTCCCAACGTAGTTTTCTCTGAAAAAACCTTAATCATTTTCATCAAAGTTAAACAAAAGGCGCAAAGGCAGAGAGGTCAGCAAGACTGTCACACCTCTCCAAATTTCTCTGTCAGTTTAGCATGACATTCATAGAGATGATGTGCTCTACTTCTACAGATATCATTGAAAATATTCATTTAACTAGAATAACATACAATCAGTCCCCCATAAAGGGTATAAATCCTCTCAGAAATTATAATATTAGTTATTTCAATAGTTTGGTCCTACTAACTATATCAGATCTTCAATTACCTTATTAGAAGTACTGTATTTTTAATAAAATGAAGCAGTAGACTTAAATTCATCATGCCTTGACCCTTAAAACTTTTATTATGCACCTGAAATGACACAAACAAGTTTGGATAAACAGCAAATGGTTTATATTTCCTACATTAGGCTCAACACAGGTTAAATAATAACAAAAAAACACCCCTAAATTTCTGTGCAAAACTTGAAGGTTTCTAGGAGATTATAGAATCATAGAATAATTTAAGCTGTAAAAGACTCTTAAGATCCAACCAAATACTAGCAAGTCCAGCACTAAACTGTGCCCCTAAGTGCCACATCCACATGCCTTTTAAATACCTCCAGAGGTGATGACTCCATGATTGCTCTGGGTAGCCTGTTCCAGTGCTTATTAAACCTTTTGGTGAATAAAGTTTTCCTAATATCCAGTCTTAACCTCCCCTGGTGCCACTTGAGGATGTTTTCACTCATCCTATCAATTGCTGCTTGGTAGAAGAGACCAGCATCCACTTCTCAATAACCTCATTTCAAGTAGTTGTAGAGAACAGGGACCCTCCTGAGCCTCCTTTCCCAAACGACCTCAGCTCCCTCAGTGTCCCCTCACAGGACTTCTCCAGGTCCTTCAGCTGCTTCATTACTCTTCTTTGGTTGCAATGATAGACCAACAAAAAAGAAATTGTTTTATTCAGCAATGATCCACTAAATGGTTGGAAAAGATGACTGCTCAGCTTCTCCAGTTTTCCTCCAGTCTTTGAAGAAACCTGACATTTGTTAATTGTGGCCAAAATAAAGTTGGATTAACAATGGGATTCTCAGTGTTCTCTGAGTGACATCACCAATTCTTCTGTCAATTATCAAGCTTTGCTTCTTATACCTACACTGAAGTATAGTTCCTGCAGGAAAGCATTAGGAAATAAATGTCATGAAGTAAAGAGAGGAAGACTTAAAGAGAAATATCAAAAAATGTTCCATAAGTTTCAAGATTTAAAAAGATATCTTGCAAATAAATACAACTACTACTACTCAAAGCAT